>CM060908.1:310387747-311062064 GCA_030737815.1 Allium fistulosum
TGGTTTGGTGAATTTTAAATGAGAATTTGAATGGATTTTGATTTTTGAGGAAGATGTTTACTGTATTTTGTTTTAGGCTGAAGGAGGAAGGAGTTGAGAAAGAAAAAGAAAATAAACGTACAGACTTTGTTTTCTCATTTTCTCAACCAGGTTAAGTCCTAATGGGCCTTGGATCTATTAGTAGAAAGAAATAAAATGTCCTATTGGTTAAATAATCAACTCTTAATTAGAAATGTATACATATTTACACTATTCAAATATAAACAAATGTCATTTTCTTTCAAACTTTCACACAACTAGGTATGTAATTTTACATACTTATGAAGTAACATATTTTATACTATATAAAAATATTAATTTTAATTTTTAAGACATTTTTAATATTAAAATCCTTTATTTTACAAAAATACACAATTTTCACAAATAAATGCACAAAACCTTATTTCTAACTTCTAAAATTCCACAAAAATATTTTTCTTGCTTAGAAAAATATAACTAACCATTCTAAACTCAAATTTATAATTAAAACTCATTTTTACAACAATTTCCACCTTTTTATTTAAATAAACAGCCATTAAAAATCAAATACTTCCTTTAAAAATTATTATAAGAAGTAATTGGCAATAATTAATAAAATTATTTCATTTTCCCTAAATAAAAACTATTTTCCATTTATTATTAACCCAAACAAATAAAATAAAGTTTCAAACTTTATTTTCTCATTTTATTCCAAAATTCATTGTTTATTCCAAATAAACAATTTAATTTCTCCAATTTAATTTAATTCACAATATTAAATTATAATTATCATTATAATTCAATATTGAAAGGTAATCTCCAAACCAGGGTTGTTACACCTACCATCCAATCTAACAATCACGATGCAACCAAAATCCTAATTTTGGAGAGAAAATTTACCAAAGAAAGGCTTAGGACGGGAAATCCTCATGCCTTCCATCAGACTTCCCCCCAATTGTACACAGACCAATCTAATTCTTTATTGCGGATCTTCCTAGTTTTATGCTCCACAATGCATGTAGTGGCACGGGAAGCTACTGGCTCCATCTTAAAAATCCCCCAATTGGTTAGGCTCTACCACAATTGCTATGCTATGAAGGTATTTCCTCAAAATGCAAAACACGCAAAACTTCATGGACTCCAGCCAGCATAGGAGTTTTCTAATCTTTCCCCAATACTGGGAAAGACCTAGTAAATCTCGTGCCAACTTTCTCACCTATCCAAGCCGTACGACCTCCACACGTTGCCTAATCAATTCTAACTTTTCAAGGTCTTGCAATCCAAATTTGGTCCAAACAGAATTTGTCGGTGGTTTTCCACCCACAATTTGGCGATTTGCATAGCCTCCTAGAAAATGCTTCAAGGGTACCATACATATTGTTTATTGATGACTACAATCCTACATGAATTCTATCAAGGGTAAGCGCTACTCCTAAGGTCCTCCAAAGTCCAAGATGCAAGCTCTCAACAAATCCTCCAGGTTCCCATCCATTCCTTCAGTTCTTCCATCGGTCTTCAATCGGTAAGCGATACTCTGATTCAACAAAGTTCCTAAAGCTACTAGCAAACTCCTCCAAAATTTGCTAGTAGACTAAGTGTCCCTATCACGAAATGATGCAAAGTGCAACTCCATGAAGCTGTGTTGGAGTGTTGTGGTTCCACTGCTTCTAAGGGAAAATTTATTTCGCCATCTTCAGAATCCTTGATCAATTGGAAATTCCATTCTCATTCCTTTACATTTTCCTTACATGATGAAATTTTTTGAGCTAAATCCATTGTGTTTCCCAAAATCTAAAGTTTTGGGATTAAAACATTTATTCACTTTAGGCTGCGAACCTAATTCCTTCATTAACTTCCAGTTTTCCTATGGTCTATCGCTAGTTAAGTGTTCCTATAAAATTTCCTTATTTACTTTGCTTCCCAACATATATCAAGTGGTTTAAATCCCATTCATAAAGTCTACACAAGAATAAAACTGGGATGTACCTTATGCCACTTCATCCACTTTTCCAATAACTAAGGAAGACAACTAGCGACTATAATCCAAGAACTCCAAAAGAAAATTTTACTAGAAGTTGCCATTTGTTATCAGTTAATATAAATGATGTTGTGGTCCTAACACTTCTTTCTAAATTAAGATGGGCTATTTTTAATATTTCATTCCATTGCTACACATTTCCTTAATTTTCCTTTTTCAATCTTTAATAAATGTGGTCCATTTATTACTTCAATTAATATCCATAGCAGTTGATCATTACTGTCAAAATTGGACCATTTCCAACTAATCCTTTTTCAATCTTTTTAACCTTCTTCATGTTTTCAAAATCCATTCATTACTCAAATTTCTTTCTTCCACTAATGCAATTTCAAGTTTCCTTAATCAATGCCCATTAAGATTCCTTTTCCTCCTATTAATTAAAAATTTATTGCCCGTTAAGTTTATAATTAACGTCCATAATCCTAATTTGTCAATTACTAACTGATACGCATATAGTCGTAATCTATGCTATCTATATATATTCTACTTTTTCAGCGTAGTTGTACGATATCTATATCTAACTACTAATTCTACAACTAGAATACTCATTTCTATATTTTAATTTACCGAAACTATCCTTCCAAAAAGATTACCGTCATAAATTAACCACAATTGAGATTTTTGCTTTGTTTGAAATTACAAGGAATGATTTATTTTCTTATTATTGAAGTAGACAATGTAAACTATGGAAAAGAATATCCATCTCTTACACATCTCTTTTCTTTTTAGTGTATTCCTTGTTACTTCAAACAATGCACTTTTATAAAAAAATTTGGAAATTGGATAATTTATGCAAATTACATGGAAACTGCTCCAAAATTAAAATATAGAAATTCATATTTTATGGGCACCCTTATTCATAATCCAATTGCAAATCTGGAATTACCAACTTCTTCCAATGGGGGTTTGGGACTGACTTCAAATTTCCAGATCGGGTTTTACATTCCATTTTTATTTTATTCATATCCTAAAAGCCTGTTTATTCTACCCCCTAGGTCATGATCTTTACCCCATGATTTTTTTTAAATATCATAACTTTCGCACACAAAATAAACTATCTTCATACAAATAGACTTATTTAAATATAAGCATTTATTACTTCATTTCTTACAATACTTAAAACATGAAGTATCTAATTCAGTATCTCCATCTCTGAATATGTAGATTTTAAAAAATATCTGTGCCAACGATTCAAAATTTCTTTATTCCCAAATAGGAACAAAATAATCTCCCTTTTAAAACTTTCCTTATCAAAACTTTTTCCCTTAAAAGTTAGACTTTTAATTTATGGCATTCGAAATTTTCTTTGTCTTTTTTTTAAAAGGAACTTATGAAAAACTTTCCTTTCAATAGTTTACTAAATTAAGGGTTTACTCCTTTTTGAAAATAGGATTTTTCTAACACAAAAGATTAAAAACTTAATTGGCATCCCAAAATAACAGTTATACCATTTTAAAGAGTACAGTAACATTTATTGCTCAAATTATACTATTACTTGGCAAAATACTTTTTATAGCTTTTCTCGAGACTCTCAAAATCTTTTTCAACCTTTTTCTTTTTCTAATCTAATAATATTCTTATTCAAATAAGTTTTGAGATTCAAATTCAAAAAATTATATAAAACCTTTCATCTTTACCCAAATGCTTTTCCTTCTACAAAATATCCAAATTATTTAAAAATCCAATCAATGGTCAAAGATACCTTTCATGAATTTATATGATAGAAAATAGATGGAGTAGACAAAGATTGCTTTTACCTTATTCTACTACTCCTTTCAATAACGCATCTACCAGAATTCACGATTCTATTATTACCTAAATTCCAGCAATTATTCTCTACATTACCTTATATGGGAATCTCCCTCTTACCTATCCTATCAAACATTCCTTTCCTTCCATTTTTGATTTGTCTATTCCAAAATAGGTGTTATTTCTATTTATAAACGCCTAAAAAAGAGTTATAAAGAAAGAACTTTTAAGTTTATAAAATAAATCGCATGAAAAAATAGAAGAACCAAAAGTTGAAATCTTTCCAAACTTTTCCAAAACTAATGGTGGTATATTTCCAAAGTTGCCTAAAACCATATTTATATTTCCAAAAATTTCCAGCTTATATAGTCTTTAAGAAGTTATAAAAGAAAGAACTTTCAAAATTATTGTGTAGGAAATATAATATAGAAAAACAGAAGAACACAAAAACTAGAAATTTGAAAGCTTTTCTAGTTCGATCAAATTTTAAATGAGAAATTAATAAATGAAAACTTTTTTTCAGCTTCTCAAGTCCCCAAATCTGTAAATTAAAATCACATACCAAATATTTCACCACCCTTTTTAAATTTACAACCTCTTTTCAAACTTTTTATAAAACGGTTAAAACTCATCTAAGATTACTTTTTATCAAAAATTTCGAACTCATAAGATTTTAAAATATTTTGAAAGGCACTTTTAAAATTTTCAATGGGTTTTTAAAGAAAACTTTTTTTCAAATTATGCCCCAAATGGAAGGATTAAAAAAAATTTCTTTCTTTTAAACCTTTGTACTCTACCTTTTAAAATCTAATTTCCCCTTGTCGTGATAAATGCATTCTTTCTTACGGAAGTTTTATCCTTTCCTTACTTCCTTATTTTATTAATACCCGACACATTTATTTGTTACCTCCATAAATGTTAATTTGTCCGTATTAATTGTCAGCCTAATAGACGTTTCCTTAAGGCCATTTATTTTCTATTAACCTTTCCATCTACGATTCCTATCCATATTACCTTAATACTTATAGGGCCTACAATGATAAGGAAGTCTAGGTCCGACAAATAAGTATAAATTTAACCCTATTTATTTTTTAACTCATAGTTGCTTTGTCCACCCTTTTGGAATATGGTAGCAGCAACTTCTATAGTCGAAATTTATAGAGTTAAGTGCAAATTCAAAATAACTGTATATATTATGAGTTTTAGAAAAATCTTTTCAAAAATAACAAGTATGCCACTCATACATACAGTATACTTTACTTGTTGATCGAGTAACCTAGGCACAGATAACAATTGTAACAACCCACCCCAGAACAGGCTTAAATTTCAACCCATAAATGGCCCATCGAAACTTAGATCCATTCTTAGGAAGGCTCTTGGTTGGAAAAAGAAATAATAGTACATAGCCATAACTAATCTTTTAGAGCTTATGGTGGGTGAAATAAAATGTAATAGCAAAGTGTACCCATTTATTTCAAAAGCGTAAAATGTCATAATAG
Source organism: Allium fistulosum (assembly GCA_030737815.1). Taxonomy (NCBI): domain Eukaryota; kingdom Viridiplantae; phylum Streptophyta; class Magnoliopsida; order Asparagales; family Amaryllidaceae; genus Allium; species Allium fistulosum. Next base: position 310,393,052 of record CM060908.1, read on the forward strand.
AAAATAACATCAAATCGTATCATAAATCTGTTACAACAATTGTCTAAATACATGAATACAAATAAAAGTAAGTAATAATGATAAATACTGCCACAAGCCTAGCTTCTCCATCTCTAAGCATTGTCTCCACATTATCCCTTCCTTAACCTGTGTTGTAATGAGGAGGAAGTCAGAATAATAAGTGTTTGATGAATAAAAACCTCGAGTCTTACCTTTTAAGTACTTGGGCAGTATATTTTAAAATAAGAATACATCTATAAACATAAAACCATTAAAACCATTTAATACTTCTTATATGGAAAGGAGGCGGGTCCTCAACCAACTACTTAATACCTTCCATTCCAGAAGCAGGTTTCCCAAATCCTATGTCATAAATAGCTAGAATTGCAAGAGATAGTACCTAAGCCACTTAATATCTTTTATTGGAAAATAGGCAAATGCTGATCATTTAATACCTTAATTAAGGCAGACCCTATCATTTAATACCTACTTTCAAGGCGTGCACCTCAATGGCAACTATCTAGCTGGCATCATATAAAATCTCTCAAGTCACTTAATACTTCTTTATTTGAAAAGGCGAACTCTCAATCAGTCACTTAATACCTTATCCAGAAGCAGGCCCCTATAGAGATACCACCTAATGTGTCCCTTAGGCCATTTAATACTTCATTTGCGGAAAAGAGGCGGGCCCTCAAAAAAATACTTAATACCTCAAGATATCGAAGAAGGCCCCTTGTACTATGGCTCATACTCATAATGACGTCTCACATTAGTCCGTCTATTCGTAGGAACCGGTAGCAAGATTAGCTAGGTAGATTTCCCCTATAGAATTTGGGACTAACCTTGCGTCAGTATAAATATTCATCATAAGGATATCTCGCATCAATCAGAAATATACACAACTGTTGTTACCCTCAAATTGAAGGGAAAACTTCTGTCATGTAACTCTATTGACCTCGCATCCCTATTAATTAGCCATAAAATAAAATACTCTCCATATATATATAATACTCATCTCACCGTTAAATAAGTCCTTATAAGGAATCTTTCTTATTACACCTCAAAATAATAATTATCCCACATAAGAAATTCTTCCTATTTTGTCTAACAACGAATTACCTTCCTAATGGGGGAAATAAATGAAAATAAATATCTAATTAACTACGCAATATATGCCATAATTATGCATTAATTATGCTAATAAAAATAAATAAATACTCGTGCCTAATAAATTCTAAGCGCATGGATTTTATGCCCTAAACTAGCGTTAAATATCAATTCTCTAACCAAAATAATATTTCAAGTCCTTTTCTTCCAAATTCCCATGATTTGAAGATACGAAAACAAGGGATTCTAATATCGAAAACAAGGAATAAATGTTCATAACCAAAACTGCAATAATAGACTTGTAAATGAAATAGAAACTCAATTTATTACACCAATTCAATGGAATATCCTAAATAATAGGAATTTCAATCTCAACCTCATATTATATTTGTTGCTCGGTACCCTGACCCGGCTATATTGGAGTGATCACACAAGAAAGATTCGACTGTTGCCAAGAAGGATGACCATGAAGCAATGGTTATGGGACCCAAAAATAGAGTTCAGACAGTTATACGAAGCCCGGATTAAACGGAGTTGATAGACAGGCAAAGCAGGATGTTAGAAGTATAGAAAATAGCTTGGATGGACTAGGGATCGACATAGCAAGGTAAAACACTATGGATCGGCATAAACATTTAGATGGATAACCTACATGGATTGAGTGTTAGAGGGATCGGCATAGGCGATGATGCTTGGTTCAACATGGTTAGTTAGTACTCAAGGGATCAATATATCAACTAGGACGAGGAGGGATCGGTACAACACAATGGAGGGTGATAGAGCGGCATAGTTATATAGGCAGGAGGGATCGACATTGTGCTGGGCTCGGCATGATAAGTTATTAGAGGGATCGGCATAACCTAACGAAGCAAGATGGATCGGCATGTTATGTTGAAGGCCAAGGGATATACGCGAACAAGTAAGGATCGGCATTATGTAACTCAGGGTATAAGCATGGATATGTAAGCAGGGGTCGGCATGTCATCAAATGAAGGGTTCGGCAGGAACTATTTTGAAATGGAACTAAACCCAAGGTTGATCAAAAACATGAGCTCCACACATCCAATCATAAAGATATTTGAGATACCATCATATCCAAGCGTGGAGAAGTTACCATAGGGATCGCTGCCCAAAATTCAACAAATGGAGGGATTGGTACCGATCCCTCTCCATTGAGATTTGGGCCTAACACCCCCTATGTTGGGCCCATATGGATGAGGAGGTCATGTTGCCGAAGTACCAGATAGATTGGTGGTCTCCTTCACCTATAAGTACAGGCCTAGGGGGTCATTCTGAGTATCTTTACGCTGCTGGTTACATAACACTTTTGTTGTAATCAACTTTCTCTATTATTCTCTTACTTCTTGCTGTTTCTTACTGTAATCAAGATTATTATGTATTAATAAAGAGAATATTCAAAGTGAACGTAGGCAATCAACACCGAACCACTATAAATCTTGTTATTCTTGATTACTGCTGTGATTTGCTTATTATTTTGATATATTCCTCTATTTTAATTTAATTTCTTCATTTACTTCGCTACATAACTCTATTATTGGGTGTTTGTGGACAATTTGGTTGCAAACATTTTGGTAATTTCGCTGAGAATCATATTCTCAGCACGTAGAATTCCCTTTACTACTACTGGATTGAGAAAATCCCCCAAAGGAGATCCAGATTCATCTTCAAAAGCTTGCAGATACTACTCAGATCCACTAGAATCTAAGCAAGGAGATCCATAATGGTGAGGCATACCATTAACTTCTCAGAATGACGATGTGAATGAAACTGCCAGCATTCAACAAGGAGCCCAAAGTAACCTGCCTACAAATTTGAATGTAGAGCCTATTGAAGTCCAGAACTCCGTTGATTCTATAACTAGAGCTGAATTCGATAACTTGATGAGGGAGTAGATGGAAAGCCGTAGAGAGCTGAACGATTAAATCCAAACTAATGCTAGCCTAATGAACCAGATTGATCAACAACAGCGTCAAAGTCCCAGAAGGGATCTCGCTACTTACTTGGCGTCGGAGAGTTCAATCTCATCAGATGAATATCACAGACGTAGGCGTCGTAGGGTCGAAGGAGATCAAGCAGGGACATCGAAGCATCGCTTGGCAGACCAATACGGTCTGCCAAGATGGATCGGTGTCGATCCCTCCTCCGGAGGAGGGATTCCCCAGTTGCACTTGGGAAATCGAGCTGAAGCTATTTTCGGAAGATTGGATGTTGGAGTTCAATTAAATGTTGACCAACTACCCCTCCGGAATGATGACGAGATGAATGCTCATGGTGCACATCTAGAGGGTGGACCAAGAAGGCATGAAATGGCCCGTAGACATCGACCAGACCATTCACTTGAGGTGGAGCATGACCACCGCTTGGCACCACCCATCCAGACACTGAACTTATCGACGATGGTCAGACAGTTGGTGAAAGAAAACCAGGGTTTGACAAATGATGATTGGGAATTTTAAGGAGCCATACCCCATTTACTGATAATGTTTTGCATGCGGAATATTTGAGAAGGTTCAACATGCCCTCGATGCCTTCCTATGAGGGAAAAACCGACCCTATGTAGCACATTATGAGGTACGAATGGTTGATGGACTCAGCGAGAGCCAACATTGCAACCAAATGTAGATGCTTTCCTATAACCCTCTTTGGGACCGTAATAATTTGGTTTATAAGGTTACCCCAACAATCGATTTCAAGGTTTGATGAACTAGCAACAAAGTTTGTGGAGTAGTTTCGGATCCACGCTACTCGTCCTAAAGACATGATGTCATTATCCAGCATAATCCAGGCTCCGGGAGAATCGTTGAAGGACTACTTGGAAAGATTTCATATCGCTGCCACTGAAGTCAATGACCCAAATGACTATCCTATACTTATTGCTGTGATGATAGGGGTTGATTCGGAATTCGAATTTGGTGATTGGCTAGCTGGAAAACTGTTGGCCATTTTGGAGCGCTTCAATTCAAAGGCAACTTAGTTTATAAGGAAGGAGGAAGCCATGTCCTCTAGAAAAAGTAATGTTGTGAGACCAAGAGGAGAAGCGGTACAAAGCAATATTGCAATAAAGAAGTTTGGTAGATGTTCAGAAAAAGCCGAATAAATAGAAGAAGAATTGAGATGGGAATCGAGACCGGAAGAGGGAGTCTGGTAGACCAAGGCCTAGGAGTCCTATGTATGACAACTACACACCTCTAAATGCATCCCTGGATAATATTTATCTATCCAGCTGTAATACTTTTCAATATAAGAAGCCGCATCTAAAGGAGTCGACATAGACATGGAAACAGACCGGAAAGTATTACCGGTTTCATGAGTGTTACAGGCACAATACGAATGAGTGCATGCATCTCTAAGATGCTATCGAGAAGTTGATTTGGAAAAAGAAGTTGCAGTAGTTTTTGAAAACTCCACAGGATAGCGAACAGGGGACATCTGAACCCAATCGAGGACAAGCTCTGCGTAGGGTTGAGGATCCTGTGCGGACTGGAGGAAGATTAGTCGGAGAACCGCATCCTATGGATAGGAGTTGGCAGGAAATGCAGTGCTATGCTAGCGTGATGAAGCATGTGGATTTTGAGAATTATTCAAATACGAAGGACGGAGCTCCGGCCAAGCAGCAACGTATGATGACTGATGATATAGTGGTCAAAAGGAGGGATGCAGATAGTTAGAGGCTCCTAAAATTGACCCGATGGTCATTTCTGCCACGATTGGCCCTGCTTTGGTGAGAAGGATTTTAATTGATTGTGGAAGTTTGGTAAACATTATTTTCAAGAAGGCTTATGATCAAATGAGAATTGAAGCTAAAGATTTGAAACCATCTAAAGCTCGTATACATTGTTTCAATAGTGTGGCGACTTAGGCTATTGGTTATGTGGAGTTTCCAGTTGAATTGAGGGAAGGTGAACGTAGGAGAGTGCAGATCCTATCATTCATTGTTTTGGATGTTGACTCACCATACAACATTTTTCTGGGCCGACCGGCCTTGGCTGAATTTCGGGCAGTACTTGCCCTGTGGTGTTTGACTTTAAAATTTCTAACTGATAATGGAGTAGGAGTTGTGCATGGTGATCAGGCGACTGGACGTGCCTGTTATGTGGCTGAGTTGAGAGAAGCTCGGCGAAAGGAGAAGGTAAAGGGTGTGGACAAAATCTATCTGCATCCAAGTTACAGAAGATTGACAAATGGCACCTAAGCCTTGGCTTCGGCACCACAGTTGGTTTTATAGAGAAATAGATCCGAGGGATGACAAAGAGGAGTCAAAGGAGGCTGCACCGGCCACTACAAGAAACCCTACATTTAGTTGCACTTATTGGTAGCGTTTGTAGCGTAAATGCAACGAATATTGATCTTACCATTTCTTTTTACTTGTTTTTTTATTCTTACGAGCCAAAATTTGCCAGTATCCCGCCAATCCTAAAAATTCATTTCGTTTTTTCCACCTCCTTTCCTTCGTTGTTACATTTTCCCACATTCAACAAAATTCGTCTCTCTTCTGCATTCAAGCTACTTATCTCCATCTCGCGTCATGTATCTCTATCAATCTGGTCCCCTCCACATCGTCAATTTACTCTTCCTTCATTCTTTTCCCGTTTGCTTCTTGAGATTTGTTCATAAGCCCTAAATAATAAATCAAGGTAATTCCCATTTGAAAAATACAACTTTATGGCTTTTATCATGGAGATTTTTTATTATTGTTAGCATTTTTGTTCGAGGTTAGTACGACTATACTGGCGATGATTGTATTTTAGTTTTACTATGCCTGTTAACACCTAAATCTCGAATATCTGATCCAATCTTAAATTCCATTTGTTATATCATCAAATTAGTAATATCTCAAGATGAGTTCTTAATTTTCTCATTGATTAACGAGGAAATGGATGAGAGATAGCATGGTGAAAGCAGAAAAATAGCTACCTTTTTGGGCTGTTTTGTTTTGCCTATTCTACTTTTATCAGGTAATTTTGTTCTGTTTAAAGACAATAGTATAATCTATGTTTTTTATTGGGATCATCTATGGGCACTTTGAGTTATATTGCTAAAATTAAATCTTGATGTTTTATTTCTATTTATTTACTTATCAAATATATAGCAAATGAATTTTTTTGCCTATGATGCTGAAGTATGACTATTATTATTAGTTACTCTGTCACTATAGCTTAATCGAGTTAAATTGTATCTTCAACTGCACTCGCAGTGCAAATAGGGCATTAATTGAGTAAGTTGGTGCTACTAGAGAATGGATGTTCTAACTTAAATAGCAATTTAATTTCACCTTGAATTTCTTTAAGAGTATACATATATAGCAAAATGACAATAGCGGATCTATAAAAGGCCCTTCAGAATTGGGTTAGATTTATAATTTTGAATGGTGTAAACTAAGTTGAGTGATGTTCAAAGATTTTTCAGCTTGAACTTCCATTGGCCTTTGCTTAGGTTTCCAAACCAGTCAAATTGCATGACCATTCATGTTAATAATCCTTTGTATATTCAGTTAGTTATCGGTCTTTTCCTTAACATCACAGTAAACATTTTACCAACAGTGAACACTTACTTACAAAAGTGGAAATGATTATAACTGTAATGCCTTCCAAAGCTTCATAAGCATCTTCAGTTGTTGTCACTTCCATTCGATCAGCTATTTCTTAATATCCTCCATTTTCCACATTGTGCTCATAAGCATTGGGGCATTTCCTATGTAGTACTAGTTTGCAAATTAGCATTACTTCTACCAAAATCAAAGATGAATTTGTCACGCCTATTTTTATTTATAAATTTAATTTCTTTGGGAACAAATGTTCTAGGCAAATGATATGCATGTCAGTTAGCTTTCTTAGTTCCAGGTTGATGATCTTGTATCTGTATTATGTTTCCTTCCTAGTGTACGAGGTATGCAGTTAGATTTTCTTATGGCTGATAGTATTGGATAGATTTTTACCAGATTTCTTGTTTTCATATATTGAGGTAATAGGTGAGACTGATTTATGATATCAAGTTTACTCACAAAAAAAAGGTTTAAATGAGTTGCATATTCTTTTATTTTAAAAACTTAATCATGTTTACTTTGTTTTAGATTATCAACCAAGCATGCATCTCAACTTTTGATGGCATTATAATTTTCTACGTTTAGTTAAAATAGGATTGTTTACTGGTAGAATGATGGAAGTATAATCCCATAAATACAATGAAACTTAAACATGGATTATTTGTCTTTGTTATAGTCTTAAATTTGTGGTCATCTTTATCTTCAAGTGCAACAGGTTGCATTAGTGATATTAAATTTTTACTGAATCAGTAATCCAACTTCTAAAAATCCATAAAGTTCAAGCCTGCATTAAAATTACTCATGATAGACTCATATTTTTTTTCTGATTGATGCATCTTGATTATCAAAATTGTTGTATGATTCTAGAAACCAGTCAAAACGGTTGAAGAATGTGCAAAATATGAAAATACTCCATTTTTAAAGGAGGTTTGTGGGTGGGTTAGTGAAAAAGAAAACGCCACCGTAACTATTTGGGCAAAGACGACTCCAAATATTACGGACAGTACTCAAGTATGTGTATTGGTGTTGTAATATATAACTATTTTGTTCATGCTATTATAGTGTCATCTCACAAATAAAGATAGTAGAAACAGCTAAAAATGCCTCCATTAGTTCAAATAGAGGCACAAAAGTAAGTTATAATGCCTCTAATAATAGGATGGGCAAATTAGTTACAATGCATCATGAATTTCCTATTAAGAAACAAGAAGTAGTAGATTGGCTCTGCCTTGCTCATTTAATACTTTTCTACTTTATATATTCTCATATACTGTGGCATCTTCTTGAGCACCATTGAACAGTTCAGTGTAGTGTTGCACTGCCTGGTCTTGTATTTGTGTTGTATCATATATTAGTTGGCCATTAGCATCATATAGGGATTTAATATTGTTTCTATGTCTCCTCATGCTCATCCCGACATAAAAAAATTTGAAGTTAGTGTCACCTTTAGTAAGCCAAGTGATTTTTTATTTTTGTTTTGCTTCTATGTATTTTTCATGCATTTTCTGCTCAGTTTACTGCATGTTGTCACCATGTCGTCATAAAGTGACACATGCTCAAGGTTGTTGTCTGCATCCAGACGTTTTTGGATAAATTCTGCTTCCTGATTTGTCATTACATCTCTCCTTCTCTGGTTCTGTTCCAAGTTTTGAGATTTTGTTTAATTCATCTATGTTTGATCATAGTTTGCTGCACTGGTGTACCCCAAGCTAAATCTAATAGCATAGATACTACCTGGTCTTCATATCCAGTAGTTAAGTGCCAACTGTTGTTATATCTGAAAGGTGTCCCTTTTTGTTGAATAGTGTGTGTGTATGCGAAAAGTTTGATGATGATGGTGGTACGGTCACTCAAATGTGATGTATTGACAGTGACAATCAATGTTGGGACGTGTTGTAATAAAGTGTTTTTTATTAACACTTTATCTATATATGGGTAGTAATACCTCTCCTTCTCTAGGTAAAGTTGATGCCTTGTATGTTAACTTCAGCGAGGCCATATGTGAATAAGAAGTTAGAAAACCCTCTGAGATGAGAAAAAGGGACTGGCAATCCCCTTTTGTTGTCCTTTGAGTTCAATACATTTTTAAATTCCCTGGCTAGCAACCAAGCTTTGTTTATAACACATGCCAATTGAGAGAGTTATTACCAAAGTTGTTCGTTGTCTAAAAACAGATTACTCGCATGTAGATACATAGAGAAACCTCCCATATTAGTGATATTACAAGTAAGATGTTGTGTGCTTACTTGGATGGGGTTTATGTCCAAGCATTTTTGTCCCATAAAAGCATAATCCTACCTTTAGAGCCATATTAATTATTGTGAAGGCTAGCCCAATTTTTGTCAAGTTTAGTAAGTAGATTAGGAATTCTTTGTGTAGGCAGTTTATTTTCCAATAAACCAACAAATTTTGGTTTATCAGTATTGCAGGTAGGATAAAATTTGATCCATCTTAAGATCAGTGTTTATCCCCTTGTCATTCCACAAAATAAAAGTCATTTACCACTTTTTCAAGCCCTGGTACATCTTTTAGGGTGCTCTGGTTGGGGTTGTGGTCTGTTGGATTCTTTTAACACCTCGTGCTCATACTCAGGGTTAGGGGATACAAAGATAGCAAATTTGTCTTCATATGTGGGTTCATCCCCCTCTTCCTGTATATTATTGGCAACATGTTCAACAAAATCTGACTCATTGAATTCTTCTTATGTAGGACTAAGTTCTTCATGGCTACGTGCTCTAGATGTTCTTCCTGGTCCTCCTCTTCATCTGAGATAAATACGTCAAACTTATTATCAGTAGTGATATTAATATAATGATGTTGTTGCTTTCCTTTAGAGTGTTCTATGATAATCTCTGCCTTAGTCTGACTTGTGTGCTTTGATTCAATAGAAATCTATAATGGTAAGTATATATTTTACCAATGAGATGTTTTTCTTCCAGGAAGTTAGCAAACAACAAACTGTCTGGACCAATGCATGACCTAACATGAATGAACAGCCTCAATTATGTGTACATATCCTTTCATATACTGATTAAAATATATAATAAAATTTGATGAAGACTATTAAACACCAGTATTCTTCTTCAGAGATTTGAGCAACAACAGCTTCGATGCTTCAGAGGCTCCAAGTTGGTTCTCGACAATACAATCTTTAGTCGATCTGTAAGTTCAACAAGTGCCCCAAAAAAAAGTTTAATAAGTGCCAGTTTGGACGTTACTTTGCATTGATTATTCATTTAAACTAAAGCTTTTGTTCTAAAAATATTATGGTATCCAGTGTTGTGGAATCTGGAGGACTTCACGGTAATATCCCTGAAATAATGTTCAGTCTTCCCGGATTAGAGTAAGTGTAAGTTTCAAATAACTAAACCACATGAACTCAAATGGATCATTATGTTTACTTGTAGCAAATATATAATAACCGGGCGTTCTACATTAATTAGTTATTCATCTTTAAACTCACCTAAAGGAAATTATATATAATCTGAATTTGTGTATGAACTTCACCTACTGCATTATAATGCAGATCACTGGGTAATAATCAATTTAATGGTAGCATAAACTTGGGAGATAAATTCAGCTTGCAGCTACAGTTGGTCAATTTTCAAAACAATTCGATCACCTCATTTACTTCAAGTCCAACATATAATGGAACTCTGATGTAAGTACTTTTCAGTTATCTCTTCTTCTTCTTCTTTACTTTAATTTTACAGTTAAAATACAGTACATTTTTAGTTAACCCATTTTTCATTTCTAAACTTTACAGACTTGTGGACAATCCTGTATGCAACAACCAACTGGAAAATACAGTTTATTGCAAGAGTCAGCAATCACAACGTGCACCTTATTCTACAAGCACATCAAATATGGCTCGAAAGCATGCCCATCTGCTCAAAGTCTCAATCCACAAAGCTACAATTGTGCTTATCCATACGATGGTAAAATGATATTTAGAGCACCATCTTTTCTAGATTTGACTAATAGTTCTCTCTTTCAAAGTCTTGAGTTGAGTCTATCAACAGAACTTAATTTGACTCGAGGATCGGTTTTTATGTGTAACCCTTTTTTCAATAGTGATAAGCAAAGCATTTTAGTTTTTATCTGTATCACAACATTTAAGTTTTTATCTGCAAAGCCACAACATTTCAGTACATATCCTCTATGGTAAACGTGTTTATCTACAGAGCCACAACAATTGATACACTTGAAACTATTGATACATATATATACATACATACATATATATATATATACATACATACATACATATATATATATATATATATTGTTGATTGTTAAACTCGTTTGCAGGTAATTATCTATTTCGAAGCGAAGACTGTCGACAACAAAGAACTATTGGTAATCAAGCAACGAACATGAATTTAATTGTTATATATGTTGTCGTATTTTGTTAGTACCATTTGTGGAAACTTGTCTGTGAATGCTTGTAGTATGTGACTTATTTTGTTGAAAAACTACTATCGAATTGATTATGGATATTATATTTGATTGTGAGATTAACATGTTTTTGCAATTATTTGAATATGATGATCATATGATTGATTGTTTGTATATGCTAATTATGTGATTTAATTGTTTGTTTGAATATATGAAAATTATGTGATTGATCGTTCGTTTTAATATGAATAGTATATAAGCGATTGCTGGAAATGGTATAAACCAAAAAATGAAGACTTATGGTAGCGTTTTTTTAACCCTACAGAAAAAATCTATAGTTGCATTTAAAAGTGACTTTTGGTAGCGTTTTTTAAATCCTACGGAAAATACATATAGTTGCATTTGAAAGTGACTTTTGGTAGCGTTTACTACAACGCAAAAAAAAGTTTTAGACTTTTAGTTGCATGTCGTATAACAGCGTTCTCTAAAACGCTACCATAAGTTATGGTAGCGTTTTTTCAACGCTACCAAAAGTCTTTTCTGGTGTAGTGGGCTGAGCTGACGATTGATATAACAGTCAGCCACGACAACCCATCACGGGTCTTGAAGATTACATCGCGGCTCGGCCCTTCAATGATGAGAGAACATGCTTATTTTCTTTGAGCGAATCTGGATGTATTTGCTTAGACTCATTCTGACATGTGTGGGATCTCGCCTGCCATTGTGAGCCATGCATTAAACATTGATCTGAAGTATGTTCCAGTAAAATAGAAAAGGCGAGGCATGGATCCGGAGAGAACTGTGGCTTTTAAAGAGGAGGTGGATAAAATGAAAGTCAATGGGTTTACTCGTGACGCCCTCTATCCTGAATGGATATCTAATCCCGTGCTGGTGAAGAAGGCGAATGGGAAATGGGGAACGTGCATCGACTATTCAGACTTGAATAAGGCTTGTCCTAAAGATAGTTTTCCCCTTCCAAGGATTGATCAGCTAGTTGATTCGACTTCAGGGCATGAATTGTTGTCTTTTATAGATGCGTACTCGGGGTATAACCAAATCCCAATGCATATCCCCGATCAGGAATACACCAGCTTTTTGACAGATGTTGGATTATACTGTTACGTGGTCATGCCGTTTGGATTGAAGAACGCTGGAGCAACCTATCAACTCTTAGTCAACCAGATGTTTAAAGATCGGATTGGGAGGACAATGGAAGTCTATGTGGACGATATGCTCATGAAGTCACGACGATCAAAAGACCACATTCGAGACTTAGCAGAGATATTCGACATCCTCCATTTTATAAATATAGATCAATCCTTTGAAATGTTCATTTGGTGTTGCGTCAGGAAAGTTCTTGAGCTTTATTGTCAATGCTTGTGGAATTGAAGTCAATCTAAAGAAGATTCGGGCTATTCGAGATATTTAAGCACCAAGAACCATTAAACAAGTGCAAATTTTGAATGGGAAGGTTGCTGCTTTAAGTCGATTTATCTCCAGAGCAACTGACAAATGCATTCCTTTCTTTGATTGATTAGGAAGGTAAAGAGAAACTTTGAATGGACGCGGGATTATGAAGATGCATTTCGAGCTCTGGTGAATCATTTAGAGACACCCCATGTCTTGTCAAAGCCGGTAGATCATGAGGAGTTGTACATCTATTTGGCTATATCAGCACATGCCATAAGTGTCGCCTTGATTCACAAGGAAAACCGGGTTCAGAGGCTAGTGTATTATGTCAGTAAGCGATTAACAGGAGTAGGAAGGAACTACTCGCAGATAGAGAAATTTGCGTACTGCTTGCTAATCGGATTACGGAAACTTCGTCCGTACTTCCAGGCACATCCGGTCAATATTTACACCGACCAGCCATTACGACAGGTCCTACACAAACCTGAGATGTCTGGGAGGTTGCTTAAATGGAACATCCAGCTCAGCCATTTCGACGTTACATATTTTCCTGGAAGATCTATCCAAGGTCAGGCGTTGACGGACTTTATAGTAGAATTTACCGTGCAATACAAGCTTCCAGAAGGTAGCGAAATCCCTACTATGCGATGGAAGTTGTATACTGATGGAGCATCTAACGATCACTGTTCCGGAGCTGGGATTGTGCTTGTAACCTAGAAAACCGGTTGATTTGTTATGCTTTGAAGCTTGATTTCCCTACCACAAACAACGAAGCCGAGTATGAAGCGTTGATTGCCAGACTTAAACTTTCCAGAGAACTCGGGGTGAAGTCTCTTGAAATCTTTTGTGATTCGTAGGTGGTGGTGTATCAAGTCAGAGGAGATTATCAGGCTAAGGGATAAAAAATTGACCCGTATCTTAATCAAGTTCAGGAGTCGTTGGAAGAGTTTGAATACTATGACATTTCACATATCCCACGCAAGTAGAATAGAGAGGTTGATTCATTGGCAAAGTTTGCTAGTACTGGCGATGCGCAGCAGATGGGCTTGGTTCCAATCAAGATATTACATACCCTAAGTATAAATATGATGGAGTTTGATCAAGTACTAGAGGTGGAATCTGAGAGGGAATCATGGATGACTCCATTTAAAGATTACTTATTACATGGAATCTTGCCTGAAAGAAGAAACGAAAAGCAAAAATTCCTTCACAAAGCTTCACGACATATTATGCAAGAAGGAACTATGTATAGAAAAGGTTTTTTCGTTCCCCTACTCCGATGTATCGCTCATGATGAGATAAAATGTGTTCTAAAAGAATTCATGAGGGAGAATGCGGCGATCACACTAGGCCCAAATCTGGTGAAGAAGATACTCTGTTACGGATATTATTGGCCAACTGCAAACCGGGACGCTAGTAATTATGTGAGACGATGTGACAAGTGCCAGATATATACGAAAGTACCAAGAGCTCTGCCAACAAAGATCATGCAAATGGTCAGTCCATGGCCATTTGCTATATGGGGTATTGATATCATATGCTCTTTACCAATCTCTAAAGGTGGTGCGAAATACGGTATTGTCGCGGTTGATTACTTCACCAAATGGGCCGAGATGGAACCGTTAGCCACGATCACAACCAAAAAGTAATCAATTTCGTTGTTCGAAACATCATATGTCGCATTGGTCTTCCACGAACTATCATAACAGATAATGGAACTCAGTTCGATAGTGCTAAATTTAAAGAATTTTGTCGGGGATATCGTATTGAAAAGAGGTTTGCAGCGGTCACTCATCCTCAGGCAAATGGACAGGTTGAAGCTGTAAACAAAATTATTAACTCTATTCTAAAAAACCATTTGGAGAAGGCTAGAGGCAAATGGGTGGATGAACTTCCTACGACACTTTGTGCTTACAGAACCATTCACAAGTCCGCGATTGGCCACACTCCAATCGCTCTTGCTTACAGATCTGAAGTTGTCATTCCAGTAGAACTCGAAGTCCCTTCTCATCGAGTGACTTACTACAACCCCAAAAGGAACAAAGTTCTTCTCTGGAATCCTTGATCTTTATAAATGAGAAGCGCGAGGAAGTAGATTTGAGAGCAGCCATAGATTGACATCGAGTCGCCAGATATTACAACACTAAAGTACGATCGAGAACCTTTGAAGTTGGCGATCTCATCCTGTAACGGGTTTTTTCAACCCCGTCACACATAAATCCGACATGGGAAGGACCGTATGTCATTGAACAGAGGCTTGGAGAAGGAACTTTCAAGCTAGTGACTGTCGATGGAATTACACTTCCAAGAGCGTGGAATAGCGAGCATTCATGACGCTATTTCATTTAGAACATTTCCTTTGCATTTCAGTTCTACTTACTTTCAATATTTACATTAGCATTTGATTTTCAAATATGTAACAAGACAGATTAGTTTGTCCCTTCCCATTTGATGAATAAAGTCTCGAACTTCCTTTGCATATATAATTGTTATTGCATTTTACGCTAAGTATATAATGAAACTGATTGATATCGATATGTGTGATGTGTGAACAGGCTCACGGAGTTTGAAATCGATCAATCATACTAATCCCTGATGGGATTAAATAAGATAAGCTCCATTAATTTGCTCGATTAACAACTCCCATAAATGATCTAAAGAATGGGACACGCAATAAGAAACGAATATGGCCGACAATCCGAATATTGGAAAGTTCTTGCTCGGACCGCGGGACTGAAACTAAATCGAGGCAACTAAAAGAGCATCAACATAAATCGAGCATGAACTGACCGCTCGTGAAATAACTCTAAGTCCCCAGAATGTGGACTGGAGTATAAACATAAATCGGGCGTGAACTGACCGCCTACGAACTCAAAGTCCCTAGAGCATGGACTGGAGCATAAACATAAATCGAGCGTGAACCGACCGCCCACAAAATAACTCTAAGTCCCAGAGCGTAGGCTAGAGTATAAACATAAATTGGGTGTGAACCGACCGCCCACGAGATAACTCTAAATCCTCGGAGTGCGGACTGGAGTATAAATGTAATTCAGGCGTGAACCGACCGCCCACGAGAAAACTCTAAGTCCCTAAAGCATGGACTAGAGTAAAAACATAAATCGGGTGTGAACCGACCACCCACGGGATAACTGTAAGTCCTCGGAGTGCGGACTGGAGTATAAACGTTATTCGGGTGTTAATCGACCGCCCACAATAAAACTCTAAGTCCCCAAAGCACGGACTGGAGTAAAAACATAAATCAGGTGTGAACCGACCGCCCAAGAGATAACTCTAAGTCCCTAAAGTGCGGACTGGAGTATAAACATAATTCAGGTGTGAACCGACCGCCCACGAGATAACTCTAAGTCCTCAAAGTGCGGACCGGAGTATAAACATAAATCGGGTGTGAACCGACAGCTCGCGAAATAATTCTATATCCCCAGAGTGTGGACTGAAGCATGAACATAAATAGAGCATGAACCAACTGCCCGCAAAATAACTCTAAGTCCCAGAGCGCGGATTGACATGTAAACTCCATGGATGGATGAGCGGATTTCAACTTTTCTCTACCCCCAAACTCCAACCTGAAATCGACGGGAGGAATACAAACTACTAATGGCTGGATATGACAGCTCACTACAGCTCCGACTTAGCCTTTTTTACAACTTAAGGCAACGACCATAGGGAGGCCTTGAGATGGAGATGGTGAACTGTTAACGGAATTTGCAATCAATGAATTACAAGTACATTGAATGGAAAGTAGTCATTCAACTATCAAGATAACAATTCACACGATGATTAGTCGAAAGCCAAAAACTTTTATTCACAAGTGTCAAAACTCTAGTACAAGTTATTTCAAAAAACCGAGATTCATACCCGTATACCAATGACTAAGGAAAGAAATAATTATTCAAATTATGTACAATGATATGAAGTAATGACTACTTCTTCGACTTTCTCTCCCTTTTTGGTTTTTCAGGAGTGCAGCCGGTTGAGCTTCTCTTCCGGGACCCTTTGCCGCCCTTGACTGGAATGCTTGAAGGAGAAGGAGGGATTTCAGTGGGAATGGACCCGCCTGGTGGAATAACTTGCAGTGGTACAAGATCAGGATCTTCGACTTCCACCTTGACGGGCTCGCCTTTAACTTTACGCTTTGACTTTTCCTCCTCCTTGCTCTGCTCCCTCATGCTGGTTTTAGCAATGTGCTCCAAAGCACCTGTGATGATTACGTCACCCAATTCATCAGTAGGGAGCGGATCTTTAGGCTTATCTTCATCAAGCGCATTGATAACTTGAGCATCGTGCCTCGGAATATTGACAGTGGCTGGGACTTCGGCCATCTTCTCCTGCAGCTCCGTGGCAGCACCGCTCTTAGAAGACTGATCAGGGCTCGGAAGACCTGAAAATTTTGTTAAAATATGGGCATTAGTTGAAAGCCATTGCGCATGAAGAACATGAACTTTTCAAATTCGTAGAAGTTTAGTATGATACCAGCATTCGGTTAACATTCTATAGTCATCGGAGTGCTTCCTTCGAGAATGGGAGATAGCATCTGTGGTTTAAAGCCAGGCCTGTCCAGGTCATAGCCGAGATTTTGCTCTGTATCATGACAAGATGATGGTCCAGCTACTTAGATAGGAGAGAAATCCTTAGGATCGGTTCCAGAAGACTCAACAATGTCCTCTCCATCTTTAGTAGGTGCAGGAGCTTTGAAAAATTGAAGTTTAGCAGCGGCCAGATCCGATGGCTCGTTTCCTCGAAGAACCTCTCTTACTAGTTCTTCTTCATTGAATTCAGCATTTCCTAACTCTTCTTTCTTTATCTTGACGATGTGTTCCCAAGCTTCGGCAAGGGATTCGAGGTAACCCTCGCCAAGAAATCTTAAGTCACGGTGGAGCAGGACCTTCGCATTATATTCGATAATTAGTGGATCGAACAAGTCCTTAATTTTGTTCCTACCAGACTCGATGGCAGCCTCCACTAGGGAGTTGGCTTGTTCAAGTACTTATTTTCTTCCCTCTTCCCAGGCTTCTTCCATCAGAGCTTCAATCTTGGCGAAATGTTCGTCGAGTTTTGTTTTCAAGCTTATCGCTGCGACGATTTCTTCGCAGTATTTCTACGACTCCTCTTGGGCCTCAATTTTCTTCTCCCTCTCTTTCTTTAACAATTCTTCGAGCTCCTTAATGCGAAGAGCTATAGCATCTTTCTCCTTTTGCAAGGAGTCCTTTTCTAAAGAAAGTGTGCCACTGCGTTGAAGCACCGCATCAAGTTCCTTCTTGTAAGAAATCTCCAGGCGACTTACCACCTCTGTTATCTCCTTCGCATTCTTTTCAGCTTCTGCAAGTTGGGTCTTGTATTCAAGCAAATCAGGATCCCGATGCTTGATTATATCTATGTCATGAATAGCCCCCAACTTGAGATGATCGATTTCGTGCTGACGCTCTATGGAGACTTTGGAAACTTTCTCGGCTAAACGAATGAATGATTCGTGCTGAACGAATACGTCGTTCACGCACACTAATGAGCTTTCTTTGGTGTGTCCAAGAATGACATGTATAGAGAGGAGGAATTTGAGTCCATCAAAGAAAACCTTCAGAAAAGTGGCTTTAAGTTCAGCCAACTTTTCTGTTGTCGAAGAGTCGGGAGCAGAAACCGGCGGAAGTGGATCAGAAGTGGCGAGTGGATGCTTTCCAAATCGACGCTCATGAGATTGCCTTGAACTAGAAGATCCAAAGCTCATGAGGCACGGTGACATGAGGGCCGCGGTAAGAAGATTTTTTTCTACTATGAGCAGGAAGGTTAGAGTGTTTGTCATGACGAGACGCATGAGATTGGGACTTCCGCTTAGAGGAGGAAGAAGACTACCTCGAATAATAATCTTTGTCATGTCCTTCATCCATCTCTCTACGTCACGTGGATTCAGAGTCCCGGCTTGGGCGGTGATAAGCAGAAAGCTTCAGAGACGATCGAAGGCACATGACTAGGACATTGCACCTGTAAAAACCAAATAAGAGTGTATTAAAAGTTATTGTATGAGAGATCAATAACAAGTGTACAGTGAAGTGCAAGTGTTTGTGAGTGTCCTATTGTTCCCCCCAAAGGACCGGTAATGGTGGCTTTACTCATCAGAGTGCTCTTCCCTTTATTGGAAGGTTGGATGCCTTCGCCGCTTCTCGTAGGGGAGTTAAGTCCTTCAATATTAATATTGGGAAAGTCGTTAGACATAATGTCGCCCGAAATTGAAGGTTGGAGAATCCTTTTAACGAGGTTTTCAATTGCTGAGAAGATGACTCCTCTCCGAGGGGAGTAATGATGAACTTCGGATCTGATCCAGCCTTTCTTTTGCGTAGCTGGTACACCAACTTCTTCTTTCTCTTCGGTGATGTTTGCGATTGCCCGACCTACGACTGTCCAACCATCGATGCTTTTCCAAGGTCTGAATCATCATCTCCTGGTTTATAAGCTAGGGAATCTTTGATTTCCCGCTCTTCGGTATCTTCCCGAGTCCCCTCAACATGGGGTACGACAAGGTTGATTGTTTCCTCTCTTTGTTCAACAACAATCTTTGGAACTGCTTTGCTTCTGGGGAGTCCAATTCTACGGCCGTCTTCCAACAGCCCGAATAAAGATAGTAGTTCGTCAGTTACGAGGAGTTTAATATCCTATTCCTCAATGGGAGTAGCTCAAATGGCAGCGACGGCTCTAGAAAACTCGACGCCTTCGGGACATGGACAAAATCATGAAAGAGCTACGGGTTAATATATTCAAAGGAGAAATTGTGACTTGAGTCATCGCACTTAAAAGGAAAGCGGAAGTAACACTTACATCCTTCTAACCATCCTCTTGCGAATTCGGGAGGACATCGCACATAGAACCACTCGTCCTTAAATAATGAAAGCTTGTTCCATGCGCTCGTCAAGACTTGACAGTTTGGTGAAGTTTCAAGGAAGACATAAGAAGGGCTTCTCAATCATCTTTTTAAGTTATAAATAAATCCAATGTCTTTAGGAGTGGGCGGACAGAATAGAACATCCATGAATAATAGGAAAGTTTCCTAAATGAAAGCGTAGCTGTTGGGATGCAGCTATGTCGAGGGGATCCCAAGATATCTCAACATCTCTCGGACAAAGGAGTTAAAAGGTGGAACGCATCCAGTCCAGCACATAAATTTGTTAAACGTTGTATATTCGGCGGAGGGCAAGTGGGGCCTATCTTGCCTCGTATGAACTAAAACATCCTCAAACGGAATCTCGTGGATGGATCACAATCGATGAAGAGTGGTGTAACACCCCAGATTTTTGGTAACATTATTTAGAATATTTAATTAGCTAAATTAAATAATAATGTGTTGATTAGGGGATTGAGATTTGATATTTAATTAAGTTATAGGCGTGTCATTTAACAATGAGTTAAGGAAGAGTTAAAATGAAATAGAGGAGGGGTAAAATAGGAAAGAGACCATTCCTATATCCCTTTAGCTTGGCTGTGTATTCCTATACACGTCCATTTCATTTTCATTTATCAAAATTTTCAAAAACAAGAAGCTGGCCACCATTAACAAGGAAAAGGGGGAAAAAGATTAAGAAAGCTAAGGAAGAAGCTAATTCAAATCATATCCATTCACATCTCAATCTCTATAATCTCTAAAGCTAAGGTGAATAATGTTTACATCTCATTTTTGATTGTGTTTTCGATTTTAAGATGAATTCTGAATATTTTGCAATGATTTGCCATGTTTTTGAATGATGGAATGAACATATATACTTGTTGATGAATTATGGTTATTCATATTGAATTTATGATATGTTTTAAGGTGAAAACCCTATTAAATAACATCCAAATGCTTTGTGAATTTTTATGAATATCATAAATATTATTTTGGAGTTGGGTTTCAATTTTCAGAATTTTCTAAATTTATGTAGAATTTATATGAATTTTCTAGTAAAGAAAATGTAAATTTGGATTATAAATTATTTACGAGTAAATAATAAAAGAATTGGGTCTGAAATTTTTTATGTTGGAAAACATATTAAAAGAGATTTTCTAGAATTTTCGTAGAATTTTCTAAAGTGTTTTAATGGTTATATAAAATTATTTAAGGTATGGGACTTAAACGTTTTATATAATTAAGAGAGGAGAAGGTGCTTTTTGCAAATTAATTTAAATTGTTAAATCTAGAAAGTCGGAAGTATTTTTGAAAATGTACAAGGGCAACTGTTCAGATTTAGTCAAACAAGGCAGGTTAGGTACAAAAGAAATAGTTTAAAAGTACAAATAAACATGTTTTTCACTATTTCGACGCTTTCGGCACCAGGTTCCGCCTTCTTACCTTCGCCTCCGACACTGTCGAAACCAATGCACATGGTATCAGTTAACTGGTATGTAGTGAATTGGATGTAGGCGGAAGGTATAGAGTCAAAACCAGGGGTTCCGAAGGGGTTGAGGCATTACTTTGATTTTAAAGGAAAATGCGCCTGCTTTCTTTTGACTAAGATGCTTTCGACTTGGTTAGCTTTCGACTGGGTCAAATGGTTTTAAAAGGAATGGTTTCGATTGGGTTACGCTTTTGTTTGAAATGACTGCTTTCGCCTAAGTCGAAGCCTTTAGATCCACTTCCTACCTTTTGATCTAGATGGTTTCGAAAGGGTTGTTTTGTTTTCTAAAAACCTGGCCACCTCTCCAATGCTTTCGAAGGGATGGTTTCGACACCATCACTTCATTACCTAGGAAATGGTTTCAAAATAGAGGCTTTCAACTTAAATGTTTTTAAGACCCTTTTTTTATGATTGAAGTAAAAACCAAATTGGTTTCAAAAGAGATGGTTTTAAATGGTTTTGAAACAGATGCTTTCGACTTTAATGGGTTTCTGATCCTTTTGATCTACTTGAAGGCATAATCCAAATGGCTCGATCGAGATGATTTTCAAAGGTTTCAAAGGAGTTAATTTTCGAAAGTTTCCACATATTTTAAATTAAACCCAAAGTGCTTTCGGAAGGATTGAGTTTTGACTGTTTCGAAAGGTTCTAATGAATGGTTTCGAAAGGGGTGGTTCCCAAGGGTTTCGAAAGGATTGAAAGGGAAGGTATTCCTATGTTTTCGAAAGGCAATTTTTAAAGGTTTTTAAGAGGAATGTCTAATGTATTGAAGCTTTCGAAGGAAAGTCTTTTAATGGTTTCGAAAGGGTTACCTTTAATGGTTTCGAAGGGGTTACCTTAAAGGGTTTGGGAAGGGTTGTTTAAAGGTTTTAAACAAAGGTTTCGAATATATTAAATAGGCAGTATAGCCTAAGTGTTTTCAAGTTAAAAAAGGTTTAACTTGTTTTGGAAGGATGGCTAATCCTCTTTAAAATTCATCAACATTATTTTGAGTAAAGTATATATATCATGGCAAAATAGCTTAGAGTAAAGCTAAGAATATATTTTCCTTGTAAAGGTATGATTAAAAAGGTTAAATCATTTTGAAAAGGTTTTCAAGGAAAAAGATGAAGGGTGGTTAACCCTAAGAAAATGATTCGGACAGTGAATCCATTTTGATCTGGACAGTTAGTCCAGTTTGTGGGCAGTAAGTCCATTTTTATGGACATGTAGTCCATTTGTTAGCATAACGGACCTTGCTATTATGTTGTGGACAGATATTCCACTTATTACCTATTTTATGGATATATAGTTCATTTATTAGCATAAAGGATATTGCTATTTTGATATAATCAATTTGATTAACCAGTTTGGTTGCAGGAAAGGATTTGTAAAATATATGTTTTAAAGAGGATATTGGTGAGGGGAAACCCGTTTCACTAAGCGGCATGGTCTCACTTAATATCAGTAAACCGAGATGTAATAGAATTATTCACACTAGGCTTTATGTCTGACTCAAAGTTTTTGTTTCCCCTTAAACTCTCGGGCACTCAAAATTGATTTGAGTAGGCTTAGGGTTAAGGTTTTCAGTTTTTTGAAATTTTGGCGAATAAAGCTTCCAAAGACGAGCAGGTGGCTGACGGATAGCTAATTAGGGTTCACGGTTTCATTTTATTTTAATTCCGCTTTGTATATTAAGTCAGATATGACTATATTTTCTCTTATCAACCAAGGGGGCATCGGCATATGTCGCTCTTGGTGTATTATTGTAATTATAATTGATCTTTACATGGGAAACCATTATGGGATTATGTAATTGGGATATGAATTTGTTTGAAATGTAATCACAAAAATGTTATTTTTGGAAATCTGTGATTTTGTTCATATTCAAATGCTTCTGATATTATGAATACCATTAGCATTGCTGTATTTTGTCACCAGAAGTTAATACTATGGATGATTGTAGCATCTGCAACACTTAGGTTTTGGCCTCTAGATACAGGATCTAACAAGTGGCTTCGTCGATTCGAGAAGCTTGTGAATCGACAGGGTTATCCAGGACAATGGCACCCTCAACGACATCAAGAGCAGGGCTGATGGTTTCCGTCGGGAGATCTGGAATATTGGAGAAGAGATCAATTTGTGGATTAGAGGCTTCTAGTTGTCCTACATGATGGCTTGGAGAAGGCCTTTCGGATATAGTGGCAGAACTTGATTTTGCTTCAGAACCGATGCGTTTCGCCGCTGAATCAGAAGCCATGCTGATTGAACGCTTTGTGCATCGGGAATCTATATCAGCTATACTCAGTAGACAATCGAGATTAGAAATAATAACATGTTCCCCCATGTCAAGTGTGAACTAGTCCAGTGTAGTGTGAAACAAGCATAAATAGTTTGAAATCAGAAAAGGAAAAATAAAACGACGAGACTTGGAGTTTTGTCCAGAGAAACAGTCATCGCTGACCGTCTTAATTGACAAGAATGTTGATCGGCAACAAAAGCTTTGGGATCGATTAATGGCATATTGAATTATAAAGACTATTCTCTAAATTCATTAACAAATTTATTACTTAGTCCATATTGAGAAGTCCGGAAGTTTGGTCAACAGTCCAAGTATGCAAGTTATATTGTCCATTGTCATCTCATGTTCGAGCTCGGCAAGGCAAGTTTGTGTAAAGTGTTCAAATAAGTTGGATTAGAGTAGTCCTTAATGTCAAGTACCGATCCCTCGGCCTCATTACTGATCCCTTCCCCCATGACTCCATACCGGTCCCTCAACTTAAGACATCTACACTAATCCCTCATCAACGCTACAACCTACCAAACCCTTTCCACAAACATTTCCTACCGATCCCTCACCAAGCAACCATAACATTGATCCCTCATCAGTACAACTTCCTACCGAACCCTTTTCCGAAACCTACCCACACCGATCCCTCTTCATAGCTAGTTCCTACTGACCCCTCTCCGAGACCACTCTATACCGATCCCTACACAAGAATAAGGAATACTGATCCCTATCCCAATTTCTCTTTTCCAATCCCAGACTTCGATTTTCCTCCATCCAAAAAACGTTACCACTACCGAACCTTATCCTTCTTCCTTTCTAACTCCTTCCCCACTTCGAGCCGTCGGCCGAACCCAACTTCTCCATCTCCTTCTCCTTCTTCTTCTTCTCCTTTCTCTTATATCCTAATTCAACCCATCAATCCATCTACCTAAAAGACGCTCGAATTCATCACCCTACACTCGTGGTAGAAGCTCACAATTTAGAACTCAATTACATGGTTAAAAGAGAGTTTGTACCTATGTGTATTGAGTTAGATTAAAGGCAGGCATTCGGGGATTGATAGATTGGAGAAGAAAGAAGAGCGACTATGGGGATTTTGCTGATATCGCATTTGGATTTGGAATTTGGAGTTCAAGAACTTTTTTTCATTCGTTAGGGTTCGACGGGAAAGCTTTTTATACAAAGGAAAAAGAGAAAGTAATGAAAAGTGAAAGAAGGAATGGGGGAAGTTTATATATATTTGTGTGTATATGGGAAGGAACGGGTCATGAAGGCTGAACAAGTCAAGGATGAGGAGGGATGGGCATTGAAACTTGCCAATCCCTATTCACGTGGCCAAACCAAGGTATCGGTATGTTGAGTGTCAATCCCTTCATAAAAAAATAAAAAATGATGAAAAATGGAAGAAAAGAAATGGTGAATGGTGGATGATGAATGTTGAACGATTATGAAGGTTCGACTGCAGACACAAGCATACATAATACTATAAAATTGGAAACGACCTATGAACGTCCGAACACGTCCAGAAGCCAATAGCCGAAACGTGTATGTGAATATGCATGGGAACGATTTGAAAGTTCAACTTTTTGAAATCAATTGAAATTGCAATCAAGCCTGAAACTTTCAAGTTCGAGATCAGATCAGATAAAAGGAGGCCTATAAGTCCTACATGACCGAATTTGTATATTTTAACAGAATACTACATTGGACTTGTATTATCGAAAGTCGATAAAGGAATAGCAATCAATCAGGAAGCTGGATGGAATTTTTTCCAGCAATTCAGACTTTTTTCGATTCAAAGCACGTCATGTTACTCACAAGACGTATTTGGGGGGCAAGTGTTACCCGGTACCCTAACCCGACTATATTGGGCTGATCACGCAAGATAGATTCAACTATTGTCAAGAAGGATGACCATGAAGCAATGGTTATAGGACCCGGAAATAGAGTTCAGATAGACATACGAACCCTAGATTGAACGGAGTTGATAGACAGACAACGCAGGATGATAGAAGTGTAGAAAATAGCTTAGATGGACTAGGGATCGGCATAGCAAGGTAGAACACTAGGGATCGGCATAAACATTTAGATGGATAGCCTACATGGATGGAGTGTTAGAGGGATCGGCATAGGTGATGATGCTTGGTTTGACATGGTTAGTTAGTACTCAAGGGATCGATATATCAATTAGGACGAGGAGGGATCGATATAACACAATGGAGGGTGATAGATCGGCATAGTTATATAGGCAGGAGGGATCAACATTGTGCTTGGCTCAGCATTATAAGTTTTTAAAGGGATCGGCATAACCTAACAAAGCAAGATGGATCGGCATTGTGCTTGGCTTGGGATGATAAGTTATTAGAGGGATCGACATAACCTAACGAAGCAAGAAGGATCAGCATGTTATGTTGAAAGCCAAGGGATATAAGCAAACAAGTCAGGATCTGCATTATGCAACTCAGGGTATAAGCATCAATATGTAAGCAGGGGTCGGCATGTCATCAAATGAAGGATTCGGTAGGAACTATTTTGAAATGGAACTGAACCCAAGATTGATCAAAAACACGAGCTCCACACATCCAATCATCATGATATTTGAGATACCATCATATCTAAGCGTGGAGAAGTTACAATAAGGATCGCTACCCCAAATTCAACAAATAGAGGGATCGGTACCGATCCCACTCCACCATTGAGATTTGGGTCTAGCGCCCCCTATTGTAGGCCCATATGGATTATGAGGTCATGTTGCTGAAATACCAGACAGATTAGTGGTTGGCTACACCTATAAATACAAGCCTAGAGGGTCATTCTAAGGATCTTTACGCTGCTGGTTACATAACACTTTTATTGTAATCAACTTTCTTCATTATTCTGTTACTTCTTGCTGTTTCTTACTATAATCAAGATTATTGTGAATCAATAAAGAGAATATTCAAAGTAGACGTAGGCAATCAACGCTGAACCACTATAAATCTTGTTGTTCTTGATTTCTGCTGTGATTTGCTTATTATTTTGATATATTCCTCTATTTTAATTTAATTTCTTCATTTACTTCGCTACACAAATCTATTTTTGGGTGTTTGTGGCTAATTTGGTTGCAAACAATATTCAACCGCTCCTTTCCAAGGAAATAGATATGGAGGAAATTTGTGTGGAATAATGGTGTAAACTACGAACAAAATCCATAATCTAAACCCGTATTTTATTGAAGAATCACAAATTTGAATCAAAGAGGAAGGAGAAGTGGAATAGACTATGAAATTATCAAAAATTGCATAAACAAAACAAATCCCGTCAAATTAATTAAAATAATTGAGAATCTTTACATAGAATTGACATTTCGAAAGAAAAAGGAATTTTGGGGGATTTTATCTATCGTATTTTCACAATCCTAAATCCTTAAGGCATATTCAAATCCAAAAAGAGATATACTAAACAATTACTGAAAAAGTAATACTAAAGTTTCCACTCACTGAACAGCCTTAGCTTCGCTTTCATTGGATTTGCATGCCTTTTAATCACCTCTGGAATCTATCTCTCTTTTGATATATATATATATAATAGGGAAGATGTATACATTTTTATTAGATTCAGAATAGTTGAAGAAAGAACAAAATAAGAATAGGTTGGAGGAAGAAGAAAAATTAATTAGAAAATGGGTGGAGTTCTTACCTGAATTTTCTATGGAGTTTATGAATCTAATTTGGAGAGATAATAATGGCAAAGTTTTGCTATTGTTCCTAAAATATTTGTGGATAAAATTGAAAGGTTTGGGGTCTAATTTATAGTGGTTGGAAATGCACCAGAACCATTAAATGGGAATAGATTAAAAAATGATAAATCTGGAATGTATAGCTCATCAAAATAGGCTCCACAACAAGGAAATGGTCGACCTCCATGCTCCAAGCGGTTGACCCCTATGGTCGACCTCTAGGTCAACTCCTTAACGTGCTGAGTCGACTTCTTCCATTATTTTGGGAAGGTATTTATTTTATTTTACCATTGCTTGATTATTTATTGATTCCACACCCTAATTAACTTTTAAAATTAATTGCTAATTTTTAGCGTTACTTATCCTCCAAGTCTAATCACAATTAGTATCGAATTTCAAATTAGGGAATTGATTATTTATTTGAATCTTATTCAAATTATTATAAATTTGAAAACTAAAACACTCATAACTTCTTCATTCGAGCTCCGTTTTCAGTATATTATATATGGAATTAATCAAAAATTTCACCACGAACGCAACGTTATAACTTTCATGGTCAAATTCCATCTTTTTAAAACTTCCATTTTCTACCTTATCATATTTAATTTACTCCATTTATATATTGTTCATTTTACGAGGTATTACAATAATCCTCTTACTAATTCATATTTTAATTTTTGATAAATGTTCGAAGTTTAAGTGACCAAGATGCTTATGCCAAATTTAGGGGTTATTTGATTTGGTATGACATAAAAGTTATTATTAGATATTTTCATTCTTAATACATAGATGTTTCCTTTTCTAATACCTTCAAGGACAATTTTAGAATTTTGATCTAATATATTGGAAATTAGGTTAAAGGGCTTTTATTTTCAAGGTAATTAGTTTTAAGGACATCACTTTTGAATAATTAGTTTTAAGGATTTACAGGATAATGATAAATTCATTTATCTTTTTAAGTTATACAGGAAAATAATAAATCCTTTTAGCATTATTTCTGTATAACTGAAAATGATAAATTCTTTTATCTTTTTCCTGTAAAATGTCCTTAAATCTAATTTTTCAAAAGTAGTGTCCTTAAAACTTATTACCCACACAAATAAGCCCTTGAAGTGAAAATCCCCTTATCAAAATTTATCTTCAAAACCTTTACCACATAATTGACTAACACTAAGGAGATTATATTTCAAATTCTTATATAATAAAACATTTAAAATAGTATGAGTTTCAAAGTTACTGACGTCACAATGCCAATAACGTAACCTTTCGAATTATCTCTAAATTTTACTTCTTTAACAACCTTGTAAATGATGTCCGTCAATAGTTCCGAGTTCCTAATCATATGTCTTGAACACCCACTACCCATTATCCATTTATCCTTCTAGAATTTAGGTACATGTTAATTGTTGGCCATAAAACATACCTCGTTACCTTCATTCCCTAAATTGATGTTATTTGATGTGGTGTCATAGTCTTTCCAAGTTGTTGCGAATGCATTGTTTTCCCTTTTTGATTGAATATGTATTTGGACAGGATTTTGATTTCTTCAGCGTTAGTCCTTTCAACTATCCATTCTAGTCACATTCGAAACATTATACTGAACTTCCGGAGTTATTGATGTTGCTGTTGTCCATTCTTCAAAATTTGTCCTTTCTGTAGTTTAGAATTCATTTGAAATTCCTTACCATAAATGTTATCTCTTCATTATCATCATTTGATCCTTGTTCTTTAGTTGAAACATTGAAAGCGAGTGACTTATTTTTATTTGCCCGATTTTACTTTCTTCCTTGTAATTGAACATCATATGACATTAAATTATCTATTAATTCTTCTACTTTCATAATACTTATATCATTAGCATCTTTAATTGCCAAAATCTTTTGATTCCATTCACTTAAAAGTGAATTTAGAATATTTCGGACTTGGTCTTCCTAAGTAAATTTTTTACGTATTGAAATTCAAATATGTAATATATCTTGAAATCTAGAATATTTATCAGAAATTGACTCATTGGGTTTTATTCTAAATAACTAAAACTGGTTGGTTTACATAGAAATCTTGGCTTATATAACCTTACTAGTGCCTTTGTGTATGACTTGTAATATCCTCTAAATCTTATATGAACTTTTACAAATAGACACTCTACTGCTCATTTTTATCTAGAGGACATAATAACATATTCATCGCCTTAAATTATTGAATGCTTGTGCCTTTTTTGATTAGAACGTTATGCATAACTAGTCTAGGGCTCAATATACTCAATTTGTGTGATGTTCCGTATATCTAAACCAGACTATTAAGTAAATTTTCATTATACATGACCAACACGCATAATTACTATCATTAAAGAGTGGTGGTCAAGCAGTAGATTGTCCGTCAACAAATATGTTAAACAGGGTATTTGTTTTACTAACCCTTTGAACTTCTTAGATTACAAAATTCTAAAAACCTAAATGCTCTGATACTAAGTGTGGGATATGACATGCTAACTTAATATTATACGGAATGGATCTTATGGCTAGTGTAACACTAGCGGGGGCGAATAGTGTTTCTATACTTATTATCAATTTATATTGTAATTATCAAACTTAACAATATAGAATCAGATTTAAAGGCAATAATATAGTAAATGTATAATGTAAAAGTATAAAGTAAAGAGAAGACACCAAATTTTTTATATTGGTTTGGATTTCCAATCATACATCTAGTCCTTACTCCATATAGAATTTCCAATATAACAAACTTACAATTCCATAGGCAGCAAGTGCACCTTTATAACTTGACTTTGAATAAGATGACAAGCAACACATATCCTAACTTTCCTTGGATGGCAGGACACACCTAACATCTTGCACTTCTATAAGAAGCAAGAAAACCTAGCCTCTTAACTTTCCATAAGTGGTCAAGATCACTTATACAATACTTACTTTCTATGGATGATGGGATACACCTTTACAAACAAATAATAGAGTAATATCTACAATAAACTTAATCTTTCAATCGTAATTCAAGTAGTCTTCAATATAATTTCCTATAGATGTCCAATAGCAATGTATCTTTGATTTTTGTAAGGAATAGGGTAAGGACAGAGAGTAATGATAAATAATTTGCATGTGGTCTCTCTAACTTTTGTAGATTTCAAATTTGTGAAGAAATAGAGAGAAAGAGAGTGATTCACGAAGTATAAGTGTATGCGAGGAATATGACATTCCTGCAAAATGAAAGAATGTAGAGAGTGATAAAAATGCAAAAAAATTACTTCAAATTTCATTATCCAAAGCCATTAAATAGAAGATGAAAAGAAGTGTCCCTTCGTTAAAGGTGAAAAGAAGTGTTCTTACATTTAAAATCAAAAGTTGCAACCAATGGCAAGTACGTTGACATTCTATTTTGGATATGTCAACATATCCTAGTACAAAATGACAATATTTTTATAAAGATGTTTAACTCTTACAACTTGTAAAACCAATTTTGAACTTTTATAAAAAGTTTATGGAGAATAAAACAAAGAATTATTTAAGAACAAAATTCAAAGATTTTCTACGAGATCTATAGCGGTTGAAATTATGTCTCGATATACTTTAAAACTAACTATTGATGACTTGTACTCTTCCACTCTTTGTTCCTTAGATCTTCATTATTCTCTTAGCCTTGCTTTTGAACCTTGTTTGTTCTTCTAATCTTATTCTTATCTCCTTAGTCTTGATTCCTCTTGATTTACCTCGTCTTGTACTTAAGTTCTTATATTGAACTGCCTTGATGTATATAATACATCTTCTCTTAATTATCCTACAATATGTTTTGATAGAATCCCTATATTATATCATATATACACTTGGAAAATTATTGGTACTAATATTAATGTAGTTGTTATCATTAAAATTAATACATATGGCTGTAATAGTACCTTCAAGTTTTGTACCCAAACCATCATCTATGTCAACGTCCCCTATATGGGGACCCAGTGGATCATAATAATCACTCCCTATGTCAAGCTTTAACTTGCATTGGTCCAATGCATAGACCACGCATTTAATGAGATCCTTAGCCTAGGCAGATGTATGTGCACGAGCATAGGATTTTGACCCCTACTATCACTAATGAGACCTCTGGCATTGAGAGGGAAGGTGGTGTTGTATTACTTATTCCCTCATGCCAACGGGATAGGTCTTCTCGTTCCAGGATGTGATGAGTTCTCATATCTGGGTATGACTAACTAAGGAAACCTAGTTTTTGAAAATTTTAGCCTTGGCATGAAAGGTAGTGGTGTTCTGATCTTTGGTTCTCTCGAGCTGGGGGTGAGGGGTTCATTGCAATAAGAAGAATCTGATGTGGCTTGGATGAGGTTCCCATTCGGAGCAGGAACCTTGAGGGGTTCATGCACTCCCTCAAATGTATCCTTATGGTTGATCCCTTTGACACGGACGAAAGCATAGCTTGGATCTCATGTTCTCTTAAAATTGTCGAGTTGCGTTGATCTGGCATGAGCGTGAACTAAAAGGGGTTCATGAACTATCTCGAATGCTTCGACTTGATTAATGAAAATGGAATGATTGGGAGCTACATGGAGCTCTCACGCTCTCTCGAGGGGTGTTGATGCACTAGGTCATCCTTATGGACGAGCGATTGAATATCTTGTACCCTCTTAGATTAGACAATACTGATTATCATCGCCTCTTGTTGGAGCATGAGTACTCCTTTCTTGGTTTGTTATAAAGAGAAGCTGAAGTAATCTATGGTGGTTTGTTGATTGCTATAGAAGTAGCCAATACCTCCTTTGATAGGGAACTTCATGGTGAGACATTGATATGATACAACTACATCTAGAACAACCATTATCAACCTACATATAAGAATGTTATAATAATATGTGCAGGCTACCATTATAAAATTTACTTGAATTTTGGAGGAGCAATGTTACTCACCAAAGGTGACCAAATGCGAGATCGAACCTAGAAGGATAAACCCAACCTCGCCTATGCGGTAGACGGGCAAGGCATATGGGTGAGGCTCAATGACAGGAGCTTTATTTGATCAAAAACACTCTTGAACATGATATTAACGGAGCTACCCCTGTCAATCAAGACCCGATGCACTTTGGTGCTAGTGAGAGAGATGATTATAGGATTACAATGAGGGTAATTGACACCTTTTTCGCATTTTGGTTGTGAAGGCAAGGTCATCTTCATCTTACTTCACTCTTAATGCTTTCAAGGCCTAGAGGTCAACTGAATACACTTGGTTTCTTTGGGTAAGCTCCCTTTCATGCCAGGCTTGATCCACTTTGCTACTCGTGGCTACATGGCGGATGTTGCTTGTAGACATGATTTCTTTATTGGTGGTAGCCATGTTTTATCTGACCGTCCATGGAGGCATGGTAGGAAGTAGATAATGTCAGCCATTTGCTCAACCTATCTCCTCACATATTGCACAAGTACACCTTCACAAATTAATCGTTCTACCTTGTCTTTTAGGTGACGCAACACATTGGTGGCATGGCCATTAAATTGATGGAGCTGTAATATTTCTCATTACCATAGGGCTCCTCCTTTCGCCATGAGCGGGTGGGAGGAGGCCTTTGGCATGAGGCATATTCCCTGGTTGTGAGATAGATGGTTTCCATGTTGTGAGTCAATGAGGCATAATATCCATACTGGCTTGAATTGGGAGTCCCTCGAAGCACAAGTATGCCTCTCACTGTGTGAACTGCTCTTCTCACGTCATTTATCCGCCTCGTAGCTATTAAACAGCTGGCTTTCTCTACTACATAATGTTGTTGGCTCTTTGGAAGAATTTTATTAAAGAAGAGAGGGTCTATAACCTTTTCCATATCTCAAAGTGGTTCCTTTCTTCGCAATAGCTGGGCCACGACCAGGCTATTCTTATCCCCTCCTCTTGCACATGTCGACTCTTTATTGAAGAAATTTACATAGGAGCAAAGCAACTTAGTTAGACCTTGCCGTATGTTGCAGAACTCATTAAACATCATGGTTAGGGTTCGCAAGGTAAAGAAACATGTTTTAAAGTTGGTGCATAGTTGGGCCCAAGACTAGATAGCGTAGCTGTAGCTGCAAGAACTAGCAAGAGCTGGTTTGGTTAGTGTGGAGGGAACAAGAGGCACTTACCATTTCTGAAGAGTTGGCCAGCTCAGCTGGTGGAGCTAAAAGTTGTGACATGGTTAGAGGGGTTAACGCTCCCATCATACTTCTCAGTGTGAGGAAAAGCATATCCCTAATAGATTTAAGTTTTTAGCATTTCTTTAGAAAATGGCTCTCTGCTCTCGTCATTGGTGAGGCCCTTGCCATGTTGATTTCTAGTTTGAGTTCTGATCATTTGTTGTTTAAACAATGTCATTTCCTTCCCAAGACCCGCATCCACCTCCTATGGGCAACACAAGGTCTTACTAGGGTGGAAGTCCTCATGTGCCTCACATGAGAGGGAAATATGTGACTTAACAAGGAGATGGAGAGTGGCGATGCCAAATGGTGTCAAGCAACCTTTTATTTCTATTCATAAAAGGAGCTCTGTAGTAATGACGTCGCCTGTTGTGAGGGCGATGCCTGGTACTTCCCACTAGGGTCAGGTGTAAATAGAAATTTTTTTATGTTTGTCAGTCCTTCCTTGCCCTTCATCGCTTAGACGGTCGAACCACAAACTTGCCCCCATCCACTACCCGAAGACATTCATGGGTAGAGAGTCTTTCAAGGGAGGGGGAGCGGCATGAGTTCCTCGATCGGTGTAGGATAGGTTTGGGCATGGAATATCATGGACGAAATCTTAAGCGTGCTTGGCACGCACATTCTTAAAATGGGCGGGTATGACCCCAAAATTGATTTCGAGCATGATCCTCTCATAAGAGTCGTGCATGATATTAAAAGCATTGGGGATTGTAGGCTCGATAGGGGTCTTGTCCACTATAGTTGAGACTCTTGGACCATAACTAACGATTTCTCGGGAATCCACCTAAGCTTGAAGATAGCTATAGAATTATTAAATATTTATATTTAAATGTAAAATGATAATCAATAAAACTTTTATGGTAACTGTAAATCATAAATTGTAGGGATTTCAAATTAAAAAAATAGAGAGAAAATTAAGGAGAAACATGGAAACCCTAGAACCGATAAAAGTGAAAAAAATTCGTATACTATTATTTAAGGGATTTATCAAAGAGAGAAGTGATTTGGCCAAGGGAAATAAAATTTAAGGGGATTTTTTTATAGATATAAAATTTTATAACCGAG
Source organism: Allium fistulosum (assembly GCA_030737815.1). Taxonomy (NCBI): domain Eukaryota; kingdom Viridiplantae; phylum Streptophyta; class Magnoliopsida; order Asparagales; family Amaryllidaceae; genus Allium; species Allium fistulosum. The sequence continues at coordinate 310,427,136 of CM060908.1, forward strand.
AAACTCTCAAGGTGTAGCAATTTTTCATACAAAGATATTACCAACTTTTCCAATATTAGCCTACATTTTATTAGGAACTCATTCCATTTTTTTGTTCATATCATTTTCAATCTAAATACATATAGAATATTGATCTTAATTTATTTAAAGAAATATAGAATAAAAATAAAGTTTAATAAAATAGAGAATTATGTACTGTGTTTTAAAATTTGATCAAAACATAAACATATTAAACATCCACCAAAGTCAATAATGGAATATTGAATAGAAAGAAATAAACTGATATCAATAACATCTTTTTTTGATCGAGATTTAGAAGGAGATTGAAATCTCATGATCTTAAAGTAAGAGAATTAGGGTTTAATATAAGAGAAATGAAGTTTTGAATTAGGTGAAAAATAGACAAAGTGTTTTGGTAATGAAAAAGAAAGAAGAAGTTGACTTTAAAAAGGACAATTAAGTAATTTCACCTCGGCACTATAATGGGTGAATCAGTGATAATATTCTCCTTTTCAAAAAAAAATTATTTATGAAATTTTTTGGTCATTCTCCTTATCCAAATAGATTTTGCAACAATTCCTTTATTTAATACTAGTACGGTCGGCACGTTCGTTGGACGTGTTCAAGGAAAACTGAGAACTAAGTCATTTTATTGGAAATATGATCATATTCATAAATAATACCCAACGCAAATAAATATGTGAGCTATCTTCTTTTTATTTGAAAATAATATGAATATATATACCTAAAACTCGATGTTAGGCTTTCAAAAAATTTGGCTTTTGAGTGAATATTAAACGTAAAAAATATGTTATGTAAATTTGCATTTAGTAATAGTTTGTATTATAATGCACATCTCAAGTGGCATTTCTAAATTCCTTGCCTGCTTGCTTTAAATGTCGTTTAACAGAGATTAAGAGGATATAATTAGTTAGAAAATAAAACAATTTATAATATCATATTTTTTGAAAAGAGACTAAGATCAGTTTGATTTTCGAGAGAGCAAAGGTGTTGTTGTTGGTTCTCAAAATAAGGATGAGTAGATACAATTGCAACATTTTCTACTTCTTAAAAAAGATAATCTGTCAAAGAAAATAGAACATTCACATCAATTTTTACTTAATAGAACCCAAACAAAAAAGATATGAAGCACGTTGATTCTATAGAGACTCAACGTCCTCTCTTCACTTCGCTGGCACTTACATGATTACATCATAAGGTTAAGAAGTTATCTTTGTTGCTAGAAAATATATGTAATATACAAAACAGGGAAAAAACACAAAGATAGTCATATTAATTTTCATATAAAAGTGATATGATAGTGTAACATTCTGTAAATTAAGCGAAAATTAATCAAAAAGAAATTAATAAATAATTATTAAAGCTCGAAAATAGAATTTTTGCAAACGTCGAAATTTGGCTACGAAACTATACCATTGTGTTTGTGGTGAATTTTCGATCATTTTTCATACATAAAATTTTACAGTCGGAGTTCGAACGAAATTTATTAACGTTTGAAAATTTCGGATCGGAAATAATTATATATGTATTGAGGGAATAAATATTAATTAACAATAATTTGATGTAAAGTAAAACTTGATGGATAAGTAATATTAACATTAATAGGATCAAGTAAAATAAGACGCATAAGGAAACAAACCAATCAAATATCAATAATTAACATATACAACGATAGATCGACCACCTCATTGGGCCCGGTCGACCGTTAGCGGTCGACTGATGGGGTTATAGCAATAGATCAGTTGTAAGATGGTAACATGTATTAAACCTAGGCCGAACAACCTATATTTAATATAGTCTAATCTAACGGATGGGATTGAGTCGAACAATTATAAATAGCCTAGCTCCTCACTTTACTTCTCATATTATCTGAAGCAACGGCGAAGCTCTATCATTTTCTTTTCTCCACAAAATCTAAAAAATTGTATACACTATAAATTATATGTATATATAAGTGGATATATTGACAAACAATAGAGAAGAAGAATAGGGTCGAATCATATCGCCAAAGCCAAAGATAAATCTAAATCTCTATTTAGATCTATAATTCTAATAAATATGTATATTCTTTTGGTAATATTTTGGTAGAAAGGAAGGAGTTAATTAGGAATATGAAATTAGATCTGGAGATTTGAAAGCATAGAGATGAGTGGAAAATTATATGTATTTTTGTACAATATTGGATTTATATTATTGTGATTCTGTTTCTTGTATGCGTAATTATAAAATTTGGAGTTGTAGGCTTAAATATGTATATGTAATAAACTTGAGAACTTTGCCTACATGTTTTGTGAGTTGTTAAATCTTATTGAATGTGCAGTTTAAGCGCTTAACGGTTCCATAGCGGTGGATGTGCAAAAAGTTATAGCGGGGATAAAGCGGGAATATCGTGGAAAATGAGGAAGGTACAAAAGCTTCATTAGACATAAAACCAAATATTTTAAATTAATTTATTATCATTCTCACATCATTTATGTAGGAAAAAGAAATATTTTTTAATCTTATATAACATTACCGAAAAATATCATGATTTATGCAATCCTAATTTGGTGACTACAATAGATTTCTAACTTATATTGAGCACTTACGCTTTAAAATTAGGTCTTTACCCTAACTATGTTGCTTTAGTTCAAAAGTGAACTAGTCAAATCAACTTTTTTATACCAATGTAGCTAAAGCGGGTGCTAAAAAGCGTTGATTTAGTAGGTGTAGTGGAAAATAATAGGGCTTAAAGTGGATATACTATTTAATAATGCTATATTGAAAAAGCGTAGTGGTCGAAGAGCACTACCGCTATAGCAGGGATTTTGCAGGGCTTTAGCAGAGCTTTAACTGCACAGGTTGAATACCGTTTATACCTAAATCTAGAAAGTAAGGGTAAAAGTAGTCCCTAAAAGTCATGAATAAATCATTAATAAGGTTTTATTCTAGGTTTATTATTTGAATGTTATGTGTTATTACAATGTGAATTGAAGATTGTTATGAATTGGATTGGTAATTAAGTGATATTTTAATTCATTGGAATGAAGTATGTTGCAATGTAAATTTCTATATATTATCCAACCCGATAATTATATATAAAGGTGTATTGTTTGGGATAATAATAAATATGACTGAACGAAAGAGATGTACGAAATAGGGATGTTACTTTATTATGTACCGTCTATTTCAAAAATAATAGAAAAGATATTTCCTTATAATTTCAAACATAACACATATCCTATTTTAGGTAATTTATGGAAAATTATAGTGTTAACATTACTTTTTAAAAAGATGTATTTTTAATGAATTAAAATATAGAAATCCCCTAAAGGTAAAACCAAAATATTATAAACAGAAATAATAACAACAATTTTTTTGTTAATTTAATATACATGTTTATAAGTAAGTTATCAAATAAAAAATAAGTGATGAAAGTAGTAACAAGATAACAGAATATGAAACCAGGAAGGTTATAATAATCATAGAAGTATAGCAATTAGTTAAAAAGGAACAGTAGAACATACTGTTTGTACCAAAATTGGGCACAACACTCTTCGGAAATCTTTGAAGAGATAAAGTGAAGAAATTAAATGGAAAAGGAAGAATTATCTAACAAAAACTCCAAATTTCAGAAATGAGAATAATTAAAGTGCAAGCAGACACAAGAATTTAGAGTGGTTCGGCGTAGCGCTTACGTCCACTATGAAGTAGTTTGTTTTATTGATCTTTCTTTTGTGTTTACAAGTGAATTCAATGATTTACAGCGGGCAATTATGATTTGCAGCAATGAATTTCGTTGGTAGCAGCAGCAATTGAGTTCAGATCTGGATCTGGCGGAGTCCGGGCGTTGGAGATCTCAAAGAGGAAGAAGAACCCCTTTTCTGTTGGCTTTGGGGGTCTATTTATAGGTGTAGGAGGCTGATATTTCGCTCAGATCTCGGGAGACCCTCACGCCCAAGCCCGTGAAGTTTTGGTCCGATCCATGATCGACACGAACAGATTTCGACTCGGTCAAAATTTCATCCAATGGAGTTGAAATTTGGCGTGGACATTCTCTAGCATGCACGTAGTCTTCTGTGAAAATTTCATAGCATTTGGACTTGTAGATTGGGAGATAAGATCGATATGAAATGGGGTTTTCGGTAGGCTGTTTCCTTCGACTCGCTCCTGTTTTGAATCGCTTCCATTCGACTTGGTGACGTGGCGCTTGACTTTTTGGATCGCTCTGCCTTTGACGCTGTTTTGAGCGAGTCGAAGCGTGCACTGATTGAGCGAGTCGAAGTGAGCAATGATTGATCGAGTCGAAGTGCATGGTTCGATCGATTCGAACAGTGACTTTGCCAATCGGAGTCAAATTCGATGGAGTCGAACAGTTGTTTGAGCGGAGCGAGTCGAAGAGTGTACTTTCGATGGTTTCAAACTGGAGCGAGTCGAAGAGGGCAGTTCTGGGGGATGCGAAGCGAGTCGAACCTGGACGACTCGAAGTAGGCCTCTGAGCGAAGCGAGTCGAAGTTGTCACTTCTGAGTGATGTGGAGCGAGTCGAAGTGAGCGAGTCGAAGGGAGCGAGTCGAAGGGAGCGAGTCTACCAGTGATTGATTTTCGTCCAATTTTGTATCATTCATAACTTGAGCATACGAACTCGAATTGACTTGAGATTTGGAACGTTGGCTCTCATGGCATAGCTTGTCATGTCCTACCAATTTTGGCTCGATCCGGACTCTGACAAAATTCGTCGATGTCCATAGTGAGCTTGTGTATAACTGATTTCTAGGATGGGCCGTCATTGATTACTTGTCAATTCCTTGGTGTCACGGCCTTGCCAAAAGGCGGGATAACATTTTCCCCCCAAAGTATGTCTTGTGGAAACATGATGTGCTTTGAAATACTACTATCTTTACTCTGAATAGTTATTGTCTTGTCGATGAAAGCTGTAACCTTTGACCGTTCTTCTTGATAATGTAAACTGTTGACTGTCGACTGCTGTACCATGTATTGTTGCAACTGATTGTTGTATGCTAGTGGTTACCTGTTTGTTGTCGTAATCGATATTGGATGAGTTTCTGATTCTTGAAAATCTGGAATACTGAATATTAGTCCGACAATCATGCATATACGTTAACCTGACTCTCGTTGACGTTCATGCGTCCATGAGTCGTTGTCAGTTTATTTTACTTTTGAATTACGTATCGATCCTCTCCTGTACCGATGTGAAATTCGCTGCAACAACGCTCGATGGTTTCTTTTGAATGTTCCTTTGTAACAATCCTCTCCTGAATCGATGTGATGGGTTCAAACAACAAAGATGATTTTCATTGGATTTATGGATGCGAAGTAAGTATGTCGAGTCGATGGAGTCGGCCTCTGGAAGTCGTGGTTCCATGGATTCGAACTGGTTGTTCGACTCGGTTTTTGGTTCGAACGGCTTTGTTCGACTCGGTCTTGGATTCGAACTGCATAGGAGCCGGAGTCGAAATGCATAGGAGACGGAGTCGAAGGGGAGCGAGTCGATATGCGCAAGAGACGGAGGAGCGAGTCGAAGTGCACAGGAGGAAGAGTCGAAGGGGAGCGATACGAAGGGGAGCTTCGCATCAGCGCAATGGAGAGGGAATCGAAGCACGCGTTCGAATCCACCGGGATGCGAATCGTTTATTTCCTTCGTTTCCAAGTCCATATAAATACTTTGTACTTAGCTGTTTTTCCACTTTTCACCTTTCGCTCTCCTTCCTTACCTTCGTAACGCTCATAAACTCGAGAAGAAAGAACAATCATCCTTGCCTTCGAACCGATTCATACCTTCGATTATTTGAACTAGTTGACAAATTTAGGTAATCCATTGAGCGAATCCATCGCGTAAACGAGGAGACTCGATTCTTAACACCAAATCAAACAGAGTCGTGGTCGATCGAAAGCTCTCTGGCCTCAGCTTCGTGTCGCTCTGGAATATGGGTTTCGAGATGATGAGGCGACTGTCTTCGTATCGATCGATGGTGGAGCTTCGCATCGAATCGAGTGTCTTGAATTCATGGATCGATACGAAGGGGTCGCGCCTAATGAACTCAGAATGATGGCGTTGGATTGAGTCAAAAGGGGGGGTTTTCGATCGAGTCGAAGGGTGCAGTCTTGGGAGCGAGTCGAACTGTGTGCTCAGAGAGCTAGTCGAAATGCGTGGTCCTGGGACCGAGTCAAACCCGATGGCCTTAGGGAGCGAGTCGAACTGGGGATTTGGAATCGAGCCCTCTAGTTCGAGTCGAACCTTCATGCCAACCTTTTGACCGAGTCTGACTCATGTGCACATGACCATAGCTTATTGATGTGAACACGGCTCTCGCGAGCGATACAAATTTGATCATCAAAAAAGTTTGAAACTTCTCACACACTTGAACAATTGCCTCCGACGAGCTTCAAATTTGCATAACTGGACTTAACCGTTTCACTGCATATCTGATTTCCTATCGAACTTCGTCGATGAAACTGCAACTTATAAAAATGACAACAAACTTTGACTTGAAATGATGGTCAATAGTTGGATGGTATGGTTGTGACGGTCAGCGATGACGGTCCTTCCGACCAAATTCCGAAGTCTCGTCGCTTATATGCTTCCTACAATCCTATTGATCTTCTCAAATAATATACAGTACTGCACTGCACAACACACTCACACACTTTACACCGAGGGATGCATGAGTGTTATTTGTCAGTTTAACAATGATTTTTTATAAGCTAGCTAGTCATGGACCCTTCAAGTTCTCAACAACCGGAACTCCCAAGTTCTATTCCTCCAACCATAGAGACACCGGTTATTGAAGCCGAAGTTATAGAGCCAACTCCGAACGAGCGTCCGGGTGCTCGGTTTATTCACAATCCAACAGATTCCATGCCGTCGGGTATCTCCGAAGACATGCTAGGACGTATTTGCTTAAGGCATGGTTTGTCGCTTGACGACGTGCTACTCCCTGGGCCAACCGACATGGCACACAATCCCCCGGAGGGGTTTACTGCTTTCAACCGTCACGCTTGCACAGCGGGGACACTTCCTCCCTTCAATGAATATATAAGGGAGATGTTATCGTTTCTTGTCATAGCTCCATCTCAGCTACATCCCAACGGGTATGCCTTGTTGAACAGCACGTTTGTCTTGTTTATGGAGATCCTCTTTCGACCGCCGAAGTCGATCGAAATTAGATATTTATTCAACGTCAAGAGCCATGGAGACAGCCCTTCTTTCACCTTCCTGGAGGTGGTCAGAAGCTGCCACATTGTACTGTGCTCCTGGGGAAGGCTAAGTTACTATAAAACTGAATGGTTCTACGTTCGGTGCCCCTCTGGATTTGATGGGCGGTGGTTGGATAGACGTAAGTGTTGCAATTTCCTTCTCGAATCATTAAGATACTAGTAACTGACTTCAAAACTGACATACTTTTCCTTTCCTATAGCCGCGATCTCTCGTCCCGATGGCACATACTTCAGAGAGCTTGTTCGGATTCTTCAAGCGTTTTCGGGCGAAGAGAGGCACATAGACTTAGTCCTGCCCGACAGGAATTTCAAGGCTGTCGGGCTGATAGAACGGAGATAGAGCATACATCTGGAAGGGATACATAGAGTGGTCTCGAAGAAACGGGTGAAGCGCAAAGCGCCCGCAGTCGTGATCGCCGAAGAAGTTGATCCGGAAGAACGCCTACCGATACCGAGCTCCCAGCTGGGTCTTCTGCCGATGTCCTGGATTCGGAGGAAGAAGAAAAGGCAAGGCCGCTGCTCACAAACACCCTAAATCTAAGAGATTTAAATCCATGGTTGTGTCTTTACCTTTCCAGGGGATCAGAATTTCGGAGGCTCCTCCCCCGCAAGTGGAGAGTCCTTTTGCAGGGCTTGCTGATATTCCGATCCCGGATTTTGTGTCGTCTCCGCATGATGCCGGGACGGAAGGGCTTGATAGTGCTTTTGAACTGAGCGTGTCGCTTGCTATGAGTGCGGACGACATTTTCGGTTGGTCGGGGGATTGCACATGCATACACTTCACTACACTACATGATTCACAACTGCATTTCGTCCAACTCAGGAAGTTACTAACTCTTTCTTCGTTTATCATTTTCAAGTACAATGTCTGGAAGGGGATCGATGCTCGGGAATCTCCGTTCAGCCCGAAAAGCTTCTGGTTATTATGATTCCCACAGGAGGGATTTAGATAGAGATCGCGATCGCGAATACTCTAACCAGGATAGGTACGGACGTGACAGGGAGTATAGACATCGATCCAAATCACGCTCTCCTCCTCCTAGACTTCCGTCTCCTCCTCCTGTTCAAACTTCAAATCCACCAGACCCTCCTCGTCACAGGCCGTCTTCTCATGCTTCTAGGTCCGAAGCTCATCTTCAAAGAGTCGAGACCACGGCCTCCATGATTACAGAGCAGGTCCCAGCTGACCCCACAGGAGAAGGGGCCCTCAAATTGGCCCAGATGAGGAAGGACTTTCCGAACATCTATTTCGACGGTTATGTCTTCCCACCACACTTAAAGAGAATTCCATCAGGGGTGGAAAACACAGTGCACGACTTCGTTCACGACATATACACCCAGTACCGGGAATGGGCAAAGGCTGCCGAGAAAGCTTCTAAAGTGGCCTTTGAGCGAGCCAAAGCGCTCGAGAAGATGGAGACCGAGCTCGCAAAAAGGGATCGGATTATTCAGGTACTCTCCGCTGAGTCCGAGTCTTCTTGGAAATCTAAGATTGAGGCCGTTAAAAGGGCTGACGAAGCGAAGGCGGAGATGGAGAGGTTGGGACAGACTCACGTTGCCCTGGTGGAGGAGATGGGCCACCGGAACACCAAAGTCATTGCCGAGCGGGACGCGGCGGTCAAGAAGCTTAATGAACTTAAGGCCAAATTTGCTGATATGGCCAAGGAGAAAAATGACATGAACAACGCAGTCCAGGAGGCATGCGAACAAGTTGTCCTGCTCAGGGGTGAACGGGATGCGGCTGTGGCTAAGGTCCAGAAGGTGGAGACCGAGGTCGAGGAGAGGGTGAAGTTGGCCGAGTCCAGGCTAGAGGCTGACATCGAAGACCTTCTTGTTGTCTACAACGCTAACGTGTTGAGGCACAGGGGCCTAGCCTGGCTCGATGATTTTCCGATGCATCTCTATAATGCTTGGGGCCGACTGGTCGAGGAGGAGAAAGAGGCGCATCAGGGCGAGTCCGTGGATGAATTCGAACTCAAGAATCGCATTCTAACTGATGATGAAATGAGGATTCTCCATGAGTCGATGATTCTGCGTGAGAAGGAAAAACTTGGTGCCCAGCACTTTGAAGTGGGAGAGGGTTCTGGAGTTGACCACCATGAAGCAAGTCTTGAAGTTCCCGTGTCAACCCAGCCCGAATCCTCATTTGCGGCTGATCCCCAGGCCGTCCCTGCTTATAATCCAGATCAACCGCAGATGTCTTCGGCTGCAGCGCAAGTTACTGATGTCACTCCGCCGCATACGAGTCAAACTGAGGAAGGTATTCTGAACATTCCACATATCTTTCTTATGTCGAAATCTTCGATCGAGTTAAGTTCTAACATTTTTCTCATTCTTTGTCCAATGATTGATGTCGCACCGACCATGCCTCATGCTACTCAAGAGTTATATCAAACGCAGGAGGCTATTACGACCGAAGCAATCACCATGAGTACAACTGCTCCGCTTGATGATCTGCAGGGAGGTACAATTATGTTTGACGAGTAGCTAATGGATGAACTTGTTCGTCGTCACGGCGATCCTCTTGCTGACCTGCCATCTATCATGAGTGGAACTGATCCTGCTGCAAGTTCATCAATGCTGACCGCTGATGCTCTCAGCGGGGCTCGAGCAGTAACTGAAGAGCAGATGTTCGCTCAAATCGACGTTGAAATGGCAGCAGCGGCTCATGGTGGCAGTTTCGGAGGTGGGATGGAAGCACCGGGACCTGCTCCCCTTAGCATGATATCTCCCAGCGATACTGTTTTCCTCACCAGCGTGCCCCTTCCACCTTCTGTAATTGATCCTGTTCCTCCGACTCCGCCCGTAGGGAGCATTCTTATTCACATGAGCTCGGAGGAAGACGTTGACATAATGCCCTCGCCTGCAGACCAACCGCCGAAAAGCAAAGGCTCGAAGAGGAAGACTAGTGGTGGCTCCAGCGGGTCTACTCCGAGGAGGAAGCCAAGGAAGAAGAAAGATTAATCATGCTTCTCCGGTGTATTTTGACGTTCATTTTGTTGGCCGTGTATAGATGCGGGTTCAGCCCCTGCTAGTAGGAATTTTTTGGAAACTTGTACACGAACTTCTTTTATAAAGAATAGAAATGAAACATCCCTTCTTTGGCTTCTTTTCTGTCATTGTGTATTTGCCTAAGTGTTTCAATATCTGAAATTCACTTGTGAAGTTTTAGCCTCCGAATGAAGTTTGTTTTTGTTTGCCAAGTTCTGGAACTGTAGACATGACTTGCGACCAGGAAGCGAGTTGAATTCTGACGTCGCATCACTTCAATCAATGGTTGATGCTTAAGTCCTACCCCCCAGTCTTGGGGTTGAATTGTAGACCATCAGTCGATGATCATTTTTTACTTATAACATGTTGAGTCTAGTGTCATCGAACGGACGTCTGAGGCAAGCGGAGATTGAGTAATGCATCCATGCTTGTTCGATTGTTGATGATCATATCCACACTCCGGAGATCCTTATTCGTTTACTGGCGGTTGGTCACGCTGGCTTGAGTTTTAATCATATGTCCGCTATCTGGGGACTTGGAATTGGCATTTGTACTCCGACTCACGCTCCGGGTGTTTGGAGTTGATAATTAGACTTCGATCCATGCTTGGGAACTTGAAGTTGGTGTTTACGCTCTATTTCACATTCTGGGAATCCAGAGTCGATGTCTATGCTTCGACTTGCGCTCTGGAAGTTCGGAGTTGTCGTTTATACTCCGCTTCGCACTCTGGGAATACGGAGTTGATGTTTATACTCTGACTCGCGCTCTGGGAGTTCGGAGTTGATGTTTATACTCCACTTCGCACTCTGGGAATACGGAGTTGATGTTTATACTCCGCTTCGCGCTCTGGGAATACGGAGTTGATGTTTATACTCCGCTTCGCACTCTGGGAATACGGAGTTGATGTTTATACTCCGACTCGCGCTCTGGGAGTTCGGAGTTGTCGTTTATACTCCGCTTCGCACTCTGGGAATACGAAGTTGATGTTTATACTCCGACTCGCGCTCTGGGAGTTCGGAGTTGATGTTTATACTCTGCTTCGCACTCTGGGAATTTGGAGTTGATTTTTATACTCCGCTTCGCACTCTGGGAATACGGAGTTGATGTTTATACTCCGACTCGCGCTCTGGGAGTTCGGAGTTGATGTTTATACTCCGCTTCGCACTCTGGGAATATGGAGTTGATGTTTATACTCCGACTCTCGCTCTGGGAGTTCAGAGTTGTCGTTTATACTCCACTTCGCACTCTGGGAATACAGAGTTGATGTTTATACTTTGACTCGCGCTCTGGGAGTTCGGAGTTGATGTTTATACTCCGCTTCGCACTCTGGGAATACGGAGTTGATGTTTATACTCTGCTTCGCACTTTGGGAATACGGAGTTGATGTTTATACTCCGACTCGCGCTCTGGGAGTTCGGAGTTGATGTTTATACTCCGCTTCGCACTCTAGGAATACAGAGTTGATGTTTATACTCCGGTTCGCACTCTGGGAATTCGGAGTTGATGAAGGATTGTTGCGTGTCAATCCCTTTTTGACTTTGATGTGATGGCTTGCCCCCGAGCTTGGGTTTCACTTAGCGAGTGATTGGTTGCATCGCAGTCACTCTCTATTTGAATAAATCCCACCGTATGGTGAGACTTAGCTCTCCGTGCATAGTAATGGTCATATGAAGCGTTTCAAGTAAATCACAGCTCTAGCTCGAAGAGGTTGCATTTTATTGCTGAAATAAGAAAGTATGGCAAAGTCAGTTGCCTTATTACAAGTTCTAATTTCGAAATGCATAAACAAATTGTAGAAAAGGAAAGTAAACTACATGGATAAAAATAGCCTGTCAGGTGTAATAGCGGCGAAGGCTCTCGCTGTTCCAAGTTCTTGGCAGGGTAAGACCGTCGACGGTTGATAACTTGAATGTGCCATCTCCAAGCCTTCGTTCAATAACATATGGTCCTTCCCATGTCGGCTTCATATGCGAAGGAACCGGATAGATCCTTTTTAAGACGAGATCGCCTAGTTCGAAGGTACGCGGACGAACCTTGGCGTTGTACAATCGGGCGACTCGACTGCGATGTGCAGCTGCCCTCAAATCAGCTTCTTCACGCTTCTCATCTAGTAAATCGAGAGATTCAGCAAGTAATATAGCATTTGTCTTTGGATCATAGTATGTCACACGATGAGAAGGTACTTCTAGCTCGACTGGAATAATGGCCTCTGAACCGTAAGAATGAGAGAACGGAGTGTGGCCGGTCGCGGTCTTGTGGGTTGTTCAGTAAGCCCATAGAGCCATAGGAAGTTCATCGACCCACTTGCCCCTGACCTTTTCCAGTCGTTTCTTCAGGATGGACTTTATAACTTTATTAACTGCTTCGACCTGTCCGTTTGCCTGATGGTGTGCAACTGCGGAGAATTTCTTTTGGATGTGAAATCGTTTGCAGAAATCTTTGAATTCAGCACTGTCGAATTGGGTTCCGTTGTCCGTAATAATGGTGTGTGGGAGACTGAATCGACATATGATGTTACGAACCACAAAGTTGATTACTTTCTTCGTGGTAATGGTAGCGAGAGCTTCGACTTCAGCCCACTTTGTAAAGTAATCAACTGCGACGATGGCGAGTTCTCTCTACAGCTCGTATCTGAGAAACTGTGAACAACTGAAATAAGAAAGTCGCACAGAGGGACCTCCTATCTTTTCTATGAGCAGAATTCATACACAAATTGAACAGTGCTTTTTTTGGGAGAAAACATACATTTTGGTTTTTGATAAATCATACAGTCATACAAAATAAAAACTGAAACATGGAGGACAATGCATGAATATATTATACAGAATACCAGTAATATAATAATCTACGTTTACATAGGTATATAACTCCCTAAAGTTGATAACCGTAACTCTTTAATATCAACTATGCCCATGTGAAATTTCCAAATACCCGGCCTGGACAACCCTGAGCCTTTGATATTTGTTATCATTGATGGTATGATTACAATCAATGCATCCAACATAAATACCTAGTATTCATTTTACACCAATATTAGACAATAAAATAGTGAAAACCCGTAGTTTGCTGCTCACTTTTTTTTGTAATCCATTCTCTTTTGTGTTCTTCCATGTAGGAGTAACATAACCAAAACCATGTATTGGTTTCTTTTTGTATCGGAAAGCGACCATTTTATATAAGTATTTCCATCATGAAATCAGTACCATTAATTTGAATCCATCCAAATTCTTTTTCTTTGTAATAAATTTACTGATGGTTGAATTTATAACACATAGTAAATGATGTATTTTGATGGTATATAGCCAAGGTCCCAAACTACTATCAATAAATATTAGTACGAACGATGAAGACAAAACGTAATGGTTAAAGCAAAACAATATGCCATAACTATTTGATATTCATGTTCTCTTATTCTCTTTAGCCCTTTCCCATAGGTTACCACCTTCAGATGTTAGTATTTCATGTTGAAGTTGTCGGTCAATGCAGTTAAAGCTGCTTTCATGTTGAAGTTGATATAAATGCAAGCAGCTACATGCAATAACATTAAGTTGCTGTCCAACAGGTCCTGCCTTGTTGTTGTGTAGTTTTTTTCATATTGACACTCCTTGTAGCTCACTCATTATAGAATCCAAAAATGACTCATGCTTTCACTAACCTTGCACATCGATAAAACCACATTTACTTCTTAGATTACACTCTACTAGTCTATTAATGATGCGGTAATTTCTCTCTTTGGCATCGCTCAATGTAGCAAATAGGCGTAGCACATTCTGTACCCTGTTCATACTTAGAGTTATTAGTTTGCAAGTCATTCTTTACTCTGTTCATATTTTTAATCCAGAAATTAATAAGCAGAGAAGGAAAAATATTACACGTCTAATAAAGTTTCACATATGGTAAGCAGAAATTGCATATTTTAGCAACTCGTTAGTTGAATTTCTTACAAATATCTCAACTCTGTAGACTTGTGGTTCCAGTGCGGTCATGTAGTATCCTTGACTTAACTGATGTGGAAGACATCATTGCTACCTATTTAGCTATTTAATGGCTTATGTGTAGGCTAAGATTAATTTGTCAGTAACAATTGGAAAATTAAGTATTATGTTAAGATGGGTTGATGTTGATGCACCATAAATACGTAAGTTCAACTCTGACTAGGTAGCTAGGCTATGCAGTGTACAACTAACGTATCCTGATCTCTATATAGACTTTATCCTACATTATAGTTTTAATTGAATAAAAATGGTTTGGGTTGTTTAAGCTATACTTGTTAAATAAATGAAAGTACTCTAGGAAAAAACATATGATATTAGAGGATGTGTTCAGTAACATGGAAGGACATTATACTACATTAATAATCCAAATTATGATGCTACTACCTATCAATGCTATTTAATGAACTATGTGCAAGTTCACACTAATTTCTTAAAAATATGTAAATAGAATCCAAAGTTAGCTTTTGTGGAAATTATTTTGAAGTTTCAGCATTAAGTTCAGAATCTCTCTGTATACTAGATTGGGCACTATACAGCTAATATATATTCAATCTCTCTTTAGGATATGTCCACCAATACAGTCCTAATTGATTTAAAATCGTTAGACCATTTTTGCTATATAATTTAAATTGGTTAACGAAATACTGTAAAACATTTACAATATATCAAAATATATGTTCAGTAACATGGTAGTACAATATACTATATCAGTAATCCAAGCGATGATAATGTTGCTACCTACTTATGATATTTAACCAGTTAAATGAAAACTCAAACAAATTTTCCAATAACAAGCAAAAATAGACACCAAAGTTGATCCTTGTAGAAATCACTTTGAAGATTTAATATTAAGTTCAAAAGAGCTCATGGTGATACACCATAAATACATGGCTAAAATGTATTTTAATGGATGTCTTATATTAAAATCTATTCAATGTAGAAACACATTGAATGCAAATTAATAGGAATTCTTGTATTAATTTGGTTATCAATATCCTCTTTTAAGGATTCTCGAAACTTGTTCACCTCGTCAGACAATGTAACGACCCGATATTTTGGACCATTCGCATCCATTATAAGTGTATAGGTAGACACTCATGCCAGAATTGAATTGCTCAAAATACCGTGTTGTTAATTTAAATTTGGCAAAACTGAACATATACAGTAAATAAATAATCAGAGATCACAGACACAGAGTAATAAATGCAGCGGAAATAAAAGAGATAGTAGTTCATGAAGCTACTATATGAATATATAAGATACATCAGAGTTTACAACAGAAGAGTAATACGATACATCAGAGTTAAACCAGATACAACGGAAGATTAACACGATACACTAGATACAAATCATAATACATCACTAGAATCATCGAATACTGAAAGCAGAATAGATGGCTGGATCTTCAAGCAAGCTCCAACTCCAAAGGTGAGTCTCGAATACTGGTACACTCAGTCTGACCCGAGCGTAAAGCAAAAATACAAGACACTCGAGTCAGGATTAACATTCTTATATTAATAAATCCAACTCAAGTGAAATAGCAATTGAAATACAAGTAACTCAAAGGATGTTGGAATAACCATCCTTTAAGGATCCGTTAAACTATCTACTAGGTAGTAGTGTACGATAAGTAGATAATGTCTATCAGTAATATAAAGATATCAAAATAGTGTTAAGTCATGGCCCATTCCACCCTTAACACATTTTTATTCCCAAGAGCATATACAAGACCGTAGTTTCCCCAAAACCGGAAGTCACCAGAGGGCAATCCATATACTAAAGGTACAAACCAAAATCGTAGTGGTCGCGTATATCGGGATACAAGTATGACAAGGCACATGAGGCAATACCCAAGGTAGTGATACTACCGTTTGCCTGATCCGGACTGGTGAGAACGCATCGCCGCAGCGATCGCAACACCGTGAAACAACACTCCCAAAATCAAGGGTGCACCAATCGACAACAAATAATGAGTAGTTCGAAGAAGTGTGTTCACTTGAGGTAGCTGACCTCCATTGGCCCGGCATGGCTCCTGTTTTAGTCATTTCCAATTTGACACAAGTGTCAAGGCTATCCATTATCGTTCTCTTTCTTCAGTCATCACGTACATCATTCCAACCACTTCATTCTGGATCATCACTCCGCGTATAGTTATTAAAGTGGTTTTCGGTTTAGATAGAGAGTATATCCATAACCGATTCCGGTCTCTTTAATAACTTCCGTGATTATTACACCGATTGGTCGTTTAATATATTTCAAAACCAAATCAATTACAATTTCAATTAGAATTTGTAAATCAACATTTCATTTGTCTTTCCAAACAATTTCTAAAATTTATGTTTCAAAACTTTCAAATTCATAATTTCAAAATCTTATAATTCAATTTCAATTAATATTTAAACCATTCAAATATTGATTCAAGTTCGAATATCAATTTCATTCCGAAATCATTTAAATTAACTTAATTTTACATTCAAATCAATTTAACTTCATTTATCGATTTCATTCAATATTTGTTACGTAAACTTGCCATTCAAAACAATTTCTATTAAATTTCCAATTCATTAAATCTATCATTTAAATTCAACTTCATTTTATCAAAACTTACAAATTTAATTAAATTCATCAAATCAAATTCTTTAAATTTCAAGTCTTGCATTAATTTCAATAAATCACATTTTATTTCTTGATAAAGAAATTCAATTTCACTTATTACTTACTTAAATGATTTTCCAAACTTAATTAATAAAGAAATTCAATTTCAATTATTACGAAGTAAAACTTACTTATTAAAAGTTCAATTTCACTTATTAAAGAATTCAATTCAAATTTAATCATTAAATAATTCAATCTTATTTAATTATTAAATAGTTCAAAACTTAATTATTAAATAGTTTCAAAGTTTAATAATTTCAAACTTAATTATAAAATCATTTCAAACTTAATTCAATCATTTCTCAAATTAAACATCGTTCTTTCATCAATTACATTGTTAATATTTTGTTTCAGATTATTAAAAATTAACATTTTCCTTTCATTATATAATTCAAATTTCAACTTCATTTCAAGACCATATTATTTATTCAAATAAAATCTTCGTTTTATTTTAAATCAAATTATTGACCAATCGGGTTTTATTTAATTTTCTATCCTAAGTCAAGTTCATTTGGGTATTTATCATTTCAACCCGATTCCAATTCAATTCAAAATCAAAACATAACAAAGGGAACTTGCAGTGTGATAACTGGGATGGTGTCAAAGTAAATAAACAAGCAATAACAACAAACAATAACAATCCAATAATCAATTCAAATAATCCCGAAATAATCGTATTAATTCACATTGTTATTTATGTAAATTAATATAATTATTTCTAGAATCTACACTATCATTTCACGTAGATTAAAGATTATTACATTACAGTTCTTCACTTGTCATTCAATTTCAATTTTTACACTACAACAATTTTAATCCAATATACGACGATGGTTCAAAGTGTAATGATCACTATTACATGTCAATTAATTTAACAAATAAAAGGGGTCATATTCAACTAATCAAATTCAGCATATGTGTCGATCCTACGTCAAATTTACTTGCATAATATTTATCACTTTATACATTTCAATTTAACATCCAATATAAACAACCAAAAATCAATCAATTATCAATCAAACAGGATTATCATCGTATAATTAACAAATAAATGTGTCAGATGTCACAGGTGAACTGATACGGGTAATAGCATACATATAACAGTGTAAATAACTGACAGCAGCATATTTCAATTGTCGTTTCAATTGAAATCAAATTTAATAAATAAAAGAACGTTAATCGTGAGTGAGTGCTCACCTTTCGAGGCTAGAGATAACAAGAGATGACATGGATACGCACACTGATATGGACACTGAAATCTTGAGCTACGAATCCAAATACAAATCTCAAAACCAGGCAAAATTGAACTCGAATCGACGAACGAAGCTGAAAAATGAGGATTGACGAAATCAAATCAGAATAGGATCGATGATAAAAATTGGTGAAGGTGAATTTATATGCATATATCTATAACTATATGTAGCTATTTACGTATAAAACATATTTTAAGTTCAAACCCATTTTAAATCATATATATATATATATACCTCTCATAATCATTGTTTAAGTTAAACATACATAAAATGTAATTTAGGATCAAACTCTTTTTTTTTGTAATATATATATAAAATCTATCATTATAAATTATACAGCAGATTTCGATGGTCCAAATTTACTTTATACAACAAATATAATACTAACATATTGCTTATACATACATAAGGTTTTAAACGCATATAAAATACAGCTTTATATATATTACTTAAAATCTGTACCTATATAAAACACCAAATTATATACATGTATATAAGCCTGTATATATATTCAACAAAATACAAATACTATATTTCTTTCCCTTCTTTCCACAGTAAAAGCAAACCAAAATGATATACGAGCAGGTTATGGAAAACATGCAGACCACCTATTTGAACAAATGTATAAAGTTTTGAAGAGGACATTTGATTCTTGTTTTCCTATACAGTTAAACATACTTATATAAACATACCTACAGCTGGCATACTTGCTACAGTTTCAAAAATATGTATATCATAACTTTAGAACCTAGTCCTTAAATAAACAAATATTACTTAGTATTCAGTTATCAAAACCTTGTTGTATATTCACTTACAAAATGAAGAATAGTATTCAGAACTTGGAGTAGCTTCACCGACTACAGAACTACCACCATCATCAAAATTACTTTCAAACTCTTCCACCTTCATAACGGGTGTCCCATTCTTGTAAGGTCTGCACCCACTAAGCATAACATCGTACGGAAACCTGGTCATGATTTCGCCTTGAACGGATTCGATTCGGGAATGGATACACTCCATGTCGGATGCAAAAAGCCCACTACAAGGACAGGGCAAACCGAGGTTAAAGAGGGAGAGGAACTCGGATACAAGATAAGAGAGACTGGATCCAACAAGAAGGAGTTATGTTATGGCAAGGTTTAAGTAGGATCCAATTAGAGATGTTACGGTCCATTTTGAGCTAATTGGAGGAAGCATTGTTGGATGAAGCAAACTGAATCCGACTGTTGAGAAAAAATATCTGAGCTATCGCTTTATGTGCAGTCTTTTGTCTTTGTTCGTTTTTTTTTTGGAATAGATGGCGGTTTTGAACTGGGTGGCTGATTTCTCTGTGCGGCTTCAGCTATAGGCGGTTGTGAGGAGAGGGGAAGGCGAGAGGGTCGGACAGTGGTGGGTGAGTGGCGCAAGTGGATCAAAAAAAATTTTGAAGAAAGAGGATGGGGAGGAAGAATCAAGGCCTCAAGTCTGAAGGTGGAAAGGGAAATAAGGAAGAGTAACAAGTGGGAAGAATGAACAGTTAGTAAAATTAGAAGCTTTTAGGCTACGTTCTATTTGTTTCAAAATGAAAGTAAATGCACCAAAGAAAATAAATGAACATAAGGAATAGTGAAAGTCACAACTCGAAATTTGGGAACAATAATAACTAGCGGCTAATCGTATTACACGGTGGGAATTGTAGAGATGCGGGAACTATAAAAAAAAAACTTGAATGCGTAACCGGTACGACTAAATATTACACAGACTTTGTCACGTACCAGATTCCGAAATGCACAAACAAATGTACCATAAAGATCAGCGCGACGAAACGATCACAACGGTATACGGGTATCAGTGGTACGATTGAATTACAAAAATTCAAATTTTTTAATAGCGGAAAATGCAAGAAAAATGCTGAAAAATAAGATCGACGGAGCCAAAGATGTCCGAATTTGGAAAAACGACAAACTGACATCTTGCTCAGAAGATGATTTAGAATTTTTCTATGTAAAAATATTTAGGTTTCGAAAACTTTTTATTTTCATCGCTTTTTAACTGATTAAATTGAAGTAAATTTACGCGCGAAATAAACTTCATATTTTTGGATGAAAATTTACCAGTTGCTATGTTTAACTAGACATATTCAAAATATTAAATTTTTATTTCAAAATTTTATCATTTAAAATTTCACAAAATTTCAACTAATTACGTTATTAAAACAGTTGAAATTTACGGGTCGTTACACTCATCCCTACTCAAAACTTTTCGTCCCCGAAAAGGAACGAGGTAGGAGAATAGAAACAACCAGAAAGAAAAACAGATTTGAAATACAAAATAACAATTAATTTAAACCATATAAATTCAAATTTAAATTAATTGATATTCAATAATTGATTTAATCCATTTGATTTCACTAAAATCAATCTCAACTATTTCTAAATTCATTATCTTATTATCCAATTATCTTAAATTTACAATTTCTAAAACCATAAATTTGAATAGTCTTTTATTATAATCATATTTTTTTCAGCAATTTAAATTCTTCTTTATTCTAAATTATTGTTAAATTTATTCTACTTAATATATCTAACCACATATATTTAACCCATATTAATTTAAACCATAAAATTTCCGATTTAAATTAATTTATATTTACTAATTGCTTTTAAATTTAAGGTATTTTCATAAGTTGATCAAATTTCAATTTGTTAATTCTTTCAGAACAAAATTTATTAATTCTTTCAAAACAAATTTATTTCATTATTAACTGAGTATTACTTATTATCCTATCTAACTCTATTAACATCTTTATAATCAAAATTTAGTGTATAACATTTGTTATAAACACCCAAATTTTATTTATAAAATTATTTTATATTGTATATTATCCAATTACATTTTAACTTCTGAATAATTTAAGTAAGTTATATTGATATGCAATTTAGTACTATACAAATAAAATTATCAAATTCAATTATCTCAAGTTTAAATACCTATTCAAAATTTAGCTTTATTTATAATTGAAAACATCCTTTAACAAAATTTTAAGAATTAAATTTCCGTTTAATTTCAAATCCTTTAGAAATAATTATGTATATGCTATATATATTAAATCAAATTTAATTTAAAATAATATACCCATATATATAAATCGAGTCATACTTAAGAAATTCTAATTAAAATATTTTTTGCTATGCCAAAAATTAAAATATTTTTCCAAACAAAACCGTAGCAAAGCTACATAATGGTTTCTCCACTTCGAAACTCGAAAATGAATGTCGATGATGCGGCCGTCATCACCGAATTATTTTCCAGCGACAAAGAGAAGAGCACTGATTTAAGCCTTTAAAATTTCTTTGAAATGATTTCTATTTGAAAACATTTTAAATAGCATACACTTTAAAACTTTCAATGAAAGTTTGAAATCATTGGGAATTTAAATTCCCAAATTCTTGATTTAAATTCATTACAATTTTCAAATAAATTATAAACCCAGTTTTTATTTCAATTATTTATATATGAGACAAAAGCCAATGGTTTAGGTGACATATTTAAAATCCAATATTATTTATTAACAAAAATTCGATTAACTATCAAAATTCAGAAAATCATACTTATATATATAATATAATTGTTCAAAATTTATTTAATTTACCAAATTTGAAATAATATTGTGTCAGTTTGCTCTGTTCAAGCGTTTTGGAAATTCTATCGATAACGTTGATCAGACGAATCGATCGAAAACCCAAATCAACATCTCAAACAACACAATATATAAAACATTTTTAATATTAATTTACAAATACACTACCTCGCTCGACGATACAAAATGGATTTCAAAGCAAGGATAGAGATTTAAATTTGAGGGTCTTAAATCAAAGAGAATTTTTTTTTCGAAGATAAGTTCGAAATAAAGATATGATGATTAAATACAAAGTAGGAAGATTGATAAGTTTATATAAATCGTGGGCAACCTTAACCGGGTCGACCGTGACTTCAAGAATAAGATCAATGTAGAATTCCGAGGCAAATCGACATTTGATCTCAAGGAACAGAATTCAGGTATAGCAGGAGATAGATAGCGTCGTAAACCGAGGATACAGAAATCTCCGGTAAATCGATGTCATTGCGAAGGAGTTTTCACTCCTTTTACAAATAATTCGAAGATTGGCGAGACCGCCGATTCATCGTAAAGATCATTCGAAGTGGAGTTATGAGATACTCCGGAATTAAAAGAAGACGAATAGTGAGGGACACGAATGAATTTCGGAACCGAGGGAACGTTCCAAAATTCAAAAGAATCGAGTCAAAAGGAAGAGATTGAAACTCGAATGAGAGTGATTCTGTAAATATATTTACCCTATATGTTGAGTTTTGCCTAGAGCTACCAAAGCTCTGATACCAACTGTAACGACCTGATATTTTGGACCATTCGCATCCATTATAAGTGTATAGGTAGACACTCATGCCGGAATTGAATTGCTCAAAATACCGCGTTGTTAATTTAAATTTGGCAAAACTGAACATATACAGTAAATAAATAATCACAGATCACAGACACAGAGTAATAAATGCAGCGGAAATAAAAGAGATAGTAGTTCATGAAGCTACTATATGAATATATAAGATACATCAGAGTTTACAACAGAAGAGTAATACGATACATCAGAGTTAAACCAGATACAACGGAAGAGTAACACGATACACTAGATACAAATCAGAATACATCACTGGAATCATCGAATACTGAAAGCAGAATAGATGGCTGGATCTTCAAGCAAGCTCCAACTCCAAAGGTGAGTCTCGAATACTGGTACACTCAGTCTGACCCGAGCGTAAAGCAAAAACACAAGACACTCGAGTCAGGATTAACATTCTTATATTAATAAATCCAACTCAAGTGAAATAGCAATTGAAATACAAGTAACTCAAAGGATGTTGGAATAACCATCCTTTAAGGATCCGTTAAACTATCTACTAGGTAGTAGTGTACGATAAGTAGATAATGTCTATCAGTAATATAAAGATATCAAAATAGTGTTAAGTCATGGCCCATTCCACCCTTAACACATTTTTATTCCCAAGAGCATATACAAGACCGTAGTTTCCCCAAAACCGGAAGTCACCAGAGGGCAATCCATATACTAAAGGTACAAACCAAAATCGTAGTGGTCGCGTATATCGGGATACAAGTATGACAAGGCACATGAGGTAATACCCAAGGTAGTGATACTACCGTTTGCCTGATCCGGACTGGTGAGAACGCATCGCCGCAGCGATCTCAACACCGTGAAACAACACTCCCAAAATCAAGGGTGCACCAATCAACAACAAATAATGAGTAGTTCGAAGAAGTGTGTTCACTTGAGGTAGCTGACCTCCATTGGCCCGGCACGGCTCCTGTTTTAGTCATTTCCAATTTGACACAAGTGTCAAGGCTATCCATTATCGTTCTCTTTCTTCAGTCATCACGTACATCATTCCAACCACTTCATTCTGGATCATCACTCCGCGTATAGTTATTAAAGTGGTTTTCGGTTTAGATAGAGAGTATATCCATAACCGATTCCGGTCTCTTTAATAACTTCCGTGATTATTACACCGATTGGTCGTTTAATATATTTCAAAACCAAATCAATTACAATTTCAATTAGAATTTGTAAATCAACATTTCATTTGTCTTTCCAAACAATTTCCAAAATTTACGTTTCAAAACTTTCAAATTCATAATTTCAAAATCTTATAATTCAATTTCAATTAATATTTAAACCATTCAAATATTGATTCAAGTTCGAATATCAGTTTCATTCCGAAATCATTTAAATTAACTTAATTTAACATTCAAATCAATTTAACTTCATTTATCGATTTCATTCAATATTTGTTACGTAAACTTGCCATTCAAAACAATTTCTATTAAATTTCCAATTCATTAAATCTATCATTTAAATTCAACTTCATTTTATCAAAACTTACAAATTTAATTAAATTCATCAAATCAAATTCTTTAAATTTCAAGTCTTGAATTAATTTCAATAAATCACATTTTATTTCTTGATAAAGAAATTCAATTTCACTTATTACTTACTTAAATGATTTTCCAAACTTAATTAATAAAGAAATTCAATTTCAATTATTACGAAGTAAAACTTACTTATTAAAAGTTCAATTTCACTTATTAAAGAATTCAATTCAAATTTAATCATTAAATAATTCAATCTTATTTAATTATTAAATAGTTCAAAACTTAATTACTAAATAGTTTCAAAGTTTAATAATTTCAAACTTAATTATAATTTCAAACTTAATTATAAAATCATTTCAAACTTAATTCAATCATTTCTCAAATTAAACATCGTTCTTTCATCAATTACATTGTTAATATTTTGTTTCAGATTATTAAAAATTAACATTTTCCTTTCATTAGATAATTCAAATTTCAACTTCATTTCAAGACCATATTATTTATTCAAATAAAATCTTCGTTTTATTTTAAATCAAATTATTGACCAATCTGGTTTTATTTAATTTTCTATCCTAAGTCAAGTTCATTTGGGTATTTATCATTTCAACCCGATTCCAATTCAATTCAAAATCAAAGCATAACAAAGGGAACTTGCAGTGTGATAAATGGGATGGTGTCAAAGTAAATAAACAAGCAATAACAACAAACAATAACAATCCAATAATCAATTCAAATAATCCTGAAATAATCGTATTAATTCACATTGTTATTTGTGTAAATTAATATAATTATTTCTAGAATCTACACTATCATTTCACGTAGATTAAAGATTATTACATTACAGTTCTTCACTTGTCATTCAATTTCAATTTTTACACTACAACAATTTTAATCCAATATACGACGATGGTTCAAAGTGTAATGATCACTATTACATGTCAATTAATTTAACAAATAAAAGGGGTCATATTCAACTAATCAAATTCAGCATATGTGTCGATCCTACGTCAAATTTACTTGCATAATATTTATCACTTTATACATTTCAATTTAACATCCAATATAAACAACCAAAAATCAATCAATTATCAATCAAACAGGATTATCATCATATAATTAACAAATAAATGTGTCAGATGTCACAGGTGAACTGATACGGGTAATAGCATACATATAACAGTGTAAATAACCGACAGCAGCATATTTCAATTGTCGTTTCAATTGAAATCAAATTTAATAAATAAAAGAACGTTAATTGTAACAACCTGTATTTTTAACACTTTAAAAATACGAATTAAAATAAAAAATTTGGATAAAAATCCGAAGGAAATAAAATTTTGTGTTGTTAAATGTGAATTACAAGTTAAAATGCAAAACTGAATTCTGAAATAACTTATTTGTAAATTAAATATGGATGTTAACCTGTATTGAATGTAAGCAATAAATTGAGTTTGATTGTAAACCAAATTGGTTATGATTGTAAACAAAGAATAAATAAAACGGTAGATTTAATAGTGGAAGTTTATGTTATTGAAACTAATATAAATAAATGTAACTTAATATTACAGTTGATTGAAATCAAATAATAACCGAAACTGTAATTTGATAAAGATGTTAACTGGTAATTGAACGTAAGTAAAGATTTAAATTTGAATGTAACAAGTAATTGAATTGAATTGAATTTGATTGTAAACAACGAAATAAATAAAATGTACATTTAATATTGAAGTTATAATATGGAAATCAACGTAAATGAATGTAATTTAATATTACTGTGAATTTAAATAAGATGATAGCTGAAGAAAATGAAAGTAAATGAATTATAAACTATTGATAATAATGTATAAGTAAATGGTTGATTCAATAATGAAAGTGTATATCGAAATAAAAAAATTCATTTGGAATTAAATAACTTGAATTTGAATTACAATATAATTGAACGCTGAATCTAATATAATCTTTTATATTGGATTTATAATGGAAAATTGCATTGTAAAAGATTGTTAATTACTATGAAATTAAAAATGAAATTTGTGAACAATTGAAATTTGATTTAAAAGTTAATAATTTAAAATTGGGAATTTTATATTGAAATTAAACAGTAAAAATAGCCATTTTTACAACTGTCTCGGATTTCGACGAAACCAGTTTCATCGGATCAGTAACAGTGAATTATTATAAGGTTTCAATTTTCGTAGCAATCGGACTTGTCGTTTGATCGTACGGACTCGAAACGCCTTGAAATAAATGCAATTATAATCAATTAAAATCAATTTGAAATTTTGATTTTAGCATAACTTCTTCATACGATGGAATTTGGACTTGAAACCTTTTCCATTGCGTTTAAAATATTTTAAAACACCTATTTTGATATATGAGTTTACCCAATTTCGTTCCGGGGTCAGAACGGGCTTTTCGGACCATATTTTGTTCCGCACGTTCATCTATCCAGTCTATCTACTCTATCTCTAACATACCTATATAAACACAGTTATAAACCCTAGCCTCCCTAATTTTTTTTGTCTGTACGTACAATTCATCTTCTTCTTAGCTTCTCATTCCAATGGCAGACAAAACCTAATTCCCAAATTCCAAAATCTAAAAAAAAAAAATTCGAGATTTACGCGCTTCGGGTCGCGCTTCGGGTTTCGGGGGGAAAAACCTGGAGCTACTTCGAGTCGGGAAGAAAACTACTCGGGTCATCGGGTCGTTTTCGCAAAAACTCCAAGCAGGCATCGGGTATTTGAGGTGGGAACTCGAAGTCGACTCAGCACCAGAATTTTCCAATCTTCAAATTTTCATAACTTTTGCATACGGACTCGGATTTGGACGAGGTTTCTTTTGTTAGGATCGTATCGAAATTCCGGACACTTTGACGCTGGTTTGGATGGATTTGGAGACTGTCAAAATTTTGGGTTTAAATTGAATTTAAATTCAAAAGGTGAGTGTTTTATAACGCTCACAATGTACTGAATATTTTTATGGTAGTTAAATTTGACATTATGAAGTGATATGAATTTATTTGTCATTGTTTGATAAATTTTAATTGTCATATAGATTGTCGTGTGAATTCACCGTTGAAAATTTAAATTGACAGTAAATTGAAATTAGGATTTAATTGAAATCAAATTTCCCGATATTGATAACTATGAAATTGCCGTGAATTGTATTGACTATTGGATGATTTATTTTGATGGATGCTATTGGTTGATATTTAAATGTTTGGATGTTTATTTGCTTATATATATCCTGTTATACATGCACATGACACTGTGATTGGTTTAAGTAATATATATTCATCCCTGACATTTAATTGAAATAACTAACCACTTGGTCATAGGTTAGAGAATTATATACGGACACCGGGTTGGTTAAATTAAATGATTTTAAAGTTGTTTTGAAATTATTTAAATGAATTGATTTTAAGAATAAAAATCCAATTTATGAAAATTGAATTATTTTGAATTGAAGCTCAAGATGTTGGAATTTAAACTTGGTAAATGAAATTGTTTAATTATTTGAAGTTTAGATTTTTTTAAAAAAAAGAAAAAAAAAATTGAAATACGGCGTAAATTTTCGAAGGTTGATTTGTTTTAAAAGATTGGACTTTTAATCGAACTCTGAATATTTCTAAGAAAATTTTTATGAAATGATATTTCAAGTTTGAGTTTGGAATTGAAAATTTATTTAAAATTGAGATTTAATTAATTTGGAATTTAATTGAAATTCAAAGAAATTTGTGAATTGGACTAAATTGAAACTATTGAATTATTTAATAATTAAATAAGGTTAAATTATTTAATGATTAAATTGAATTGAAATTCTTTAATAAGAAAAAATTTGAACTTTTGAATAAGTGAATTTTTACTTCGTAAATAATTGAAATTGAGTTTCTTTATTAATTAAGTTTTGGAAAATTATTTAAGAAAGTAAATAAGTGAAATTGAATTTTTTTAACAAGAAATGAAAATGTGATATTTTTGGAATTAATGTAAGACTTGTAATTGAAAGAATTGATTTGACGAATTTAATTTAATTCAAAATTGTAAGTTTTGATTTAATGAAGTTGAACTTAAAAAGGTAGTGTAATGGATTTGAAATTTAATAGAAATTGTTTTGAATGATAAAGTACCTTAACGGATATTAAATGAAATCGATAAATGAATTTAAATTGATTTGAATGTTGAATTAAATTAATTTAAATGATTTCGGAATGAAACTTATATACGAACTTGAATCAATATTTGAATTGTTTAAATTGAAATTGAATTATAAGATTTTGAAATTTTGATTTGGAAGTTTTGAAACGTAAATTGTGGAAATTGATTTAGAAAGACAAATGAAATGTTGATTTATAAATTCTAATTGAATTGAAATTGATTTGGTTTTGAAATAAATAAACGACCAATCGGTGAAATAATTACGGAAGTTATTAAAGAGACCGGAATTCGGTTATGGATATACTCTCTATCTAAACCGAAAACCACTTTAATAACTATACGCGGAGTGATGATCCAGAATGAAGTGGTTGGAATGATGTTCGTTGATGATTGAAGAAAGTGAACGATGATGGATAGCCTTGACACTTGTGTCAAATTGGAAATGACTAAAACAGGAGCTGTGCCGGGCCAATGGAGGATTTGCTACCTCAAGTGGACACACTTCTTCGAACTACTCATTATATGTTGTCGATTGGTGCACCCTTGATTTTGGGAGTGTTGTTTCACGGTGTTGCGGGCGCTGCGGCGTTGCGTTCTCACCAGTCCGGATCAGGCGAACGGTAGTATCACTACCTTGGGTATTGCCTCATGTGCCTTGTCATACTTGTATTCCATTTATACGCGACCACTACGATTTTGATTTGTACCTTTAGTATATGGATTGCCCTCTGGTGACTTCCGGTTTTGGGGAAACTACGGTCTTGTATATGCTTTTGGGAATAAAAATGTGTTAAGGGTGGAATGGGCCATGGCTTAACGCTATTTTAATACTTTTACTTTAATGTAGACATATTATAATAGTGTATTGTACTACATAGTAGATAGTTTAACGGATCCTTGAGAGATGGAAAATCCCGTAACATCTCTTAAGTTATTGCACTCACGTTGACACTGGATAGGAGATGTCAAAACCCGTAAACATCTCTGACGCCGTCACACTCATATTTCTTATTCGATTTGACTTACATGAGATATTTTAGTCCTGACTCGAGTGTTTTGCCTTTTCATTACGCTCGGGTCAGCCTGAGCATTTCAAATAAGGTTGAAGATCTATTCTGGAGGACGAAGATGGAGTTTGGTATTACATCATTTGTATTCTACTACTGTATTATTTTTCCGCTGCATTGTTGTATTATCTCTGATATGTATGTAACTCTGATTTATGATGTATAATAATAATCAAATTTATTTATTTAACAACTTCATGAACTGTTATTTTATTATTATATCTTGTTCCTTCCGCTGCGAGATTCTGAGTTTGTTTCTGTTCTTTCTTTTCTTTCTTTTCTTATTTACCCCAATAATTATCCGTATTTCGGATTGTTTGAGTCGGCATGTGTGTATGTTTTGTCGACTTGAACGGTCAAAAATGCGGGTTGTTACATTAATCGTGAGTGAGTGCTCACCTTTCGAGGCTAGAGATAACAAGAGATGACATGGATACGCACACCGATATGGACACTGAAATTTTGAGCTACGAATCCAAATACAAATCTCAAAACCAGGCAAAATTGAACTCGAATCGACGAACGAAGCTGAAAAATGAGGATTGACGAAATCAAATCAGAATAGGATCGATGATAAAAATTGGTGAAGGTGAATTTATATGCATATATCTATAACTATATGTAGCTATTTACGTATAAAACATATTTTAAGTTCAAACCCATTTTAAATCATATATATATATATATATACCTCTCATAATCATTGTTTAAGTTAAACATACATAAAATGTAATTTAGGATCAAACTCTTTTTTTTTTGTAATATATATATAAAATCTATCATTATAAATTATACAGCAGATTTCGATGGTCCAAATTTACTTTATACAACAAATATAATACTAACATATTGCTTATACATACATAAGGTTTTAAACGCATATAAAATACAGCTTTATATATATTACTTAAAATATGTACCTATATAAAACAGCAAATTATATACATGTATATAAGCCTGTATATATATTCAAAAAAATACAAATACTATATTTCTTTCTCTTCTTTCCATAGTAAAAGCAAACCAAAATGATATACGAGCAGGTTATGGAAAACATGCAGACCACCTATTTGAACAAATGTATAAAGTTTTGAAGAGGACATTTGATTCTTGTTTTCTTATACAGTTAAACATACTTATATAAACATACCTACAGCTGGCATACTTGCTACAGTTTCAAAAATATGTATATCATAACTTTAGAACCTAGTTCTTAAATAAACAAATATTACTTAGTATTCAGTTATCAAAACCTTGTTGTATATTCACTTACAAAATGCAGAATAGTATTCAGAACTTGGAGTAGCTTCACCGACTACAGAACTACCACCATCATCAAAATTACTTTCAAACTCTTCCACCTTCATAACGGGTGTCCCATTCTTGTAAGGTCTGCACCCACTAAGCATAACATCGTACGGAAACCTGGTCAAGATTTTGCCTTGAACGGATTCGATTCGTGAATGGATACACTCCATGTCGGATGCAAAAAGCCCACTACAAGGACAGGGCAAACCGAGGTTAAAGAGGGAGAGGAACTCGGATACAAGAAACGAGAGACTGGATCCAACAAGAAGGAGTTATGTTATGACAAGGTTTAAGTAGGATCCAATTAGAGATGTTACGGTCCATTTTGAGCTAATTGGAGGAAGCATTGTTGGATGAAGCAAACTGAATCCGACCGTTGAGAAAAAATATCTGAGCTATCGCTTTATGTGCAGTCTTTTGTCTTTGTTCGTTTTTTTTGGAATAGATGGCGGTTTTGAACTGGGTGGCTGCTTGCTCTGTGCGGCTTCAGCTATAGGCGGTTGTGAGGAGAGGGGAAGGCGAGAGGGTCGGACAGTGGTGGGTGAGTGGCGCAAGTGGATCAAAAAAAAAATTTGAAGAAAGAGGATGGGGAGGAAGAATCAAGGCCTCAAGTCTGAAGGTGGAAAGGGAAATAAGGAAGAGTAACAAGTGGGAAGAATGAACAGTTAGTAAAATTAGAAGCTTTTAGGCTACGTTCTATTTGTTTCAAAATGAAAGTAAATGCACTAAAGAAAATAAATGAACATAAGGAATAGTGAAAGTCACAACTCGAAATTTGGGAACAATAATAACTAGCGGCTAATCGTATTACACGGTGGGAATTGTAGAGATGCGGGAACAGGAAAAAAAAACTTGAATGTGTAACCGGTACGACTAAATATTACACAAACTTTGTCACGTACCGGATTCCGAAACGCACAAACAAATGTACCGTAAAGATCAGCGCGACGAGACGATCACAACGGTATACGGGTATCAGTGGTACGATTGAATTACAAAAATTCGAATTTTTTAATAGCGGAAAATGCAAGAAAAATGCTGAAAAATAAGATCGACGGAGCCAAAGATGTCCGAATTTGGAAAAACGACAAACTGACATCTTGCTCAGAAGATGATTTAGAATTTTTCTATGTAAAAATATTTAGGTTTCGAAAACTTTTTATTTTCATCGCTTTTTAACTGATTAAATTGAAGTAAATTTACGCACGAAATAAACTTCATATTTTCGGACGAAAATTTACCAGTTGCTATGTTTAACTAGACATATTCAAAATATTAAATTTTTATTTCAAAATTTTATCGTTTAAAATTTCACAAAATTTCAACTAATTACGTTATTAAAACAGTTGAAATTTACGGGTCGTTACACTCTCCCCCACTCAAAACTTTTCATCCCCGAAAAGGAACGAGGTAGGAAAATAGAAACAACCAGAAAGAAAAACAGATTTGAAATACAAAATAACAATTAATTTAAACCATATAAATTCAAATTTAAATTAATTGATATTCAATAATTGATTTAATCCATTTGATTTCACTAAAATCAATCTCAACTATTTCTAAATTCATTATCTTATTATCCAATTATCTTAAATTTACAATTTCTAAAACCATAAATTTGAATAGTCTTTTATTATAATCATATTTTTTTTTCAGCAATTTAAATTCTTCTTTATTCTAAATTATTGTTAAATTTATTCTACTTAATATATCTAATCACATATATTTAACCCATTAATTTAAACCATAAAATTTCCGATTTAAATTAATTTATATTTACTAATTGCTTTTAAATTCAAGGTATTTTCATAAGTTGATCAAATTTCAATTTGTTAATTCTTTCAGAACAAAATTTATTAATTCTTTCAAAACAAATTTATTTCATTATTAACTGAGTATTACTTATTATCCTATCTAACTCTATTAACATCTTTATAATCAAAATTTAGTGTATAACATTTGTTATAAACACCCAAATTTTATTTATAAAATTATTTTATATTGTATATTATCCAATTACATTTTAACTTCTGAATAATTTAAGTAAGTTATATTGATATGCAATTTAGTACTATACAAATAAAATTATCAAATTCAATTATCTCAAGTTTAAATACTTATTCAAAATTTAGCTTTATTTATAATTGAAAACATCCTTTAACAAAATTTTAAGAATTAAATTTCCTTTTAATTTCAAATCCTTTAGAAATAATTATGTATATGCTATATATATTAAATCAAATTTAATTTAAAATAATATACCCATATATATAAATCGAGTCATACTTAAGAAATTCTAATTAAAATATTTTTCCAAACAAAACCGTAGCAAAGCTACATAATGGTTTCTCCACTTCGAAACTCGAAAATGAATGTCGATGATGCGGCCGTCATCACCGAAATTATTTTCCAGCGACAAAGAGAAGAGCACTGATTTAAACCTTTAAAATTTCTTTGAAATGACTTCTATTTGAAAACATTTTAAATACTATACAGTTTAAAACTTTCAATGAAAGTTTGAAATCACTGGGAATTTAAATTCCCAAATTCTTGATTTAAATTCATTACAATCTATCTATTACTTATATTGGAAAGGAGAAACCACATTTTTCCATTAACCATACTCTGCCAAGTGGCACTTCAAAACTAACGTAGCTGTCATCCAAAATTTTCTTCCATTTCGTTTAACATAAAATGTTCATATCAACCCATTTTCCTTCAAATGATCGACGGTTTTCGTTTCTTCGATTTTAAAATTTCACGTCAGACTCATTTATTCCTAACGCCAAGAAATTTACGGAGCCTCGCCCTACATAATTCCTCGACCTAAAAATCTTGATTTAAACAAACAGCTTTTACAGTTTAGATTCAATTTTAAGCAACGATATGAAAACTAAATATGGCTGTTCACATCAGATTCCAGTTTTGATTCAGTTTTTCGACACAATGGCAGTTACTATCAATTTCATGTTCTACCTCAACTCAATTGCGGTTATTAAATTCAATTTCGATTATTGATTCTTTGTCATCTGCAATTTCTACCTTCATCTTCGTAACCATCCATCTTCTTATTGAATAGGTAAGCAGATTTTAATCCTTGAGTTAACTGTATAGGTTATTTTGGGGTTTGTTTTGCAAATTTACTGTTTATTATGAAAGAGTAATCTGCAGTTGCTTAGTTCATATTATTTGTGGAGAAGAATGACTTCCTTAATCCTTCAGTTTGTTGAAAATTAACTTATTTCCAGATTTCTCTATATGAAATTTTGTCTGCTTTTCGTCTTCAGTTGCCTTAGTTCAGTTTTTGGCAGTGTACTTGCTATTATATTTGTGTACTGTGCAATATTTATTTGCAAAGACCACTACACTAGATTATAACATGCATCCATTATTCTTTCAATGGACATGTGAATTTTTACTGTTATTGGTTTAAGTAAATTATTCGCATTTAAGGATGTTATGACCAGTAATAAGGCTAAAAGGCGTATGTGGTATATCATATGTTGAATACTTAATGCTAGACATCATGAGGCTTGCTTGGATTATTTTCTCTATTTTAAATTATAGTAAATACAGCAACACAAATTATTTACACAATTTGCATGAATAAATATAGTAAGCTTAAGAAAAAGTTTGTAAAATATTCAAGTTAAGGAAATAGATTCACTACATAATATTGAGATGAGCGTAGTTTGACTAATCTTCTATTCAATTTTAGTTCTAGAGGTTTGATAGTATTAAAAGCAGAAGTTCTATTTTAAAGAGCACATGAACGTACCTGAGGGTCGAAATATTAATTTTATTTAGATTAGCATTGTTTATGTGAGTAGACTATATAATAAAAACTGTACTTATCACACTATATCCATGTTTTTATTCAATTTAAGCTATAGAGCTATGGTTTTGTTTTCACCTTATTTGGACCACTGTAACGTGGTTAATTGTTGCCCATGGGTTGTCAGGTTCGAATCTCAGACTCGTGACCTTTAGTCAATAGTGAAAAATTGTCATTTGACATATTACCAAAAATGGTTTAGTTTCAACAGTTAAAAATCACAGGAAACTATTATGTACCTATATTTGTTACGTATTTACATATATGCCAAATTTCCAAAGCTGTCTGCGTGGTGTTATTTTGCATTTTAAATGCATTTTTGGGTGAAAATTTCAAGATAGAGTACAGGTTCAACCCCATTTCTTAAACTTACTAAAGTATAGTTGCAAGCAGTAAAAAAGGTTCATAATCCCAATAATTCTGTATTTGTTGTATATTTATGAGAAGAAAATTTTAAGTACAATTTGGAAAGTGAAAAATGAAACGAGTAAAATATTTAATTGAACATTATTTCTTCCTTTTTTTTATTTATATGTTGATATCACACATTGGTCTGCTTCCTCTACTGCATGCAGAATCAAGAGAAAAAGTTGATTAAGGAGATAAAGGAAAACTACATAACAAGGCCAAATGGTATGTGTATTTTTTTATTATTGTCAACGTACCAATCTACATATATTATTAGCTTAAACATAAATAAATCGAAAATTTTCCATGTAAAAATGTATTTATTTTGGCCCCTTTAGTCATAGTTTTTTCTTTCAGATCTATAATTGTCATATTTTAATAAAGCCTTCAATGACAGAATTTTTTTGGGGGAAATATAAAAGAGTTTGGGTACGTATAACTAAATTTGTAAAACCACGGCTTGATGGATTTAATTTTCTGAATACCAAGATATGTAGAAAGTTAGAACATGAATGCCATGTGAACCTTACTTCCACACGAGAATTTATTTGTATTTCACATTAATGATGTAAGTATCATGTGTTTATAATGTATGACTGTTTGCAACTTCATTCTCATTCAAGAGTAAAGATGCACTTTTTCATTCAGTTACCATTCCTGTATCTATATTGAGATGCAGTCAAAAATCAATTCATTTTAATAGGAATTATTTTCTGTCAATTCATTAAAATGTAAGAATAAACGTTTCTTAGGAAACTAAACTTTTATTGGCTTAGGTATTTATTTTGTGAAAATAAGGGACACATATCAAGAATCAAACTTAATACACAAAACATACTCCTCAAAAAAAAATATAAATTACATCTCTATTTTCAAATACTACAATTTTCTCCCCTATACTACCCCTCTGCTCCATTGCAGCAATGTTGATTATTCGTATGTGGATGTTATTCTCACATCCATAATTAAAATTTGCACCCCATTAATTACCAATCTTTAAAACACAATAACTTTTTCTAGAAACGACGGATTAACAAACCGTTTTCACCATTAAATCATACATTTTATTATCTTTCTAATGAGTGGTACTGTGCATATGTAAAAACAAGGGTATGATTGCAGACAATTCTGCAATTATACGTAATAATTGCAGAAATGTCTGCAATTATATAATATAATTGCCGACAATTCAACTTATGCAATAGTTGTAGAAATGTCTGCAATTATAAACAATAGTTGCAGAAATGTCCATGATTATTTGCAATAGTTGCACTTTTATGTGATAACTTGAAATAATTGCAGAGTTTTCTACAATTATTCGATATAATTGCATAAAAGTATGCACTTATATGGAATAATTGCATAAAAGTCTGTAATTATTTCATATATAATTGCATAGAAGTATCCAATTATATGAAATAATTGCTGACATTTGAAGAAAAATCGATAATGTTTGAAATTTGTAGAATTCTCTGCAAATATATGAAATAATTGCACCCTTACTGCAAATATGATTTTTTTGGTAGCAACAACGAATCTCATTTTAAAGATCATAATTTTTTTGATTTTTTTGGTGAAAATGATATGCTGATCCGATGTTTCTATAGAAAATTATACGCATTTGAAATGTTAAAAATGTAAAGGGTATTTGGGTCTTTTTGCGCGCACGAATTTGAAAACAGGGAACGGAAATGTAAGTTTAGTTTGAGAATGATGTTTTCTCTATTTTGAAACTTATGAGAGATCTGAGCCAAACTAACCCATTCATTTTTGCATCAAAAATTAGTGTGTTCGTTGAGCTATAAAATTAGTGCTCGCAGTCAGACCACACTATAACACTATGCTAAAGCAAGGTTTTCAATATGAGATTTAAATCATAAATTGTACTGTTCGAACTATAAATCGAAATGGTATTTAAATTGTAAATCGTGGATTCAAAAGATGCATATTTTATAGAATGTACACACTTTGAAATTAATTTTAATGTTAGAATTTCTACAACTAAACATAAACATTAATTTTATTTTTTAAGTTTTGTTTTGAGAACGTTTTAATTGAAATTATGAATCCAAATAAGTATATTAAATAAGTTAGTATAAGTTAAATGTTGTTTTAAATTGTGGTTTCGACTAAGTTTGAATCGAAATGTAAATGAAATCGTAAAGGGAGAGATCCGATCTGAATTGGGATTTAAAATCGTAAGATTTTAAGATTTTGGATAACAATGTACCAAAGTATATTTCTCTTTCTATGCCAAATCCCATTGGGCAAGGAAAAGACTCCATAATGTTGTTTTTTTTCCCTTTTATTTTACCATGGAAATCTTTTCGGTATGAATAATACATATTGTCACCTGTATTTATAAGGCAACAGTGGATTCGACATTCCAATAAACCAAATCAACTCGGGAAATAAATCTAGATTACCGATTTCACATACTTTAATGGTGATGATGAGGTTGGTAAAATTATCATTTAGCTGCCAAAATTATTAACCATCACATATTCATGATTATCTCTTTATTCAAATTATCTGTTATTTAAATTGGAAAGGAGAAATGAAACCTGGTATAAGCTATATTTTGTTAACTTAGATGTTGACCAAACTTTCAAGTATACACTAAACGAATTAGATATATATTGTTTAAAATGGACGGAGAGATTAAAATGTATTTAAAATTTAAATCGGCTGATGTTCTAATTTTTAAAAAGTACAAAGATGCTAAAATCAAACTGATTAAATAAGAAACTGATTATGGTGTAAGGAAGAAGTAATGTACTTATGTTATTTCTTGGTATTGAACTTTTTGTGTTTAGAAAAGTAGCAAGTTAACTGTAAAGTGAACCAGTATGCCCACATTGTCTAAACAGAATTGGATGTAATTATAAATATACCTATATAGGGAAAAGTCTTCAGCAATAAATAATAGAAGATGAGTAAATGGGTTTGTGTGGTTTGTTTGTTGTCGACTAATTTTGTTTTCATACATCTTCTTGCATACTTATCAAAATAATAACAGCCGGTTAACATATATATGGGACCTTAACAAACAGCGGGTGTTAAATAATTCCTTAACGTATATAGCTAGGCTGGCCATGCCTAACAGGTAATGTATATATATAGTTTGCTAAGACCTTGCAAAAGCATCATTATCTGATGCATTGTTTATTTTTCTGCTCCATTGGATAACAAATAGGTATAATCCTAACTAACTACTGATACAAAAAATGACCCTAATTTATAATGCAGGGAATACATTTGTTATAATTAATAATGTAACTTATTGGGGGTGTTACTGTTATAATCAATAATGTAACTAATTTGTAATGCTGGGAATACGCATACAATAAATGTGTTACAAACAAAAGCTAGAATTGTGTGTCAAGTTACATACAAATGTAACTTATTTGTTATAATTAATGATACATAACTGAACTCTAATTGTGAATGGTTGTTACTGATTCTTTTATGCGAAATAAAGTAAATGAATGTCGTATGATGCTAAAAGTTTGATTTTAATTATAAATTTTACAAGGTATCAAAGAAATGAATATTAATCACCATTAAAGAGTTACTAATGTCATGACACAGAAGAACTAAAAAAGGCTCTTGGATTTCAATTCTTTAAATATGGTTAGGGGTATGTGCATGTTAGTCCAAAGCTATGCCATGACAAAAATGGTTGTGTTGTATGCCTTAATTCTGTAGGTGTGCATGTTTAATCTGATATTATTTATTTAAATGGACACATGGCTATATTATATGCTTAATGGTGAATACGCTTTGATTAATATGATGAGTCAATATGAATTCTATTATAGGACACATCAATATGAGTTCAGTCTGTGAATAACTTTAAACTTTGGAGAACTTATCTTCTATTCTTTTTTATTTTTGTATTCTAATATATGTACTTTGTCTACTTCTCTTGTGATTAACATGAAATATGGTTAGTTTGGAATTCATGATACCCTCTTCGGTAAGTTGATACTTAAGCTTTGGAGAACGGTGTATTCTACTCTTTGATGCTTTGCTACATCGATACACCATTGATAACCTTATTAAACTCTTAGATAGTGACAGATCATGGTTATTGGATATTGGCAGATCATGGTTATTGGATATTGGCACAAGTGCACCTCCACTTTATTGCATATTTACTAAAGTGTGGATCAAAAGCAAGTATTTATGTCAGTCGTA
The DNA here is from genome assembly GCA_030737815.1 of Allium fistulosum. Classification (NCBI taxonomy): domain Eukaryota; kingdom Viridiplantae; phylum Streptophyta; class Magnoliopsida; order Asparagales; family Amaryllidaceae; genus Allium; species Allium fistulosum. Next base: position 310,466,186 of record CM060908.1, read on the forward strand.
GAGCTGGGCCTAATCGTGGAGGTAGAGTTGGGTTTGTATTTAGACAAATTGTCAATAAACGACGGGCATAATGCTACAGCCATCAAGGACAATGATGCTGCAAATGGACCAAACAATTGCGATGGAGTCAATGCTGATGATTGTTGATGAAAGTAGTGTAATCTATTATTAATTCTCCTACTATTGAAGATAGATTATTAAACCTATGTTTACCCATTACAAGTTATTGTAGTATTTACTTTTTTAATTTACTTGGACATATTTGATATTTCTCTAAAACCAAATCATCCTAGCATGTTCTGTTTACATATTTAGGTTCAGTACTTTAAATAATTGAGATGTTTGATAAATCATTAGCGATCCAACTGTATAAATATTTGTGTGTACCATTTTTATATCGTTTAGCTATGTTTATTTTTCATTAGGAACAAAGAGTAAGTACTGTATTTTGATCATCAGTATTAAAGTTGGCATAATTTAATGTGATTAAAAAACACAAAATCGAATAATCTGAATGATTGATTTGGATATGATAACAGTATTTCGAACTCGAGCAGAAAACAAAAATGAATTTATCCAAATTGAAATTTAACGTGGGACAAAACAACCATGTTCCCAGGTTTATATCGAAGACAAAGGCCAGGAATTAGTGGAACCAGCATAAGCTCTTGCCGATGAGATGACATATTTCGTAAACCATAGAAGGTGACCTTATAGATAAATCATGTACATATCAAGGGATAACCAATATTGTTAAAGTTTGTGTGACTTTATAATTGGGCAACCAATGAAAAATGGTATGGAAGTTGTTTTAACTGGTTGTATTGTTGTACGTAAATAAAATTAATAAGTTTATCATTTGCTTTTTCTTTTTATTTTATTTTAGTGTCGTTGTCTACAAGGATTAGTTTAACAAATCATGTCTTTCTTGAAATTTATGTAGAATTTATTAAACTACCAATCAAACTATTTCATTTTTGGAACAACGGAATAGTTATTATTATAAAATATATATAAGAAGTTAGGAAAAACAATTACATATATGTACGATCATTTTTTAATGTGTTAAAACAAATATCAAAAAAAATATCATACTTTGTGCATCCTATATCATATGTGGATGAGCCCATCATTGTCCTCTTTTTGGATAAAATTTCACCAAATTGAAAAATGCGAAATGATGGGCAAAATTTTTGTTAACTGGCAAAATGCATAATTGTATTCTTTATGATTATGTGAAGAAATCCTACATATAAATTCAAAGTGTTATTAATATTCCTACTGTTATTGATAGACAACTCCTGGTATAACTTTTACGAATTAACCTATGACGAGTACCATGTTTAAGTTTACAATTTACCGATTATTAAACAAAATATTACATATGCACGCATCAATCAACTAATGCATTGTATAAAGTTACGCAAACAGTGGAAATTTAACCATGGAAAATTTTCACATGCATAAATAATTGTAGGAAAATTCCAAAGTTTCAACCATAATCATTGGATTACATTAAGGAGAAGTAAAAAAATCATAATTAGTCATCTGTTTATCTACACATTTAAGCACCATCCTAGAAAAGAAAAATGAAGCTGTAGTACAAAGTTGATAAAATACATTTTACTTTAATAAACACAACCATAAAAGGACACAAAGAATATTAACACCACCAACACTCACGGACTCAGCAACTGCCCGTGTGCGTAGCACGGGTCACTCACTAGTTTTCAAATAAATTATAAACCCAGTTTTTATTTCAATTATTTATATATGAGACAAAAGCCAATGGTTTAGGTGACATATTTAAAATCCAATATTATTTATTAACAAAAATTCGATTAACTATCAAAATTCAGAAAATCATACTTATATATATAATATAATTGTTCAAAATTTATTTGATTTACCAAATTTAAAATAATATTGTGTTAGTTTGCTCTGTTCAAGCGTTTTGGAAATTCTATCGATAACGTTGATCAGACGAATCGATCGAAAACCCAAATCAACATCAACATCTCAAACAACACAATATATAAAACATTTTTAATATTAATTTACAAATACACTACCTCGCTCGACAATACAAAATGGATTTCAAAGCAAGGATAGAGATTTAAATTTGAGGGTCTTAAATCAAAGAGAATTTTTTTTTTCGAAGATAAGTTCGAAATAAAGATATGATGATTAAATACAAAGTAGGAAGATTGATAAGTTTATATAAATCGCGGGCAACCTTAACCGGGTCGACCGTGACTTCAAGAATACGATCAATGTAGAATTCCGAGGCAAATCGACATTTGATCTCAAGAAACAGAATTCAAGTATAGCAGGAGATAGATAGCGTCGTAAACCGAGGATATAGAAATCTCCGGTAAATCGATGTCATTGTGAAGGAGTTTTCACTCCTTTTACAAATAATTCGAAGATTGGCGAGACCGCCGATTCATCGTAAAGATCATTCGAAGTGGAGTTATGAGATACTCCGGAATTAAAAGAAGACGAATAGTGAGGGACACGAATGAATTTCGGAACCGAGGGAACGTTCCAAAATTCAAAAGAATCGAGTCAAAATGAAGAGATTGAAACTCGAATGAGAGTGATTCTGTAAATATATTTACCCTATATGCTGAGTTTTGCCTAGAGCTACCAAAGCTCTGATACCAACTGTAACGACCCGATATTTTGGACCATTCGCATCCATTTTAAGTGTATAGGTAGACACTCATGCCGGAATTGAATTGCTCAAAATACCGCGTTGTTAATTTAAATTTGGCAAAACTGAACATATACAGTAAATAAATAATCACAGATCACAGACACAGAGTAATAAATGCAGCAGAAATAAAAGAGATAGTAGTTCATGAAGCTACTATATGAATATATAAGATACATCAGAGTTTACAACAGAAGAGTAATACGATACATCAGAGTTAAACCAGATACAACGGAAGAGTAACACGATACACTAGATACAAATCAGAATACATCACTGGAATCATCGAATACCAAAAGCAGAATAGATGGCTGGATCTTCAAGCAAGCTCCAACTCCAAAGGTGAGTCTCGAATACTGGTACACTCAGTTTGACCCGAGCGTAAAGCAAAAACACAAGACACTCGAGTCAGGATTAACATTCTTATATTAATAAATCCAACTCAAGTGAAATAGCAATTGAAATACAAGTAACTCAAAGGATGTTGGAATAACCATCCTTTAAGGATCCGTTAAACTATCTACTAGGTAGTAGTGTACGATAAGTAGATAATGTCTATCAGTTTTATAAAGATATCAAAATAGTGTTAAGTCATGGCCCATTCCACCCTTAACACATTTTTATTCCCAAGAGCATATACAAGACCGTAGTTTCCCCAAAACCGGAAGTCACCAGAGGGCAATCCATATACTAAAGGTACAAACCAAAATCGTAGTGGTCGCGTATATCGGGATACAAGTATGACAAGGCACATGAGGCAATACCCAAGGTAGTGATACTACCGTTTGCCTGATCCGGACTGGTGAGAACGCATCGCCGCAGCGATCGCAACACCGTGAAACAACACTCCCAAAATCAAGGGTGCACCAATCGACAACAAATAATGAGTAGTTCGAAGAAGTGTGTTCACTTGAGGTAGCTGACCTCCATTGGCCCGGCACGGCTCCTGTTTTAGTCATTTCCAATTTGACACAAGTGTCAAGGCTATCCATTATCGTTCTCTTTCTTCAGTCATCACGTACATCATTCCAACCACTTCATTCTGGATCATCACTCTGCGTATAGTTATTAAAGTGGTTTTCGGTTTAGATAGAGAGTATATCCATAACCGATTCCGGTCTCTTTAATAACTTCCATGATTATTACACCGATTGGTCGTTTAATATATTTCAAAACCAAATCAATTACAATTTCAATTAGAATTTGTAAATCAACATTTCATTTGTCTTTCCAAACAATTTCTAAAATTTACGTTTCAAAACTTTCAAATTCATAATTTCAAAATCTTATAATTCAATTTCAATTAATATTTAAACCATTCAAATATTGATTCAAGTTCGAATATCAGTTTCATTCCGAAATCATTTAAATTAACTTAATTTAACATTCAAATCAATTTAACTTCATTTATCGATTTCATTCAATATTTGTTACGTAAACTTGCCATTCAAAACAATTTCTATTAAATTTGCAATTCATTAAATCTATCATTTAAATTCAACTTCATTTTATCAAAACTTACAAATTTAATTAAATTCATCAAATCAAATTCTTAAATTTCAAGTCTTGCATTAATTTCAATAAATCACATTTTATTTCTTGATAAAGAAATTCAATTTCACTTATTACTTACTTAAATGATTTTCCAAACTTAATTAATAAAGAAATTCAATTTCAATTATTACGAAGTAAAACTTACTTATTAAAAGTTCAATTTCACTTATTAAAGAATTCAATTCAAATTTAATCATTAAATAATTCAATCTTATTTAATTATTAAATAGTTTAAAACTTAATTATTAAATAGTTTCAAAGTTTAATAATTTCAAACTTAATTATAATTTCAAACTTAATTATAAAATCATTTCAAACTTAATTCAATCATTTCTCAAGTTAAACATCGTTCTTTCATCAATTACATTGTTAATATTTTGTTTCAGATTATTAAAAATTAACATTTTCCTTTCATTAGAAAATTCAAATTTCAACTTCATTTCAAGACCATATTATTTATTCAAATAAAATCTTCGTTTTATTTTAAATCAAATTATTGACCAATCGGGTTTTATTTAATTTTCTATCCTAAGTCAAGTTCATTTGGGTATTTATCATTTCAACCCGATTCCAGTTCAATTAAAAATCAAAGCATAACAAAGGGAACTTGCAGTGTGATAACTGGGATGGTGTCAAAGTAAATAAACAAGCAATAAGAACAAACAATAACAATCCAATAATCAATTCAAATAATCCCGAAAAAATCGTATTAATTCACATTGTTATTTGTGTAAATTAATATAATTATTTCTAGAATCTACACTATCATTTCACGTAGATTAAAGATTATTACATTACAGTTCTTCACTTGTCATTCAATTTCAATTTTTACACTACAACAATTTTAATCCAATATACGACGATGGTTCAAAGTGTAATGATCACTATTACATGTCAATTAATTTAACAAATAAAAGGGGTCATATTCAACTAATCAAATTCAGCATATGTGTCGATCCTACGTCAAATTTACTTGCATAATATTTATCACTTTATACATTTCAATTTAACATCCAATATAAACAACCAAAAATCAATCAATTATCAATCAAACAGGATTATCATCGTATAATTAACAAATAAATGTGTCAGATGTCAAAGGTGAACTGATACGGGTAATAGCATACATATAACAGTGTAAATAACTGACAGCAGCATATTTCAATTGTCATTTCAATTGAAATCAAATTTAATAAATAAAAGAACGTTAATCGTGAATGAGTGCTCACCTTTCGAGGCTAGAGATAACAAGAGATGACATGGATACGCACACCGATATGGACACTGAAATTTTGATCTACGAATCCAAATACAAATCTCAAAACCAGGCAAAATTGAACTCGAATCGACGAACGAAGCTGAAAAATGAGGATTGACGAAATCAAATCAGAATAGGATCGATGATAAAAATTGGTGAAGGTGAATTTATATGCATATATCTATAACTATATGTAGCTATTTACGTATAAAACATATTTTAAGTTCAAACCCATTTTATATCATATATATATATATACCTCTCATAATCATTGTTTAAGTTAAACATACATAAAATGTAATTTAGGATCAAACTCTTTTTTTTTGTAATATATATATAAAATCTATCATTATAAATTATACAGCAGATTTCGATGGTCCAAATTTACTTTATACAACAAATATAATACTAACATATTGCTTATACATACATAAGGTTTTAAACGCATATAAAATACAGTTTTATATATATTACTTAAAATCTATACCTATATAAAACAGCAAATTATATACATGTATATAAGCCTGTATATATATTCAACAAAATACAAATACTATATTTCTTTCCCTTCTTTCCACAGTAAAAGCAAACCAAAATGATATACGAGCAGGTTATGGAAAACATGCAGACCACCTATTTGAACAAATGTATAAAGTTTTGAAGAGGACATTTGATTCTTGTTTTCTTATACAGTTAAACATACTTATATAAACATACCTACAGCTGGCATACTTGCTACAGTTTCAAAAATATGTATATCATAACTTTAGAACTTAGTCCTTAAATAAACAAATATTACTTAGTATTCAGTTATCAAAACCTTGTTGTATATTCACTTACAAAATGCAGAATAGTATTCAGAACTTGGAGTAGCTTCACCGACTACAGAACTACCACCATCATCAAAATTACTTTCAAACTCTTCCACCTTCATAACGGGTGTCCTATTCTTGTAAGGTCTGCACCCACTAAGCATAACATCGTACGGAAACCTGGTCAAGATTTCGCCTTGAACGGATTCGATTCGGGAATGGATACACTCCATGTCGGATGCAAAAAGCCCACTACAAGGACAGGGCAAACCGAGGTTAAAGAGGGAGAGGAACTCGGATACAAGAAAAGAGAGACTGGATCCAACAAGGAGTTATGTTATGGCAAGGTTTAAGTAGGATCCAATTAGAGATGTTACGGTCCATTTTGAGCTAATTGGAGGAAGCATTGTTGGATGAAGCAAACTGAATCCGACTGTTGAGAAAAAATATCTGAGCTATCGCTTTATGTGCAGTCTTTTGTCTTTGTTCGTTTTTTTTTTGGAATAGATGGCGGTTTTGAACTGGGTGGCTGCTTGCTCTGTGCGGCTTCAGCTATAGGCGGTTGTGAGGAGAGGGGAAGGTGAGAGGGTCGGACAGTGGTGGGTGAGTAGCGCAAGTTGATCAAAAAAAAATTTGAAGAAAGAGGATGGGGAGGAAGAATCAAGGCCTCAAGTCTGAAGGTGGAAAGGGAAATAAGGAAGAGTAACAAGTGGGAAGAATGAACAGTTAGTAAAATTAGAAGCTTTTAGGCTACGTTCTATTTGTTTCAAAATGAAAGTAAATGCACCAAAGAAAATAAATGAACATAAGGAATAGTGAAAGTCACAACTCGAAATTTGGGAATAATAATAACTAGCGGCTAATCGTATTACACGGTGGGAATTGTAGAGATGCGGGAACAGGAAAAAAAAACTTGAATGCGTAACCGGTACGACTAAATATTACACAGACTTTGTCACGTACCGGATTCCGAAACGCACAAACAAATGTACCGTAAAGATCAGCATGACGAGACGATCACAACGGTATACGGGTATCAGTGGTACGATTGAATTACAAAAATTCGAATTTTTCAATAGCGGAAAATGCAAGAAAAATGCTGAAAAATAAGATCGACGGAGCCAAAGATGTCCGAATTTGGAAAAACGACAAACTGACATCTTGCTCAGAAGATGATTTAGAATTTTTCTATTTAAAAATATTTAGGTTTCGGAAACTTTTTATTTTCATCGCTTTTTAACTGATTAAATTGAAGTAAATTTACGCGCGAAATAAACTTCATATTTTCGGACGAAAATTTACCAGTTGCTATGTTTAACTAGACATATTCAAAATATTAAATTTTTATTTTAAAATTTTATCGTTTAAAATTTCACAAAATTTCAACTAATTACGTTATTAAAACAGTTGAAATTTACGGGTCGTTACAAACAACCTCTACTGTCTCTATCTTACTGTTTGTTTATTATTAAAACTACTCTTACCATTTAAAAAATCGGCCAGTTATACAATTATCTTTTTCTTCATTTTATTTCGTATAATCATTATTACGTAATAGTCTCTTACAAACATATAATATTTGAGACATGGATAATCATAACACACTTATTTTCAAGCCCGATTTGTTTATTAAAGGAGATGGACATGATGTTGCTAATAAAAAAACTATAAAAGGAAAAAAATGGTGGAGAAAACAAACAAAATGAGAAAAAACGAAATGCTTAGAAATAGGATAAATTAGTTAAATAAAATTATATTAGCTATGGTGATGATAAGACTATAATCTTTTGATTAAAAAAGCCATTACATGCAGTATTTCATTATAGGTTTGGTGATACATTTGTTTTGTAATTAATACACTAATTTAATTACCTAAAGAAATGAATGTACAAGAGGACTTCAAAAAAATTTATAGTAGGGAGACAGAAAGCGACTCCATAGCCATTAATGCAGGGGTACTAAATAACGTATCACAATTATAATAACAGTTTGAAATCAGCTTGTTAATTGTTGAATTTAATCAAACATTTACATCTAAAAAAGGAGTACAAATTGGTCATTTTATTTGAAGTTAAATGGTGCTTTCATTGATTTCATAGAACATGCATTTGCAACATGTGACTTCACTACATTTTATAGTTATCAACTAAAGTTATGATGTGAGCTTTAGAAAAGAGCTAAATACTTAGTGTTAGATGTGAGAAAATAACCATTTTTACCACTAAAATACATAGATATTATACTACTGTACGTTTTGAATTATTATTCCAATCAGAGTGCACTCTAAGCTGAATTAATAATTTAAAATAGATTAAAAATGAACTTAGTTAACTAAAAAAAGTAATCTTTGGTCACATATCATTACATTACAAAATAAAACAATCTTTATTCAGATAAATAATTTTCCTTGTAACCCAAGAAAGGGAAATTGGACCATGAAAATAATTTTAAGTCCTAAGTCCTAATTAATTATAGTAATGCATATACATAACCAACTATGATATATATCAACAATAATGCCTGAGTTATGATACAAGAAAAGTTTACAGTTTAATAATATTAATAATAAAATGATTTTCCAGAAGCGATTCAAATAAAGGAGGTAAGTTTGTAATCTGAAACTAATATTTTCTTATTTTAGTTTCATGAAAAAACACCTTAACATGGCTAACATAAAACACTTCTCTAAAATTTAAGTGATCTGTCAAAATCCCAATGGTAATCTATCAAAATCTAACATAGAGGGTTGAAACCAAACACAAAAGCCCTAATTTACCCAACATAAAACCCTAAGTATTCCAGTCAAGATAAACCCAATTTTGAATCAGTTTTAACGTAAAAACGATAATAATAATTAATTCACATGAAATTGAAATAGTGTTTTTTCCAGTAAAAAACCTAGCAGTAGATAAAGAGATTGATGAAAAAATGGAGATTACCTAGCTACGAACTTCAAAGACAATTTGCGTGAAATAAAATAAACAAGAGGATCATAAAAAATATGGTGACTGAACAACAAAACGAGGAGATATTTAAGGCGGTTGAAGCTTCCATTGAATAATTTTTTCTAGAGACTTGGAATTGAACGATAAGAGAGGGAAAGCGAATACTTTAGCCGCTTACAATTTTGGGACTGTGTGTGATAAGTGAGAAAAAATTAATTAAGTATACCCTAAGCAGCGAAAGATTGCATGCCAGCTTACAACGGCATCCTAATGTGCAATAATTATTGATTTTTCTTGTAGTGCTACATTGCTACACTCGCTAGATATAATAGCATCTGGGTCTTCCATCGGTTCCGATTCTTCCTCCATGGGTTCTATCTCTTCTGCCATGGGTTCCAACTCTTCTTCCATGGGTTCAGTTTCTTCTATAGGTTCCAATATAGAGCTAGCGGGATCTGCTATCCAATTTCTTTCTGAGGCCTACTCGGGTTCATCATCACTAGAAATCACAATTATTTTTGGAACTGGGGTTGGTATAAGCATTCCAGCCATAGGATATCTGTCTTCACCTCTGCGAGTGTATGGGGCATACTCTTCCTCAATCGGGAACCCACCATTGCTGGGTGGATACTTTAGTTGTTCCTCTTCGTCACTAGAGAGAATAACGAGGCTGTCCTTTTCGCCCCAATTTGCTCTAAAAGACTCCCCTTTTGAGTAATTTTCCCCATAAGGTTTCTATAAGGTAAATAATATTTCTTTAGACATAAGTAATAGGTAATTTTCTTAAGCTAATGTATTAGGTAGAGAGGTTTGGTCAATACTCAGAAAATGTCTCGAGATTCATTTCTAAAGATAGCTTTTAAAATTCTTTGTATAAAAATGTTTTATCCTTCCAAAATGTAATGACCCGCCACTCATTCTACAGAATGACGTATCATTAATAAGAAAGAAAGGGGTGAGAAAAGAGAAAAGAAGAGAAGAAAGAAAGAAACAACAACAATGATCTCACAGCGGAACGAATAAATTATATTAATAACATAAACTATTACATAGTATACAACACTTATCAGAGTTACACAACATATACATCACATACTAGTCAGTTATAAACATCTGTCTAGACATTACAACTCAAATACAATACAAATACTATCATAGAGATCTACACAGCGGAATACTATATCTACGAACGCCGAAGCCTCCTGCTCCATTGCTCCTCCAGAATATTCGTCAAAGCTAAACCTAAATCCCTTGGCTACTCGTAAAAATTTGAGTACCCAAGAGTTTATAAAACAGAAATAAACACTTGGGTCAGACATGGGTCTGGTGTGAGTAACAGGTTAAACTTGCTTAACTTCAAAACCTTTAGAAAGAAAAGGTATCACGTAAGACTCCCCACAAATAAACATGGGTAAGTTTTTACCTTACGCTAACCAAAACATTTGATAGGAAATCTGATTTTATTATAATAGGGTCTAGGGTTTTCAAGTAAAATATAGAAATAGCTGAAATGCTTACATCTCACATTCCAACATAGTTGGGCACAACTAATACGTACGGCACTTATTGGAGTTTGGATTCCATACAATGGCAGGGCTACTGGGGTACCGCCCGTCACAGTACGTGGCCTAGATCACCGTATCGAGGAGTACGCCCGCTCCCCTGCAACACAAAGCCGGAACCATCCCTTACTGGATAATCCCGAACAAGACAATCCCGTAGTTGGCGCGACCAATCACACACTAAGCCGAATAAAAGAAAAGGGACCTCTAGACAGGGATCTATCTTGCTCTCAGTGGGTGCTACCCACGAAACCTTGCTGCACCTCCCCTGTTTTAGCCATTCCCGGTTGATGAGGCTTGAGGTTACGATTACCTTTAATCAGAACATATCACTTAGAATGCTCATCGTCCGCCTGACGATGTGCTGAAAGCATTCAATCCATACAAGTTCGTTCCGGGTTCGAACGAAACCGAAGGCATTATCTCATTACACTCGTTTTGGAATCACCCTCAGAGTTAACGACAATAACCCTTGCACTCTGAATCTTCATCTTCACTTGAGATTCACGACCTATCGTAAATTTGGATCGATGTGGTATTCGGGTCTCCAGACCTGGAATTCCGGTATACGGAAACCCGATCCCGGTCTCATCGAAATCCAAAACGTATCTTTTAAGGCCAAGTTGTTTAAAGGTTTAAACAATTTAACTTATCTATATTCATACAGATAGATAATTCACACATCACAATTGATAATCACATTATCATTTAAACAGATGATTCATAATCAAATAGGTAATCCATATCAACATCACAATAGTTAATCTATATTACCATTATAATGCAACCAAGCATTCATACCACACAACATTACTTATCTCATTTCTGAGATAACATTCATTCTAGTCAATCAATGTCATTCATTCTTATATAAGCAATGATTTACTTAATCATAACATAATTAATTTAAAATGAATTAAATTAACTATCTCTATCTTTAATTAATTTAAAGTGAATTAAATTAATTACTTCATCTCTTAATTAATTTAAAATAAATTAAATTAATTACTTCAATATAAACCTTACTTATATAATCATTAATTAATTATAAATTAATTAATTAATCTTCCTCTAAATTTCCACTTTAATTAATCACCCTGATTAATTGTACTTTAATTACATTTAAGTAATTATCCTTAATTAATTTTCCAAATTAATTATCCTTAATCCAATACAGTAATTAACTTTTAATTACTTCATAAATTAATTAATTAATTACTTCATCTCTTAATTAATTACAATTAATCACTTATCATTTGATTAATTAATCTTAATTAATCAACTCTTAATCACATCATTAATTATAAACTAATGATCCCTAATTACACCTTTAATTATTTTATTAATTACATTAAGTAATTATTCTTAATTAATCCATAATTATTAATCACCTTTGATTAATCTAATCCTTTAATTTATTTAATTTAATAAATTATTAAATTAATAACACTAAGTGATTAACTCTTAATCATTTCCATTTAATAAAATAATTATCCTCTAATTACTCTATTAAATATTTTATCTTTACTAAATTACATCTAGTAATTATTTCTTAATTACTTCATCAAGTAATTATACTTAATTAATTATAAGTAATTATCTTTAATAATCACTAATTTATTACTTAGTTAATTATTTAACTAATTATTTAAAATTAATTAAATAATTCTTAACTATTTATACTTAAAGACCTTAATTAAGAGAAACCATTTATCTTAATTAAGTTATTATCTATTCTTAAATCATTTTCAATAAATGAATTATCCTTATTAATTTCACATATTAATTTCCTTTAATAAATCAAATCTTAATTACTTAAGATCAAATCTTTATTATAATTATACAATTACAACATTTAGTTTTTACCTTTAAAATCTTTGAAGCTTTTCAAAGTTATTTAAATAATTTTTAATACAAAGATCATTTTACAAATCTAATTTCTATTCTTTAAAACTTATTTATTTAAATTATTTAAATCTTGTTAAAACAATTTTAGAAAACAATCTAGCTTAATAGTTAATTCTTGTTTTACCTTGTTTTAAAAACTCAGGAACCATGACAAAACAAAGTTTTCTTTTGTTTTAAACTTTAAAACACTTCCTTGTAAATTCTTAATACCAGCTAATCCCAAACCCGAGTAAACTCGTAGAAATCTCGAAGTAACACTCGCGACTACCCACTACTTCCTTGCTTCGAGTAAAACTCACAAATTCTCGAACGAAACCCGATGCCAACTCTTTCTTCCCCAATCCAAACTTCCAGGTGCACACGACATCGTACTCGTGCACGTGCACGCTACGTCTGGACGACGGCGACCTCCGTTCTGGTCTCCGTCAAGTCAGACTCCATCACGCTTTCACGTACGACCATTCCAAACTTCGCGATTCGAACGAGAACGAAATCGAGCGATCTAACCCATCAGCTCTAAACGACATCACCAGAAACCGCTTCCCTCCGATGATCTATGCCAGGAGAAGCTTCGCCATCTTCCCCACAGCTTCGCCTCGACTACCAGCAACTCCAGAACAACTCGTGATCGACTCCAGTCGCTCCTAGGCATCGCGAAACCCATATGAACATCATCGTAAAAACCAGGTGTTAAACCCTAACCCATCGATTTCCCACCATCACGATCAACGATAAATCACTCCACTATTTTTCTGATGAACTCCACTTTTCCCTCGACCTTCAATCCCAACCATGACGACCAGTTCGTCGTTGATCGACGGTAATCGACTAAAATAGTCGATCCGTTCAACACAAGAAACCCAATCAATTATCCAACTAAAAATCGAGATATTCACACTAAAATTCATGATTTCTTATAATGAATCCAATCCTATAGTCAATTCTTTAAAATTGAATTAATAAAATTTTGACCAAATTTCCATTTCACTGTTCTTTATAAAATTTCGAGGCCAATATTCCTTTTAAATTCCTGTAATTATTTTTAGTAGTTATGTTACATGATTTCAAACATTTTTCATATACAAATCATAAGCTAATTATGATTCAAGGATGAGATATTGGTTTTTTGAAAAGAAATTCAAACTCTGATAAACAACAGAGCTTATATTTGTACACTTATAGGCATTCATCACCAATGCACATACAGGCATACATTTGGTTCCAAACATTTTAGTTAACAGCATGATTTCAAACACTTTCTTTTTACAATCAAAAGCTAACTACTATTTAATGATTAGATATTGGATTAAATAGAGATAACAAAACTGTTGAAAACAACAGAGTTCATTTTTCATATCTACATGCATTCAACACTAATACATACACATGCATCTATTTCAAATCCAAATTTTCATGCAAGCAACATTATTTATTCAGATATCACAACAGTGAAATCCAGGTTTTAAACTGTTTTTAAATTTGTTTACTCACCAGGCAATAATGCAGAGAACAAATAACATGATTTGTTTCCAGGCTGATGTTTTCCAGACAGACATTTAATTTTGAATTTCTTTTCTTTAGTTGAATTTGAATCTAGATGTTGATCTTTGAATTTGCTTAGCTGCTATGAATTTCCTTGAGTTGAGGTACTGCTTTTAGCTTGCAATTGACCTTCTTCAAGTTTGCATTTCCAGATTTTCATTTCTCTGATTTGCACTTCCAGTTTTAACTTTTCTTTGAATTTCGATTTCCAGGTTTCTTTTTCTTTTGATTTTAGCTTTGAATTTATTTTTTTTAGTAGAGAAAGAAATGAAGATAATTTAGAGTTGAAGAAAATGCCAGATCTCTTTCTATATTTTAAAAAATTTAAACTTACATTATCAAAGAGAAAACAAAATGAAGCCACTTGTCTTAAACTATTAACACTTGTAAATATCTTTGTTTAAACACTTAACACATGTTATTTGAGGTCCTAAGAAAGCAACACATGTCACAAAATTAATTATCATTTTAATTTTAAATTAAAAGATTCCCCATTCATAATATATATATACCAATATATATATACAGTATAAGTATAAAACATTTATATAAGTTTTAGAAAGATAAATCTTCTCAATTTAAAATTGTTAGAAAAGATATTCCCAAATTAAAATGTTATTAGTTTCCAAAGAAATAAACTTGCCAATTTAAAATATTATTAACATTTAAAATGAATAAGCTTGTCCATTTATAAAATAAAATCATCAAATCAATTTAATTATTTATAAAGATTATTAAATTGATATTGCCAAAATTCTGGGATATCACACAAAAACTCTTTGAAATTTTTACCAGTTTTTTTTCTCAAATGTATTTTTAGGTAAAATGATTTCATATAAAAAATTTCAAAACCAAATTCATTTGTATATAATTTTAACATACGCACTCATATAGACTCAAACTCATTCTAGGTGTTGCTAACCCTATCTCTAATGAGTTACTCATCCTAGGATATTACTAACCCTATCTTTGATGAGACTTTACCCTTACCAAAGCCAAGGTGTTCTCTCAACCTCGGATCTGATACCACATTGTGAGGACCCGTTTCTTCGACTCTTGAAAATCGACAGTAATACATCCTCGGTATTCATGTGCAGCAAATCCAAGTGATGGAGAAGCGGATTCTCAAGGGTAATAAATAAATTAAAGACATAATAGAATCTCACATATATTATTTCAATATATATCTTTACAGTGGAAATTTAAATACATTTAGCAGAGTCTAAAAATGGATAGTTATATATATATCTATCCTTACAAAGGTGAAATACAATACTACTCAAGTGTAGTGGAAACAATCTTCAAAAAAATCTTCTAACTCCATGCTTCGAGCTCCATCCAGGTTTCTTCTAAAGTAAACCTGACTACTAGGCTGCCCGAGAAAGTTAAGCACCTAGAGTTTAAGGAAAAGGAAAATAAACTCTTAGTTAGTCATGGTACTGGTGTGAGAACTCAAAATACGCGTTTTGAAAACAAAATGGTATCTCATAAAACCACGCTGCACATAAACGCGGAACGGATTTTTACCTTATGATAACCACACCTTTATTATGTAAAAATAAGGGATATTATTTTTAATGACATTTCTTTGAAAACATTTGCAGGTAAACTTATTAATCTTAGCCGAAATTGTTTCATTGATTAAATTCCAGTATATTAGCCACAAAGTGGGTTCTACAAACAAAATGGCAAGCACTTATTAGAGAATGGATTTCCATACAAATGACCAAGTGAAGGGAATACCTTCTAGTGGTACATCTCTAGAGGAATGTACCAAGGCCTACAGAACATTTGCACCTCGACCAATTAAGACTGGCCTACCTCTTCATAGATAGTACCGAATATGTCATCACCCCGGTCGTTACCGACCTATCTGAGGGCCCTCATCGCATACATTCTCAATAATCTAAAACCCGAACATCGTAGCGGGAATAAATATATCTAGAAGGGGATGATCATATCCTAATGGTTGTGAACCACATAGCCTTACCGCATCTACCCTGTTTCAGTCATTTCCGGGTGTGAGGCCTGAGGTCATGATTACCTTTCACATTGCACGCTTCCTTTGAATGCCACACTGCCATTCCTTCGGTCACTATTAACTTTTACAAATATACAACCTCTGTACTCATACGTCTTACAGAAGGTGCTAAGCTAGGAGAAGTTGCCTTCTCCGCCATCAAACTGATGTACGTTTGTAAAAGTCAACGTTGTAATCTCAAAAAATGCAATGACAAACATCCATCCATACAAGTTTTCCAGGAACAGGACAAACTAAATGCACTCTTCAACCATATCCCATCGGGAGTTACCCTAGGATTAGTAGCGAGAAGACCTTGCAACCCAAGAGTTTCAAAAATGAAGGGACCACTACTACTTTAGTACTTGGGAGCTAACCAAAATTATCAATAGGTAGTCCTTCCACACCGAAGATCTTCGATCTTCATCCTTTATTTTCATTATTAGGTCTTCATTTTTCGAACGCGTACATTGGTTCGAAGTGGTTTTCGGATACAAATTACCCCAAATCTGACCCAGATTCCTTCAAACCAATCATCGATAAAAAGATGTTATGTGAATAGGAATCATTCTTTAATTGATTAAGTTCTTTTTATCAAAATATCTTCTGGAGATATATATTTCTACAACATTATTTTCGTTATACGGAACCATAAATCTCTCTTATCAAATCCTTTGATTACTTAAAACCCTTTTTAAATTTGGAATAATTCGAAATCATTTCATTTTTTCGTTAAAACCATGTTGTCTAGGATGTTAATCCAAAATAAGTAAATATTAAATAAGAAAAATCCATAGAAATCATCTAGTTTTACTCAATATCAATTCCCGTATTCAACAAATAATATGGACGGAATAACGGTGAAATCACCTTTTAAATTCCACGAATACTACGAGTTCCCTCTTTGGGCTTTAACACTAAGTAAAGAAGATTATCTTTATACAATCAAAATTATATTTAATTTAAATTTGTAAAATTTAATCTTTTATTACTTAACCCGTTTTTGACATTTCGACCTTATCTATCCCTCGCCCAGGGAAGAGGGCAGATGAACCAGGGCACAGGTTGCTCCTGAACATCTCTGTAGTTTAAGCACCTCACATCCGGGTCTCACGAATAGAAAAATCCAGTCTGCTCATCGGCTTTTAGAGCCAAGATTATACCACTTTATAATAGATTTTTTAAATCATTTATTTAAACTCTTTTAAATAAGCTATAAAAACCTCCAAATCAATATTATAACATTTAATTAACCAATTGAAAACATTTATAAAAGATTTGGAAAAGAAAAGTTGAGTTTAAAACTATATTTCAAAAGTTATAGAAAGTGTTGCGAAAAGTGCTTTTTTAGCTATATTGATCAAAACGACTTTTATATCATTTGGAAATTCATTTTTATAACTCAAGTCAGTTTCAAAACATTTTAAAAGATTTTTACAATTTATTTAACATTTTAAAACAATTTTAAAATATCATTTTCAATGAAATCCAATTATGGATTTCGAACTACAAAACCGCGATTTTTCCAACAAATTGTTTTACTCATATTTAAAAATATACTTATCGGAATCTCGATTTTCTTTCTTTGTTTGAAAACTATGGATATAACATTTCGTAAAATTCTTATCTCGAAGAATTCCGAGCTATATTCCACTCTATAAACTCCGTTGACTTTTATGGCGCGAAATCGCGAATTGCCGTTACGCGACGCGCCTATTTTTGACTAAATTTTCAATTACCTTTCAAACTACACCAAAACACTTTCGTATGTTTATAAACCATTTCAAACTCATTTTTTAAACCTTTTTATAGAGGTTTAACATTCCATATACACCAATTCATTCAATTAAAAGAAAGTGATTTCATTTGTACTTATCGACATGTATGTCCGTGACTTGCATATATATTCAACATTCATATTGAAAAATCATCATCAACAATCATAATAGAACATATATAACATCTAATAGCATATAATACTATAGTTTAGGAGTTATCACCTTCATTTTCCTTTCAAGGCCAGTCTAAAATCGGTTATAGCTTCGCTACGATCGAATCGAAGTTAGTGAAATCGAGCTTGAGATCCTTAAGAAGGCTCGGCTTAGCCTCGAAGATGGAGGAGCTCACGGCCTTGGTAGGTAAGAAGGTGGCCATGGATTTGAGAGGAGGAATAGAGGAGATTCATCTTTGTTTGAAGTGGAAGTGATAACTTATATGTATTACACGATATTAAATTTCTTTTGCTAAATATTTTGCCATAATTTTGTTAAGAATAGAAGCCATGAAAAGAATCTTGAAGTGGAGAAGAAGATGATAAGAATATGGTGGAAATATAAGAAAGTGAGTGGGTATTTATAGAAGAAAATTTGGAATAAAATATATAATGGCGTAATTACCGTTTTGCCCTTGGCCCACACCCCTCCTACCTCCCCCTAGCACACGGCTCCCCTACCTAGGACTTGTGATGGTGATGTGAGGTGATGGTGTGATGATGGTGTTAAAAAGTTGAGTTGATGTTTGCTTTTTGGTTGCTTAAATGTTAAGCTTAGGAAATTATTTAATTATTTTGTAATATGGATATATTTAAGTGTTCATGTACACATATATATGTTATTATGTGCATGTGACATATATATATATATATATATATGCATGTACATGTATGTGCATAAGAGTGTAACAACACTTCAAATGACTTCGAACAACTTTTGTTTGTTAAATCATTGAAAACCGGGAAACCGATTATCGGTCACATTTTCACTTATTAATTAGCATACATATATTTGCAAACAAAATTCGAAAATAAATTTCTTATCATTATTAATAAATTAAAATGGTCATATTTGAATTATAAAACCATATAAATTAATATTAAAAATTATTTACAATAATTGCTATTATACCGATAAAGCGATATCGATTTTTCCTTATATTTTTAAATCAAATATATATCTCTATAAAACTATTATAAACAATTTACTATAACTTTATACTAATTTAAAATGAATTATTATCATTTAAAAACAATATTTTGAATGATCATCAAATCTTAATTAAATTAAAATAAATCAATTATTATACTTAAGGGCATTACTAAAAATGTCATAAATGCGTTTAATTTTCAAAAATACAATAACTTGCTTTATTACATATTCTTGTTCAATTATAAAAATAAGTATATGGATCTAGCTCTCTATACGATGTTTTATGATTATAGAGCTATTTCCCGATAAAATAGTTTTCGGCTATTTTATCGATTTAGTTTTCGAGGAAAATATTTTGTAAATATTTGTTCAAAATAAGATTACTATTACTTATTATCACTCAAAACAATGTTATTTGTATTATCCACCTTTTATTTGAATAAATTAAAAATTGCATATAATATATCAAAGTTATATATTTGCGGGTCATTACAACAACGGTCATATCCATTCATGAAGAGATATGACGAAAAGACACTTCTTTTAAAATTTTAATTTTGAAAAAATCGGCCAATATGTCGACATACATACATAAAGTCTGTCAAAGTACTCGTTTTAAAATTTAAAAATACTTTAAAACCTTATTTTGAAAACTCATTGTTTTGTAACTTATTAAAGTATAAACAAAAATTCAATATATATATATATATAAACTTAAAAACACTAAAATAATATCTTTATAAGTATAAGAGATTGAAAATCATTTTGAGAAACATTTTGAAAAGATTACTTTAAAACCAGGATATTTGAAAAATAATTTTAAAAAAAATTAGAGAGGGGGAGAGATTGGGAAAGTGCTATCAAGGTTTTAGCATTGTGACATCCCGGAATTTTTGGACAATATCAATTTAATAATCTGTGTTGAAAATTAAATTGATTTGATAATATTTAATAATAAGATTTGAATTGATATAATAATCTTCTTTTAAATAGATATTTAACTGATAATTTAACTTTTAAAAGCTAATAAATTGTTTTCTATTTATAATGTATATATTTGTATATATTACAAATAGAAATCTTTGGTTTGGATTTAATAATTAAATGAATCTTGTTTTCAAATTCTAATATATTTTTGGTAATTTGGAAATTAGGATTTAATATAGAATATATGGTTTTAAAATAGTTAAGGTAAATGTTTAATTGATTTAAATTTATCTCTTAGCTTAAGTTTAAGGTTAATTAAAAAGGTTGGTTTAAAAATGTTGTTTAATAAATATGAGATATTAATTCATTTAAATAATAATAGGAAGTTATAATCTCTTTTATAAATTATTTAATTTGACAAATTATTGTTTTCAATTAACATTTAGTAATGTATTGTTATATATATAGATATATATAGGCTTTAAAATAGAAGTGTTATTTTCAAATTAATATGTTGTTATGTATATATATATATATATATAAAACTTGATTTTAAAAATTGGATTTTAGAATTCATTTGAATTTAAAAGCCTTGAAGTTAAAAAGAGTAAATATTTAAAATGTTTGGATTTTAAAGGATATTTGTATAAGCTTTTATTTGTGTAAATATATATATATAGTTTTGTTTTATTTTCTCTAAAATGTAATTCATAAATATAAACAATAAATATATATATAGAGAGAAATAAAAATAATAATAAGTATTTGAGTTAGAAAAGAAAAGATATGGTTTTGTTTACATAAGTATAAAATATAAATAAAAATAGACTAAGTATTTAATAGTTTAAGTTTTAAAAATAAAAATAAACACATTCCCTAAATTCTAACATCAAGTTAATATAGGAACTTAGTTAAATTACAAAGTATAAGGCTGAAACAAGGCAAGAATAAATTATAGATATATTTATTTATATTACAATACAAAGCATAAGTCAATTGATAGTTCTAGAAACTTACTTATGTTTGCAAGGCTGTAAGAAAATTGGAAAGGGCAAGAATAAACTAAGTATAAAAGAAAGATATCTTCATGTTGCAGGCAAGGAAAATATATTCATGTTACACTTTGTACACTTGAAAAATATATACAATGAAGATAAGTACATACGAAATAAATTAGGAGATATGTATGTGTAGACATAAGGACATAGGAATTTAATGTTAAAACATCTTAGTATATTGATATCTCCTATCAGCCCCCAAGTAAAAATAAAATCTCTGACCTGTTTGTACCCAAAAGGAAATAATAACCTTTATATTTGCTTACATATGTATCAATCTATCTCACCATTTTCGTTTACTCAAGAAACTTAGCATTTCAGAAATTTTATTACAACTGGAGTTTTATTCCAACTCAACTTAAACAACACCTTAGTTCAACTCAAAGCCAATAGGATAATCAAGTTAGCAACTTTCAAGCAATCTTCCAGTTTTAAAAGCTTGTTTCAAAAATGTGCTATGTTCTTCATTTTCAGAAAACTGGTGAGTAACATTTTAAATTCAAAAACTAAGTATATAGATGTCTGCTTGTTTGTGAAGCCCTGTGATGGATGATACTTTGTTTATGCATATATAAGTGTTAACTCTGTGGTTATGAATATATGTAAGCATGCATATCTGATTTGTACATCTATAGCACTTAACACCTCTGTTTTAAATTTCCTAGTTAAGTTTGTTTTCATATTTCTTTATCTCGTGATCTAGGCTCTGTTAAGTTTTGAAATACAAATGAAGTATGAATGTTATACCATAAATGTTAGTTTAAAAATATATAGTTATTTAAAATAACAGGGTAATGTTCAGGAATT
This sequence comes from Allium fistulosum, assembly GCA_030737815.1. Classification (NCBI taxonomy): domain Eukaryota; kingdom Viridiplantae; phylum Streptophyta; class Magnoliopsida; order Asparagales; family Amaryllidaceae; genus Allium; species Allium fistulosum. Next base: position 310,488,219 of record CM060908.1, read on the forward strand.
ATAAACACAGTGAAACCTTCAACTAAGTCAAAATTTATTTGTCGTAGATTATAGATTCAGGTGTATGAATCAAAAGCTAGAGTTAAAACTTGATTTTTTAAAACAAAAATGGAAAATTTTCATTGAGGAATAAAGGAGCAGTTTATAGATGAACAAAAATCGTTCTTTTACAAAGTTCTGCCGATTTATTAAATTGTTGACGCTGGAATTGGTTATGGAGTTAAATCATTGATTAGTGGATATAGGAAAAATATTGGAAATTTTTTCTAATGCAAGATTGTGTAACTCGAATTGAAATTAGGGTTTAACGCACTGTTTTGACGAGGTTTAGTGTTTCGATTCGTTCGTCTTCTTCGATCGGCCGAGTTCAACGTGGTTCTGGGGGATGGAAGAGGGGAGGTTGACGAGTGTTTGGCCGGAGTTTCCGATGTAATGGTGGTCGGAGGATCGTGGGCGAGGCGATGACAGGCTTTTGATGATGGTTCCAGTTTCTGGTTCCAGTTTGGGTTTATAGTCTCGAATTTGATTTTGAGCTTTGGGTGGCGATTTGATAATCAGGGTAGGTGGTGGAGTTGTTTGCCGATGTGGGAAGATCAGCGGAGTTGGTCGGAGGCGAACAAAGTCACCGTGTACGTGCACGGTGCACTGGTTGTCTGGTGATGTTGATTTGGCTAGGGGTTTTTGTTCTCGGGGAATTCTCGAGTAAATCGAGTGTTCGACTCGAGGCTTTTAGATTTTTGATCGAAGTAAAACAGGGTTGTCTCGGGTTAAATTTGGTTACAGGTTTTGAAGGGGAAACCTGTTCTGTTTTTAAATTTTTAAAATAAAATTTAAACTGGAGTTTAAATGAAAAGCAAAGTTTTGAACAAGTTTTAAATCTAAGTTTTAAATCTGGTTCAAGTTAGTTGAATATCAGTTTAAAAATTAAATTAAAGTTTTTTAAATTTAAATTGTTTTTAACTATTTAAAATGGTTAAAAGGTTTGAATTTTAAAATGAAGATTTAAATGTAAGTAGGTTTTAAAATCTAAAGTTTAATCTGGAATCAAAGATTAATCTACATTCCAGTTTTGAAATAAAAGGAAGTTTTTAAAAGTAAATTGTTTAATTGCTTTGTTAATGCTAATTTAGTCATTAATAAGAAATGGTTTTATCCTTAAGTTAATTTGGATTTAATGATTTGGCTTCATTAAATTGTTAAGATAATTAAAAATGGATAATTAATTAATTTATTAATTAATGGTATGAATGATTAATTAAGTAATTAAGAGTTTAAATTAATTAATTATAGTTAAGACTAATTAATTAGGAATAATTAATTTGTAATTCAAGATCATTAATTAGGTAAGATTTGATGTTAATTAACGATTAAGAATTAATTAATCAAGTAATTAAAGGTTAATTAAGTTACAATCAAAACTTAAATTAATTTAATAATTAGTGGTTAATTAATTGGTTAGTGAAGATTAATTAATTTGTAATTAATAATGATTAAATCTCAGTTTAACTTCTTAAGAAAAGTAATTAAAAGAGTTGATAATAGTTAATGAAGGTCATTAACTTTAGATTATTTAACAATCAATTAATGTTATTAATTTTAATAATTAATTAGATTAATTAATTTAAAGATAATCATTTGTGGAATGTTTAAGTGAAATTACATAATGGAAGTAATTAAGGAATTAATTACTTAATGTAATTAATTTAGTTTAATTTGATTTGTTTAAGTTAATTAATTAAGTTTAATTAATTTAAATTAATCATTGGATGATTTAATAAGTAATTACTTAAATATAATTAATGAGGTATAATTACTTAATGAGGTAATTAATGGTAATTACTATATGTAATTAATTGAAGATGATTTAGTATGAAAGTAATTTGGATTAAATTACTTTGTGAAATTAATCAAGGGATTAATTGAGATAATTAATTAAGGAGTAATTAATTTACTAAATGAAGTAATTAAGGGTAGTTAATTATTGAATGGGATTAATCAAGGCTGATTAATAAATGGGGTTTGTTAAAGATTAATTACTTAATGTAATTAATTTTAAATGGAATAATTAAATCAAGAATGTAATTAAGGATCATTAATTTATATAATTAATGATGTAATTAAAGAATTGATTCACTAAGACTAATTAATCAATAATAAGTGTCTTGAGTAATTAATTAAGGATTAATGTAATTAATTAAGGATTAATGTAATTAATTATAGTTAATTAATAAATGAAGTAATTAAAGGTTAATTACTATATTTTGATTATGGATAATTAATTTGTGAAATTAATTAAAGGATAATTACTTGAATGTAATTAAAGGATAATTAATCCAGGATGATTAATTAAGATGGAAATCTAGAGAATGATTAATTAATTGATTTATAATTAATTAATGGTTATGTAAGCAGGATTTTTTAAAGATGAAGTAATTAATTTAATTTACTTTAAATTAATTAAAGATAAGTAATTAATTTAATTCATTTTAAATTAATTAATTAAATGATGTGTTTATGAATCCTTGCTTATGTATTGATGGATGATATTGATTTCCTTGAATTGTTTGAGATCTCAGATATGAGATAAGTAATGCTGGGTGATATGGATTATCTATTTATGATGATATTATAGATTATCTGTCTGTGATATTGTAGATTATCTATCTGTGGTATTATGAATTATCTATATGTGTGTATATGGATAATGAATTGAATTGTTTTAACTTTAAAACAACTTGGCCTTAAAAGATGGCGATTTGGATTTCGATGAGACCGGGATCGGGTTTCCATATTTGGATATCTGAAAACCACATCGATCCAAATTAACGATAGGTCATGAATCTCAAGTGAAGACGAAGATTCAGAGTGCAAGGGTTATTGTCGTTAACTCTGAGGGTGATTCCAAAATGAGTGTAACGAGATAATGCCTTCGGTTTCATTCGAACCCGGAACGAACTTGTATGGATTGAATGCTTTCAGAACATCGTCAGGCGGACGATGAGCATTCTAAGTGATGAGTTCTGTTAAGGTAATCGTGACCTCAAGCCTCATTAACCGGGAATGGCTAAAACAGGGGGGTGCAGCAAGGCTTCGTGGGTAGCACCCACTTGAGAGCGAGATATACCCCTGTCTAGATGTCCCTTTTATTCGGCTTAGTGGGCAGTTGTTGAGCTCCAACTGCTGGGGTTGTCTTGTTCGGAACTATTCAGTAAGGAATGGTTCCGGTCTTGTGTTACAGGGGGTCGGGAGTGATCCTCGGTACGCTGATCTAGGCCAGGTATTGTGACGGGCGGTACCCCAGTAGCCTTGCCATTGTTGGAAACCCACTCTTCCTACGAGACCCTACGGTTTTGATTGTATTACCCACGTTGTGGCTAGTATGCTGGAATTTAATAGATGTAACAATTTCAGCTATTTCTTATTTACTTGAAAACCCTAGACACTACTATAATATCACTGGATTTCCTATCAAAATGTTTTGGTTAGCGTAAGGTAAAAACTTTTCCATGTTTATGTGTGGGAAGTCTTACATGATACTTTTGTTTTCAAATGATTTTCAAAGTTAAGCAACTTTAACCTGTTACTCATACCAGACCCATGTCTGACCCGGAGTTTATCTTCTGTTTTCTTAAACTCTCGGGTACCCAAATTTTTACGGGTAGCCAAGGGATTCAGGTTAGCTTTGACGAACTGTAGAGGAGCAATGGAGCAGGAGGCTTCAGCGTTATAGATATGTATAGTGTTTCGCTGTGTCGGTATCTCTGAGATGTATTGTTTGAGTTGTATTATACTGAGTTGTATTAACTAGACAGGTGTTATAACTATCTAGTATGTGTTGTGTAAACTGTGTAACTCTGATGTATATGATATTATGTATTCTCTTATGTGATATATTATATTTTATTCGTTCTGCTGTTGAGATTCTGATGTTGTTTCTTCTTCTTTTCTATCTTTTCTACTTTCTCACCCCTTTCTTTCTTCAAGATGATCCAACTTCCTGGTGATAGAAAGTTGGGTCGTCACATTTGGTATCAGAGCAATAGGTTGAGTGAATACCTAGACTCTGGAGTGGTGTCTATCTTGAGAGAGCGTACTTGTAATTTTTATATATATTCATATATATATTTATTTATTTCTACCTATCTGTTGGGTTACCTGTTCGGGTTTTCCAATATAAGTTATGTTATCCCGCCTTTTGGCAAGGCCGTGACACCAAGGACTTGACTAGATACCGATGACGGGTCATCTCGGAAGTCGATTACACGTAAGGATCGCTACGGATATCGGTGAATTTTGTTCGAGTCCGGATCGGGCTGCAATTGATAAGATATGCCAAGCAAGGCCAAAGGAAACGACGTTCCAATTTTCAAGCCAATCCGAGTTCGTATGCTCAAGATATCGCCGATGGAAGATGGAGGAAACAACCTTGTATTCGAATCCATTAAGGTCGACTCGATCATCTTCGAATCCATCCCCTTTGCCTGGCTTCGAATCAATCGTGGAAACTTCCTTCGAATCCATCCCCTTTGCCTGGCTTCGAATCCATCGTGGAAACTTCCTTCGAATCCATCCCCTTTGCCTACTTCGAATCCATCGTGGAAGCTTACCTTCGAATCCATCCCCTTTGCCTACTTCGAATCCATCGTGGAAGCTTACCTTCGAATCCATCCCCTTTGCCTACTTTGAATCCATCGTGGAAGCTTACCTTCGAATCCATCCCCTTTGCCTACTTCGAATCCATCGCCTCGACTCCACCATCTTCGAATCCAAGTCGTGGATACAACCCAGTCAATGCGGAATGCAAAGCGGACCGATTCGAAGAAAGCGCACCACGTCACCATCTTCACGAGCAGGAAGATCGATTCGAACGAATCGATTCGAGCATATCGATTCGAACGACTCCAGAATACGAAAAACACCAACTTGAATCGATCATAACTCGAGTTCTACAAGTCCAAATGCCATGAAATTTTCACAGAAGCTCAAACACATGATGAAGAATGTACACACCAAATTTCAGCTCGATTGGACGATTTCTTGATCGATTCGAACCAAGGGTCGAATCGATCCCGAAGTGGGCCCGGATCTCCAGATTTCGGCCATGTGGGCCCCCTGACGTACCAGAACTAGTCTCCCCTCATTTTGGGCGAAATACCAGCCTCCTACACCTATAAATAGAGCCCCTGGTTATTCAGAAAAGAGGTCGGAAAATTCTAAGTACTGAAGAGCGCCCAGATTCTGCCAGATCTACTCCAGAACACCGCCGCTGCTTTAGATTGACACTTAGCATTGAAACTCAGTTGTATTACATTGTTAACTACTGTAATCTTCAAGTAATCGAGCAATAAAATCATCAAACTTCATAGTGGACGTAGGCAAAACGCCGAACCACTCTAAATCGCTTGTCTTTGCAATTACTTTCTGTTATTTGGAGTTTTTGTTAGATAATCCATAGTTTTAATTTTCATTCTGCGCGTTTATCTCTTCAAAGACTTCCGAAGAGTGTTGTGCCCATTTTTGGTACAAGCACTTTGGTGCTTTCACTGAGAAAAAACCAGCTTTTTTCTCCTGCTCCTTGGATCTACCATCGATACCGGATTGCACAAATCCAAGAGGAAGATCCAGATCTTCGATTCACAGTCCTTCCATTCTACTCAGATTTGCTTAAAATCTAGGAAAAGGATTCATCGTTCAAAATGGTTAGCACGAGAACCACTTCTGCAGCTCCAGGACAAGAAGGTAGGGATGGACAAAATCCTGCCCAGCAGCAGCCACCCAACCAAGACAACACTGCCCACTCGGATCCGTCTGGGGCAGTCACTAGACAAGAATTCCAGATGTTACTCCAAGAGTTGACTCAGAGTCGACAACAGCTAGCCGAACAGTTGCGAGCTAATATTGAGTTGACAAATCAACTAAATCGCCAGGGCCGTAGGAGGTCCACGAGGGATGATGTTTCCCGCTCACCCACTGAAAGTTCTGCCTCATCTGACTATCATCGTAGATCTACCCGTCCCCGATTAGACGGAGATTATGCTCAGACTACGGGATATCAGCCCGCCCTGACTGTCGGGCAATTGAGGGTAGGACCATCAACCAGCTTCCAGGCTGGGCCATCAGCACGGGGTGGCCGCACTCCACAATATACTACGGACAATCATGTCACAGCTGCAACAGCAGAAACAAGGGTCGATACCCGATATCTTCCAGATTCGGGTAATCAACAACAAGGACGTACTTCTGAACCATACGTCCCCGAAGACGCTGAGCCGAGGAGGCGAAACTTGGACCGTCGACAGCGCCCGGTCCAAACTCGCATTGTGGAACCCGACCACACCTTAGCTCAGCAGGCTCAAAATGTAGCAATGCCAGACATCTCGACTATGATACGTCAGATGATCCGTGAAAGCCAAGGACTTACCAATGACGATTGGGGAATTTCTCGAAGCCATACTCCTTTCACGGACGAAATACTATACGCTGAACCTCCTCGGCGATTCAGAATGCCAACTCTCCCTATGTACGAAGGAAGTTCTGATCCCAATCAGCACATACTTAAATACGAATGGTCAATGAGCGCCCAAGGGCCGACGATGCAGTGAAATGCCGCAGCTTCCCCATTTCACTGGGAGGAATTGCAACAATGTGGTTTACAAGACTACCTCCAGGATCTATTTCGTCATTTGACCAATTGGCTAAGAAGTTTGTTGAACAGTTCCGTATGCATGTTGCCAGACCCAAAGATGTTAACACCCTGTCCAATGTTACCCAGGCTCGTGGGGAAACATTAAGGCGTTACTTGGAGAGATTCCATGCGGCATGCGTGGAAATTAGTAATCCCAATGACAACTCAATTTTGATGGCATTGACAAAGGGAATTGATCCCGATTCTGAATTTGGAAACTGGTTAGCCGGAAAATCCCCCGCATCGTTGGACCGTTTCTACTCCAAAGCCGCTCAATTCCTACGGCAAGAGGACGCGAAACAGTCTAGGAAGCAGGACGATGCAAAACCCGGAAGTGAGGGAATACAAAGCAATATCGCAGTTAAACAGTCCGGTGACAGTTCCGGAAAAGTCCAGTTAAACATACAGAACAAACAAACTCAGCCAAGAGGTGGCAATGGTCAGAATAAGAAGAGAGATCCGAATCCAGGCCCACGGCGTAGGGCTCCGATGTTCGAAAGTTATACACCGTTAAACACATCACTGGAAAATGTGTACCTGCAAACCTGCAACACAGAACAGTATAAGAAACCCGCTCCGAAGCGGTCGTCAGAAAGGCAGATTCAGACGGGAAAGTTTTGTAGGTTTCATGAAAGCTATGGCCACAACACTAATGACTGTCGCCATTTGCAAGATCTCATAGAAAAGTTGATCAGGGAGAGGAAGTTAGATCAATTTGTGCGGGCGCCGCAGTCTGGTGGTGCGGGCCCATCGAATCCAAACTGTGCGCAAGACCAGGAAAGACAAGAGGAACCCGCTCGTACAGGCGGGAGGCTAGTTATCAATACCATAAGTGGTGGTCCTCATCCAGCGGACAGGAGCTGGAGGGAAATGGAGTCGTATGCTAGCTCTATCAGGCATGCGAGCTTCGAATGCTGCAGTAATTGTGAGGATGGAACCCCGGCTAAGCAACAAAAAACGATGTCTGACGATATCATATTCAGAAGCAGAGATGCTGACAAAATCGAAGCCCCAACGATTGATCCACTGGTCATATCTGCCCAGGTTGGTCCTGCTTGGATGAAGAGGATCCTGGTTGACAGTGGGAGTTCTGTAAACATTCTATTCAAGCGAGCTTACGATTTAATGAAGATGGAAGCAAAGGACCTAAAACCCTGCCAATCCCGGGTTCATGGCTTCAATGGCAGTGCAACGATACCTACTGGGATAGTGGAACTACCAGTGGAACTGGGGATCGGAGAGCGCAGGAGAGTCCGACTACTGCAATTTGTTGTTCTTGACATTGCTTCACCGTACAATGCATTCCTGGGTCGACCAGCTCTTGCTGAATTCAGGGCAGCCATCGCCCCGTGGTGTTTGACTTTAAAATTCCCAACCGATCATGGTATAGGAATCGTTCAAGGAGATCAGGCAGCAGGAAGAGCCTGTTATGTTGCTGAATTGCGAGAAGCACAGAAGAAGGAGAAAGGAAAGGGCGTAGAGGAATCTCTCTGCGTCCGTTTTTCTGATAATTGACAGCTAACGCCTGGGCCCCGGCCCGGGCACCACTACCAATTCCTTAGAGATCTTGACCCTAGAGATAGCGAAGATAAAGATGAAGTAGAAGAGAGTCAAGCGTCTCCAGCCGAACTGACTGTGGATGTCCCGGTCAGTGAGGATGACAACTCGAAAGTACTGAAAGTTGGATCTCAACTGGGAAAACAGATACAACAGGAATTGGTTGAATTTCTTCAGGCGAATCTTGATGTCTTTGCCTGGACGCACTCCGACATGTGCGGAATCTCACCGAACATTGCAAGTCACTCTTTAAATATTGATCCGCGACATGTTCCGGTCAAGCAAAAGAGGCGTGGTATGGATCCAGAGAGATCTGCCGCCCTTAAAGAAGAAATTGACAAATTACATTCAAATGGTTTCATCCGAGATGCTCTATACCCAGAGTGGGTGTCAAATCCGGTAATGGTTCGGAAACCGAACGGGAAATGGAGAACTTGTGTCGACTACTCTGATTTAAACAAAGCCTGTCCAAAAGATAGTTTTCCACTTCCCCGAATTGACCAACTCGTTGACTCAACTGCAGGTCACGAATTGTTATCCTTTATGGATGCTTATTCCGGTTATAATCAGATACCCATGCATCTACCCGATCAAGAACATACTAGTTTTGTAACCGATCTGGGACTCTACTGTTACAGAGTCATGCCCTTTGGTTTAAAGAATGCCGGAGCAACTTACCAACGCTTGGTTAATCGAATGTTCGCTGATCAGATCGGGAAGACCATGGAAGTCTATGTGGATGACATGTTAGTTAAGTCCCGATTTTCCACAGATCACGTCAAGGATTTAAATTCAATGTTCTGTATCTTACGCGAGTATGGAATGAAGCTTAACCCGCTAAAATGCCACTTCGGCGTCGCATCCGGAAAGTTTCTAGGGTTCATCGTTAACGCTCGTGGGATAGAGGCAAACCCCGAAAAGATCTGGGCAATAAGGAATTTGCAAACCCCGAAGACCATAAAGCAAGTCCAGAGTCTCAACGGGAAGGTAGCAGCGCTAAGCAGGTTCATCTCGAAATCCACTGATAAATGTATTCCTTTCTTTGATCTAATCCGGAAAGGGAAACGAAACTTTGAATGGACCACGGAATGTGAAGGCGCATTCCGATCGCTGGTTCAGCATCTCTCTACGCCACCGATTTTGTCGAAGCCAATTGATCATGAACAATTATACCTTTATCTGGCGGTATCGGAGCATGCGATCAGTGCTGCTTTGGTCCGGGAAGAAGATCGAGTGCAAAAACCGGTCTATTATGTCAGTAAACGATTGACCGGAGCTGAAAGAAATTACCCCAGGTTGGAGAAACTGGCTTACTGCTTGGTCATTGCCTCGAGAAAGCTTCGTCCTTATTTCCAAGCACATCCGCTTACTGTGTATACCGATCAGCCGTTACGACAGGTCCTCACGCGGCCTGAGACGTCTGGAAGGTTACTCAAGTGGAATATTGAACTGAGCCAATTTGACATTACTTATGCTCCGCGGAGAGCCATTCAAGGGCAAGTCCTGGCTGACTTCATAGCTGAATTTACTGTTCCTGACGAATTACCTGAAACCAGCGAGTCTCCTGAATGTGTATGGAAACTTTATACAGATGGTGCATCGAACGATCGATGTTCGGGCGCTGGAGTTGTACTAGAAACCCCCGAAGGTCGATCCATATGCTATGCTTTGAAGTTTGATTTTCACGCAACCAACAATGAAGCCGAGTATGAAGCCCTGTTGGCTGGGTTAAAGCTTGCCAGAGATCTGAAAATTATCGCTATAGAAGTTTATTGTGATTCACAGTTGGTTGTGTGTCAAGTAAGAGGAGAATATCAAGCGAGAGATCGAAGGTTAGCCGCTTATCTAGCCCGAGTTCAGGAAGCGCTGGATCAGTTTGATTATTATGCTATTTACTACATACCACGAGATCGCAATCAAAAGGCCGATTCATTGGCAAAGTTGGCCAGCACAGGTGAAGCACAGCAAATGGGACTCGTCCCGGTCGAAACGTTGCCTTTCCCAAGCATCGATCAAATCAAAACGAATGATGTGTTAGAGACCTTTCCCAGCAGAGAATCATGGATGACTCCGTATCGAAATTATATTGAGAATGGGATATTGCCTGAGCACCGAAATGAGAAAAGGCAAATTCTACGAAAAGCTTCGCGGTTCATCATTCAGGACGGGATCATGTATAGAAAAGGTTATTCTGTTCCACTTCTCCGGTGTATCGCTCACGACGAAGTCAAACGAGTGTTACATGATGTGCACGAGGGAGAATGCGGCGATCACACCGGTGGACAAGCACTTGCTAAGAAAATACTCCGATACGGATATTACTGGCCGACAGTGAATCGAGATGCAGCCAATTACGCCAGAAAGTGCGACAAGTGCCAAAAACACGCTCGAATTCCAAGAGCCCCGCCTACCGAGTTAACTCAAATGGTCAGTCCCTGGCCGTTCGCTATGTGGGGTATCGATATCATTGGCGCTTTACCTTTGGCAAAAGGTGGTGCGAAGTATGCCATCGTCGCGGTTGACTACTTCACAAAATGGGCCGAGGCTGAAGCTCTTGCAACGATTACGTCAAAGAAAGTGATAAACTTTGTGGTCCGCAATATCATTTGCCGATTTGGACTCCCGCACACCATCATCACCGATAACGGGACCCAATTCGAAAGTTCAGAGTTCAAGAATTTCTGCCAACGATTTCATATTCATAAAAAGTTCTCTGCAGTCGCGCATCCACAAGCAAACGGTCAGGTCGAAGCTGTTAACAAAGTTATAAAATCCATCTTAAAGAAACGACTGGAAAAGGCTGGGGGCAAATGGGTCGATGAGCTTCCTATGGCATTATGGGCTTATCGAACAACTCACAAGACCGCAACTGGACACACCCCATTTTCCTTATCCTATGGCTCGGAGGCCGTCATTCCAGTGGAGACAGAAGTATTTTCTCACCGCGTAACTTATTACGATCCGAAAACGAACGCTATATTACTCGCTGAGTCTTTGGATCTGTTGGACGAGAAAAGAGAAGAAGCTGATTTAAGAGCGGCCGCTTACCGAAGTCGGGTCGCCCGATTATATAACACCAAAGTTCGCCCCCGAACCTTTGATCTCGGCGATCTGGTCCTCAAGAGAATATACCCGGTTCCTTCACACATGAAACCAAATTGGGAGGGATCGTACGTGATTACGCAACGACTTGGAGATGGCACATTCAAACTATCAACCGTGGACGGTCTAGTTTTACCGAGAGCCTGGAACAGCGAGAGTCTCCGTCGCTATTACATATGACAGGCTTTATTTATTTCATTATGTTTTTTATTCAGCAATTTACTTTTGCATTTCGAAATTAGAATTTGTAATAAGGCAACTGATTTGCCATATTTTCTTATTTCAGCAATAAAATGCCGTCTCTTCGAGCCAGAGCTGTGATTCATTAAATACAATGTACAACATCACGATGCACGAAGAGCTAAGTTCCATCACACAGTGGAATTTATTCAAGTAGGGAGTGGCTGTGAAGCAATCAACCACTCGCTAAATGAAACCCGAGCTCGGGGGCAAGCCATCACATCAGGCCACGAAAATGGGTTGATACACGACAACCCTTCATTCAACTCCGTACTCCCAGAGTGAGAGGCGGAGTATAAACATTTTACTAAACTCCGTGCTCCCAGAGCGCGAGGCGGAGTATAAACTCACATCTAACTCCGTACTCCCAGAGTGCGAGGCGGAGTATAAACATTTTTCCTAAACCCCAGAGTACTCCGAGAGCGCGAGCTGGGTACAAGCTTTTTACTTAACTCCGTGCTCCCAGAGTGCGAGACGGAGTATAAACATTCATCTAACTCCGTACTCCCAGAGCGCGAGGCGGAGTATAAACATTCTTCTAACTCCGTACTCCTAGAGTGCGAGACGGAGTATAAACATTCATCTAACTCCGTGCTCCCAGAGTGCGAGGCGGAGTATAAACATTCTTCTAACTCCGTACTCCCAGAGTGCGAGGCGGAGTATAAACGTTCTTCTAACTCCGTGCTCCCAGAGCGCGAGGCGGAGTATAAACATTCTTCTAACTCTGTACTCCCAGAGTGCGAGACGGAGTATAAACATTCATCTAACTCCGTACTCCCAGAGTGCGAGACGGAGTATAAACATTCATCTAACTCCGTACTCCCAGAGTGTGAGACGGAGTATAAACATTCATCTAACTCCGTACTCCCAGAGTGCGAGACGGAGTATAAACACTCATCCTACCCCGAACTCCGGAGCGCGAGACGGGATATAAACATACGTCAACTCCACACTTCTTCCCAATACAGGGGGCAGAACCATAACACATAACAAGTTGAAGACAGAAAGGGAATAGATTTTCATTTCCATTATCAACAAAAAGAATCTGATTACAAAGTGTTTATGAAAAATTCTGCTAGTGGAAGCCGAATCCACATCTATACACGGCTATAGAAAAATCAACAAAATGCTACCCTACGCGACAGAGATTTAGAGAAAAAGTTCATTCTTTCTTCTTCCTTATCTTTTTCTTCGGAGTAGCTCCACCCGATCCGCTGCCCGACTTCTTCCTCAATCGCTTGCTCTTTTCAGGCTTGCCCTCCGGCAGCGATATAATGTCGACATCTTCCTCAGAGCTAGAGGCGACGGAAGTCCTTCTAGGAGGACGAGCTGAAGGCATAGAAGTAGTAGCAGGAGGAGGGACAGGAGTGGTCTCGATCAATACAGTACCACCCGGCGAAATCACCATCAACGGGGCAGGCCCGGGCGGACTAGAACCTACATTCCCGGCTGCCATCTCGGCAGCAATCTCAGCTAAAACGTCGTCCTCACGAGATGCTTGGGCCGCATCGGATGTGCCAATAGCTGGCATAGATAAACTAGCGGCCGGAGCAGCCTCATTCACAACATCGGACGGGTTGGAAGAGGGATCGATGGGTTCATTGAGAAGCTCCTCAATCATTTGAGCGCTGAAAGAAAACATATTTGCATCTCCCTCCTCGCCAATCAAAGTAGAAGTCGTGACGGCTTCAGAAAAAACAACCCCTTGTGTTTGATGAGGAACTGATAGAGCAAGGGGCGCAGAGACGATGGCTTCGGTCACTGAAATACGACAAAACGAAGATTGTTAGCCAAGTGTGTTGCTTAAGGTCCTTCACTAATAGACTACGAGAAGCGTTCAAATACCTTCCTTAGTCTGGACCGAAACATGAGTAGAATCATCGGCGGAAGATAATAACGGTTGGTCAGGATTATATGCAGGGACAGATCGGGGGTCTACCGCACCGGTGGTTTCGGGCAATGTTGGGATTACGGCTCCAACACTTGCCTCGTGATGCACGGTCCCCGAACCTTCGCCTGTCTCTAGAGATTGGACGCCGAGTTTTTCTTTCGCCATAGAGATTACCACCTCATGAAGGGTCTTCCTCTCATCCTCAGTAAGCAGACGCATCTCCAGTTCAAAGTCGTCAAGTGCTCCATCTGGATGCGCTGCTCTCTTCTCATTCACCAGCCGGGTCCAGGCATTATACAAGATCATGGAGTCATCTCCCAGCCACGCTAGATTTCTGTGTTCCAACACATTAGCGTTATACGTGACTAAGAGATCGTCAAACTCAGCATCTAGCCTAGACCTCTCCTCCAAGATTTTTTCCTGAATCTCCGCTTCCACAGACTTAGCCTTGACCGCCGCCGCAGCAAGTTCGGCCCTGAGGGATACTGCCTGGTCGCAAGCCTCTTGAGCAGTAGCATTCGCATCATCCTTCTCCTTCACCATTTCAGCGAATTTGGCCTTGAGCTCGTTCAGCTCTTTAACGGCTAAGTCTCGCTCAGCTGCAACGGTGGTATTACGATGGCCCATCTCTTCCACTGTGGCGCAATGTTCTTGCTGCATCCTCGCTAATTTGGCCACGACACCCTCGTGTTTCTTAAGTGTTTCAAGCTCTGACTTTCGAGACGTTTCCACTGCGGATTGAAGAACTTGAATGATGCGTTTCTGCTTCGCAATGTCAACATCACGTTCAGCAATGACTTTCGCCCTGTCGAAAGCTACTCTAGAAGCCTTCACGGCTGCCTTATACCACTCCTTGTACTGAGCGTAGAAGTCGTGGATGTAATTATGAGCAGTGGTCTCGGCTTCTGGAGGGATTCTTTTGAAGTTAGGAGGGAAGATATAGCCATCCATGCAAATTTCCGGGTAGTCGTTTTTCATTTGGGCGAGTTTAGCAGCTCCCTCGCTTGTCAACTCAGCCGGAACTTGTTCAATTATAGCGGCTGCCATTGGTTCCACTCTTGGCCGTTGAGCGTCAGGCCGAGAAGATTGAGAAGGCAACTGTTGCTGATGAGATGGCCCTGGAAGGTCTACTGGAGCCCTGGGAGGCGGAGGAGAACGGGATCGGGGTCGGTGCTGGTATCCCCGGTCTCTATCAGAGTAATCATAACCAGAACGGTTACGCGAGTAATCTCTGTCTCTGTCGTAACGTTCTTGACTCGAGTAGCCTCGCCCATGGTCCCTATCTGTCTCTCTCCTATGGGAATCATAAAATGGAGAAGATTGGCGCACATTCCGAAGCCTATCTAGAGTGGAGCCACGCCCTGACATCTCACCTGCGATAAGAAAGAATTACGGATTAAAATCCCATAAAGCAATGTTTACTATGCAGAAGTCATGGAGTGCCGTGGAAGTGTGTGTAAATGTGTAAACCCCCAAACCGACCGGAAGTGTTGACCGCACTTAAAGGAAAGGGCTCGTTCATATTTAGGACGTCTTGTAATTCCTCCAACCCAGGATTATGAGAGATCGATATATAATCTGGGATAGGAATATCGTCAAGCCCTTTGAGAGAATCTCTCGAATGAGAAGGGGCGGCCTCAGAAATCATAACTCCGGAAGCGGGAAGAAACACATCTACAGATTTTCCCCCCTTTGACTTAAGTTTTTTGGAAACGGCGGCCTTGCCTTTCCGTTTTTCTCCCGATTCCTCCAAGTTTCCCGAAAGGTCGGCCATTGGTTCTGAATCTGTCTGGGTTCTTTCTTCGTCACTCGCCTCGATTATTCTGATTCCGAGTGACTTCTTCGCTTTTCTCTTCTTGGGTTTCTTCTTATTTTCCTTCGTGGATACGGACTTTGAAAATCCCTCAACAACTATGCTTTGATTAGTGTCGATCAAACCCAGAACTCTTAAGTTGTAGTCGTTCAGCACCGAGTCAATATGCCTCAGCTCGCTCGGAACTTCTTGAAGACTCCGGACGGTACCCTTGAAACGCCCTCCATCGGGCCTAGAGATAATAGCTGTAAAAGGAATGAAATGTCAATTTTAATACCGAAGAGATATTGGTCAAAGAAACAGGTTAAGGCGCTTACGTCTAGACAACCATCGCCTAGCGAAACCCGGAGGGCATCGAACGTAGAACCATTCGTTCTTGAAGTAGCTCAGTCGCGTCCAAGCTCCAACTACAACTTGGCAATTTCTGACTGCCTCCAAAAATGTAAACGACGGGCTATCACCCCTGCTCTTGAAGTTAAATATGTGTCTGATCTCGGAGGGCCTCGGCGGGAGGAAGAGACAGTCCATAAATATTACGAAGACACTATTCAGCAACGCGTGCCCGTTGGGATGAAGTTGTGAAGGAGCGACCCCTAAATATGATAGCATCCTTCTGATATATTGATTAAAGGGAGGAAGAGTCCCAGCCGCACAAGCATGACGGTAGAATGCTGTATATCCTTCAGGAGGATAGTGCGGTCTATCGGTGGTGCTAGGCAATAGTACGTCACCAAGAGATATGTTATGCTTTAAGCATATTCGCCCCAATAAGGATTCAGAAATGTTGGACTGAACCGAGTCAACAGGATCCTCAATAAATATCGCCTCCGGCAATTCGTCTGGAGCTGGATCGATTATATCGGCAGGGATATCGGGAATCTCCAGCACCGGAGGAGTCGAGCTCTGTACCTCTTGTTGTTGAGAGCTCGAAGATTCCATAATTAGCTAACTCATTAGAAAGCAACGTTAAGTTTATGAACAAGCCCGTGCATGCCCCAGTGTAGTGTGTGTGAACGTGTCGTGCAGTGCAAGTATTATACATCACTCGAGCAAATTTAACATAATGAAGCGAGATGTTCGTACAACATAACTTGGGAATTTAAGAAAGAAAGTGACCGTCATCGCTGACCGTCATTTCCGCACCGTCCAAACGCTACGGACCAACTTCAAGTATAAATCAGTTGTATTATTGGTTAAGTCATGGTTCCATCGACGAGCTTCAAAGGAAATTCAGGTTCAAGTCTGTTGATCAAGTTCGATTATGCAAGGCCGAAGCTCGTCGGAGTCAAGTATGCTAAAGTTCATTAAGTTCATCAAATTTCAGCTCGAAATCGGCTAGAACGAGTCAGAGATATCACATTCTCCAAGTTAAGGACGATCGAATCGATTACTTCGAATCGATCAACATCAACAGGGGTACTTCGAATCGATCAGCATCGACTCGAATGCACTTCGTATCGATATGAACATTGGAACGATATCTCGTACCGATCAAGGAAACACTTCGAATCGATCAAGATAGCCTTCACATCAGTCACGGGCGACTAATTCGAATCAATTAGGTCAGGCATCTTCGAATCGATTGTAGTGTCATGGAATCGAGTCGATCGATTCGAACCGCCTCATCCCGCAAGCCTCGAGTCGAAGCCACATACAATCGAGATCGATTCGAACTATTCCATCCCGAATCGATACGGAGCATAGAGATGGATCAATCTCTCGGACTCTTCTTGTCCAAGAAACTTCAAACACGTTATCAATCCATCGATTCAATTTCGTTTGGATCTTAAGAACCCTTCGAAACCGATCTGACGATTCCAGTATAAGTCATCTCTGACTTGATTTTCATCCATTAACTACCTGATTTATTGAGATCGTGATTGAAAGATCAAAATTTTCGATCGAGTCGAAGGAGCTTTTTTCTCGGCTCTGAAGGATCGATTCGGAGAAGCGGCTACAGCAACAGTAAAAAGTAAAAAAGGAAAGTGACACCGGCCTCGCGTATTTATATGGACTTCACAAAGAAAATGGGACGATTCGCCTCCCGGTTAACATTGACCGATACTTACCGGTCAACTGCTGATCGATTCGAACGTCCACGTTCGAATCCATCGACTCTTCGAATCCATCAAAACGACATTTCCACGAGGCTCATCGATACGAAGCTGCACCGATTCGAACTTCTGTCGATACGAAGGAGTTAGCAAAAACAGAATTGAAGCCGTCATGTACCTATCGATTCGGAGTGCCAACCTCGTATCCCTCGACTCGCAGCGGTTCGAAGGTCATCGATTCGAATGGGCACTTCGAATCCATCAAAACCATCTATAAAAATGAACACATCGCTTCGACATGGAAAGATTACTGGATTACCTTTTTACCTCGATTCAGGAGAGGATCGATACAAGAAGATAATCATAGGCAATCATAAAAGCAATGTTTTAACTCAAATCTCAAATCAGTCCAGGAGAGGACCGATGCAGGTTTCGATAGTAAACCGAACTGACAACGACTTGCGATCACGCAACGTTAACCAAGGGATCAAATGTTCATCCCGTCATAACTCAAAAGCCTAACAGTCAATCATGATCATACAACGATTGATTACGACAACAAGGAAGACAATTTTTCGACAAAGCATGTGATCATTGTTCAGCAAGGGACTGTAGCTTTTCAAAGCACGTCATGTTTACACAAGACGTACTTTGGGGGGCAAATGTTATCCCGCCTTTTGGCAAGGCCGTGACACCAAGGACTTGACTAGATACCGATGACGGGTCATCTCGGAAGTCGATTACACGTAAGGATCGCTACGGATATCGGTGAATTTTGTTCGAGTCCGGATCGGGCTGCAATTGATAAGATATGCCAAGCAAGGCCAGAGGAAACGACGTTCCAATTTTCAAGCCAATCCGAGTTCGTATGCTCAAGATATCGCCGATGGAAGATGGAGGAAACAACCTTGTATTCGAATCCATTAAGGTCGACTCGATCATCTTCGAATCCATCCCCTTTGCCTGGCTTCGAATCAATCGTGGAAACTTCCTTCGGATCCATCCCCTTTGCCTGGCTTTGAATCCATCGTGGAAACTTCCTTCGAATCCATCCCCTTTGCCTACTTCGAATCCATCGTGGAAGCTTACCTTCGAATCCATCCCCTTTGCCTACTTCGAACCCATCGTGGAAGCTTACCTTCGAATCCATCCCCTTTGCCTACTTCGAATCCATCGTGGAAGCTTACCTTCGAATCCATCCCCTTTGCCTACTTCGAATCCATCGCCTCGACTCCACCATCTTCGAATCCAAGTCGTGGATACAACCCAGTCAATGCGGAATGCAAAGCGGACCGATTCGAAGAAAGCGCACCACGTCACCATCTTCACGAGCAGGAAGATCGATTCGAACGAATCGATTCGAGCATATCGATTCGAACGACTCCAGAATACGAAAAACACCAACTTGAATCAATCATAACTCGAGTTCTACAAGTCCAAATGCCATGAAATTTTCACAGAAGCTCAAACACATGATGAAGAATGTACACACCAAATTTCAGCTCGATTGGACTATTTCTTGATCGATTCGAACCAAGGGTCGAATCGATCCCGAAGTGGGCCCGGATCTCCAGATTTCGGCCATGTGGGCCCCCTGACGTACCAGAACTGGTCTCCCCTCATTTTGGGCGAAATACCAGCCTCCTACACCTATAAATAGAGCCCCTGGTTATTCAGAAAAGAGGTCGGAAAATTCTAAGTACTGAAGAGCACCCAGATTCTGCCAGATCTACTCCAGAACACCGCCGCTGCTTTAGATTGACACTTAGCATTGAAACTCAGTTGTATTATATTGTTAACTACTGTAATCTTCAAGTAATCGAGCAATAAAATCATCAAACTTCATAGTGGACGTAGGCAAAACGCCGAACCACTCTAAATCGCTTGTCTTTGCAATTTACTTTCTGTTATTTGGAGTTTTTGTTAGATAATCCACAGTTTTAATTTTCATTCTGCGCGTTTATCTCTTCAAAGACTTCCGAAGAGTGTTGTGCCCATTTTTGGTACAAACAAGTTATAAAGGTAGATGGTGGTAGTGGTGTGTGTAACACGACTACCAATGATTGGAGTTTGTTGAGGTTGGAAGTGTATCTGCCGAGACTGTAGACCCAATACCGTCTCGAGTGAATTTTTGTTGTAGTGTAAGGATTTCACCGATCTCTGAAGGTAATCTGTTAGGGTTCGGAGTCCATTTTTTTGAAGAGTAATTTTGGATGAGTAGAATTTGGATTCTGACAGTTGTGCAGAAGCTAGTGATGGTATCTTAGTATCTCAGGAAGTAGTAGTTGTATGATGAGATGTAGTGGCTACGGGTTGTTTCCGAAGATGTCTTCGAAGAAGTTTCTTTGGAGAAGGAAGTGTGTCTGCATCGGTGTTGAGGCTGAGTTCAGCAGGGTGTTTTTGTTTGGCTTTGAGGCCTGAGTTTCTCGAGGAGTTTGGATTAGGAAGTTTTGGCATCAGTGGTAGTGTTCGCAGTTCAGATTGTTTTGTGTGCAGGCAAAGGGGTCATTTGTCAGCAGTTTTCTAGAGAGAAGTTAAGAAGCAGCAGAGTGGATCCATTCCTTCGATGGATTGGCTAGATAAGCTTAAGCTGTTCTGATTCGTAAAGAGAGAACAGATTTCTTTGGATATTGGATTGGGTTGATCGCAAAAGTGACTTGCGATAGTTGAGTGTTCTCTTGGTTTGTCGGAGATCTTTTGGGATTTCTGAGTTTTCTCTTTATGGATCTGTTGAACCATATTTCGAGGATGTATGTCTAGTTTGTGCTTGTGTGTATCATCAGTATTTCATCTTCTCCGGATCATAGTTGTGCAGCGGAAGCAGTTTGGAAGTGCATCTGTTTTATCTTTTCGGATTGGAAAAGTAAGTTCAGTCTTCTGATGTTTGAGGAGTAGAGTTTGTGTTCTTGGATTGATGGTGAGTGGATCATTTTGATGACTTGTTTTTGAGGCATCAGTGAAGGTTGAGCTGATCAGTAGGGATGTAGACAGCCCAGGAACGTCAGATGAGTTTTGTGGATAAGAGACGGAGGAATTTGGAGTCCGAAGTTGGAAATTTGATTTTGGATAAGTTTTCTCCGATCGAGGGAGCTATATAGTTTGGTAAGATTGGAAATCTAGCTCCGAGATATTTTGGCTTTTCTTTATGTTCTGGTGAGGATAAGTGCTTTGGTCTTCTGGATTGAATTGTCAGTTTGGATAACATGGATCCAATGTGTTTCACGTATCTCTGAGGGAGTACGTGTAAGATCTATCTCTGGTTGTAGAGCCAGCAGTTCAGGGAGTTGGTTGTAGAGTCAGACTTGTCAATAGTCTGATATCCTGTTTAGTTTTGTAGATCTAGAGGAGTAGGAGCTCTGTAGCGTAGTAGTATAGTTTTGTTTGGGTTTTGTAGAGCGAGTATCCTGGTGTTTATACTTGGGAAACTCTAGATAGTCCTATCCTGGTTTTGTTTACATAAGAATAAAATATAAATAAAAATAGACTAAGTATTTAATAGTTTAAATTTTAAAAATAAAAATAAACACATTCCCTAAATTCTAACATCAAGTTAATATAGGAACTTAGTTAAATTACAAAGTATAAGGCTGAAACAAGGCAAGAATAAATTATAGATATATTTATTTATATTACAATACAAAGCATAAGTCAATTGATAGTTCTAGAAACTTACTTATGTTTGCAAGGCTGTAAGAAAATTGGAAAGGGCAAGAATAAACTAAGTATAAAAGAAAGATATCTTCATGTTGCAGGCAAGGAAAATATATTCATGTTACACTTTGTACACTTGAAAAATATATACAATGAAGATAAGTACATACGAAATAAATTAGGAGATATGTATGTGTAGACATAAGGACATAGGCATTTAATGTTAAAACATCTTAGTACATTGATATCTCCTATCAGCCCCCAAGTAAAAATAAAATCTCTGACCTGTTTGTACCTAAAAGGAAATAATAACCTGTATATTTGCTTACATATGTATCAATCTATATCACCATTTTCGTTTACTCAAGAAACTTAGCATTTCAGAAATTTTATTACAACTGGAGTTTTATTCCAACTCAACTTAAACAACACCTTAGTTCAACTCAAAGCCAACAGGAAAATCAAGTTAGCAACTTTCAAGCAATCTTCCAGTTTTAAAGGCTTGTTTCAAAAATGTGCTCTGTCTTCATTTTCAGAAAACTGGTGAGTAACATTTTAAATTTAAAAACTAAGTATATAGATGTCTGCTTGTTTATGAAGCCCTGTGATGGATGATACTTTGTTTATGCATATATAAGTGTTAACTCTGTGGTTATGAATATATGTAAGCATGCATCTCTGATTTGTACATCTGTAGCACTTAACACCTCTGTTTTAAATTTCCTAGTTAAGTTTGTTTTCATATTTCTTTATCTCGTGATCTAGGCTCTGTTAAGTTTTGAAATACAAATGAAGTATGAATGTTATACCATAAATGTTAGTTTAAAAACCTATAGTTATTTAAAATAACAGGGTAATGTTCAGGAAATATAAACACAGTGAAACCTTCAATTAAGTCAAAATTTATTTGTCGTAGATTATAGATTCAGGTGTATGAATCAAAAGCTAGAGTTAAAACTTGATTTTTAAAACAAAAATGGAAAATTTTCATTGAGGAATAAAGGAGCAGTTTATAGATGAACAAAAATCGTTCTTTTACAAAGTTCTGCAGATTTATTAAATTGTTGACGCTGGAATTGGTTATGGAGTTAAATCATTGATTAGTGGATATAGGATAAATATTGGAAAAATTTTCTAATGCAAGATTGTGTAACTCGAATTGAAATTAGGGTTTAACTCACTGTTTTGACGAGGCTTAGTGTTTCGATTCGTTCGTCTTCTTCAATCGACCGAGTTCAACGTGGTTCTGGGGGATGGAAGAGGGGAGGTTGACGAGTGTTTGGCCGGAGTTTCCGATGTAATGGTGGTCGGAGGATCGTGGGCGAGGCGATGATAGGCTTTTGATGATGGTTCCAGTTTCTGGTTCCAGTTTGGGTTTATAGTCTCGAATTTGATTTCGAGCTTTGGGTGGCGATTTGATAATCAGGGTAGGTGGTGGAGTTGTTTGCCGATGTGGGAAGATCAGCGGAGTTAGTCGGAGGCGAACAAAGTCACCGTGTACGTGCACGGTGCACTGGTTGTCTGGTGATGTTGGTTTGGCTAGGGGTTTTTTTTTCTCGGGAAATTCTCGAGTAAATCGAGTGTTCGACTCGAGGCTTTTAGATTTTTGCTCGAAGTAAAATAGGGTTGTCTCGGGTTAAATTTGGTTACAGGTTTTGAAGGGGAAACCTGTTCTGTTTTTAAATTTTTAAAATAAAATTTAAACTGGAGTTTAAATGAAAAGCAAAGTTTTGAACAAGTTTTAAATCTAAGTTTTAAATCTGGTTCAAGTTAGTTGAATATCAGTTTAACAATTAAATTAAAGTTTTTAAATTTAAATTGTTTTTAACTACTTTAAAATGGTTAAAAGGTTTGAATTTTAAAATGAAGATTTAAAATGTAAGTAGGTTTTAAAATCTAAAGTTTAATCTAGAATCAAAGATTAATCTACATTCCAGTTTTGAAATAAAAGGAAGTTTTTAAAAAGTAAATTTTTTAATTGCTTTGTTAATGCTAATTTAATCATTAATAAGAAATGGTTTTATCCTTAAGTTAATTTGGATTTAATGATTTGGCTTCATTAAATTGTTAAGATAATTAAAAATGGATAATTAATTTATTTATTTAATTAATGGTATGAATGATTAATTAAGTAATTAAAAGTTTAAATTAATTGATTAAAGTTAAGACTAATTAATTAGGAATAATTAATTTGTAATTCAAGATCATTAAGTAGGTAAGATTTGATGTTAATTAACGATTAAGAATTAATCAAGTAATTAAAGGTTAATTAAGTTACAATCAAAACTTAAATTAATTTAATAATTAGTGGTTAATTAATTGGTTAGTGAAGATTAATTAATTTGTAATTAATAATGATTAAATCTCAGTTTAACTTCTTAAGAAAAGTAATTAAAAGAGTTGATAATAGTTAATGAAGGTCATTAACTTTAGATTATTTAACAATCAGTTAATGTGATTAATTTTAATAATTAATTAGATTAATTAATTTAAAGATAATCATTTGTGGAATGTTTAAGTGAAATTACTTAATGAAAGTAATTAAGGAATTAATTACTTAATGTAATTAATTGAGTTTAATTTGATTTGTTTAAGTTAATTAATTAAGTTTAATTAACTTAAATTAATCATTGGATGATTTAATAAGTAATTACTTAAATATAATTAATGAGGTATAATTACTTAATGAGATATTTAATGGTAATTACTATATGTAATTAATTGAAGATGATTGTAACAACCCGGGATTGTAAAAGTTAGTTATCATCATTATACGATTAAAGTGATGGAAATTGATTATTGAATTTGATCGGGTGGAATCCTTTGATAAATTTGCTACCAAGATTGCAATTGGATTTTTTTTTTAATCAAAAACTCTTTTATAAATTGTAAATGGGTATTGGACTTTACGAATTGGAAATATCGGCCCGCATTGGTTCGTGACCGTGATATCAGTGGATACCCATTCTTTTCCCTCATCATCTATTTCAGTTCGTAACCCTAAATCGCGAGATCGAAAAGAAAAAGGAAATGGCGGCTTCGCCCTCACCTTCGCTCTTCTGCAAATTTGGGTGTCGTAGAAATCAAAGATAACGGCTGCTAGGGTAACTTCGCTCGTTCCCCTCGTTTACCACGACCTCAGATCCGATCGTTGAAACAGGTGAGTGATGTTATATTCACTCACATCTAATTCAAATTTAGATGGTTTCTGTCTTGTTTTAATTCGTGAGTTTCATTGGGATTTTGTTGATGATTTTTGGAAATAGATAAGTCTTTCTCTTAGCCATTCATTTTCGTTGGGATGTTTGATATTGATTCTGACTTCTTCAATTCGTATATATATTTTGGTTGCTTGACATTCATGGCATTGACTCATTTCGTGATGACCACGGCTTGAATTTGGCTTTAATTTGTGACATTTGACTTTGTCACACTCGTGAATTTTTATGTTACTAGGTTGAATCCTTGGCTATCGGTTTTGACTTCGATCTATTACTTGACCTTGGCCATGTGTTCATCTGAGTGTTGTTAGCATTGCATCACCACTGTTGACCTTATCTGAGCATTGTTCATTTTTGATTGAGTCTGGATTTACATATTATGTCTCTGGCCATTCTTAGTACAACCTGTCCTGGATTACCATATTGTTGTGATGAGTTCGGGTCGTCTGCACTTGTTTGTGTACTCATGAGTCGCATTGAGTCAGTCTTGTACTGTCCAGATTCATCAATCTTAGTTGTATTTGTACATTTTGATTTTGGTTTCTTGATGGTGCACCGTGCCTTGTGCTTGTAGTCTTGGCTCTTGTTAGATGTGCAGTTGCTTTATTACTGCCTGGTCTGTCGTAGAGGTATACTTGTAGTTCCTTTTACTGGTCTGCCTTTGATTTTGGTTACAGTCTTGCATAGTATCCATACGCATTGGGTCCAACCATTTTGTTCTTGTATATCATGTGATGGTTAGTTTACATCAGTTATTTATGCATCCCCTAACTGTTGTAGTCTGGTCCATTTGTAGCCTGGTCTGATTACTTGTCTGATGGTTCTGTCCACTGTTCCATTTTGTTATACCTTACTTCTGCTTATTCAAGACTGTATATGTGCATACATACATATGTATGTGTGTATGCGCATATTCTTGAATTTAGGCTAAGTCCCTGATGTTGATATTCACTCTGGTTTCATTATAGACTTTTACTCTGACCATCTTTGTTTTAGTCTTGGCCTCGAGCTCTTTGCCATGTGCACACTGTATTTACTTCTGACTGTTGAGCGAGTTCGTTGTTGCATCCATGGGGTTACCTTGAGCATGTTACATCTGTGCTCGAGTCCGGTACCTTTTTGTAGCTTTGAGTTGCACTGCATTTGTCCTGTCCACCTGAGTTCACCTGTATTGAGCCCTTGTGTCGTCTTCATGTACATGTCCAGTCATGTAAACCTTATTAGTACACTAGTTGGTTTAAGGGGCATTTGCTTTATACTTGTACTACCTGAACAAGTTTGCTTCTTCGATTTGTAGTGTCATGTTGTTTAATTACAGTACATTGTTGGTTGAGATTTGAGTATGTTCATACCTGAACTAGTCTGGATGGCATTTGTAGCTTGCACTGTTGTAGTTTTGAGTTTGTACTAAGCATGCACATACATATATTTGACTGCAGTTCAAACCACTTCAATGTTACTGGCTTTCAATACATATGCATAGATATGAAATTCATTGTCGTCCATTTATATTCACTGATCTTGCTCCTATCTGGTCATGACTTGGAATTTAGTTGAACAGTGGCTTTGTGATTTTAGTCATATATACATGAATGAAGCTGCAATGTTGCTTGATTCAATTGAAGCTGCATTATGGTTTCATCCATGTTTGAGTTTATAATTGACTTCACTGCACTTGAGTTTGTAGTCCTTGCATTCGAGTCTGGTACTTGCATTTTTCAGTCTTACAGTTGCATACATGTTGTACCTTAGGCACACCTAATTGCTCCTGACATGTTGCTCCCATTTGTTCAATTTGCATATAAAACTTACCTGACCAGTCTAACCAGTGACTGTTTCTTGTATTTGACTCACCATGTTGTGGCAGTCAAGTCTGCACTGTTTTATCCACTTGGATTCAGTTGTATTTCATGTATATGAAGTATTGTAGTAAGGCATTGTCATTTGAATTTGTTACCATGAGGCCGTATCTTTTGGTGCCTTCCCTCATTCTATTTTATACTTTGTTACTTGAGTTTGCTTGAGTATATGTAAACAGTTACATATTGGACTTGCCATGTTAAAATCGTGTTGGGTGCTATCATTCTGTTGTGGCTGCTGACATGCGTCACTGGTGCATGTTGCAGTGATAATTCCTTCACACTGGTATACTCTATGTTGCCACTGCCTGTTGGTTTTGAACCTGTAGCCTTTGTGTTTACTTGTTCATTTATTTGTTGTGTCACTTACTCATGTATTTATGTGTTGTAGTGCCATATCTTTGGTGCTCTCACTTTCAGTTTGCTATTCCACTATGCCTTGCTTGTGACATGTTGAACTCGATTCACTTGTTGCCTCTGATCTTGTTTAGTATTGTTTGAGTTGTTTTGTAGTGGCGAGGCAGTACACGCGTGCGTGTACTGCAGCCCTAACAGAATTGACAGATTTTAATTGATATTTCTTTTGTTCTTGATTCATTGACCTATTGCGTAATTCGTAGGCTGTATTGGCGAGGCAGTACACGTTAGCGTGTACTGCAGCCAATCAGCATTGCCATTTTTTTAAATTGACATTTTAATTGATTAAATTGATTTGGATTGTTAATTGTTGTTTAACACTGTTTAGTGTTATACCTGCCGTTATCCGATTCTTTTATCGAGGAGTCGGATATACGAGATTTCTGTGACTGTCGTCTATTTGATAATTGATTATTATTGCTTCTGTGCGCTAATAACTGAGTTTGAATTAGAATGACCCGTGTATTATTTTCTTTTGAATGTAATACTCGGGTCAGACCCGAGTTATTTCAGGTTGTAGATTTCCTGCTTTGAGTTGCTGTTTGAGCTATGAAGACTTTTCACATCTTTTGGAGTAATCGTGTCATAATATAGGTTGATATGTATTCATGTATATTAGTTGATAATGTACGTGTATATATAACTTCCAGAGTCGACAATTGTAGTTGTATCATATGTATTGTATCAACTGTATTGTAACTGACATCAGTTATATATATATATATGAGACTTTTGTTTTTATCTGTGTTCCGCATTCTTTGTGTATCTGTGTTGTTTTTATATATATTGTCCTAAACCATTATGAACCATCGTAGTTCGTTTTATACTGGAATTGGATATGTCGATGGGAGTGAATAAATAAGAGATGAAAAATTTAAATATATACCACTCCTAACGAGGTAACCAATACTAGTGTAAGGCCAACTACGGATGGCCGCTCCTACCCAGCCTTATTCTTCATAATAATAGACAGTATTTCTTTTAATACTCTTTGTTATTGTGAGTATAGAGGTGGGGCGTCACAGTTGGTATCAGAGCTTGGGGTTTATGGACATAATATAAAACATAACTTGGATGGAACATGTGTTACAACTATTTGTCGATGTTTTCTTTGTGTTTTGAGTCAAAACTAAAGTTTTGAGATTATGATGAAATTTTTAAATATCTTTATTTAAAAATAAAAGTGAAACTGTCTTCGCTGAGTACAACTGATAATCTTTTTGATTTAAAAAAAAATCAAAATATGAAATTGAAATAAATTTCATTTGCTGTTTACATAGCTGTGTTTATTTTGTTTCTTTGAGAATTTCGAATCTGAATTGAGGATTCGAAATGATTGCAGTTATGTGATTCTTGTTGAGAGTTTTGCTGATTTTCTTTTATGCTAATCACATGTTGATTAGATTTTTGCTGTTTTGAATTATCTTCATTAAAGATATATTCGAAAGATTTCTTTGTTCATTTTGTAGTACGTGCAAATTTGAGTTGCACGTTACTGCATTAATTTTACGTTGAACCGATGCTTGGTTATGAAATGTATTTTGTTGTCGTTACCTTTATAACGGGATTTTTACACTAGTGCTATGTTTTGAAGCACGGAGTTTAGTTGAAAATTTTTATGAATGAAAATTCATTGGTGTTACATTGTGGTGTGAATTATTTTGATGAGATTTTGACGTTTAAAAATTACTGTCGCTTTGGCTTCAGTAACCGTCAAATTTTAAAAGTGGATTTTCAAGCGGTTATACCGCAATGCAGATTTGTGACCCGTTTTTATGGTATTTTGAGAAGTACAATTTCCTTATCGAAATTGTTACTAATATTGCTGCTTTAATCAAGTAATTGGGAAATCGTTTTAAAATGAAAATTGTTTTATAAAAATTTCTAACAGTTTGCACTTTCAAAAGAAAAGGAAAGTAAGTGATAATCACTTATGAGATTTATGGCATTAAGACCCAAGTAAGGGCAGCCAATTATTTTATATGAAAATCATATTATGATTTATGTTAATCTTTATTTCTCTGAATAGAAATATGATGATCAAGAATGGCATTTTGATTGAATTTTTGGTTGCTGTTTTAATTTGTTTTTGGCTAATTTTGTTTTGAGAATTGTTTAATCAATCATATAACCTGATTACAGAAATGAGTTTATGACTCAGTTTTTATAAGAAAATAATTTGATTAATTTACTGAGAAATATGGTATTGAATAATAATAATGGATTAGGCAGTATGAACAAAGAGGTTTATGCTCATGTCTAGTTCATTTAAAAATTGATATGAACAAAGCAATATTGAAAAAAAAATTGTGATCAAGCAGAAATGACTTTGAAATGGGTTGTAAAAATTTGGCATGAATGTTGGTATGTTTAGATATGATTTTTAAAGAAATTAAATTCCCTACTTGTGAAATGAAGAAAGGATTACAAGAGTATTTCTGGAGTTAAAAAGGAAAAATTCCTTAAATGAATAAATATGTATGGTCTCTAAATTACCAAGTAATTTAGGAGAGGTGCCTCGATCTACTCATCATCAGGTGGATGGTGGGTATGTGCATGACTTGTTAAAGTCCTGAAGGCCTCTGTGCAAAGGTTAACAGAATTGAGTCCTTTGCAATGCACACTTTGTGTTCAAAGGCAAGAGTTTGGACCATATAAAAATGTAAAATGGAACTGGAAAATAAGCTAGGCAGTGTGAACAAATGAGGTTCATGCTTATGTCTAGATTGTTTTAAATTGGAGATGAACAATGCAATAAATTATTTATGTACTGATTTGTTCAGATCTAAAGCTAAAATGTTTTATAGGTTTTTCTCTAAAACCTTACCCTATGTTCACAATAGAATTGAGTATAAGAATTTTTATAGAATTCTACTGGATTTGTTTAAGAGATCATGACATTCTTGAATATAGGAGATATGCAAGTGATAAAACAAATTTTGAATGAGACAACTGGAGAAATGAAATAAAGCATTATTTTCATGAATGAAAGTATGGACAGTTGAGATTTTTTAAAATAAGAAATGAGATTGGTCACTAGATTATAAAACTAATCTTGGAGAGAAGCCTTGATCTATTCATCATAAGGAGTATGATGGGTATGTGCATGACTTGTTTAAGTCCTATAGGCCTTTGTGCAAGGGTTAACAGAATTGAGTCCCTTGCAATGCACACATGGTGTTCAATGGCAAAGAGATATGACCAAATTAAATTGATAAATTGAGATTTAGAGCTGAGCTATGGAATTAAAATGAGTTAATTCCATAAGAGTATGTGTACATGTATACTGTATTGAATAATTGAATATTGTTGATTTGAGATTCGATTATCGTTTTGATAATTGAATAATTGTTGATTTGGGATTTCTGACTATCGTTTTGATAACTAAAGATTATCGTTTTGATAATTAGGCAATTGCTAATTTTGCTGATTGTAAGATTTTCTAGTCTCTAATTGATTCTAGATTATGTTGATTATATTAAACTGCTGTTTTCTATCTATCTCTCTTGATAGTTATAGTTTTCTGATTATGAAGTTCGTGTTTTCTATTTATCTGTTGGATAACTAGATATTTGCAGTTTTGCGATTTGTGAATTTTGTTTTCTAATTATCTTTGTTGATAATTAAATATTGCTGATAATTTCATTTATTCAGTTTTGTTGTTTTCTGATTATCTATTTGATGATTAGATTTTGTGAGAATTTGTGAATTTCTTTTATGGAATTAAAAGTTTTCTTCGGTGTTGATGTTCTCGATCTTTATTTTTCTAGCTTAACCAGTCTATGTTAGAAAAATAATTGTTATTGACAACCTTAATTATGAAAATTGCGGGGACGCAATTTCTATAAGGAGGGGAGTCTGTAACAACCCGGGATTGTAAAAGTTAGTTATCATCATTATACGATTAAAGTGATGGAAATTGATTATTGAATTTGATCGGGTGGAATCCTTTGATAAATTTGCTACCAAGATTGCAATTGGATTTTTTTTTTAATCAAAAACTCTTTTATAAATTGTAAATGGGTATTGGACTTTACGAATTGGAAATATCGGCCCGCATTGGTTCGTGACCGTGATATCAGTGGATACCCATTCTTTTCCCTCATCATCTATTTCAGTTCGTAACCCTAAATCGCGAGATCGAAAAGAAAAAGGAAATGGCGGCTTCGCCCTCACCTTCGCTCTTCTGCAAATTTGGGTGTCGTAGAAATCAAAGATAACGGCTGCTAGGGTAACTTCGCTCGTTCCCCTCGTTTACCACGACCTCAGATCCGATCGTTGAAACAGGTGAGTGATGTTATATTCACTCACATCTAATTCAAATTTAGATGGTTTCTGTCTTGTTTTAATTCGTGAGTTTCATTGGGATTTTGTTGATGATTTTTGGAAATAGATAAGTCTTTCTCTTAGCCATTCATTTTCGTTGGGATGTTTGATATTGATTCTGACTTCTTCAATTCGTATATATATTTTGGTTGCTTGACATTCATGGCATTGACTCATTTCGTGATGACCACGGCTTGAATTTGGCTTTAATTTGTGACATTTGACTTTGTCACACTCGTGAATTTTTATGTTACTAGGTTGAATCCTTGGCTATCGGTTTTGACTTCGATCTATTACTTGACCTTGGCCATGTGTTCATCTGAGTGTTGTTAGCATTGCATCACCACTGTTGACCTTATCTGAGCATTGTTCATTTTTGATTGAGTCTGGATTTACATATTATGTCTCTGGCCATTCTTAGTACAACCTGTCCTGGATTACCATATTGTTGTGATGAGTTCGGGTCGTCTGCACTTGTTTGTGTACTCATGAGTCGCATTGAGTCAGTCTTGTACTGTCCAGATTCATCAATCTTAGTTGTATTTGTACATTTTGATTTTGGTTTCTTGATGGTGCACCGTGCCTTGTGCTTGTAGTCTTGGCTCTTGTTAGATGTGCAGTTGCTTTATTACTGCCTGGTCTGTCGTAGAGGTATACTTGTAGTTCCTTTTACTGGTCTGCCTTTGATTTTGGTTACAGTCTTGCATAGTATCCATACGCATTGGGTCCAACCATTTTGTTCTTGTATATCATGTGATGGTTAGTTTACATCAGTTATTTATGCATCCCCTAACTGTTGTAGTCTGGTCCATTTGTAGCCTGGTCTGATTACTTGTCTGATGGTTCTGTCCACTGTTCCATTTTGTTATACCTTACTTCTGCTTATTCAAGACTGTATATGTGCATACATACATATGTATGTGTGTATGCGCATATTCTTGAATTTAGGCTAAGTCCCTGATGTTGATATTCACTCTGGTTTCATTATAGACTTTTACTCTGACCATCTTTGTTTTAGTCTTGGCCTCGAGCTCTTTGCCATGTGCACACTGTATTTACTTCTGACTGTTGAGCGAGTTCGTTGTTGCATCCATGGGGTTACCTTGAGCATGTTACATCTGTGCTCGAGTCCGGTACCTTTTTGTAGCTTTGAGTTGCACTGCATTTGTCCTGTCCACCTGAGTTCACCTGTATTGAGCCCTTGTGTCGTCTTCATGTACATGTCCAGTCATGTAAACCTTATTAGTACACTAGTTGGTTTAAGGGGCATTTGCTTTATACTTGTACTACCTGAACAAGTTTGCTTCTTCGATTTGTAGTGTCATGTTGTTTAATTACAGTACATTGTTGGTTGAGATTTGAGTATGTTCATACCTGAACTAGTCTGGATGGCATTTGTAGCTTGCACTGTTGTAGTTTTGAGTTTGTACTGAGCATGCACATACATATATTTGACTGCAGTTCAAACCACTTCAATGTTACTGGCTTTCAATACATATGCATAGATATGAAATTCATTGTCGTCCATTTATATTCACTGATCTTGCTCCTATCTGGTCATGACTTGGAATTTAGTTGAACAGTGGCTTTGTGATTTTAGTCATATATACATGAATGAAGCTGCAATGTTGCTTGATTCAATTGAAGCTGCATTATGGTTTCATCCATGTTTGAGTTTATAATTGACTTCACTGCACTTGAGTTTGTAGTCCTTGCATTCGAGTCTGGTACTTGCATTTTTCAGTCTTACAGTTGCATACATGTTGTACCTTAGGCACACCTAATTGCTCCTGACATGTTGCTCCCATTTGTTCAATTTGCATATAAAACTTACCTGACCAGTCTAACCAGTGAATGTTTCTTGTATTTGACTCACCATGTTGTGGCAGTCAAGTCTGCACTGTTTTATCCACTTAGATTCAGTTGTATTTCATGTATATGAAGTATTGTAGTAAGGCATTGTCATTTGAATTTGTTACCATGAGGCCGTATCTTTTGGTGCCTTCCCTCATTCTATTTTATACTTTGTTACTTGAGTTTGCTTGAGTATATGTAAACAGTTACATATTGGACTTGCCATGTTAAAATCGTGTTGGGTGCTATCATTCTGTTGTGGCTGCTGACATGCGTCACTGGTGCATGTTGCAGTGATAATTCCTTCACACTGGTATACTCTATGTTGCCACTGCCTGTTGGTTTCGAACCTGTAGCCTTTGTGTTTACTTGTTCATTTATTTGTTGTGTCACTTACTCATGTATTTATGTGTTGTAGTGCCATATCTTTGGTGCTCTCACTTTCAGTTTGCTATTCCACTATGCCTTGCTTGTGACATGTTGAACTCGATTCACTTGTTGCCTCTGATCTTGTTTAGTATTGTTTGAGTTGTTTTGTAGTGGCGAGGCAGTACACGCGTGCGTGTACTGCAGCCCTAACAGAATTGACAGATTTTAATTGATATTTCTTTTGTTCTTGATTCATTGACCTATTGCGTAATTCGTAGGCTGTATTGGTGAGGCAGTACACGTTAGCGTGTACTGCAGCCAATCAGCATTGCCATTTTTTTAAATTGACATTTCAATTGATTAAATTGATTTGGATTGTTAATTGTTGTTTAACACTGTTTAGTGTTATACCTGCCGTTATCCGATTCTTTTATCGAGGAGTCGGATATACGAGATTTCTGTGACTGTCGTCTATTTGATAATTGATTATTATTGCTTCTGTGCGCTAATAACTGAGTTTGAATTAGACTGACCCGTGTATTATTTTCTTTTGAATGTAATACTCGGGTCAGACCCGAGTTATTTCAGGTTGTAGATTTCCTGCTTTGAGTTGCTGTTTGAGCTATGAAGACTTTTCACATCTTTTGGAGTAATCGTGTCATAATATAGGTTGATATGTATTCATGTATATTAGTTGATAATGTACGTGTATATATAACTTCCAGAGTCGACAATTGTAGTTGTATCATATGTATTGTATCAACTGTATTGTAACTGACATCAGTTATATATATATATATATATGAGACTTTTGTTTTTATTTGTGTTCCGCATTCTTTGTGTATCTGTGTTGTTTTTATATATATTGTCCTAAACCATTATGAACCATCGTAGTTCGTTTTATACTGGAATTGGATATGTCGATGGGAGTGAATAAATAAGAGATGAAAAATTTAAATATATACCACTCCTAACGAGGTAACCAATACTAGTGTAAGGCCAACTACGGATGGCCGCTCCTACCCAGCCTTATTCTTCATAATAATAGACAGTAATTCTTTTAATACTCTTTGTTATTGTGAGTATAGAGGTGGGGCGTCACAATGATTTAGTATGAAAGTAATTTGGATTAAATTACTTTGTGAAATTAATCAAGGGATTAATTGAGATAATTAATTAAGGAGTAATTAATTTATTAAATGAAGTAATTAAGGGTAGTTAATTACTGAATGGGGTTAATCAAGACTGATTAATAAATGGGGTTTGTTAAAGATTAATTACTTAATGTAATTAATTTTAAATGGAATAATTAAATCAAGAATGTAATTAAGGATCATTAATTTATATAATTAATGATGTAATTAAAGAATTGATTCACTAAGACTAATTAATCAATAATAAGTGTCTTGAGTAATTAATTAATGTAATTAATTAAGGATTAATGTAATTAATTATAGTTAATTAATAAATGAAGTAATTAAAGGTTAATTACTATATTTTGATTATGGATAATTAATTTGTGAAATTAATTAAAGGATAATTACTTGAATGTAATTAAAGGATAATTAATCCAGGATGATTAATTAAGATGGAAATCTAGAGAATGATTAATTAATTGATTTATAATTAATTAATGGTTATGTAAGCATGATTTTTTAAAGATGAATTAATTAATTTAATTTACTTTAAATTAATTAAAGATAAGAAATTAATTTAATTCATTTTAAATTAATTAATTAAATGATGTGTTTATGAATCCTTGCTTATGTATTGATGGATGATATTGATTTCCTTGAACTGTTTGAGATCTCAGATATGAGATAAGTAATGCTGGGTGATATGGATTATCTATTTATGATGATATTGTAGATTATCTGTCTGTGATATTGTAGATTATTTATCTGTGGTATTATGAATTATCTATCTGAGTGTATATGGATAATGAATTGAATTATTTTAACTTTAAAACAACTTGGCCTTAATAGATGGCGATTAGGATTTCGATGAGACCGGGATCGGGTTTCCATATTTGGATATCCGAAAACCACATCGATCCAAATTAACGATAGGTCGTGAATCTCAAGTGAAGACGAAAATTCAGAGTGCAAGGGTTATTGTCGTTAACTCTGAGGGTGATTCCAAAATGAGTGTAACGAGATAATGCCTTCGGTTTCGTTCGAACCCGGAACGAACTTGTATGGATTGAATGCTTTTAGAACATCGTCAAGCGGACGATGAGCATTCTAAGTGATGAGTTTTGTTAAGGTAATCGTGACCTTAAGCCTCATCAACCGGGAATGGCTAAAACAAGGGAGGTGCAGCAAGGCTTCATGGGTAGAACCCACTTGAGAGCGAGATATACCCCTGTCTAGATGTCCCTTTTTATTCGGCTTATTGGGCAGTTGTTGAGCTCCAAATGCTGGGGTTGTCTTTTTCGGAACTGTTCAGTAAGGAATGGTTCCGGTCTTGTGTTGCAGGGGGTCGGGAGTGATCCTCGGTACGCTGATCTAGGCCAGGTACTGTGACGGGCGGTACCCTAGTAGCCCTGCCATTGTTGGAAACCCATTCTTCCTACGAGACCCTATGGTTTTGATTGTATTACCCACGTTGTGGCTAGTATGCTGGAATTTAATAGATGTAACAATTTCAGCTATTTCTTATTTACTTGAAAACCCTAAACACTATTATAATATCACTGGATTTCCTATCAAAATGTTTTGGTTAGCGTAAGGTAAAAACTTTTCCATGTTTATGTGTGGGAAGTCTTACATGATACTTTTGTTTTCAAATGATTTTCAAAGTTAAGCAACTTTAACCTGTTACTCATACCAGACCCATGTTTGACCCGGAGTTTATCTTCTGTTTTCTTAAACTCTCGGGTACCCAAATTTTTACGGGTAGCCAAGGGATTCAGGTTAGCTTTGACGAATTGTGGAGGAGCAATGGAGCAGGAGGCTTCAACGTTATAGATATGTATAGTGTTTCGCTGTGTCGGTATCTCTGAGATGTATTGTTTGAGTTGTATTATATTGAGTTGTATTAACTAGACAGGTGTTATAACTGTCTAGTATGTGTTGTGTAAACTGTGTAACTCTGATGTATATGATATTATGTATTCTCTTATGTGATATATTATATTTTATTCGTTCCGCTGTTGAGATTCTGATGTTGTTTCTTCTTCTTCTCTATCTTTTCTAATTTCTCACCCCTTTCTTTCTTCAAGATGATCCAACTTTCTGGTGATAGAAAGTTGGGTCGTCACAAGCATAAACTCTAAGACTCTATAACTTATCTGGAATATCTTGAAATCTTGAACTCTTCAATACTCATGGGTCATCATTCTCCAACTCTTGAAACTCTATATCAGCATATTGAATCTACTCTTGATATTGTACAGTCTTCTTAATCGACACCTGTCTAATATCCTGCAGTATATACTATATATTACTTGATAAAACATTAGTATTTATATTTTATATAATGTTTATAGTTGTTATCATCAAAACTAATACCCAAGGTATTAACAATCTCCCTTTTTTGATGATGACAACTTTGTATATAAAATATAATATATTTCTTCCTGGGTTACAAAACTTCCCCTTAACCTATGCCTAGATTTTATATATTTCTTCCCCTTTGTTGTCAACAAAAATAACCATCTAAAACTATAACTCTAACACTAACTCTAACTCTAAATCTAACTCCCCCTAAATAAAATATTATAGACTAATGACATATAACGATGATGAGAATGATTTATATAAGAACAAAAAGTGATATGTAAAATGAGATAATAATGAAATGGAAATAAGGACAAGAATGATATATAGGAAATGATTAGTGATAACACAAATCATTAATAGTAACCAAACCAATCTATATATTCATTCAATACCATACCGTAATCCATTCACATCTTAAAATGTACATATAAGTAAGTAAAACAAATGTTAAATTAAATTAAATATACACACCACACAATCAAATTAACAAAGACAAATACCATCCGAACGTGATTTTATAATGATCGGGGATTTGTGAATAGGACAATGAGGATAATGAAGGCAAAAGTTCCTCTTTTGTTTGACGAGATTTCCATCTCAATCGAAACATACTTCTCCGCCGCATCGGACTTCGTCATCTTCCTCCATGTGTTCTTCCTCTTCATCCTCTTCCTCTTCTTCCTCATCATCGCTACCTTGAATGGGGTTATGAATAGCCATATTTGTATAATCATCTTCAATAACTATTGGATTCTTAGGATTATCCAATAGATATATCTGCAAATTGCGAAGAATTCTACTTTGTTTCTCTTGTTCTTTGGACACACAAAGTTGTACAACTTGTATTTCAGTCAACATCCCCAGAACATTCTTCATTTCTCCTTCCAATTTAATAACTTTGGCTATAATAGTGTTCTAGAAGGGGCCTTGTATTGGAGAAGGGAAGGAAAACGATGAATTCTCTTCTCTAGAACGTTTAGGATTAGAGGAGGCCATGGTTTATTTGTTTCAGAAGTCTAAAACAGAGAGAATATAGAGAAATGAAGAAGAAAGTCGAAATTTGGTTATTATATAACCACCAATTTGAATTCAGATTGAAATTTAAAAAACAAAAATTAACGTTACATGTCAACATAGAAGGATAGAATATATCAACATATATGTTATAATTTTGATTATTTTGTTTTTCTTTATATTTTGTAATTTTTACTTCATTATTTTTATATTTACGATAGAGAACAAATTCCTAACTCTCTTTTTAACTTAGTAAAAGATGTTTGATTCGATGTTTTGTTAATATATCAGCTATTTGATTTTCTATGTTTATAAATTCAAGTGATGTTATTTCTTTGTTTACATTATCTATTAGAAAATGGTGTCTTATATCAATATGTTTAGTTCTAGCACACTCTTGAATCATCCTATTTTTATGTTCTACCAATCCATTTTGTGGTGATGTTCTTGGAAATGAAAAATTATGAGTTATACCTTTGTTCTTACATAAATTCTCAAAATTTTCATTTTTGAATTCTCCACCATGATCACTCCAAATAGTTTTAATTTACTAGTCACTTGATTTTGAATTTGTTTAATAAAGATTTTAAACATTTCAGAAGCATCACTTTTAAGTTTTAGGAAAATCGTCTAGGTAAACCTAGAATAACCATCAAGTATTACAAATACATATCTACTGTACAGATTATATCTGTAAGGGATCAAAAAGATCTAAGTGAAGGAGTTCAAGTGGTTGCGAGGTAGAAATCATATATTTTGATTCAAAAGAACCTTTTCTAAGTTTTCATAATTGATATGCATCACATAAATTATTAGCTTTAAAATTCATTTTGGAAAGACTTCTAGTTAGATCATTTTTAGCAATTTTAGATATTAGTCTGAAATTTAAATGATCAAATCTTTTATGCCAAATCCAAGGATCAGCCAAAAGACTCAAATTATCATTTGAGATTTTCATACTTAATATATAGATGTTTTGTTTCCTAATACCTCCAAAGATAATGTTTGACTCATTATCTTCAATATGACATTTATCTTTTATGAATTTAATTTTGAAACCCTTATCACACAATTGACTAATACTCAACAGACTATGCTTTCAATTCCTAACTAACAAAATATTAGAAACAGTGGAAGTTTTAGAATTACCGATATTGCCGATGTCAATCACATATCTTTTAGAGTTGTCTTTAAAACTTACTAATCCACCATCTTTGTAAACTATATCTTTCAAAATTTTAGGATTTCCAGTCATGTGCCTTGAGCATCCAATATCCAATATCTATTTGTCCTTTTTGATCTGTAGAGTTTGATCATCAAGTATCTGTTCATCAAAAGCCATGTAACATATTCGTTCCTGCAATTCATACCTTTTCAAAAGGTCACGAGATTTTCTACAACAAATAGATGCAAATTTAAGAAACAACATTATGATGATTTTGCAAATTATCATTTTGAAAATAGTGTTAAAAATATTATCAAAAATTGCCACTGAAACTTTTTCAAAAATTAGACAATGAATACTATGAAAGCCAACACTCTAATACCAATGCGGATTACGCATCTTAAGGCTGGAATAACACTAGAGGGGGGGTGAAAAGTGTTTTGTGGATTTTCTAAATCTTTTTGAAACTTATGTAAATTTAATTACCTACAAATGCAATTCACAAACACAGATATAATCACAGAATCAGACATAGATGCAAATAATAAATAAAAGCAGTAAAGGAAAGAACATACCGGATTTTATACTGGTTCGGAGTTACCCTACATCCAGTCCCGCACAAACGTACGGATTTCTTATCAAAAATAATCTCCCAGATTACACCCTCGATTTCAAGGCCACGAGGTACACCCTCCTGTATTCGAGTCCAGGGCAAACTCTCTTGATTTACCAGGCCACAAGATCACCTAATTGATTTTCGAGGCAACAATCACACCCAATTGATTTCAAGGCTCAACCGTACCTTTTACTCAACAGTTTGATTTACAAATAATCCTATAACTCTGAATAGCACTGAGATCTTACGGAGAGAGTGGCAGAGAATCAAACAAGAGATAATCAAGTTTGATTCACTTGGTATTTCGGCAGAGTATAGTTTGGAATTCTTTAGAATAAATGTGGAAGATGAAGAAAAGAGAAAACAAATGAAATCTGGTTAAAAATTCGTTTAGAACTACTGGTATTTATAGGAAATCAACAGCCATATCTATTTGTGAAAGGATACGACGAATAGACACTTCTTTTGAAAATTTGAATTTTGAATTTAACGGTGTGGGTGCGTTTCCACCACCACCGAACCAAGGAGAAGGAGAGCACTGCCAAACCATCTTTCCTCCAGGCACGGCCGGTCCAAACTCCACATCCAAACACCACCGAACCAACTCCATCCACCCTCTACCGAACCAGAGTGCTACCGAACCAGCCACCCTCCATCCACTACCGGACCGAAGTCCCACCGAGCCAAAGTACTACCGAACCAAGTCCCACCGAGCCAAAGTACCACTCCTGCCGCAGAACAGCCCGCAGCGATTACTAGGGCAGATCTAGATAGGGTTGTGGTTGAAGTAACTAACCGCTTCACGTCCCAGCAGGAAGCCTTGGTGGACCATCTCATGTCACGCTTAAGGGATGCTGAAGAGTCCAACCGCAACACTGAATCATGGGGCGAGTCCCAGTCTGGAGGATCTCAGAGACAACAAAGATCTTCCTTCTTCGAAGGAGCTAACGGCAGAAGCAGCCATGGTAGGAGCCGAGATCGAGCATAGCCCGAATTTAGGCCTGAGGAAACGCTTGGAACCGAACCCAACGGGGGAGGTACCGGGCGGAGGTCAACTGTAGCTGAGCCTGTCATACTGCCTAACCACGGAAACGCCAGTGAACGGGGCCGAGCTAGAGTCCAGCCCGAAGTTGGACCCGAGGAAGTGCTTAGATCAGAACCCAGCAGGGGAAGATCAAGGCAAGGGCCAACTGTAGCTGACCCTAGCATGCTCCCAGAAGACCAAAGGCAGCCACTGGAAAATATGAGGAATGATAGACGATACCATCCCTACAGATCATCTGGACGGAATCAATCCCACAGAACAGAACCAAACTCGTTTCTATCTGCTCCAAATTCTGATGAAAGTATGGCACGCTTATTCAGAGAGTGCGTCCAACGAGAGCAAAGGGATCGGGGGATAGGCGCTAGAGTAACCAGCCCTTTCGCCCGCAATATCGAAATTGCTATCACCTCCCGAGAATGGAAGATGCCAACAATGGAACCTTACAAAGGAGCCTCCGACCCCGTTGTACACTTACAGAGATACACACAACATATGCTCATGAGTGGAGCGATAGAGGGAGTACTGTGCAATGCTTTCCACTATTCTTAGCAGATCTCGCTACCTCCTGGTTCTGTCATCTACCCCAGGGATCCATCAGCTCGTGGGAAATGTTGAAAGAAAAGTTTATCAGCTAGTTCCGTATTCATTTGGAACAACCTAAGGACGCTTATTCCTTATCCAGCGTCAAACAGAAACCTGGAGAGAAACTGCAGCAATACCTAACCCGATTCAATGCCGCAGCGGCCGCAGTCCAAGATGCCGATGAGAAGCTTATCCTAATGGCCCTCTGTAGTGGTGTGCATCCGGACACTAAATTTGCTAGAAGGTTGACAAAAGAAAAACCAACTACTCTACCCGATTTCTTCCATGAAGCCGGGAAATATATGAGGCTTGAGGATGCTGCCGTTGAGGGGCAGTCGGGACAGCAAAATAAGGCAACTCACAGCAACGCCCCTGCTGTGGCAAGGGACGTTCGAAGAAATGATTCCAGAGACAATGCTGGGGGCAAAAAGGGAGAAAAGCGCCTATATCGGCCTGGACCGAGATTCGACACATACACTCCTTTGAACGAGACCGTTGAAAATATCTTCCTTGCCACCCAAGGCGAAGTTAGATACAAACGCCCACCATACAAAAAGGAATCAGATAACGCGCAGAACTCTGGAAAGTTCTGCCGCTTCCACGAATCTCACGGGCATGATACCAATGAATGCCATCATCTCCGGGACCTGATTGAGGAACACATCAGAAGGAAGAAACTGGAACGTTATGTAAAAGGTCAGGACAGGACTCCAGCTCCTGCCAATTAGAACCCAAGGCTACCCTCACCGGAGATCGGCAGAGGAAACCGTAACACTAGCAGCTCTAGTCAAGAGAAGATAGTGGTCCATACCATCTCGGGAGGACCGCACATCGCAGAATGAAGCTGGAAAGAGATGGAAAGATATGGAAGGTCACTTAGAGACAATAAAGACTTTGTCAGTTCGGTTATGGAAGAACGCCACCCGAAGCGGAAAGAAAGTAATGACATCACATTCGGTAAGCGTGACCTAGAAGGAAGGCAATACCCTCATATGGATCCCATGGTTATCTCCGCCCGGCTCGGTCCCGCTGAAGTTTACCGAATCCTAGTAGACACTGGAAGCTCAGTAAATATCCTGTTTAAACATGCATTCGACAAGATGAAACTATCAATAAAGGACGTATCTTCCTGCGATAAACCACTACACGGCTTCACTGGAGATGCGAAGATGCCCCTCGGGCAACTGGACCTCTTTGTTGAGATTGGAAGCCATCCCCGCTCCGTTGTACGGAAACAAACGTTTGTGCTAATAGAAAACCATTCGGCCTACAACGCCTTCTTAGGAAGGCCAGCCTTGTCTGACTTCCAAATTGTCCTAGCCCCATGGTGCCTAAAGATGAAATTTCCAACGGACAATGGAGTAGAGGAAGTAGAAGGAGACCAGGAAGTTGCTCGAGACTGCTATGTGACTGAACTTCGCAACAACCACAGGAAGGATAAAGGGAAGGGTGTAGAGGTTGCCCTCTGCACGAAAAGTCTAGAAGCATAGCAACTAAAGAAAGCCCCTCCTCTTCGATATACCAGTGACCCTTTCAATGAATTAGACCTTAGGGACAGAGAGGAGGAGGCCACCGCCGAGCCTGCAGAGGCTATGGAGTTTGTATCTGTAGACAAGCACGACTCGAGTAGACTATTGAAAATTGGGTCCCAACTAAAAGCAGAGCTGAAGGAGCAACTCATCGACTTCCTCCACCACAACTTGGATGTATTCGCATGGTCACACGCTGACATGACCGGAATTTCCCCCGACGTAGCATGCCACGTACTAAACATTGACCCTACCAAGGTGCCCGTAAAACAAAGAAAGAGAAGTATGGGGGCAGAGCGATCAGCAGCCCTCGATGAAGAAGTAAAGAATCTGCTCGCCAATGACTTCATACGAGAAGCCATCTACCCGGAATGGATCGCCAACCCGGTGCTGGTAAAGAAGGCTAATGGGAAGTGGCGAACATGCATTGACTTTTCCAACCTAAACGACGCCTGCCCAAAGGATTGCTTCCCGCTTCCCCAAATCGACCAACTTGTAGACAGCACAGCCGGGCATGAGCTCTTATCTTTTATGGATGCATACTCAGGATATAACCAAATTCCTATGCATGCTCCCGACCAAGACCACACTAGTTTCATCACCGACCGGGGTTTATACTGCTATAAGGTAATGCCTTTCGGACTTAAAAATGCAGGAGCCACCTACCAGCGCCTCGTCAACAAGATGTTTGCAGGGCTAATAGGACAAACTATGGAAGTATACGTGGACGACATGCTGGTAAAGTCAAGGAAAGCCGACGATCACGTAAGCCACCTAGGTGAGATGTTTCAAGTACTTCGCCAGTATGGAATGAAGTTGAATCCTCTAAAATGCTCCTTCGGAGTATCATCGGGAAAGTTCTTAGGGTTCATCGTCCATGCTAGAGGGATTGAAGCAAACCCTGATCAAGTCCAAGCGCTAAAGGATATCAAGATACCTTCCACTCGGAAGGAAATGCAAAGCCTGAATGGAAAAGTGGCCGCCCTAAGCCGATTCATCTCCAAAGCAACGGACAAGTGCGTCCCCTTTTTCGAAGCTCTAAAGAAAGACAAAGGAAAGTTCGAATGGACTGACGAATGCTTAACCGCTTTCCTTAACTTAATCGAACACCTCCAGAAACCATCGGTACTCTCGACTCCAAGCGAAGGCGAAGAATTATACCTATACCTTGCTGTGTCATCTCACGCCCCGAGCGCCGCCTTGGTAAGGGAAGACAACCACACACAACGGCCAGTTTACTTCGTCAGTAAGAGGTTTATGGGGGCAGAAGTCAGATATACTAAACTTGAGAAGCTAGCATACTGTTTACTAATCACATGACGGAAACTA
Organism: Allium fistulosum; assembly: GCA_030737815.1. Lineage (NCBI taxonomy): Eukaryota > Viridiplantae > Streptophyta > Magnoliopsida > Asparagales > Amaryllidaceae > Allium > Allium fistulosum. Next base: position 310,532,041 of record CM060908.1, read on the forward strand.
CGTCACTACTTCCAGTCTCATTCCATCAAAGTTCTGACCGATCAACCACTAAGGCAGGTACTCCATCGTCCCGACACTTCTGGGCGACTACTTAAATGGTGCATTGAACTAAGTCAATATGATATCACCTACCACCCTCGCTCCACTATCAAGGGACAAGCCATGGCCGATTTCATTGCAGAATTCACTACCAATGAAGGTAAGGAGCAATCGGAAATAGCAGAAGACATCAAGTGGAATCTCTTTGTGGATGGTGCGTCAAACGAACAAGGCTCGGGGGCAGGTGTGGTAATAATCACTCCCCGGGGAAATAAGCTGCACTATACTATAAGGTTGGAGTTCGCTGCCACCAACAACGATGCAGAATATGAAGCAGTGATAGCTGGATTAGAACTTGCCTTAGAAATTGGAGCCAATTCTTTGTGTCTTCATAGCGATTCTCAACTTATTGTTAATCAAATACTAGGAGAATTCCAGGCTCGAGAAGAACGACTCATATCATATTTAAGGAAGACCAAGTTACTTCTCCGTCGATTGGACCACTACTTAGTCAAACACATCCCTCGGGAAGAGAACCAAGAGGCCGACGAATTGGCAAAGCAAGCTAGCATGAGAGACAGCACTATTTCCGGAGCAGTAGCCATCTCAAAGCAACTGACCCCAAGTTTTGAACAAGTGAATCTAATAGCTGCAACCGAAGAAGCAACTTGGATAACTCCCATCCGAGACTACTTACAAAATGGCACACTACCCAACGGGCGTAACGAAATCAAGAAAGTCTTGAGGAAAGCTTCCCGCTACACAATACAATAGGGCACCCTCTATCGGCGCGGCTTCTCTAACCCCTTATTAAGGTGTGTCACTGGAAGGGAAGCCAAGGAAATCTTATCCAACATCCATCAAGGAAGCTGCGGAGATCACACTGGAGGGCAGACTTTGGCAAAAAAGATACTCCGATATGGATATTTCTGGCCCACCTTAAGCAAGGACGCCTTAGATTTCGTCAGAAAATGTGACAGATGTCAGAAGTTTGCTAAGATTCCGCGGCTACAAACAACTGAGATTACTCAAATGAACAGCCCTTGGCCCTTTGCGGTATGGGGAATTGACTTGATTGGCGAACTACCAATGGGTCGAGGCGGGGCCAAATATGCTATAGTAGCAGTCGACTATTTCACCAAATGGGTGGAAGCAGAACCCCTAAATAAGGTATCTTCAGCAAAAGTTATTAACTTCTTGATCAAAAATGTTCTATGCAGGTACGGAGTCCCATTCAAAATCATATCGGACAATGGACTTCAGTTTGACAGCGAGGAGTTTGCCAACTGGTGCCAAGGGCACGGAATTCACAAAAGCTTCTCATCCGTAGCTTATCCCCAGGCAAACGGACAAGTCAAAGCCATCAACAAAGTCCTCAAAACTCTAATCAAAAAGAAACTCGAAAAGTCGAAAGGCGCTTGGGTGGATGAACTTCCTACGGAACTGTGGGCCTATCGCACATCTTTCAGAACATCAACAGGGCATACTCCTTTCTCTTTGGCATACGGATCGGAGGCTATGCTCCCAGTTGAAACTATAGTGCCTTCCCACCGTAGGATCCACTATAACCCAGAAGAAAACGAAGAACTCCTCCACATGTCTTTGGACCTAATTGAAGAAAGAAGAAACGATGCAGCACTCAAAACATCAGCTCACAAGCAAAAAGTGGCAGCGCAATACAACTCCAAAGTCAAGCATCGTAGCTTACAAGAGGGAGATCTTGTCCTCAAGCGAATCTTCCCGCACCCCGGAGCACTAGATCCAATCTGGGACGGACCATATGTAATTCATAAAGATCTCCACAATGGAGCTTATATTTTGTCAACAGTGGACGGGGAGGTGTTCCAGAGGGCATGGAACATCCAACACCTTCGTCGATACTTTTCTTAACTTGTACTGCCCATATGAAGTGAATTAACAAAGAGAATCAGTGGACGTAGGCATTTTCATGCCGAACCACTTTAAAAAAACTTGTCTCTTTTTAACTTGTTCCTTCATATCTTGGCTGCTTGTTAACTTTATCCTTTTTTGTTGAACAAAATCCTGTGCAAATAGCATTTTCATTCAAGGTGCTCCACAGCGCGACTTCTCCTGGACAAGACCTAACAGGTACTATACGAATCTATGCCCTCGCCAATGAGACACTTTTGCTCCGGCATCCCTCTGCTGCGGGTTAACTCATTGCTCGCGACGGCCCTCAAAGCCAACTGTAATGAGCCGATTATAAGCCACCGAGAAGGCGGACTATAGCCGAGGCAGCTCATTACGGCGTTCGGCTCGCTGGCAACTGTGAACCAACTATAAGCCCCAACATAAGGTGTGGCCAGCCAGGGGCAGTTCACGGTTGACGATCGGCACCCATGCTAGCCGGCCACAGTAAATCGAATAATACCCACGATTATGGGCCATAATGGCCCGGGTAGTTACTGTGCGCGATCTCGGCTCCGTTGTGTCTTAAGTGCGGCTGTGGTAAAAAAGAATTAACTCCTTGCGGAGGCGTAAGATGGGTGACAAATGTCTCCAAGACCCACAGCTAGGGAAAGTGACTACAAAGACCGTTTGCCACGAACTTAAGCACATCGAAGGCCTTCCGTGATTGGAAGTTTTACTATTTCTCATATTTCAATTTTATTTGAAAAACTTTTCTCCTATCCTCTGTAACAATCCCTAAAGTACAGGACACAGAATAAGAGACATTCGCTAATGGAAGCGGGTACTCACAACAAGACACTGGACCGCATTCCATACTCGGTCACACAGGACATTCAAAGCTGCCATCTACAAGCAGAATATGAAGGGCGGTATTTTCTTCTTTCATGAATAAACACGTGGCTATAATTTATTTACACATCACACTAACACTGCAAGACATGAAATTATGTTTTAAGCAAGAACTTGACATCAAACACAATTGAAATACAAGCACACGCATAGCCATATTTCTCATATAACATGTCAAAATAGCAAAAACATTCAAAAAACGATAGAATCAGCTTAAGTTAAAAAATTACACGTCAAGAATAGTGTTGTTTATTACAAGTAGCATAATTACAACCTAAGAGTTACGTTACTGTTTTGAGACTAACGTATACAACAATGTCAAGTCCACCAAAAGATATCCAGGTCCAATCAAGGAGCCGGCCGCGTCGGAGTTTTATCCTTGCCATGTTGCCCGCCTGTCCGGACAAAGAAAGAATTCATTAGTGATAAGCAACCAAGTTAACGGAAAGACCAGAAAGGAAGACTTACCAGCACCTGCTTCTTGACCATCCTGGTCATCATCCTCTACTTGTACACCTGCCTCCCCCGGCAACAGCATGCGCGCTCTATCAATCCCAAAGGAGCGGGAGATTACATCAAGCTGCTCGCCTTTGAGAAAGCTTGGGAAATAGTCGGGAGGTGAGTTCAGAAGCTCCTGAGGGCCGTACCCATCTACTAGTGACCTCGGGGTAGGCCCATGACATCCCGGTTCTAACTGAGCTAGGGGCACTGCGGAAGGATCGTCTCTATCCTGGGATTTCCTCTTTTCTGATCGGGTTTCAACTTTACAAGACATTTATCTGTAAACACAAAGAAGTGCGTCGTTAGAATAAAGGAAGTAAACAAGCAAGTGTGTGCAGTCTGGGATTTCACTCATAATTCAAGTCATAAAAGTGCATTCGGTAGTTCAAGACCGGAAGGTCATTCAGTATTCAAACCATCAATCTCATTCGGCAATCATACTCCTCATGGTCATTCGGCATTTCAAGCATAAAAGTTCATTCGGCAAAAGCAAGACTCACCTGGTTCGGCACTACAGTTGATTCGGCACTAAAGTTGATTCGGCACTATAGTTGATTCGGCACTAAAGTTGATTCGGCACTAAAGTTGATTCGGCACTACAGTTGATTCGGCACTACAGATGATTCGACACTACAATTGATTTGGCAGGTAAGGGATAACGGAGACACAGGGTCCATACTTATAAGAAAACGTAAATGACCGGACCAAATGGTTCGGCGCATAGGTCCGAATAAGGATGTCCGAGCTAAAACAAAGCGCGGCATTACGCTAACATATGCCCCACTTTGGGGGGCAAATGTGGGTGCATTTCCACCACCACCGAACCAAGGAGAAGGAGAGCACTGCCAAACCATCTTTCCTCCAGGCACGGCCGGTCCAAACTCCACATCCAAACACCACCGAACCAACTCCATCCACCTGCTACCGAACCAGAGTGCTACCGAACCAGCCACCCTCCATCCACTACCGGACCGAAGTCCCACCGAGCCAAAGTACTACCGAACCAAGGCATTGCCGAACCAAAGTTGCCAGGCCAGATTGCATCAGCCCAGGCCCACCAACAGCTATATACATCCAAGACCCCTGCCCCCAGCCTCACTCTATAAATAGAGGGGCAGGGGTACAACAATGGGGGACAAGTTTGAGAGCTCAAGCACGGAGAGAACTTTCAAACAACTTTCTTTTACTTGTATCAAAGCTTTGTACTTGTAATCTAAACAAGAGAAGAGAAATAACATATAAAGTGGATGTAGGCACATTCTGGCTGAATCACTATAAATCTGCGTGTCTTTTTACAGTTTAGCCCATGTTTTTCATATATTTGCATAAATCACCCAAATCACTAAGAACAACATAAGATCTACTAAATCATACGACTTTGAGGTGTTTGTCCATTTTTTGTGCAAACAAACGGACACCATGTCGACATGGGGTATCCCATGATGTCGACATACCCTAGTTAAAAATAATGTAAAATTTGTTTTGAAAATGATATTGAAAGGAAAACAAGATGAAATGATTCTGGAGTAAAATAAACTAATTTCCCTATGTTTTAAAATAAAGAAGAGTAAAAAAAATATTTTTAGAATGTATATATAAATTTGATTTTAAACTCAAGTATATATATATTATAAAGAATATTTAAAAATCAGAAGATAGTTTTAAAAACAAACGAAGTTTAAAACAAGAGTTTATTTAAAAACAAAAACAAAAAATATTTTAAGGCTAAAACATTTTGAAAAGCAGTTTTGAAAATCATTTTGAAAAACCATTTTGAAGTAGTTTTGCAAGCTTCTTCCTGCAGAATATCTCATCACATCAGGACTCGAGAACTTGTACAAAACCAGGATGTTCGTGGGTTTGTAAGCCACTTGTCATAGGTTTGTAAGCTACTTGTCGTGGGTTTGCAAGCCACTAAGAAGGTAGAAATGGGTTCCATCCCAAATGAAATATGGAATAAAGATTTTCGTGCTATTATGTAGTTTTAACATAATTCTAGACTCAATACTTATCTTGTATTATTAAAATCTTGAACTCTTGATAACTTGATTTCTTGATACTCATGAGTCTTCAATCTTGATATCTTTGATCTTTAAATTCATCGGTCTTGTATCTCTATATTGTACAGTCTTCATTCTTAGTACATGCATGTTTATATACTACATATACATATATATATATATATATATCTAAACTATAATGTTAGTATTTATATTTTATAACAAGTCCTAAGGTTGTTGTCATCAAAACCATCCTTCTCAAGGACTAACAATCTCCCTCTTTTTGATGATGACAACCTATGTTTATAATATATACTTCTCCTTCACAATAACTCCCCATAAAACTAATAACTCCCCCTAAATCTAAGCCTAACTACTCTAACTACTCTATTTTATATTTCTCCCCCTTTGTCATCAACAAAAACTACTCCTAAACTAATATAACTCCCCCTTAGTCTTATATTGGAGTACCTGTGACAAATTAAGATGGAGTGTATATATATATATAATATCATGAGTTAATTAATGAAAACATAACCAATATGATAGTTTAAATCCAATAAACATATACTATGTTTCATATAATTCTATACATTCCATTCAAATCAAATCAATTCTAATCAAAGCAAATCAAATCAAACAAACCAAATCAAACAATTCAAATCAAATCAAACAATTCAAAGACAAGCAATTCAAACCATAAGGAGATCAAATATTTTTAGGAATTTCAACCCATCCTTCTTCTCCAAAGATAGGATCCTTTTTAATATCTTCCCAATCTTCATTATCTTGAATTAAAGTTCCTTCAGGATTTGCATTGAGATCAACTTTGTTTAGGGCAGAAATCATCCAATGGAGGGCATCGAAATGCTTCTCTTGTTCTTTTATCATCTGCATTTAACTTAGTTCTAAGTGCCTTTGATTGCGGAAAATAAAAGTAAGTATATTCTTGAATGATTTGAGAGTTTCTTCAAGATTTTCACTTAGAATTTGAGAAGAGGAAGCAATTTTTGGTAAGCAGTTAAAAGATATAAATAGAGATAAGTAGAAATGAAGAAAATACAAAATTCGGGAAGAAACAGGTATTTGAATAGGCAGAAATTCGTTTAAAATGAATATACATGAGTTAGTTATTTTAATTTCAAAATTTAAAAAAATAACCAAATCGGATAGTTATATGTCGACATAGAGGGTTGGGGTATGTCGACATGGGTATTGTAACGACCCAGAATTTCTGTCATTTGAAATTCGTATATTTAATTGATTTTAAATATTCACAAGTAAATTTTATAAGTTGAATAACTTATATTTGAAATATCTGGATTTAATTGGATAATTAAATTATTGATTTAATATTTGAAATTGTGTAAATAATTGGAAATTGGATTTAATATGAATAAAAATGATTTATAAATATGAATTTAATTCTATTTGAATTAGAATGATGTTAGAGAACTTTTAAAATTGATTTAAAAGTTAAATTACAGAAATTGAATATTTTAATATTTAACTAACGAGTGAAAATAGCCATTTTTTAAAACAGTCTCGGATTTCGATGAAACTAGTTTCATTGGATCTGTAATGTTATATTATTGTAAGATTTCAAATTTCGTGTCAATCAGATTTATGGTTTGTCCGGGGCAAGCTAAAACGAGTAGAAATCTGTTTAAGTGAAATTTTAAATTTAAATAATGCGATTCGAAAACCTATCTTCCAAATACGAACGAATTGATTCCCGATATATATTCCATTGCATTCGGAATAGCGGTAAAACATTATAAATGCAAGGCGGCATGCTTCGTTTGGAGTTCGGAAAAATTTCGGGTGAATAGTGTCGTAGAATTTTCTATAAAAGGCCATATTTTTCACAATTTTCACTAAAACCCTAGCCAAGTTAGGGCTAGCCACCGTTTTCACTTTAATGGCCAAAAACTTCCAATCTTTCTCCCTTAATTTCTTCCAATCCGTAGACAATTACGAAAAACTTTCAACTACAAAATGATAGAGCGTATCGAGACCTTCGATTCCATACGGTGATGATCGAAAACAATGCGATGGATTGACCAAAAATGGGCCGCGTTCATCACAAAGTCGCGCACGTTTTTCCACGTGATGGCACGGCCAAGCTCGACATGCTCATAGCCAAGGGTAGAGTGGAGCACGACCTTTCAATTGGTGGTGATTGATCGAAGGATAGGCGAACGAAGACGGAGTATAATTTGAAGGAGTGGTGGCGGCTCTATGGGTTGATCGGCCTGTAGGTTTTTACGAGGGGGAAGAAGATAGTAGATGAGGCCTTGATTTTTAGAAGCAAAATCGAACGGCCCAGATCGAGTAAAGGTTTAAAAAAATTAAAATTGAAATTATATATATTAACTTGTATAAACTTTGAAAATGTATAACTTCTTCATACGAGGTCCGTTTCTGACGAAACAAACTGCGTTGGGTTCGTATTGACGAGCACTACATTTTAGAGCTGGTTTGAAATTGATTGGAACTAGTGTGAATTTTGGGTAAAATTAAATGGTCGTTTAATTTTATTCAGAATAAAACACTGCAACTGTTATTGGAAGCAATGTGAGTACAACTCACTCTTTCTGACTCGCTGATATTTTTATATAAGTGAGAATAAATGTTATTTATGCCAATTGATGATTTTTTGGATGATATATGATATATTGTATATATATTGATTGGTATTTGGATATATACCTGCCTATTGGAGCAGATGAGACCCTATACATTCCCGTGTATGAGCGGATGACCCATTGTATGCGCGTCTGCCTCGAAGCAGACATTGTACACATATTCTAATATGTATATTTGTTGCAGGTTATAGGTTGGAGGGATCCAACTGGATTCCTCACCAGTATTGGTTTATTTACAAATATTGTGATATATGTTGTTATCATGTGATATATGATGTTTGGATGTCGTGATTGATGTATTTAGTGCTGTTGCAGCATTAGGCCTATTTTGGAAATTTAAAAATGTTAAAGTGATGTTTTCAAATTAAAAAGGATTTTCAAGTGATTTTGAAAATAGATGTTTTATTGATTTTTGAATTGTAAAGGAATTGAATTTATTTTGAATAAATAAAAGTTATAATTTTTATGTTATAAAAATTATGATTTTTGTGAAACGTACCAAAATGTGATTTTTGGAATATGAAATGAACTATTTTGTAAATATAGTTTGAATTGAGATTTTGGACTTACTATAAATGGTTTATATAGAAGATTTATAAAATTGAATTTTTATAAATCAAAGTAAAGGAATTATTAAGGAATTTTGTAAATGATAAAATGGAGTTATAAATGGGTTTTATAAGTGAATATTTGGCAAGCGATTTAAATAAATAAAAGATTAATTAAAAGGGCCTAGTGATTGTATATGGCGCTAAATATTTGTTTATTTGCTTTGATAGTTAAATAACCGACGATCAAATTTGGCCATTTTAGTTCCTCGACTTGATGTGGGAATTATTTAGTCATACACTTAGTACGTAGCCTTCTGTGTAGGCTTGATTATCGTTTGTGTTGAGGATGTTTATTCGTTAGTGCAGAGTATTACTCCAATCTATCGAGCTTCCTTCTTGGCCTGAAGAATAACAAGTTGAAAGTTGGAGACGTGATAAGTCTATGAGACTTAGTTTCTGTGTGAGGTTGAGAAACGCTTTTGCGTTGTTGGTGCGAAGAGACCGGGATCAGATTTTGTAATGGCCCAAAATTTTTAACAAATATTTTATTCATTTATTTAAAACCTTGGCGTTTAATTGATTAGAAGAATTTGAAATGTTAAAATTTCTTGAATTTAATTTTAAAACATTTTCCTAATTTTTAAATAAATATAAGCAATTTCTGTAATGGTAGATTTTGGTTAAAATTTTTGACACTAATTGAAAGTTTAAATTTTAAATTCTAACTTCAAATCTTTATTTAAAATATATATATTTACAACATTTATTTCGCTGTTGTTTTACTTACTTATATTGCTTATATACTTTTAAATTAAGTAATAAATAATGTTGTAAAAAGGCAATAAATTATACGTTTTAAATTAGTACGTTATATCTGTTCTTGTTTAATTTATTTGGCGCTATAAATGGTACGTTATTTCCTAATATATTCTTTAGCATATTTACTAAATAAATAAGAAACGAATAAATTTAAATTACGTTACTTTGTTAATTAATTTGGGCGTACGTTTCGTTTTAATTATTACATCTATAATACGCACTCTTTAATTTCTTACCTTAGCTGGAAAAAAAAGAGAAAAAGAAATCATTCAATCAACAGCCGTTCAAATATGATTTCCTGCCTTGGAAATCACGTGAAAAACTACCCACTTTCATTTGCATCTCCGTATTTAATAGGAATATAATCTTTGAATTCACCGTTCAATTTCATTATTACTTGCCTTGTAATTCGCATGCCATAATTTACCTTCTTTCCACTTTCCATTTGACTCTTTGTAATTAATTGGAATAAAATCCTACAATTTCCTCTAGCCGTTACTTTCTTTATTTCTTGCGTTACTTTTATTTTAATGTGGGCGTACGTTTGATTTGATTAATGCATCTATAGTGCGCATTCTTAATAAAAATTTATTACCTTAACTAAATAAATAAATTTATCTGTAGCCTTGCATTCCAAGTGGGAAAGAAATCATTTCCCTATCCGTTCAAGTTCTTTTAAATCTAGCTTTGATAGGTTACGTGTAAATTTCTACGCTTCTCTTTTTCTTCATTTTTATAATAGGAATAAAATCTCCAAATTCGCGTAGCCGTTTCAAGCAAATTTATTTCTCTTTAGACGTTCAAAATCCGTTTCAAGATTGCTTGAAATTCACGTGTAAACTTTTACACGTTCTTTTTGATTCAATGGTTTTAATTTGGTATAAAAACTCTTTTATTTACTTACCGCTCAAAACAACAAATATTTGCTTGCCACTTTTGCATTGGATTTACTAACTTATCAGCAATCCAATACGTGCGGAAACTTTCTTGCCTATATTCTCTCACCTCAATCAATGCAATCGTGTATAATTGATTTAAATTTATTTGCCTATATTCTCTCACCTCAATCAACGCAACCCTGATAAATATAAGCCTCGTACACAAATAGTTTTCAATTGCATCTCAACATTTCCTTCATTTCTTCTTGCGTGCGTGAGCTCTGAAGGTATGACCTCCATTTTCTTCTTTTTATTTTATATTTTTTCCATGCTTTGCTTCTCCCTTCCTGTCCTCTACTTCCAGTATATTTGACAAATCCATCTTTATATTTCAACCCGCGTTCACAAATTTTCACGTTATAACAGTCTCCATTTAATTGATTTTTTTTTATGTTTAATGCTTATGTAAATTTTAAGCCAAGCTTTTTAGAGACGTATATATATGTAGTCTTATATCTTATTTGTTATTATAAAATATTAGTAATATACATATTTTGAAAATATAATTTGATTTTTTTTATTCCTGTTCGAATATAACATATATTAATATGGCAGCTGAGTGTTGTAAAAGCATTAGTGACTAATGTTGTAAAACTAAAAATTTAAATGTATAATTTTCATCTCGATTCTAGTGTGTATATATATAAAGTATGTTTTGTTTTTCTCTTTTCTGTAGATATTCGTATATAAATACGTTGTTATATGGTATGTATATGATAGTTGTTGAGTCGATTTTATAAAACTGTGTTTAAAAGTTTCCATTTTGTTTAACAATAAATTGTAATTTTACAAGGTATGTATATAACAGTGGTTTATAAGTTTAAGTAATATATGTATATAAATTTTCGATTTACATACATGACCTGTATGTATTATTCAAGTGCATGATCTATTATTCTTGTTTATATGGATATAAAATATAGGTTGATTTTAGTATACGTGTTCAATTTAAAACAACGATGTTTGAAATATATATATATATATATATATATGTAAAATTTTATTGTGTTTGAATTAAATATCAATTTGAAAATATACATTTTAAATTGATTTTTTTCTGAAAATTATATATGCAATGTATCTTCTTCATCGATCCCGTTTTGATTTGAATTCGTCTACTCCTATTTATCAGCTTATCCGTGATTCATGTCAATCTTGTTCGTTTTGGAAATTCGTTCTTGGATTCGTAACTCATTTCAAATCTCTCTAGCCTCGAAAGGTGAGCAATCATTCACGATTTACGTTCTTATATTTATTAAATTTGATTTCAATGGAAACGACAATTGAAATATGATGCTGTAGTTATTGAAATTGTTATATATGCTGTTATCTGTAACTGTTCACCTGTGGGATATGACACCATATCCTGTTGTTTATATTTTATTGTTATTTATGATATATGCCTGTTGTTGTATTTTATATTATCTGTTATCACTCTGCAAGTTCCCTGTTAGTATAGAATTCACTATGGGTTGAAATGATACATACCCGAACGGACTTTAGAATAGGAGAAAATCGTTATGGGTTGAAATGATAAACCCAAGCGATTTTCAATTGATTTGAATTTGGGATTACGGGTCGAAATGATATCTACCCGTATGTATTTAAATTTACGGATTGAAATGATAAATATCCGTACCACTTGACCATAAATAGGAAATTATATACAGACACCGTTGGTCCATATATAAATATATTGAAAATAAATTCTATGGTTTTGGAAAGAAATATATGGTTTTAATAAAAGTTTATTCTTAAATTATTACATATAAATGGTAATGATATATATAGATTAAATAATGATATTTAATTTAATTAAGATGGATTTAATACATATAATATGTTTAAGTATAAAATTTATATTTCAAAATAGATTTTTGGTAATAATTTGAATAATTTAAGGTTGGGAAGATAATTTGAATTTAGTTGAAATTTTTATTCATTAAAGAATTTTATTAAATTAAACCGATTTGAAACTTATTGAAATTTAGATTTAAGATATGATTTATAACTTGGGTTTGATTTAAGTAATTTAATGAATTTTTCTTGTTTAAATAAATTTAAGGAAATATTTAGAAAAAATGTAATTTAAGGCTAGTTAAATGATATTGAATTTATTAAGTGAATATTCCCTGATTAAATAATAATGAAGTTAAATCAAGAGCTATATGAAACTGTTAAATTTAACTTTGAAATGTTGAATATTAAAGCTTTGAAATATATTGAAAATTTAAATGGTCTATTGAGAACTGTATGGAATTGATGAATTAAGCTTTGAATAAATTTGAATTTGGAATTTGAGTTGATTTGAATCGATTTGTGAGACTTGAGGAAATTTTAAATACTTCACTTTATAAATTATTTAACCTATATATATATATATATATATATATATATATTGGAAAAATAAATATATTTGAATTGAAATGATAATTGGGTTTTGAAGTATAAATTAAATTGAAATGACCACGGTGTTATAGTGTATATTTCTACATTGTAGATAGTTCTGCAGATCCTTAGAGGATGGTTATCCCAAACATCCTTTAAGTTACTTATATTTCAATTGATATTTCACTTGAGTTGGATTTATTGATATAAGAATGTTAATCCTGACTCGAGTGTTTTGTGTTTTGCTTTACGCTCGGGTCAGACCGAGTGATACAGCATTTGAGACTCGCCTTTGGAGTTTGGAGCTTCCTTTGGAGATCCAACTATCGCCTCAGCTTTCAGCTCTTCTAGTTGATTTGTTCAGAGAAGTCATTTGTTGTACTGGAGACTTCACTGAATTTGAGATATTCTGTTGTATTTTATTTCTAACTCTGATGTTTATATAGTAGCTTCATGAACTACTATTTTATCTATTCCGCTGCGTATTATTGTATTACTCTGTGTCTGTGATTCTGTGATTGATTTATTTATTGTATATGCTGAGTTTTGCCAAATTTTAAATTAACAATCTGATATTTTGAATTATTCAAGTCCAACATGTGTGGATTTATTGACGATTTGAATGGTCCAAAATAACGGGTCGTTACAGATTTATCTGAAAACCACTTCGGACCAACGTATATGCGACGATTGTGCAGGTTGGTTATTGATGATATTGATATTCCGGATTTTCATAGAAGAGGACTGCTTGTTGATCGTTTGGGGTTAAAATCCTAATATACATCCAGTATCAGTGGTCTCTTCTTTATGAAATATCCAATGCAAGGACTATTCGCTACTACTCCTAGGGATTTCCCGGCAGGAGTTGGTAGGAAAGTGCCTTCGGTTTGTCATGTTCCTGGATAAATTGTATGAATGTTTGTCTGACATTGCATTTCTAAAGATTACGTACATTGGTTTTTACAAACGTACATCTTTTTGGTGGCGGAGAAGGCAACTTCTCTTAGCTTAATACCCTTCCTTGAGACGTACGAGCTCAAGGGTTGTATTTTTGTGGAAGGCAATTAGTAGTCAACGGAAATGGCCGTGTGGCATTCATAGTGATGTGATTGTGATTTGTGAAAGGTAATCGTTGCCTTAGGCCTCATCAAACGGAAATGACCAAAATAGGGTTAGATGCGGCAAGGCTAAGTGGGTCGCTCCCAAGTAGGATACGATCATCCTCTTCTAGATATATCTTTATACGCTATGACATCGTGTATCTGATTATTGTGGTTTATATGCTAGAGGGCCCTCGGTAAAGGTCGGTAACGACCAGAGGATGGCATATTCGGTACCATCTAGTTATAGAGGTGGGCCGGTCTTGTGTTGGTAGAGGGCAGATGTTCTGTGCCTTGGGACATCCATCTAGAGGTGTACCCCTTCAGAAGGTAGTCCCTTCACCTGGTCATTTGTATGGAAATCCAAACTCCACTACGTACTTGCCATTTTGATTGTATTACCCATTTTGGGCTATATGATGGAATTTAATCAATGTAACAATTTCGGCTATGATTAATATTATTTGTATATACTAGACACTAGTATAATATAAGATGATTCGATATGAAATGTTTTAGTTATCGTAAGGTAAAAACATGTCCGTGTTTATGTGTGGGCGTGTCTTACGAGATACTTTTGTTTTGAAAACAAAGGAAATTTTTTGGTAATTTAATAAATTCAGTTGAGTGTGTTTCTCACGCTAGTTTACCAGACTGATCCGAGCGTTCTTCCCTTTCAACGCTCGGGTCAGATCGAGTATATTTACAGGTTTAGATTAGTGCTTTTGGAGCTTCAGCAGGAGAGCTGGAGATCTTTATTTCGTATACACGTATCTGTTTTGCTTGATTATCCGCTGTGCTTAGTTGTTGTATATTGTCGGCAATTGTGAGGACAGGTTATTATAACCGTCTATGCTGATAACTATTGATTGATTGTTGTACTCTGATTGATGTAAGTCTATATAGTTTCTATTTTGTAAAAATCATTGATATGATATTATATGTTTTCTGCTGCGATGTGAGATTCTGTATTGTTCTATTTTGTTCTATCTTCTCTCTTTCTTCTCTTCTCTTCTTCTCTCTTCTTTTCTTTCTCTTGACTTTCCGTCTGTCTGTGCTTTTTGGGTCGGACATGTGTGGATTATTGTCGATTCAAAGGTTATCGGATTTGTTTGATTATGTTTAGCATGATAGGGGGTTCTCACTTTGTGAACAGTGACGAAGCTTAGACTCTTACCCCTACATGTCCCTAGTGTGAAAGGGTTGGTTGATAGTCGAGAGGCTTGCCGTAAAAGCAGATCCGATGTACCACATGTAGTTACCTCCATGTTGAAAAGCAGGAGTGCCCTCATGTTGAAAAGCAGAAGGGTAGCGGGATGGTTGAAAAGCCTACCGGGGCGGGTGCAGGAGTTGCCCGTTCGTCACACGTGGTATAAGAGCTTAGATTATGTATATTCCTTAGCTTTGTTGTGTACTTAGTATAGATAGGGACAATAGCACCCTAGATTGAGTTGAGTGTATTATATATATGAGCGCGTATTTGTTAGTGAATATAAAATGTTTTATATTGTGTTTGATTATCCGTTGAGTTGTTTGTGAATTCTGGTCGGTATGTGGGACGCCATATTATTGATAGGGATTTATAAACACTTAAACGAGGCAAGTCGACATAGTATTATTTTAAAAGTGGGTAAATGAAATAATTTTACCTCGATTATATTTTATATGTAGAGGAAATGATTTTTCAAAAATATTATAGTGTATATAAATGAATTGTTTGGTTGTTGAAAATGTAAATATATATAAGTTAATAAAAGATGTATGAATAATCCAAACAAAATCAACAATTGTAAAAGAATAAATTATTTAAGAAAATGAATTATAAGTATGGAATTATAATTAATATGATTTACAATTGTGAAATAATCTTATATAAGTGAAGTAAAATGGTGGAATTGTATAAGTAAAGATTTATAAATGTGATTTATAAATATAAAAGGATTTTAAAAGAATATAAAGCACTGAATTCACTACTGTTGCTGGGAAATAATAAGGGTGATGACTGCAGCATCATCAGTATCATTTTCGAGTTTCTATGTGATGGATTTGCTACCAATAGTAAATTGAAAGTTAAGTTTTGTTGTGATAAACAAATTTGAATTTAAAGTCCAAGTTGAAATTGATAAATATAAGTGAAATGAGTTTTAGATATAATATGAAATAAAAAATTTAACTTTGGTAAAGTTGAAATAAATTTGAGTAGCATAATAAAATATATGATTTGAAATCTAGCTAAAGGAAAGTTAAATAAATTGGATTAGATTTGAAATGGATTAGATAAATTATTGAAATGGAAATTTAAACTTAAAAGATAAGTGATTATATAACATGAATTTGAAAGTTTAAATAAATAAGTTGTATAACTTATAAAATGAGAAAATTTAAGTAAAACCAATTGTTAAAATGGTTAAACAATTTTGTTAAGAAAAACAAAATCTGAATTTGGATAGTGATATGAAATTTGACTTAAGTAAAAGTTAAATAAAATGACTTTAGAAATGAAATCTAAGTTAAGTTAAATAAAATAGAATTTGAATTAAGTTGTGAGCTTAAGTTGTATAGTGAAGATAAATGCAAGTGAAGATGAAATGAAACATAACTTAAGTGATGTTGAATGAAGTTGAATTTGATATCAAAATGAATAAATAAAGTGAATTAAAAAAGTGAAGTGATGAATATGAATATAAACTTGAATTATTATAATGAAATTCAACTTTAGTTGTAAACTGTGAATATAGTGAATACTAGAATTCAATCTAAATTGAATATCAACCAAATTGAAATTAAAAGTGTTGAACCAAATTGATGGTAAACGAAGTAAAGTATATAAAATTGGTTATGTTGGATATGCATTGGTTGATAAATGGATGTTAGTTGATTGTATAGAGATTCATTAAGTGTTAATGAAGTTGAATTAATAAAATTGAAAGCTAAGTAATTGAATTCAATTTGGAAGTGAAGTAAATCTAAATAAAATTGAATTTGATTTAATGTGGAAGTGAACTAACTTGAATGTAAATTAGTGAATGTGAACTAATTGAATACGAATGAATGAATATTAGTAAAATTCAATGTTAATGAATCAAATGTGATTAAATTGAAAATCAATTCAAGGAATATTAATGAGAAGTGAATGTATATTGATTTGGTTATGGATTGATTGGATAGATATTGGTTTGTTGGATGATAGTTGTTTAATGGTTAGATTTGTTGTTTTGTTGCATTTGCTATAGTGGCATATATAGTTGTTGTATTGGTATATGTTGTATATTGATATTACTTTCATATATACATGTTTCTCATTGTTGATTGAGTTTAGTAGGTGCGGATGGTGTTTCTTTCGTGCTATATTAGTCGTATATGCTCGCTAATAATATATAAGGTACATATCTCGGATTACATATCGTACTTTTATTTTTTTTCCCTACGGGATGCCTCATCCTCGAAGATGAGATGTATATTTGTGATACATATATGTTGTGATCCTACTACGATCGAACCGCGCAAAGGAGACGCTGGCGAATTTTTTTTGAAATTTTAAGGTGTTAGAAAATTTTTGAGAAAATTGGAAAAAAAATTTGATAACTAAAATTTTTGGTTTTTGAGTTAAAAGTTAAACGATATTAGTTAGTTTTGAAAAGATAATTATAAATGGATTTAAAACTTAGAAAAGTTTTTATACGAAGTTTAACTAAATGATTTTGGAAAAAGTTAAAATGTTTAAATAATGTTGATATCTAGTTTTAACGATTTGTTTTGAAAAGTTAATGGATTTTGTGACTTTTTCTTACTTGGTAATTTCGAGGACGAAATTCTTTTAAGTAGGGGAGAATGTAACGACCCAGAATTTCTGTCATTTGAAATTCGTATATTTAATTGGTTTTAAATATTCACAAGTAAATTATATAAGTTGAATAACTTATATTTGAAATATCTGGATTTTATTGGATAATTAAATTGTTGATTTAATATTTGAAATTGTGTAAATAATTGGAAATTGGATTTAATATGAATAAAAATGATTTATAAATATGAATTTAATTCTATTTGAATTAGAATGATGTTAGAGAACTTTTAAAATTGATTTAAAAGTTAAATTACAGAAATTGAATATTTTAATATTTAATTGACGAGTGAAAATAGCCATTTTTCAAACAGTCTCGGATTTCGACGAAACCAGTTTCATTGGATCTATAATGTTATATTATTATAGGATTTCAAATTTCGTGTCAGTCGGATTTACGGTTTGTCCTGGGCAAGTTAAAACGCGTAGAAATCTGTTTTAGTGAAATTTTAAATTTAAATAATTCGATTCGAAAACCAATATTCCAAATACGGTCGAATTGGCTCTCGATATATATTCCATTGCATTCGGAATAGGGGTAAAACATTATAAACGCTAGGCGGCACGCTTCGTTTGGAGTTCGAAAAAATTTCGGGTGAATAGTGTCGTTGAATTTTCTATAAAAGGCCATATTTTTCACCATTTTCACTAAAACCCTAGCCAGGTTAGGGCTCGCCGCCATTTTAACTTTAATGGCCAGAAACTTCCAATCTTTCTCCCTTAATTCCTTCCAATCCGTAGACAATTACGAAAAACTTTCAACTACAAAATGATAGAGCGTATCGAGACCTTCGATTCCATACGGTGATGATCGAAAACAATGCGATGGATTGACCAAAAATGGGTCGCGTTCATCACAAAGTCGCGCATGTTTTTCCACGTGATGGCACAGCCGAGCTCGACATGCTTATAGCCGAGGGTAGAGTGGAGCACGACCTTTCAATTGGTGGTGGTTGATCGAAGGATAGGCGAACGAAGATGGAGTATAATTCGAAGGAGTGGTGGCGGCTCTATGGGTTGATCGGCCTGTAGGTTTTCATGAGGGGGAAGAAGATAGAGGGTGCGGCTAGGATTTTCAAAAGCAAAATCGAACGGCCCAGATCGAGTAAAGGTTTAAAAAAATTGAAATTGAAATTATATATATTAACTCGTATAAACTTTGAAAATGTATAACTTCTTCATACGAGGTCCATTTCTGACGAAATAAACTGCGTTGGGTTCGTATTGACGAGCACTACATTTTAGAGATGGTTTGGAGTTGATTGGAGCTAGTGTGAATTTTGGGTAAAATTAAACGGTCGTTTAATTTTATTCGGAATAAAACACTGCAACTACTATTGGAAGCAATGTGAGTACAACTAACTCTTTTTGACTCACTGATATTTTTATATAAGTGAGAATAAATGTTATTTATGATGATTGATGATTGATGATTGTTTGGATGATATATGATATATGATATATTGTATATATACTGATTGGTATTTGGATATATACCTGCCTATTAGAGCAGATGAGACCCTATACGTTCCCATGTATGAGCGGATGACCCTTTGTACGCGCGTCTGCCTCGAAGCAGACATTGTACACATATTCTAATATGTATATTTGTTGCAGGTGACAGGTTAGAGGGATCCAACTGGATTCCTCACCAGTATTGGTTTATTTACAAATATTGTGATATATGCTGTTATCATGTGATATATGATGTTTGGATGCCATGATTGATGTATTTAGTGTTTTTGCAGCATTGGGCCTATTTTGGAAATTTAAAAATGTTAAAGTGATGTTTTCAAATTAAAAAGGATTTTCAAGTGATTTTGAAAATAGATGTTTTATTGATTTTTGAATTGTAAAGGAATTGAATTTATTTTGAATAAATAAAAGTTATAATTTTTATGTTATAAAAATTATGATTTTTGTGAAACGTACCAAAATGTGATTTTTGGAATATGAAATGAACTATTTTGTAAATATAGTTTAAATTGAGATTTTGGACTTATTATAAATGGTTTATATAGAAGATTTATAAAATTGAATTTTTATAAATCAAAGTAAAGGAATTATTAAGGAATTTTGTAAATGATAAAATGGAGTTATAAATGGATTTTATAAGTGAATATTTGGCAAGCGATTTAAATAAATAAAAGATTAATTAAAAGGGCCTAGTGATTGTATATGGTGCTAAATATTTGTTTATTTGCTTTGATAGTTAAATAACCGACTATCAAATTTGGCCATTTTATTTCCTCGACTTGATGTGGGAATTATTTAGTCGTACACTTAGTATGTAGCCTTCTGTGTAGGCTTGATTATCGTTTGTGTTGAGGATGTTGATTCGTTAGTGCGGAGTATTACTCCAATCTATCGAGCTTCCTTCTTGGCCCGAAGGATAGCAAGTTGAAATTTGGAGACGTGATAAGTCTATGATACTTAGTTTCTGTGTGAGGTTGAGAAACGCTTTTGCGTTGTTGGTGCGAAGAGACCAGGATCAGATTTATCTGAAAACCACTTCGGACCAACGTATATGCGATGATTGTGCAGGTTGGTTATTGATGATATTGATATTCCGTATTTTCATAGTGGAGGACTACTTGTTGATCGTTTGGGGTTAAAATCCCAATATACATCCAGTAGCAGTGGTCTCTTCGTTATGAAATGTCCAATGCAAGGACTATTCACTACTAATCCTAGGGATTTCCCGATAGGATGTGGTAGGAAAGTGCCTTCGGTTTGTCCTGTTCCTGGACAACTTGTATGAATGTTTGTCTGACATTGCATTTCTAAAGATTACGTACATTGGTTTTTACAAATGTACATCTGTTTGGTGGCGGAGAAGGCAACTTCTCTTAGCTTAACACCATTCCTTGAGACGTACGGGCTTAAGGGTTGTATTTTTGTGGAAGGCAATTAGAAGTCAATGGAAATGGCCGTGTGGCATTCATAGTGATGTGATTGTGATTTGTGAAAGGTAATCGTTGCCTTAGGCCTCCTCAAACGGAAATGACCAAAACAGGGTTAGATGCGGCAAGGCTAAGTGGGTCGCTCCCAAGTAGGATATGATCATCCTCTTCTAGATATATCTTTATACGCTACACGTCGTGTATCTGATTATTGTGGTTTGTATGCTAGAGGGCCCTCGGTATAGGTCGGTAACGACCAGAGGATGGCATATTCGGTACCATCTAGTTATAGAGGTGGGGCGGTCTTGTGTTGGTAGAGGGCAGATGTTCTGTGCCTCGGGACATCCATCTGAGGTGTACCCCTTCGGAAGGTAGTCCCTTCACCTGGTCATTTGTATGGAAATCCAAACTCCACTACGTACCTGCCATTTTGATTGTATTACCCATTTTGGGCTATATGCTGGAATTTAATCAATGTAACAAATTTGGCTATGATTAATATTATTTGTATATACTAGACACTAGTATAATATAAGATGATTCGATATGAAATGTTTTAGTTATCGTAAGGTAAAAACATGTTTGTGCTTATGTGTAGGCGTGTCTTACGAGATACTTTTGTTTTGAAAACTAAGGAAAAGTTTTAGTAATTTAATAAATTCAGTTGAGTGTGTTTCTCACGCTGTTTTACCAGACTGATCCAGGCGTTCTTCCCTTTCAGTGCTCGGGTCAGACCGAGTATATTTACAGGTTTAGATTGGTGATTTTGGAGCTTCAGCAGGAGAGCTGGAGATCTTCATTTCGTCTACACATATCTGTTTTTCTTGATTATTCGTTGTGCTTAGTTGTTGTATATTGTCGGCAATTGTGAGGACAGGTTATTATAACTGTCTATGCTGATAACTATTGATTGATTGTTGTACTCTGATTTATGTATGTATATATAGTTTCTATTTTGTAAAGATCATTGATATGATATTATATGTTTTCCGCTGCGATGTGAGATTCTGTATTGTTCTGTTTTGTTCTATCTTCTCTCTTTCTTCTCTTCTCTTCTTCTCTCTTCTTTTCTTTCTCTTGACTTTCCGTCAGTCTGTGCTTTTTGGGTCGGACATGTGTGGATTATTGTCGATTCAAAGGGTATCGGATTTGTTTGATTATGTTCAACATGGTAGGGGGTTCTCGCTTTGTGAACGGCGACGAAGCTTAGACTCTTACCCCTAGATGTACCTAGTGTGAAATGGTTGGTTGATAGTCGAGAGGCTTGCCGTAAAAGCAGATCTGAGGTACCACATGTAGTCACCTCCATGTTGAAAAGCAGGAGTGCCCCAATGTTGAAAGTCCTACCGAGGCGGGTGCAGGAGTTGCCCGTTCATCACAGGTATGTTAATCTATGTGTCTTATTTGTTTTGTGAATAAGTATGTATATATATAAACTTTATATACTATACTATCATTTATTCTAGAGACACGATAAGGTAGAGAAACATAAGATAGATAAATGAGTTAATACATGAGATACTTCATAATACGATAAA
The DNA here is from genome assembly GCA_030737815.1 of Allium fistulosum. Classification (NCBI taxonomy): domain Eukaryota; kingdom Viridiplantae; phylum Streptophyta; class Magnoliopsida; order Asparagales; family Amaryllidaceae; genus Allium; species Allium fistulosum. The sequence goes on from CM060908.1 coordinate 310,554,091, forward strand.
AGAGCAATACAAGTTCATACAAAATAAACTAGTACATCACATCCTAGTTTTTAGAATGTGCTAAAGGATGAGGAGGATGATGATAAGCCAAGTTTCCGACCAACTTTAGCAAAGAACTTGTTCATATTAGTGGTCGTTTTATCCAATTTCTTACTAACGGATCTTTTGAGAATCCGTTGATTTTCCACTATGATCTTTTGATTTTTGAGGTGTGTTTTATTGGAAGGATTGTTAGGATATTCAATACTTTCCAAGGAGGTATCTTCATTTTCTACTTCAATTTCCATTTCCTCCCCTTCTTCTTCTTCTTCTTCTTCCTCTTCTTCCTTATTTTCTTCCTCCCTCTCTTCATGTGCCAACCTTTCATCCTTTTCGGCAAGAGATTCAAATTGTTGAAATATGAAAGGAATTTTCATAAGAGAAATATTGGCATGATTAAATACTTTTCTTGAAACAAATTCTTCGTTTTTGTAATCAACACCAAAATAATTAAAAATCCGAGTGAGATAGATTCCATGATACAAAGTGTTCTCACCCATTTCCAAATTTTTAGGACGAAGTTCATCCATAATCACTTGCGCCCAATTAATGTCATAATGACCAAAATGGAAAAAAGAGCTTTACAAACTTTTTAAGTCGGGTTATTGAAATTTCCCGATCTAGGAGTGATAGTATGTTGCAAAAGAAGATTAACAATACGTGCTTTCGGACGAAAGTTACGATTTTTAAATTCAAAGTTGTCATCTCCTTCGAAAATGTGGTGAAATGTCTCACGATCATGTTCATCAATGTTGAAAGTAAAAAGATCCATTCCCGAATTCTTGCAATTGAGAATGTTGCCCAAAATTTCGCAATTTAAAACAATTTTAGTGCCTTTAACACTACTCCAAATTTCATTTTCATTTCCTTCATGAAAACCGCGATTCAAATTTGCATAAAACATTTTAACAATATTTGGATAACAAACAAAATCATTTTCAAAATTGTCAAAAAGACTAAGAATATGATTCTCTACAAGAAGAGTATTGATTTCATATGTAGAGAAATCGCTAAAGATAGCAAACTTTCCCATATGAACTTTTCCGTAATTAGCATAGCTTATATAAGCCTTGATTGCTTCCGAATCATTATAGAGATACTCTTTGATGGTTTTAGATAGCCTCATTGTGGATGGAGTGCTTTAAGAAACCATTTTTGAAGAGAGTAGAAAGTTTGAAAGAGTGAAAGAGAGTTTGAAGTTTAAAATGAAAGTGAAAAGATATGATAAAATAAGGGAAATAAATAGATATTCAATAGTCATGTTCTCTGGTCAAGAGGTGCATTTCCAGAACATTGGAGTTGGTGAAAAGGTGGAGGGAAGTTCAAAGATTTGAATTCAGATTTGAATTTCAAATTTCTAACAGGGATGTCGACATCATGGGTAGGACCATGTCGACATGGGTCATAGAATTCATGTGACCTATATTTTCCTATATACTTTAATCTCTATATATTTATATATTATCTCTAATGTCTATATATTTTCTAGAGTAGTATTTTAATATAATAATATTACTTTAAAAAATATTATAATATAATAAAAAATAAAATTCAAACAAAAACGATCAAACAATCAATCAATTTTAAGCAAACAATTTCAACCAATATATTGTAAACGTGTACCTTTTTCTAGATTTGTATCTCTGAGATCATCAAAATCATGAATAGCCGCAAAGCACATATTTGAATTTTCTGTCTTCTGATCATCATCGCTTGAGGATGAGTCTGAATCGTCTAGTGTAGCGGTATACGCTCTCTTTCTTTTCTTTGTATAATCATTGCTTGCAGGAAACTTTTGCTTATCAGGGTGCGGACAATGTATTTAGATGACCTGGTTCGTCACAGTTGAAACATTTGACGTGGTTTGGTACTTCATTATGATTTCCAGAATTCCTATGATCATTCTTTTTGAAGTTGTTTATCTTTCTGTATTTTAGAAACTTCCCAAAATTCCTTGTCATGAAAGCTATTTCTTCATCATCATCACTTCCCGATTCTGATCCATCTGTTAATGCATTGAATGCAATTGACTTCTTTTCGAATGCCTTGCTATCTCTTCTCTCTTGCATTTGTGCTTCAAACGACATTAAATTTCCAATCAATTCTTCAATCTTTAAAGTACTGATATCATTTGCTTCTTTAATTGCAAGAGTTTTCTGATCCCATTCTAGAGTAAGAGAATTTAGTATTTTTCTGACTTGATCTTCTTCGGAAAAACTTTTTCCCGATGATATTAGAGAATGCACAATATCCTGAAATCTACTATACATGTCTGAAATGGACTCATTAGAATTCATTTTGAATAATTGAAACTGATTCGTGAGTATGGATATTTTGGTCTGTTTGACTTTGCTTGTTCCTTCATGAGTAACTTGCAAAGTTTTCTAGATATCATATGCAGACTTACAAACAGATACTTTATTGAATTCATTCCTCTCAAGTGAACAAAATAAAATATTCATTGCTTTGGAATTATTTTGTGCAATAGTCTTTTGCTCAATAGTCCACTGTGCAAAATTAATTGTAGGTTCAAAATATTCAGTCTGTGTGATATCCCAAGTGTCTAATCCTATTGACTATAAATATATTTTCATTCTACATGCCCAATATGCATAGTTACTCCTATTAAAAAGTGGTGGTCTGGAAGTAGACTGACCCTCTACAAATGAACTAGTGATTGTGTTAACTGAACCAGTGTTGGTAGCCATTTTTAAAAAACTTTTCAAAATTCAAATTATGAAAACTTTGAAAACCTTGCTCCGATACCAAATGAAATATGGAATGAAGATTTACGTGCTATTATGAAGTTTTAACATAATTCTAGACTTAATACTTATCTTGTACTATCAAAATCTTGAACTCTTGATAACTTGATTTCTTGGTACTCATGAGTCTTCAATCTTGATATCTTTGATCTTTAAATTCATCAGTCTTGTATCTCTATACTATACAGTCTTCATTCTTGGTACCTGCATGTTTATATCCTGCATATACATATATATATATATATATATATCTAAACTATAATGTTAGTATTTATATATTATAACAAGTCCTAAGGTTGTTGTCATCAAAACCATCCTTCTCAAGTACTAACAGTCATGTGCCTTGAGCATCCAATATCCAATATATATTTGTCCTTTTTGATCTGTAGAGTTTGATCATCAAGTATTTGTTCATCAAAAGACATGTAACATATTTGTTCCTGCAATTCATACCTTTTCAAAAGGTCACGAGATTTTCTATAACGAATAGATGTAAATTTATGAAAAAACATTATGATGATTTTGTAAATTATCATTTTGAAAATAGTGTTAAAAATATTATCAAAAATTGCCATTGAAACTTTTTCAAAAATTAGACAATGAATACTATGAAAGCCAACACTCTGATACCAAATGTGAGTCAGCGGATTAGGGATATTAAAGCTAAATTAACACTAAAGAGGGGGTGAATAGTATTTAATGGATTTTATAATGGCTCGGTGTTACCCTACATCCAATCCCACACAATTCCTTGTATGGATTTATTTTAAACTAATAAATGCAAATACAATCTTGATTTCAAGGGTACGAGACACACCCTTCAGAATCCCGACCTCTAGGTAGAGTCACTTGATTTTCGGGCTACAAACACACCCACTAGATTTATGGGCTACTAAGCACGCACAATTAATTTTACGGGTTACAATCACACCCACAAGTATAGCACCATGATTTGATTGAGTTTTACAAACTCGGGTCTTCGATCTTAATTGCAATTGATCCTATAACTCTTGAATAGCACTTTGATCTTGGTTTGAGAGAGAGAGATGAGAGAAATCGAAGAGTAGATGAAGGAGAATCAAACTAGTGATGATTGAATCTGATTCTGGTTGAATTTCGGTAGAGTTTGGGTATATTTTGATTTAGAAAATGAGAGCATGGAAGGAAGCGAGATGAAGAAGAAAATTATAATTGAAAATTCGTTTGGAAGTCCGGTATTTATAGATTAACAACAGTCATATCCATTCTTGAAGAGATACAACAAAAAGACACTTCATTTGAAATTTAAATTTTGAAAAAATCGGCCACTATTTCGATATACATACAAAGAGTATGTTGACATACCCTTTAAAAATACTTTAAAAAATTATTTTGAAAACTCCTTATTTTGTAAAACAGGTTGATACTTTGTAAAATCATTTAAGCATAGACTACACATAATTTAATCATAATAAAACCTTATAAAACATCATATAATAATTGAAAATTTTAATATAATGTAAATAATATATATATATATAATCAATATAATTATAACTTATTAAAGTATAAACAAAAAATCAAGGGGCATTTCACCAGAAGGACAAACTTTGCAGTCCAATTAGTTTCTAGGACACACATTCAAAGAAATTACTTTCAAGGCCAAAGTCAGTAGAATAATTACTTTCAAGGACAAAGTCAGTAGTCCAATTACTTTCAAGGACATAATTTCATAGATTTTTAGGTCCTAAAAACTAATTATTTTACGTTTTGTCCTTGAAAGTAATTATTTCAGTTGTGTGTCCTAGAAACTAATTCCACTTGCTAAAGAGGCCCTTGTAGCTAATTTCCACAAAAATCAATTTATTTATAAACTTAAAGAACACTAAAATAATATCTTTATAAGTATAAGAGATTGAAAATCATTTTGAGAAATATTTTGAAAAGATTATTTTAAAACCAGGATATTTGAAAAACAATTTAAAACAAAATTAGAGAGGGAGAGAGAGAATGGGAAAGTGCTATCAAGGTTTTAGCATAAACTCTAAGACTCTATAACTTATTTGGAATATCTTGAAATCTTGAACTCTTCAATACTCATGGGTCATCATTCTCCAACTCTTGAAACTCTATATCAGCATCTTTAATATACTCTTAATAGTGTACGGTCTTCTTAATCAAAACCTATCTAATATCATGTACTATATACTATATATAACTTGATAGAATATTAGTATTTATATTTTATATAACATTTATAGTTGTTATCATCAAAACCAACACCTATGGTACTAACAATCTCCCCTTTTTTGATGATGACACCTCTATATATAAAATATAATATAACATCCCCTAGGTTACAAAACTCCCCCTTAATTTATGCCAAGATTTTATATGTTTCTCCCATTTGTCATCAACAAAAATAACCACCTAAAACTATAACTCTAACACTAACTCTTACTCTAACTCCCCTTAAATAAAATATTATAGACTAATGACATATAATGATGATGAGAATGATTTATATAAGAACAATAAGTGATATTTAAAATGATATAATCATGAAATGGAAATAATGATAAGAATGATATATAAGAAATGATAAGTGATAACACAAATCATTAATAGTAACCAAACCAATCTATATATTCATTCAATACCACATCGTAATCTAATCACATCTTAGAATGTACATATAAGTAGGTAAAACAAATGTTAAATTAAATTAAATATACGCACCATACAATTAAATTAACGAAGAAAAGTACCATCCGAACGTGATTTCCTAATGATTGGGGATTTTTGAATAGGACAATGAGGCTAATGAAGGCAAAAGTCCCCCTTTTGTTCGACAAGATTTCCATCTCGATCGAAACATACTTCTCTTCTCTAGAACGTTTGTGATTAGAGGAGGCCACAGTTTATTTGTTTCAGAAGTCTAAAACAGAGAGAATATAGAGAAATGAAGAAGAAAGTCGAAATTTGGTTATTATATAACCACCAATTTGAATTTTAGAGGAAAATTTAAAAAACAAAAATTACTGTTACATGTAGACATAGGAGGATAGAATATATCAACATATATGTTATAATTTTGATTATTTTGTTATTCTTTATATTTTATAATTTTTACTTCATTATTTTTATATTTCCGATACAGAGCAAATTCCTAACTCTCTTCTTAACTTAGTAAAATATGTTTGATTCAATGGTTTTATTAATATATCAGCTATTTGATTATCTATGTTTATAAATTCAAGTGATATTATTTCTTTGTTTACATTATCTATTAGAAAATGGTGTCTCATATCAATATGTTTAGTTCTAGCACACTCTTAAGTCGTTCTATTTTTACGTTCTACCACTCTATTTTTTGTGGTGTTCTTATTTGAAATGGAAATTTATGAGTTATACTTTTCTTATTACAGAAATTCTCAAAATTTTCATTTTCGAATTCTCCACTGTGATCACTCCAAATAGCTTTAATTCTACTAGTCATTTGATTTTGAATTTGTTCAACAAAGATTTTAAACATCTCAAAAGCATCACTTTTAAGTTTTAAGAAAATCGCTCAGGTAAACCTAGAATAATCATCTACGATTACAAATCCAATCTACTGTCATTATAAATTGTATTTGTAGGGGACCGAAAAGATCTAAGTGAAGAAGTTCAAGGTGTTGAGAGGTAGAAATAATATTTTTTGATTCAAAAGAACTTTTTCTAAGTTTTCCTAATTGACATGCATCGTATTAATTATTATCTTTAAAATTCATTTTGGTAAGACCTCTAACAAGATCATTTTTAGGAACTTTAGGTATTAATTTGAAATTCACTTGCCAAATCTTTTATGCCAACTTCAAGGATCACTTGATTCGGCCAAAAGACATAAATTATCATTTTAGATTTTCATACTTAATATATATATATATATATGTGTGTGTGTGTGTGTGTGTGTGTGTGTGTGTTTTGTTTCCTAATACCTTCCAAGATAATGTTTGACTCATTATCTTGAATGTGACATTTATCTTTTACGAATTTAATTTTGAAACCCTTATCACACAATTGACTAATACTCAACAAATTATGCTTTAAATTCCTCACTAAAAAACATTAGAAATAGTTGGAGTTTTAGAATTACCGATATTGCCGATGTCAATCACATATCCTTTAGAGCTGTCTCCAAAATTTACTGATCCACCATCTTTGTAAACTATATCTTTCAAAATTTCTAGATTTCTGGTCATGTGTCTTGAGCATCCAATATCCAATATACATTTGTCCTTTTTGATCTATATAGGTTGATCAGCAGGTGTCTGTTTATCAAAAGCCATGTAACACATCTGTTCCTGCAATTCATACCTTTTCAAAAGATCGCATGATTTTTTTATAATGAATAGATGCAAATTCATGAAACAACATTATGATGATTTTGCAAATTATCCTTTTGAAAATAGTGTTAAAAATATTATCAAAAATTACCATTAAAACATTTTCAAAAATTAGATTATAAATACTTTGAAAACCAACGCTCTGATACCAAATGTGAGTCAGCGGAATAGGGATCCTAAGGCTAAATTAACACTAAATGGGGGATGAATAGTGTTTAATGGATTATGTGAAGAAAAAAAATTCTTTAATATTCTAATTGGAATGATGTAATTAACAATCACAGAATCAAAGTGCGGATAAAAGTAAATACAGTAAAAATAAAATGGGAAGAATACACTTGGATTTTATATTAGTTCGGAGTTACCCTACATCTTGTCCTGCACAATTCCTTATATGGATTTCCTTTCAACTAGAAAATGCAAAAACAATCTCAGTTTCAAGGCTACGAGACACACCCTCCAGAATCCCGACCTCTAGGTAGAGTCACTTGATTTTTGAGCTACAAGTATACCCACTGGATTTACAGGCTACTAAGCACACCCAATTGATTTTACGGGCTACAATCACACCCACAAGTATAGCATTATTATTTGATAGAGTTTTACAGACTCGGATCTTCGATCTTGATTACAATTGATCCTATAACTCTTGAATAGCACATTGATCTTGGTTTGAGTGAGAGAGATGAGAGAAATTAGAGAGTAGATGAAGGAGAATCAAACTAGTGACAATTGAATTTGATTCTGGTTGAATTCGGCAGAGTTTGGGTATATTTTGGTTTAGAAAATGAGAGAGTGGAGGAGGAGAGATGAATAAGAAAAATTAATTGAAAATTCTTTTGGAAGTTTGGTATTTATAGAGAAAAAACAGTTAAACATATTCATGAAGAGATACGATGGAACTTCTTTTGAAATTTTAATTTTGAAAATATTGGCCACTATGTCGACATACTCTTTTTAGAATTTATAAATATATTATTTTGAAAACTCGTTGTTTTGTAAAGTAGTTTGATACTTTGTAAAATCATTTAAGCAAAATTTATACAATCATAATAAAAATTAATCAAACTTTATATAATAATTTTGAAAATTTTAATCTAATGTAAATAACATTTATATATATATATAATCAATATAATTACAACTTATTAAAGTATAACAAAAATTCAATATATATATATAAACTTAAAAAACACCAAAATAATACCTTTATAATTATAAGAGATTGAAAATAATTTTGAGAGGTATTTTGAAAAGATTATTTTAAAACCTGTAAATTTGAAAAACAATTTAAAACAAAAATAGAGAAGGAGAAAGAGATCAGGAAAGTGCTATCAAGGTTTTAACATAAATTCTGACTCTATAACTTATTTGGAATATCTGAAATCTTGAACTCGTCAATACTCATGAGTCTTCATTCTCCAACTCTTGAAACTCTGTATTAGTATCTTGAATCTACTCTTAATACTATATTGTCTTGTTAATCAACACCTGTCTAAAATCCTGCACTATATAAAATTGACTAAGGATCGAGTAATATGAATAATTATCTAAGTTATAAACTTATGCAGAATAAATATAAAAAGTAAATAACGATAAGTAAATAACACCAGAGATTTTTATGTTGGTCCGAACTTCCCGTTCTACATCCAGTCCCAGACTCCTTCTGGATTCAAACCGATACCCTCTCTTAACCCGGAGGAATGGGTATTACAACTGCCCAAGCAACCAAACAGGACTTCAACCGCCTAGACAATCGAATAGGACTTCAACCACCCAAGGATTCTACAACAGGACTTTTAGCTACAAATAGTAGAAAAGTATTTGACTGAGTATGCTCTTGAATAGCGCTAATAAGTCGATAATGTACACCCTTCCTATCATCTTCTTCTTTGTGGTATATATTGTAGTCTGTGAAGAAAGGAAGTAAATTTGATCACTAGAAAATATTCTTGAATAAACAAATGATCAAAATATAAAGATATTTGGAATAGAAGACTTGTAAGTTCAATAGCAAATCTAGAGAGAATTAGGAATAGAATAGCTAATAAAACATTGGAATTCTTTGCTTTATATAGTGTTTAAAGGTTGCAAGCGTTCATGAAGAGTAATGGTGAAGAGTTGTGACTATAACTCTTGATTAAGAACTGTAACTCTTCATGAAGGAGACGCACCTTTTCAGAAAACTAGCTGTTATGCAGATTCAGATGGCTGAATAGAGTGTGGTAGCCAGCTGAATCGATGATTTTGAAATCAGCAAGGGCACAGTGCATTTTGGCCAGTTTTCAGCCGGTTGAACATTCATGATATTCAAAAATTATGCACATACAGTCGACTGACCTGGTTGATTCAGCCGGTCGAATGCCATGTTTATTTGTGTTGTTCTTTAAAATTCTTTTTCTAGAAAAATATGTGTGCATATATATCATGTAGAAGAGATTTTAACGAATTTTTACCTCTAGACACAGACTCTATGACAGATAACAACTTTGTAGCGTCATTTTGGTCATCATTTTGTTATGTTTGTCTCTTTGTATAAGTGATCATTTCCTGCAAAAGTGGTTAGTACAATATATACTTTATAGTTGTCACTATCAAAACATCAAAGTACAGGGTTCTAATATTCTCCCCCTTTTTGATGATGATAACAATATAAGTTTAATTTTAAATTTAATCAATCTTTAGATAGTTCTCCCTAAATGTATACTCCCCCTATTGATATAATCGTAGGTTTAATCTCCCCCTTTGTCATCAAAAAAAAGGAAATAGATATCTATAGGAGAAATATATAAAAATTTTGTAGGGAAAGAGCTTTCTTTGGATCAAATCAAAGTACAACAATATTGTAGAGAAATAATATTAAACCATCAAAAAATATAGACAAATTTGTAAATAACATCATAGACATTCAACATAAAAATTTATAATTCTTGTAGGGATACAATTCCAAGTTCTCGTCTTAGTTTTATAAAAGTATTTTCGTTTAATGGTTTGATAAATATGTCTGCAATTTGAATTTCTGAAGATATGAATTGGAGAGAAATAATATCTTTTTCTACGTTGTCACATAGAAAATGATGTCAAATATCAATATGTTTAGTTCACGGATGATTTATCGGATTTTTGAGAAATTAATTGCACTTGTGTTACCATAATAAATTGTTGATTTGGAAAGATTTATACCAAAATTTTGAAGTGATTGTTGCATATAGATCACTTGTGCACATGCCAAAGCAGCAGAGATATATTCCGCTTCATACATCAAGAGTGAGACACAATTTTGCTTCTACTAAACCACGATGTTAAAGACTGTCTGATGAAGTGGCATGTACCACTCGTACTCTTTTGGTCCGTTGGACATCCACCAAAGTCAGCATCACTGTATGATACTAATTTGAAAGGACATCCTTTAAGATAGAAGAGGCTGTAGTCTCTAGTGTTTCTTAAGTAGCGCAAAATTCGTTTCGTGGTTCGCAAATGAGATTCTTTAGGATTTGCTTGAAATTGTGCACATAGACACACACTCATCATGATATCGGGACGACTAGCGGTCAAATATAGTAAAGAACCGATCATACTCCGATATAGTTTTTGATCCATACTTTTACCATTTTCATCTTGATCGAGATGGACCGTAGTGCTCATTGGAGTTGGTTTTGCAAAAGTGTTTTTCATACCAAAACGTTTTATAACATAGCAGGCAGTTGCTACAGCTTCTGCCCAAAAATATTTTGGAAAATTACTACCGCTAAGTAAAGTTCTAGCGCATTCCTGTAGTGTTCTATTTTCCTTTCTACAATTCCATTTTGTTGTGGAATTCTAGGAAATAAAAAATTATCAAAAATTCTTTTCTTGTTACAATAATTTTTAAATAAATCATTATCAAATTCACCACCATGGTCACTTCTAATGTTTTAAATTTTTGAAATTTTATATTCTTTCGGCAATGATTTTAAAATTTTCTAAAGTATCACTTTTATTTTTCAAAAATATTGTCCATGTATATCTTGAAAAATCATCTACAATTAAAAATACATACCTATTATGATTAATTGATTGAACTTGAGTAGGTCCAAAAAGATCCAAATGTAATAATTCAAGTGGTTGTAATGTAGAAATAATTTTCTTAGATTAAAAAGATGATTTCATTAGTTTTCCTAATTGACAAGCATCATAAATATTATTTACATTATAATTCATTTTTGGTAATCCTTTCGCTAAATTATTTTTAGATAATTTTCTTATAGCTCTGAAATTTATGTGACAAAATATCTTGTGCCATAGCCAAGGATCATTTTCTTTGGCTATTAAACATATATTGGTGTTATGATTAACGTATATATTTCTTTTACGATTTCCTTCAAAATTAAATTTTGATTATTATCATAAATATTACATTTATCTTTTTCAAAAGTAATTTTTAAATCATTACCATAGAGTTGACTAATATTTAAGAGATTATGTTTTAAATTCTTAACTAACAGAACAAGTTGTAAGTTAGATGTTCCATCGTTGCTCACATCACCTTTGCCGATGATATATCCTTTGGAATTATCTCCAAATGTGATAGATCCTCCATCTAAGTAAATAATGTTTGTCAACATATCTTCATTTCCCGTCATATGTTTTGAGCAACCACTATCAAGTATCCATTTTCCTCTTTTCTTGTTTGGTACCTACAAAAAATATAGAAATGATGTTGGTACCCACTTCCTTTGTTAGGGTCCTAAGTGTTAGATCTTAGGAAGCCAAACCCATGAGGGTTTAGAATTCCCTTTATAAGCAAAAATATTATTCCTATGAACAGAAGGCATAAAAGATTTTATATACTTATTTCTAATCAAATGATTATTAGTCTTTGGAACTCAAACCTTAATAGATTTTGAATGATATGTAGTTTTCTTTTGACTAATAGATTTTAAAATTGGTTTTTCAAGACTATTTTTTCTTTTCGACATTTGTAAATAGAGAGGTATACTGTTTAGGACTACTTTTTACTTTTGTAAATTTTTTATATCCTAATCCTTTTTTATTAGAAGTTGTCACATCCTGAAATTTTCGACTTTCGAAAATTCGACATCGATACTCACTTTATCGACTGCCGAGCAATCGAGTGCCGGAAACTCTAAGAGTGAGGGTTTTAAGAAAAAGAAAAAGTAGAAGAAGAAGGAGATAGAAGAAAAGGAGAAGGAAGAAAGAAGAAGAACAACAGAAAACATCTGAACGACATCAATAGAAACACAGAACAGAGACAATAACAGAATCTCACATATCGCAGCGGAACAATATATAATAGATAAATGAATATCATTTTAAAAACAAAAGAATTATATCTGTTATTACATTACATCACATCATATCATATCATCAGAGTCAATAAACAACCATGGACAGTAATATAAACTTGTCCTCATACAGAATATACAGCGGAATAAATACTATCAGATACAAATACTACGTCTCGCCATCCAGCTTATCTCCAAAGCTCCAGAATATCCAGAATATCCTGATAATATAACTCTAGGCTGCCCGTGTGGAAATTGGTGGGCACCCAGAGTTTAGAAGGGAACAATAAACTCCGAGTCAGTCATGGTGACTGGTGTGAGATCGTAAAACAGTTATCTTTCTTTAAAATAAACAACAGAAGAATTTTAAAGTCAATTCGCAATGCTTTTGGAAAATGAAACTACCATAAGACCTCCCGCCACACACACAATGCAAACGCAGACTTGGAGGAGATTTCTTCTTATGATAGTCAAAGATGCTTACTACGCGAAAATCAAATTCTTTTTGATATTATTATTAGTGCATAGTGTAGAAAACATTTCGAAAGTAGAATATAAATCTTAGCCAGCATAGGTACCATTATAGTATAGTATGCTTACTATAGCTACCATATTAAATGGCAGGTTCTACAACTAAAACCGTACAAGTCATGTATTGTTTCTTTGGATTTCCAACAAATGGTCAGGCTAAGGAACTTCCTATCCACGATGGGTACGTCCCTGGAATAGACGACCCGAGAACCTAACCGGATCTCTGCCAACACAAGGCCGGGTTACCTCTGCAAAAATAGGTAACTACTGACACGCGTATGCCATCCCCCGATCGTCACCGATCTTCCCGAGGATCCCCGATTCGCAACAAACCACATAGATAATAATAATGCAGTAACCACAGAGGTTAAGTATCTGGGCTCCATACCATGATACCACCTTTATCCAGAAGGAATGACATACACTAAGGGGCGCTACTCCCTAGAACCTTGCTGCATTCGTCCTGTTTCGACCATTTCCGGGGTGTGAGGCTCGACGAAGTCTCGTCCACAAAGCTACGCTTTCTCAAAAAGCCCTGCTTCGGGTCAAACAAAATGATCAACCTATGATCACAAAGATATAAGATCAAACAAATGATCATATCACGAATGACCAAACACTGATCATTTCACAGCAACACTCAGTATGCCACGTTACCAAATTGGGATATATCGCTGATAAATTTCAACTACATAACCTCTGAGCTCGTACGTCTCAGAGAAGGGTGTTAAGCTAAGAGAATAAATTCTCCGCCACCAACAGAAATGTATTTGAAAGAAATCAGCTTTATATCTCAAATTGTAACGTCAGACACACAATCCATATAAGTCTGTTCCGGGATCGAACAGAACCGAAGGCACTTCTCACGAAGCCCTTGCACTTCCGGATAATTTTCTAATCACGTCCGGACTTCCCGTCACTAAGGGTGATAAAACCTCTAAATCGGAGATCGGCCGATGTAGAGTAACTCGACGGTAATCCTTCCGTTTTCAAAAATATCCGGTCTTCAACACCGGTCTTCAAATGCAATTCATAACGACGTATCACATATTCGGAATGGGTTATACGACCCCATGGTCCTTTCCCGGCTAACCCGAATAGTGAGCGAAATATTTAAAAAAATAAGTGTGGCATTCAAATTCATCCAATTCACAACAAATACCTATCTAAAGGTAATTTTTGATAGTCGGTTATTTAACTATCAATAAAGATGCGCAACATCATCAGATTCCAAATAATTTTCCAAATTATTTCATCTTCAAAAATATCTTTACTAGATATAAAATTTTCCACACTTACCTATTTGAAAACAATTTCAAATCAATTTCCACTCTTCAAAAATAAATCAATATATATTTTTAAACAACTTCGCTTTCTTTTATAAATTCCGTATCGAATTTATACTTTCGAATATCTACTGATATTCGATTTTCAAATCGTTTTCAATATTCAATTTCAATTTATCTTTACAAGGATAAATTCTCAAAACGTTCATTTCACATTGGAAAAGAAATTCTATACTTATTTAAAAATAAGTATTTTCACAAGTCTATTTATTTTCAACATTTGAAAATATTCGATATACTTAAATCAAATTAAGTATATATTCATTCTTTAAGGAAATCATTTATTATAACAACATTTATTTGAGTCAAAACGAATGTTACGTAAAACATCGTTACGACGACTCAAAATCACTAGTATAGGGATTCGAAATTAAAATAGATATATAAATCCCAATACTACATAAAACATTTCCTTTCGGAAATCATTTACTATAACAACAGTGTTATAGTCCACCATTTCCTTATTTTTTTCGAAAACGTCTATTTCAACAATAAATGTTGAAACCCATGTTTTCGATATTTAACACGTTTTAAAACATCTTTTAAAACAACTTCATTTAACAATATTCCTTTTCCCAAAAATATATTGATTTTATTCAATAATATATATTTACTGTCCAAATTCGTGAATATAATCACTATCCCAATTTTAACAATTTTTACACATTTAACTTAAAGGATAATTCGCTGTCCAAAATCACGAATATATCTCCTTTAATAACTTCAATGTTAAATTTATCAAATTCTATTGATTTTTGAATTTATAAAACAATGTTTATAAATCCCATTTCTATTTATAAAACTTCGATTTCTAAATTATCCAATTTAACTTATATAACTCAATTATATACCGGAAGTTTATATTATAAGTTAAGAACTTATAATCCATTTATTTACAACATCTATTCATTTCTCATCTAAAGGTCAAAATCCGATTTATAAGATAATTGCTTATAAATCTTTTTGTTTTACAAAATCTATCCATTTAATAACTTCACAATTTATGAATCTATAAATTTCAATTCACTTATGGAATCCATTTTTATTTGACTTTAACACTTAATAAAACTCATTTCAAAATTCCAATATTTTTAATTTATAAAAATATCAATTTTTATAAATCTTTTTATATGAATTGTTTAAAATACTTCAACAATCCCAATTTAAACTATTTCATAATCTTTATCAATTGTTTATTTTAAAAAATAACATTTTTGTCGTATTTCACAAAAATCACAATTTTTACTAACATTAAAATTTTAACATTTATTTATTTAAAATAAACCAATTCAAAATTTTCAATAAAACGTATATTTCTACAAATCACTTTACAAATCCTTTTAAATTCCAAAATCGTTATTTTTAAACTTTAAAATTGAACCCGATGATGCAACGCATCAATTAGTCCATCACAACATCAAACATCATATATCATCATATGATGACAGAATATATATCAACATATGTAAATAAATAAATAAATACAGTTGAGGAATCCAGTTGGATCCCTCCAACCTGTTTCCCTGCATCCAAAGACGTTAGCACAATACCAATTCCGCTCCAGTACGGAATTATCGCGGTATATAGGTTTTTATAAATCCGCTTACTAACGGCGCAATAGGGTCTCATCCGCTATACGAGGCGGGAAATCATCAATCCAATATATACATATGCCAATATGTATATACTGCTATATATATAGATATATCCTATTATATCTAATAGCACATTCAATAGCAATCAACACAATCAATAAATAACTGAAAATTCCACTTTCATTTTTTTGAGTGAGAAAAATCTCACCTTAGCTTTATTAGCATCCATTTCCAATCTCGACCCAATTATCTTGATTTATACCTTGTATAAATAATTATACAAATTATTAATATTCGAAATAAATCGAACATCTAATTTTTCGTTCGTATATTATTTTATCTAACAATTTAATTCCCAACAAATTTTCTTTTAACAAAAATTTCTCAAATCATTAATTAAGCTAATTAAACAAATATATTACCTTAAAATTAAACTAATAAATAGAGATAGGTATATATGTATATTCATTTTAGTTTATTATTATTTTTAAACCTCACTGTGAATATTTTTCTACATGTACATCATTATATAAATTTTAAAACTGCACATATTTTTCTCTGACTAAAAGTTTTCTGTTTTAACTAGATATTCATATTTTCAATCTGTGTGTGTGTGTATATATATATATACATTTTTAAACTAAAACTTATTTCAAAATTACCTTACTGTTTTACTGAACGGAACCCTCGAATGCAAATTGCCATCACGCAATGCTCTATCGACCTCCACTGCCAATGCCAAACGCGAAGCCCTTCCAGAGCTCGAATATCATCACGAACATCCATCACCAGAAATCGCGATCCCCTTCCCTGCCTTCACGCGAGACCATCACGAGCCCTAGCTCTAACCAAGACAGCCGCCAGCACACGCAACAGCCTCCACCACTGTCTCGCCGAGCTCGCCACCCAACCCTAAGTCGTGATCGAACTCGACTAGCCTTCCCAGACGCGCACCCATTGGCATCGCCGCCTTTTGCCTCGTTCGACCACAAAGAACGCATCACCAGTCTTCACGAGATTCGAAGACCACCCAGCCTCGCTCGAGTCGCCTTCAGATCTGACCCAGCCTGTCGCCACAGTCTCGCGACTCACCCCGCCTCACGCGGCCTCACGCGGTGCCGCGCCTTCCCCATCGATCGCCTCAGCAGTCGTGCCTTGCCGAAAATAGCATCGTGCTCGCGTGCCCTTCTTCCAGCCGTGAACGCCTCCTCGCGAACGATCGCGAGCCACCTCAATCGAGTTCGATTTCGTTTCATATTTTTTTTCAATTTCATTTTGAACGAAAAGAGGTAGAGGGGAAGACTTCTCCTTCGGCCATTAATTGTTTGTGAACGAGAGTTTTTTTATCTTTTCTTCGAACTGATTTAGAACGGGATTATTTAAATTTTGAAGGGGGATGGGTTGCACGAACATTTCGTGATTTCAAGCATGGGCTACGGCGTGATTTAAGGGAAGAGAACGTGTGATTTTAGGCAAGAATCTAGGGACGTTGTCTGAAATAAAATTTTAAATTTAAATTGAAACCGTTCAAAATTTCAATACGTTTGCCTGTCGTATTCTCACATATCAACTTCGAAAAATACGAAATTGGAAATCCGACAATAATTCAATATTACGGACCCAATGGAACTGGTTTCGTCGAATTCCGAGACTGTGCCTCGGACGGCTATTTTTAAATATCGATTCGAACGATTTAATTTCAAACTGAACGAAACACTTTGAAATACAATTCTGAAGCTTCTATTATTTTCAGTATTATCAATATAGATTTTACAATCCTTTGAAATATTTTTCTTCAACCTGAAATTGAATATTCAAATTTTTATTCAAATTCAATCGATTAAATTTTATAATTTAATCGTCAAATTCAAAGTTATATTCGGGATTCAAATTAAATCATCGTTCAAATATTTAAAATTAATTAAATATCCTCAATTTAATTCGTTCAAAATTCTGGGTCATTACAGAAGTGGATTGTGAATTTTCTGTAATCTTAGAAAGATTTTCTCTGCCTTTATTAACATTAGAAACATTTTTGGTAATGTTATTTAACTTTGTTTTAAGACTACTAATATCTAGTTCTAGTATTTTAACAGTTGATTTTCAAGTCATGATTTTCTATTGATAATGTGTCATTCTTTTCTTTTTGAGTCTCAATTTCACAACTTAACATAGTAAGTTGAGAAGCAATATTAGAACAAGATTCTGTGAAATAACAAATTCTTCTTCTAGGATTTTCTTTTCATCTCTTAACATATCAACTTTGATTTCATTTATAATTTAGCCATTTCCAGTGAATCTTTATAATTTCACATAAGATTTCTTAGTTTATCTATTAGTTCAGAATTTATATCAACTAAATCATCAAAAGTAAGATCACTTACATCATCGTTTGTGACCATAAAGCATACGTTTGCTTGTTCTGAATCACTGTCGCTGTCGCTATCTGATGAGGAAGAGGAATCCGAATCATCCTATGTAACTGAAAAAGCTTGTTTCTTCTTATATCTATCACTCTTGCTTTGGTAGTTATTTCTTTCTGTCTTGTCATCTGGACTTTCTTTCTTCATATGCCCCTTTTTGTAGCATTCGTAGCATTCAAGAGTTGAAATGATGGTTTGTTGTTTCTGTTATTCCCAAATTTTCCATTCTTTCTAAATTTCAGAAACTTTTTGAAATCCTTGGCTATAAACGCCATATCATCTTCGTCGGATTATTCTTTTTCAGCCTGGAATGCTATTGTTTTTCTATCTTGAGCTTGAACTCGTTTTTCCTATAAATTAACTTCATATGACACGAGATTTCCTATTAACTCTTCTGGTTTTATGGTACAAATGTCGTTAGCTTCTTCAATTTCTAAGACTTTTTGTACCTATTCATCCGTTAAAGAGTTTAGGATTTTTTGAAAGTATATTTTTCTCCTAATGCCAGAAGTGAGTGATATATATCTTGAAAGCTGAATACATCTCATTTATGGTTTCACCTTGTTTCATTCTAAAATTCTGAAATTGATTCTTAAGCATAGATATCTTGCTTTGGTTAACCTTATTAGTACCTTCATGAGTAACTTTAAGAGTGCGCCAAATTTCATATGTTGAAGTACGCATATGAACCCTATTAAACTCATTTTTAACTAAGGAACAAAACAACATATTCATAGCTTTAGTGTAACAACCCATGTTTTAACAAATATTTTAAATTAATTTTTATTTGAAAATTTTGATTTTTAAATCATTTTAAAATTGAATTTTTGAATTTTCCAATTTTTTTATAATTTATTTTCCCAATATAATAATGACTTTCTGAATATTTTATATTTTGGTCGACTTTGGTCAAACTTTGATTTTCAGTTGAAAATTTTAAATTTGAATTTTAAGTTTCTAATCTTTTTCTTTGAAACAGTATTTGTTTATGATATTCGTTCTGCTTTTCGTTTTGTTCAATTCTGTTTTTTACTTTTTAAATCTGATAAATTCATCTTTTTACAAGAAATTATTTTCAGTATTTTATTATCTATATTTTTCTATGTTATTTCTATTTTATTTATAGTTTTGGACTTTGTTTATTTATTTGTTGTTTTAAACTTGTTTGGTTTTGGGTTTGACAAGTGGGCTTGGAAATTCAAGTGTAACGACCCAGAATTTTGAACAATTTAAAATGGAAATATTTAATTTATTTTAAAATATTTGAATGATAATTTAACTTGAATTCCCAATGTTAATATGAATTTGGCAATTAAATTATAAAATTTAAATCTATTGCTAGTTGAATAAAAATTTGAATCTTCGGTTTTAAGCTGAAGAAAAATATTTCAAAGCTTTTAAAATTTATATTTAGAATACTGGAGATAATAGAAGCTTTAGAATTGAGTTTGAAAACGATTTGTTCAGTTTTGAAATTATATCGTTTGAATCGATATTTAAAAATAGCGTTCCGGGGCGCAGTCTCAGAATTCGACGAAACCAGTTCCATTGGGTCTATAATATTTAATTATTATCGGATTTCAAATTTTGTATTTTTCGGAGTCGTTATGTGAGCACACAATAGATAAACGCGTTGAAATTAAATTGAATTCAATTTTAAATTTAAATTTTAAATTTGGTAAATGTCAGCACATTTTCTTCCATAAATTTCGCCTAAAATCACGATGCGAGATCGTGCAAAGCATGGCCGCTTACTCTCCGTTCTCCTCTCCTTTATTTTAAAAGAGGGTCTTCAGTTTAAATCAAGAAAACAAACAAAACAATGGCCGCGCCCTTATTTCTCCTATTCTAAAAAAAAATCGAAATCAAAAATTAAATACGGATCTATAAATCGCGAGCCTCTTTCATAAATCACGAACCCTTTCTCTGATTTCATATGATAAGCTGAAGCCTCTTTCTATTCGAACCCAAAACGAATCGCGTTCGAACTATGGAATTCGCGAAGTTAAATGGGTGCGAGGAAGGCCAATCTCGAGCATCGCGAGAACTAGGGCATGAGTTAGAGTTCGCTTCAATGTCAGTGAGGGTGGCGCTCGAATGCGTGGTCGAAGTCGTGGTCGAGGGCAGATCTGGGGTTTCGCAAGATGGTGACCACGGCGGCATCTGCAGTAGCTCGTTGAGCGACAGTCTGGATGGGCAGGCGAACCACGTGGGTTGGTGCCGTGGATAGGGGGCGCGGCTACGGCAGCTCGCGCGCGCATTGGCGAAGGTTCGAAGTCGCGAGTAGGGGTCGAGCGTTCTCGGCGAGGTATACTGTAGTTATCAATTTATTCTTCATTTTTCATTTTAAATATATTAATATATATTGCATATATGAGGAGAAAGAAATTTTATAACCAGAATTTTACAAATACATATATGTATACATGCTTATTTTAATTTTTTGTAAATAGAGAAAAAAGGAAAAAAAATATGAACTTGCAGTAAGGTATTAAACATATTAAAGTTGAATACTATATATGTGTATCTGTATATATAAGTTAGGAAAACAATTTATTCTTCAATTTTAATTTTTTTTTAATATGTATTTAATTTACTGCAAGTGATAAAATTTCTGTTGGATTTAAAGAAGAAAAAATAATAAGTATATGTATATAATTTTAGAAATTACAGTAAACAAAAGATTAGTTTATATATATATATGTAGAAAAATATAAGTAAGGTTTCGAAGGAAAAGAAAGAAAATATTTTTTGTTTCAAATCAAAAATTTAATTTTTAAAATTTTGGGTTGATTAAACTTATAAAATAGGAAATTTGTTATTCGATTATTTTGAATATTAATAAATTGTATAAAATGTTTATACAAGGTCAAATAAAGTCGAGAAAACAAACTGGAATGGAAATGGATGGCAAATTAAAAGCTAAGGTGAGATTTTCTCACTCGAAGGAAAATTTAATATTGCAGTTATTGATTGATTTATTGCTATTTGAATGTGATATAGTATATATAGTAGTATATAGCAATATATATATATTGGCATATGTATATATTGCAGTTGTTGATTTTCCGCATTGTATAGCGGATGAGACCCTATTGCGCCGCATAATAGCGGATGATATTTATAAATCCCATATACCGCGATATTCCACCTCGAAGTGGAATTGGTATTGTGCTAACATCTGTGGATGCAGGGAAACAGGTTGGAAGAATCCAACTGGATTCCTCACCAATATTTATTTGATTACAGATATTGTGATATTTGTTGATTATCATATCGATATATGATGTTGGATGCCGTGATTGACTAATTGTGTGTTGCATCATCGGATCCATTTTTTTTAAGTTTAAAAATAACGATGTTGATTTTAAAAGAGATTTTTCTTAAGTGACTTTTGAAAAGTATACGTTTTATTAAATTTTTGGATTGATTCATGTTAAATAAATAAACGTTCAAATTTTAAAGTTATAAAAATTATGATTTTTGTGAAATATAACCGAAAGGTGATTTTTGAAATAAATGGTTAAGTAATTTATAAAATGGTTTAAATTGGGATTTTTGAATCATTAAAAACAATGTATATAAAAGATGTACAAAATTGATATTTATAAATTTAAAATATTGGGATTATCAAACAAGTTTTATAAGTGTTAAAATGAAGTATAAATGGATTTCATAAGTGAACAAAATTTTATATTTATAAATTGTGAAGTTACAAAATGAATAGATTTTGTAAAACAAAAGATTTATAAGTAATTAACTTATAAATCGGAATTTGGCATTTTAATTGAGATTTTTGAATAAGTATGAATGGTTCATAGATGAGATTTATAAAATATATATTTTATAAATCAAAACAATGGAATTATAAAAGTAGTTCGGTTATTGTTGAAAATAAGGTTATAAATGAAATCTTATAAGTAATAAGATTTAAAATTTGTGAATTTTTAAACGAACGATTTTGTAAATAAATGAATTATAAGTATTTAACTTATAATATGGACTTTTGGTATATATATTGAGTTATAAATTGAATTGGTCATTAAAGGAGATTTATAAATCGAAGTTGTTATAAAATAGAAATAGAATTTATAAACGTTGTTTTATAAATCCGAAAATCAATCAAATTTGATGAATTTAATATAGAAGGTTATTAAGGGAATTTTATCCACGATTTTGGATAGTGGATAATTCTTGAAATAAAATGTGTAGAAAATATTGAAATTTGGTGAGTGAAGTATATTCACAATTTTGGACAGTGAATATAATATTAAATAAAATGGATATGTTTTGGGAAGCGACATTAAAAATGAAGTTAATTGTTTTAACGATGTTTTAAAATGTATTAACTATCGAAACCATAGATTTCAACATTCATTGTTGAAATAGACGTTTTCGAGAAATAAGGAAATGGTGAACTATAACACAGTTGTTATAGTAAATGATTTCCGAAAGGAAATGTTTTTATATAGTATTGGGATTTATATATCTATCTTAATTTTGAATCCCTATACTAGTGATTTTGAGTCGTCGTAACGATGTTTTACGTAACATTCGTTTTGACTCAAATAGATGTTGTTATAGTAAATGATTTCCTTAAAGAATGAAATATATACTTAACATCTATTTAAGTATATTGAATATTTTCAAAGTTGGAAATAAATAAGATTTGTGAATTACTTATTATTAAATAAGTATGGAAATGCTTTTCCAAAATGAAATGAAACGTTTTGAGAATTTATCTTTGTAAAGATAAATTGAAAGTGAATATTTGAAATCGATTGAAAATCGTATATCAGTAGATATTTGAAAATATAAATTCACTATGGAATTTATAAAAGAAATGGAAATTCGTTTTAAAAATAAACGTTGATTTATTTTTGAAGTGTGGAAAATTATATATCTTGTAAAGATATTTTTGGAAATTAAATAATTTGGAAAATTATTTGGAATCTGATGATGTTGCGCATCTCTATTGATAGTTAAATAACCGACTATCAATATTTACCTTTAAATAGGTATTCGTTGTGATTTGTTGAATTTGAATGCCACACTTATTTTTAAAATAAGCGCTCACTATTCGGGTTAGCCGGGAAAGGACCTTGGGGTCGTATAACCCATTCCGAATATGTGATACGTCGTAATGAATTGCATTTGATGACCGGTGTTGAAGACCGGATATTTTTGAAAACGGAAGGATTACCGTCGAGTTACTCTACATCGGCTGATCTCCGATATAGAGGTTTTATCACCCTTAGTGATGGGAAGTCCGGACGTGATTAGAAAATTATCCGGATTTGCAAGGGCTTCGTGAGAAGTGCCTTCGATTCTGTTCGATCCCGGAACAGACTTGTATGGTTGTGTGTCTGACGTTACAAATTGAGATATAAAGCTGATTTCTTTCAAATGCATTTCTGTTGGTGGCGGAATTTATTCTCTTAGCTTAACACCCTTCTCTGAGACGTACGAGCTCAGAGGTTATGTATTTGAAATTTATCAGCAATATACTCCCAACTTGGTAACGAGACATGCTGAGTGTTGCTGCGAAATGATCGTTGTTTGATCATTTGTGATATGATCATTGTTTGATCATTTATCTTTGTGATCATTACTTTGATCATTTGTTTGACCCGAAGCATGGCTTTGTGAAAAGCGTAGCTTTGTGGACGAGACTTCATCGGACCTCACACCCCGGAAATGGTCAAAACAGGAAGGATGCAGCAAGGTTCTAGGGAGTAGCGCCCCTTAGTGTATGTCATTCCTTCTGGATAGAGGTGGTATCATGGTATGGAGCCCAGATATTTAACCTATGTTGTTACTACAAATTTATTATGTGGTTGTTGGAAATCGAGGATCCTTGGGAAGATCGGTTACTATCGGGGGATGGCATATGTGTGTCAGTAGTTACCTATTTTTGCAGAGGTAACCCGGCCTTGTGTTGGCAGAGATCCGGTTAGGTTCTCGGGTCGTCTTTCCAGAGGCGTACCTATGTGGCAATGGGAAGTTCCTTGGCCTGACCATTCGTTGGAAATCCAAAGAAACAATATGTGACTTGTACGGTTTTAGTTGTAGAACCTATCATTCACTTATGGTGGCGCCCACTATTTGGATGGTAGCTATAGTAGGCATAAGTGCGAAATGCCTATGCTAGCTAAGATTTATATTGTACTTTCGAAATTTTTCTACACTAGACGTTAATAATAATATCAAATGATTTGATTTTGCGTATCAAGCATCTTTGACTATCATAAGGAGAAATCTCCTACGATTCTGCGTTTGCATTGTGTGTGTGTGTGTGCGGGAGGCCTTATGGTAGTCTCATTTTCCAAAAGCATTTCGAATAAATTTTATTTTCTTTGTGAAAAATAACTTTTTTACGATCTCACACCAGTCACCATGACTGACTCGGAGTTTATTGTTTCCTTTCTAAACTCTGGGTGCCCATTATTTTCCACACGGGCAGCCTAGAGTTATGTTTTCAGGATATTCTGGATATTCTAGAGCTTTGGAAGCAAGCTGGATGGCGAAACGTACATCCGTACTTGTTTATTTATTCCGCTGTGTATTCTGTATGAGGACAAGTTTATATAACTGTCCATTGTTGTATTGAGTTGTATATTGACTCTGATTCATGTATATATAAACTGATATAGTTCTTTGTTTTAAAAGACTAGTGATTATCTATTATATATTGTTCCGCTGCGAATGTGAGATTCTGATATTGTTCTGTTTCTGATGTTGTTCTGTTGTTCTTCTTTCTTTTTCTACACTCTTTTCTTCTACCTCTTCTTTTAAACCCTAAGAATTCGGTTTTCCGACATTCGTTTGCTCGGCAGTTGGTATAGTGGACGTATCGATGTCGATTTTCGGAAGTCGAAGAATCGGGTCCTTACATCAAGAGTAACAGGTTTTCTTTTCTTTAATGTGATGTGTACCTCTTCATTTCATTCCCATAGCCATGTATTTCATTTCCTATAGCCATACATAGCTTTTGTTTCCATTCCTCTTTTCATTTTTCATTTCTAACAAAAAGTTTTAAAGTAAGTTTCCATGGCTTCCTTCTTCTTTCTCTTTTTTTTCTCCTTTCTTTTGTTTTCTTCCCTTATGTTAATTCGGCCATCACCATGCTCCATCCTTTTGTCGACCATCTCACCACCACTACCACCTCCATGACCGGCCTCCACCATCCCACCATCAACTCATGTGTTGTCCTGACCACATAGATCCAAACCCACCTCATATTTGCCTTGCAAACCATAGCCGAACTCCACTTATACATCACATTCCTTTTAGCCTCGGCCACCATCATTTCCACCACCTCCTTGCTTTGCTTTGCCATGACCAGAACCCACTCCAGGCCGTGACCAGACCTGACCCAACCCATGAACCCAAGCCGAGCACACTAGCCTAGGGCCGAACCCAAATGCACATGACTTTTCATCTTGCCTTGCCTCTTTACCTTCCATGACCTTTTGCCTTCATGTAACTCCTATCTCTTCATCATGGCCAAGCCTAGATGCCTCAAACCAAGTATGGCCGAGCATGTTTGATGATGGTTGAGTCTATTTGGGATGTGGCCGAGCCCACTTATATTGGTTAAGCCAATTTTGTTTCATTTTGATTCATATTTTACATTGTTTGTTTTATTTTCTTATGTTGAATTATATACTTATATATGTGTATATTTTGTTGTTACAAGACTTGGATCTTGGCTCTCCATCTACTCGAAATTGATTCGTGCTTTGTCGTGCTTTTCGGAGTTCGTTTGTGTGTTTTGAATTTGATCTCTAGCTTTAGAGGTGAGTTTATCACTCTCGACAAATCATACTTATATAAATGTGAAACAATGTCACTTGAATTGTAGTAGTTGATATGCTATGTTATATGCTCGCATCTGCCTGTTATCTGACATTATATGATGATATTACCTGATTATATACCTGTTGCATCACCTGACATCATATGATATGTTTTACTGTTTATTTATTTTCTGTTTCTCACACTGCAAGTTCCCTGTTAGTATAGAATCACTATGGGTTGAAATGATACATACCCGAATGGACTTTAGAATAGGGAAAGGTCGTTACGAGCTGAAATGATAGGCTCGAGCGATTTTTATTTGACTTGGGATTGCGGGTTGGAAATGATAAAACCTGGAATTTTAATTTATTACGGATTGAAATGATATATTATCCGTATCACTTGACCTAAGTTAGAAAATATTATACAGACCCGTGGTTAATTTTAAAACATGATTTTCTAGTAATTATGAAGTATTTTTAAATGTAAAAATGTGAAATTTTGACTTAAATTGGATTTAAATGATTTAAACAGTGATTTCCTAAAAGTTAAAATTGTATAAGTTAATAAATGGTTTAAATTGTAATTCAAAATTTTGATTTAACTTAATAATTGAAATTTGATTTAAAATGGGATTTTAGAAATTATTAAGTATTTTTAAATGTAAAAATGTGAAATTTTTTACTTAAATTGGATTTAAATGATTTAAACAATGATTTCCTAAAAGTTAAATTTTTATATGTTGATAAATGGTTTAAATTGTAATTTAAAACTTGATTTAACTTAATAATTGAAATTTGAGTTAAAATGGAAATTTTAAGCTTAACTTAGCAATTAAAATATTTATTTATGAAATGGATACCATTTTAAAGTAAAAGAAAATATCAAGTTATTTGTTAAAATAAAAGTTAAGCAATTTATAGTGAATTTTGACTTAATGTAAATGAATTATAATTTAATTGGATATTTATTAATAAAATTTTATTTTATTAAATTTATAAGTTTAATGATATCTTGATAAATAATTTTGAAAAGTGGAATAAGTTTGATAAGTTAAAAATGATAAAAGTGGAAGATATATTGTTTAAAAATGTCATAGTACAACTTATAACAGAAATTGTAGCATTCCAGAAATGCTGTGGTTTCAGTGTATTGTTTTTCAAATCTACTATTGTCTCTGCAGCAGCAGTTTATAAGTGTTGTTGTTTCAAACAATGAACTGTTTTCAAATTACCACTGTATCTACTGTAACAGTTTATAAGTGCTACTGTTTCTGAATTGTGTTGTTTTTCAATTTTACCACTATACTTACAGCAGCATTTTCTAAGTGCTGCGAATGCTGAAAATACAATGTTTTTGGATTATTACAATTGAATAAACGAGCTTTGGAAAATGTTGAAATTTTGGGAATTGAATATTTGATTTGAAAGTATAATTACTTCATTTTAAATGGATTAAATGAATTATTTTGATTGAAATATAAACCATTTTTGAAAATTTATAACCATGGATTATAATAACGATTTGGTTGTTGAAGAGACCGGGATTAGATATTGTCATACTCTCTGCCAATACCGAAACCACTTTAACAACCATGTACGTGGTGGAGTTTCCAGAATGAAGTAGGTGGTTGGCGACGTTCTGTTTGAGGTATAAACGGGCACACCTCTTCGTATGCCATTCTATTACCTTGTGGTTGATTTGATGCGCGCCTTCGATTTGGGAGTGTGGTTAGAGGTGGGCGATTGCTGCAAGCTTTGCACTACCCTAGTCACATTAATACTTTTACCTTTTTATAGTTTACTAGTATTATGATGGCGTATATTACTGCTTAGTAGATAGTTTAACGAATCCTTAAATGATGGGCGATCCCAATCATCCTTTAAGTTACTTGTGCATTTCTATTACAGTTCACTTGACTAGGTTTACATTGTATAAGTATGTATGTCCTGACTCGAGTGTTTTGTGTTTTGCTTTACGCTCGGGTCAGCCTGAGTAGCACAGCTCTGATTCACCTTTTGGAGCTAGAGATTTGCTGGAGCTTATTTATCTATCTGTCATCCATTTCCATTTCGGTTATTTCCTATTCAGCTGTGTTTATGTATTAGTGACTTATGTATTCAAACTTTTGTTGTATTTGTTTTTCAGACTATGATATTTTGTATCTGTTTTGAGATTATTTGTAGTAGCTTCATGAACTACTATGGTATTTTATTTCCGCTGCGAGTTATTCTGATATTCTATGTCTGTGATTCTGTGTTTGATTTTATTTGCTCCAAATTTTTTAACAATCCACTATTTTTAAGTATTCGAGTCCGACATATGTGGATTTATTGTCGATTTGAATGGTCCAAAATAGTAGGATGTTACATTTGGTATCAGAGGTTTGGTTTTAGGCAAACCTTAGCCTGCGGAGCTACAACTCATTAAAGATAAGGTAGAAATACCCTAGAATGAGTGAAATCAATCTCAGAATCATTCCTTTGTGAGAGAACGTATTTTCAAAGTATAAATGATTTTCAAATGATTTTCAAAGGATTTTTTTCAAAGATTATTTTGATATAAATTTTCTTATTTTGAAAGAAAATTTTTTCTAGACCTTATTCCTTTCCTTGTCCACCTTGTTAGTAATTTCTTTGATTGGGATTATCATCGATTATGATTCCTTTGAATTTTGGAACGCTCCCACTTGCTTTGAAATCCATTCTTGTCTTCCCCTATTTGTATACTTTTGATTCTGGAGCATTCCATAATTCCACTTCGAATGACCTCTATAAAACTCGGCGATCCCTCCAATCTTTGAATGATTTGTAAAGGGGTGAAACTCCCTTATAATTGGCATTGATTCACCAGAGATTTCTATACCCTTGGTTTAGATGCTTCTATCTTTTTCTATGCCAAATTCTATCTCTGGCGATCGAATGTCGATTTGCTATAGAATCCTGCATCAATCATATTCCTGAAGTCACGGTTGACCCGGTTAAGGTCACCCGCGATTTATATAAGTATGTCCATATACTATTTTGTAATGAATTATCTCATCTTCGTTCGAGCCTATCTTTGAATCAGAATTCTATTTGATTAGAGTTCCTCTAATTTGAATCTCTATCTTTGTTTTGAAATCCATTCTTGAGTCATCCTTTGAAAATCGTGTTTTTTTGTATTTTAGAAATTGTTTTATATATCAAAATTATTATTTTGATAAGAATGATTATATTTTATATATAAAAGTGAAATGCTGCAGATAAGGATTATATACCTTTTAAAAATGAGAATTTGAAGTTTCGAAAGGATTTGAAATTTTGGAAGTTTTATAAGAAATTGATTTATAAAAAAAATGATTTATAACTGAAGGGTTTTGAAATTGAAATTTGAGTGATTGGACTAGGACATTTTGAAACTGGTTTTAAGATTTTGAAAATATATAATAATACGATTTGAAAGTATTTTCCGAATAGGAAATGTTTCAAGTAAATTTAAATGAGTTCCAATGATTTTAAAGAAATTTCAAAGAAGTTCTCAAGAAAATAGAAGTCCAGAACTCACTTATATCACTGGAGAATAATTTCGGTGATGAGTACACGCATCATCGACATTGATTTTCGAGTTTCAGAGTGAGGGAGAGGCCACTTTAGTAGCTTTGCTATGCGATTGATTTTGTGAAACCAATTTTGACTTCAAAATTCCGAAGTATGATTTGATATTCGAAAGATATATGTATATATATTTGAAACAGTTTGAATGAGCCCGGTGTTCAGTCCTCAAGTTTTGGATTTGATTTGGTATAACCCTATCTTTTGAAGTTGATTTACCGATTTGCTGCTGATTTCCAACTCTTGGATTGGAAATTTGATTTCTCCGACTATATTGAATGTTCGAACACTTCCAAATCAAGGTTTAATTTTTAAAGCTAAGAAATTTCGGAAGTATAAATTATTTGATAAAGTACATAAGTTTAGTTTTGTATGTTTAAGTATGAAGTAATATGATTTAAATAAATTTGAAAACTGTTTTGTTAAGTAAATGAATAAGACCATTTTGAATTATACTAATATGGAATTTAGTTTTGAAATATTTTGAATAAAATTTAGTTTTAAATGTTTTTAACTTAGTAACATCTTCTATAAAACTATATATATAGAATAATAATTTTCAAAGGGTAAAGTGGATCTTTCAAATAAAAATAAATAGTTTAAAGGATTTAAAGGGATGGTTATAAAATGGGAAATCATTTTTGGGGTATAATTGATTTTGAGGAAAAAAATTGATTTCGAAAATAGATTAGGATTTAAAACCCAGTATTTATTTGATATCTATATATTTTTAAATATAGAGTTTATAATGATTCAGGTTGGAAAGGTGAATTTGAGATTGATTTGAAATTATATTTATTTAAGAATTATACTTAAATAAGTTTGATCTGAAATTTATTAAAAATTGAAATTTCAAAGATATGATTTTTATAACTTGGATTTGATTAAAAGTGACTTAAATGCATATTTCAAATTTATATAAATTTGAATGGGATATTTTATTTATTTAAATTTGAAAATTGAGGTTGTAGTTAGATGTTATTGAAATGATTAAGTAAATATTTCAAACTAAATAATAGTAAAGTGAATTTGAGATATAAATGAAATTATCAAATTTAGTTTTGAAATATTGAATATATAAAGCTATGAAATATATTGAAATTGAAATGATTTATTTTGTGGTTCAAATCTGTATTTGAAATCGATAAAATTTGAAATGGTTTATTGAGGAACTGAATTGAATTGAAATTAATGAATTGAGATTAAAGTTAATTTGAATCTTGAAACTCGTGTTAATTTGAATTAATTGGTGAAATTTGAGGAAACTATTTTTATTACATAAAGTATTTTAAATTATATTTAAAACTATTTTTATATTAATTTTAATATAAACTATTTTTAATATAACTATTTCTAATATAAACTATTTTAAAAATACTAATTATTTTAATATAAATTGTTTTAACTTATTACTATTTTATTTAAATATTTTATTTTACAAACTATTTTATTTTATATACTATTATTAATTTCTATACTATTTGAAGGAAAGTGTTATGATTTCAAGTGTTATGATTTCCAAAGTTTGAATTTCAAAGTATTATGATTTCCAAAGTATTATTATTTCAAATTGTTTTGGGTTCGAAAGTATTATATCCTTGAAAGTACTATGATTTTGGAAATGAATTTGTTTGACATAAAATATGTTGATTTGGAAATAAACTTAGATTATTTTCTTAACCTATTACCTTGGAAACTTTGAAACTGAAGATATTTAGTTCGGAAGAAATAATTTGGTGAAATCGTATATGATTTTGAAACTGAACTGGTATTGAAACGGATTGGAATTTGAGAACCTTATTTTTCTAAATACTTGATTTGGGAGTTATCGAACTTATATAAAATTGATTTGTATAAGTATGAAGTTGATTCGAAAACTGTTGGTTTGGAAAGGTACTCAATTTGAAAAGTGAAATCTTATATAATCGAAATCTATATAAGTGTGATTTGATATACTATAGATTTGGAAAGTATTTGATTTGAAATGAAATCTTATATATAATGGACTTTATATAAGTATGATATTCGAAATTGATTTGAAAAGGTACTATATGATATATATTTTCGAAGTAAAGATATGGAAAGTGCCTTCTGCTTGATATCCTATTTGTGGCCACATTTGGGATTCATTCTATCGATATTATTCTCTCTGATTTAGGTTTTCCGGATAAGATACTCGAGTGTCCATCGAATTCCATGGCATTACCCATGGTCTTATGAACTCGGATGCATAGCGTAATTCGCAGGGGCTGTGACGGCCTACGGGTACGGATGTTTCCTAGGGGATCCAGGCGTAACCATTATATATCTGCGATCTATGGTCGTTTTGTAGCGTAATCCGCAGGGGCTGTGACGGCCTACGGGTACGGATGTTTCCTGGGGGATCCAGGCGTAACCATTGTGTATCTGTGGTCTACAGTTGTTATCATGGCGTAATTTGCAGGGGCTGTGACGGCCTACGGGTACGGATGTTTCCTGGGGGATCCAAGCGTAACCATTATGTATCCGCGATCTATGATTCGGTTTGATTCAGTTGATTTGTTTGGATTGTACTTTCCATATCGGTTTTGAAAGTTTCTCCAGTATTTTCATTGGGTGTTGAAACAAGTCTACTAAATACTTGGAGAAATCTAGCTTTGCGCCTAATCAACGCATGGCCAGAGTCTGCAAGAATGAGGATAAACTTGTTGAGACATCGAGTTATAAAAGCATTTTCAAAAAGGAAAATTTGTTTCGATATAAAAGTATTTTATTATAAAAGTATTTTGATAAAGTATTATATAAAGGATATTTTGATCAATTCTCTTTCTAAATAATTTAAAATGTTTAAAATATTGTTTATTTATATACTACACGGTTTAATAGTAAATTTGTAGTGCTGTAAATATTTTAGAAGTTATTAATTAAATACAATATATTTAAAGAAAATGATTATTGATTTATTAATAATGTTGAAAAGTATCTTGAGATAAATTAATAAATTTATGAATTATGGATTTAATGTTTTCATTATCTTCTTTGTAAATATAAGTAATGATATAAATAATTGTATTCAAATAAGTTTTCATATATTTATAAAGGTGTTATTTAAACATATAAATGGTATTTATAAAGGAAGCAAGAAATTTTACAAAAGGGTTTAACAAAATAATTAAATATTAAATAATTCTAATTGAAATTTATATAGTTTTAAATTAATTGTTTATCCTTGTCTTTCAACCTACATTTCTTTCTAGTTGTTTCTATTCTCCTACCTTCTTCCTTTTCGAGGATGAAAAGTTTTGAGTGGGAGAGAGTGTAACAACCCATGTTTTAACAAATATTTTAAATTAATTTTTATTTGAAAACTTTGATTTTTAAATCATTTTAAAATTGAATTTTTGAATTTTCCAATGTATTTTGGATTTTGTTTATAATTTATTTTCCCAACATAATAAAATAATGATTTTCTGGAAATTTTATATTTTGGTCAACTTTGGTCAAACTTTGATTTTCAGTTGAAATTTTTAATTTTTAATTTTTAATTTCTAATCTTTTTCTTTGAAACAGTATTTGTTTCTGATATTCGTTCTGCTTTTCATTTTGTTAAATTCTGTTTTATACTTTTTAAATCTGATAAATTCATCGTTTTATAAGAAATTATTTTCAGTATTTTATTATCTATATTTTTCTATGTTATTTCTATTTTATTTTTAGTTTTGGACTTTGTTTATTATTTGTTGTTTTGAACTTGTTTGGTTTTGGGTTTGACAAGTGGGCTTGGAAATTTAAGAGTCATAGGTTTTCTTTTCTTTAATGTGATGTGTGCCTCTTCATTTCATTCCCATAGCCGTGTATTTCATTTCCTATAGCCGTACATAGTTTATGTTCCCATTCCTCTTTTCATTTTTCATTTCTAACAAAAAGTTTTAAAGTAAGTTTCCATGGCTTCCTTCTTCTTTCTCTTTTCTTTTTCTCCTTTCTTTTGTTTTCTTCCCTTATGTTAATTCGTCCATCACCATGCTCCATCCTTTTGCCGACCATCTCACCACCACTACCACCTCCATGACCGGCCTCCACCATTACCCCATGTGTTGTCGTGACCACATAGATCCAAACCCACCTCCTATTTGCCTTGCAAACCATAGCCGAACTCCACTTATACATCACCTTCCTTTTATCCTCGGCCACCATCATTTCCACCCTATCCTTGCTTTGCTTTGGCATAACCGGAACCCACTCCAGGCCATGACCAGACCTGACCCAAACCATGAACCCAGGCCGAGCACACTAGCCTAGGGCCGAATCCAAATGCACATGACTTTTCATCTTGCCATGCCTCTTTACCTTCTATGACCTTTTGCCTTCATGTAACTCCTATCTCTTCATATTCTAGCCCATAGCCGTGCCTTATGGTGACCATGGCCGAGCCTAGATGCCTCAAACCAAGTATGGCCGAGCATGTTTGGTGATGGTTGAGTTTATTTGGGATGTGGCCGAGCCCACTTGCATTGGTTAAGCCAATTTTGATTCATATTTTACATTGTTTGTTTTATTTTCTTATGTTGAATTATATACTTATATATGTGTATATTTTGTTGTTACAAGACTTGGATCTTGGCTCTACATCTACTCGAAATTGATTCATGCTTTGTCGTGCTTTTCGGAGTTTGTTTGTGTGTTTTGAATTTGATCTCTAGCTTTAGAGGTGAGTTTATCACTCTCGACAAATCATACTTATATAAATGTGAAACAATGTCACTTGAATTGTAGTAGTTGATATGCTATGTTATATGCTCACATCTGCCTGTTATCTGACATTATATGATGATGTTACCTGATTATATACCTGTTGCATCACCTAACATCATATGATATGTTTTACTGTTTATTTATTTTCTGTTTCTCACACTGCAAGTTCCCTGTTAGTATAGAATCACTATGGGTTGAAATGATACATACCCGAATGGACTTTAGAATAGGGAAAGGTCGTTACGAGCTGAAATGATAGGCTCGAGCGATTTTTATTTGACTTGGGATTGCGGGTTGGAAATGATAAAATCCGGAATTTTAATTTATTACGGATTGAAATGATATATTATCTGTATCGCTTGACCTAAGTTAGAAAATATTATACAAACCCGTGGTTAATTTTAAAAGATGATTTTCTAGTAATTATGAAGTATTTTTAAATGTAAAAATGTGAAATTTTGACTTAAATTGGATTTAGATGATTTAAACAGTGATTTCCTAAAAGTTAAAATTGTATAAGTTAATAAATGGTTTAAATTGTAATTCAAAATTTTGATTTAACTTAATAATTGAAATTTGATTAAAATGGGATTGTAGAAATTATTAAGTATTTTTAAATGTAAAAATGTGAAATTTTTGACTAAAATTGGATTTAAATGATTTAAACAGTGATTTCCTAAAAGTTAAATTTTTATAAGTTGATAAATGGTTTAAATTGTAATTTAAAATTTGATTTAGCTTAATAATTGAAATTTGAGTTGAAATGGAAATTTTAAGCTTAGCTTAGCAATTAAAATATTTATTTATGAAATGGATACCTTTTTAAAGTAAAAGAAAATATCAAGTTATTTGTTGAAATAAAAGTTAAGCAATTTATAGTGAATTTTGACTTAATGTAAATGAATTATAATTTAATTGGATATTTATTAATAAAATGTTATTTTATTAAATTTATAAGTTAAATGATATACTGATAAATAATTTTGAAAAGTGGAATAAGTTTGATAAGTTAAAAATGATAAAAGTGGAAGATATATTGTTTAAAAATGTCATAGGACAACTTATAACAGAAATTGTAGCATTCCAGAAATGCTGTGGTTTCAGTGTATTGTTTTTCAAATCTACTACTGTCTCTACAGCAGCAGTTTATAAGTGTTGTAGTTTCCAACAATGAACTGTTTTCAAATTACCACTGTATCTACTGTAACAGTTTATAAGTACTACTAAGTCTGAATTGTGTTGTTTTTCAATTTTACCACTACTTACAGCAGCATTTTCTAAGTGTTGCGAATGCTGAAAATACAATGTTTTTGGATTATTACAATTGAATAAACGAGCTTCGAAAAATGTTGAAATTTTGGGAATTGAATATTTGATTTGAAAGTATAATGACTTCATTTTAAATGGTTTAAATGAATTATTTTGATTGAAATATAACCATTTTTGAAAATTTATAACCACGGGTTATAATAACGATTTGGTTGTTGAAGAGACCAGGATCGGATATTGTCATACTCTCTGCCAATACCGAAACCACTTTAACAACCATGTATGCGGTGGATTTTCCAAAATGAAGTAGGTGGTTGGCGACGTTCTGTTTGAGGTATAAACGGGCACACCTCTTCGTATGCCATTCTATTACCTTGTGGTTGATTTGATGTGCGCCTTCGATTTAGGAGTGTGGCTAGAGGTGGGCGATTGTTGCAAGCTTTGCGCTACCCCAGTCACATTAACACTTTTACCTTTTTATAGTTTACTAGTATTATAATGGCGTATATTACTTCTTAGTAGATAGTTTAACAGATCCTTAAAGGATGGGCGATCCCAAGGATCCTTTAAGTTACTTGTGCATTTCTATTACAGTTCACTTGAGTTGGTTTACATTGTATAAGTATGTATGTCCTGACCCGAGCGTAGTCCTAACTCGAGTGTTTTGTGTTTTGCTTTACGCTCGGGTCAGCCTGAGTAGCACAGCTCTGATTCACCTTCTGGAGCTAGAGATTTGCTGGAGCTTATTTATCTATCTGTCATCCATTTCCATTTTGGTTATTTCCTATTCAGTTGTGTTTATGTATTAGTGACTTATGTATTCAGACTTCTGTTGTATTTGTTTTTCAGACTATGATATTTTGTATCTGTTTTGAGATTATTTGTAGTATCTTCATGAACTACTATGGTATTTTATTTCCGCTACGAGTTATTCTGATATTCTGTGTATGTGATTCTGTGTTTGATTTTATTTGCTCCAAATTTTCTTAACGATCCACTGTTTTGAAGTATTCAAGTCCGACATGTGTGGATTTATTGTCGATTTGAATGGTCCAAAATAGTGGGATATTACATTTAGCATTTGCAGTAGCATCTAATTTTTGTGTATTTGACCATTGTGCATAGGGAGTGGTAGGTACAAAATATTCTTTTTGAGTGATATTCCAAGTGTCGTATACATTTTCTTACATGTAAATTCTCATCCTAGTCGACCAGTAATTATAGTTTAATCCATTAAATAGGGGTGGTCGTGCAGTGCTTTGACCTTTAACAAAATTTGATGCTGTGTTATTTTCCATGTTACTTGAATATCAAAAACTTTGTTACGGTTATATAATGACCTTGGTCTGATACCAAATGAAAGTGACTAAGGATCGAGTATGAATAATTATCTAAATTATAAACTTGTGTGAAATAAAAATAAAAAGTAAATAACGATAAGTAAATAACATCAGAGATTTTTATACTGGTTCGAACTTCCCGTTCTACGTCCAGTCCCAAACACCTTCTGGATTTAAACCGATACACTCTCGTAACCCGAAGGAATTGGTGTTACAACCGCTTAAGCAACCGAATAGAACTTCAACCGCCTAGACAACCGAATTGGACTTCAACCACCTAAAGATTCTACAATGGGACTTTTAACTACAAATAGTAGAAAAGTATTTGACTAAGTATGCTCTTGAATAGCACTGATAAGTCGATAATGTACACCCTTCCTATAATCTTTTCTTTGTGGTATATAGTGTAGTTTGTGAAGAAAGGAAGTAAATTTGATCACAAGAAAATATTCTTGAATAAAAAACTGATCAAAATATAAATATATTTAGAATTGAAGGCTTCTAAGTTCAGTAGCAAAGATAGAGAGAATAAGGAATAGAATAGCTAATAAAAACATTGGAATTCTTTGCTTTATATATTGTTTAAAGGTTTCAATCGTACGTGAAGAGTTGTGACTGCAACTCTTGACGAAGGAGATGCACCTTTTCAGAAAACTAGTCGTTATGCAGATTCAGACAGCTGAATAAAGTGTAGAAGCCAACTGAATCGATGATTTTAAATCAACAAGATCTGGTGCATTTTGGCTAGGCTAGCGATTAGCGAGGTGGAGGCGGGAGTGAGTTTTTGTTTTAGGGTTTTGGTTTTGGAGGTGGACGTGATTCGTATCGTTAAATGTTATAAAATATGTAAAATCTCAATTAGAACTGGTCGTTTCCAATAGAACTTGCATATATATTGAACACGTTCAGTTTGAACTTTCGAATCTCGACATTCAAGAATAGACATTGTGTCTTAGATGTTTAAGTATAAAATTTCGTTGGATTTTAAGTCAATATTATGTACATTTTCGTAATTTAAACGATTATTTTCAATAATTAACTTACACGTGAATGGTCAAACCGACATGAAATCATATATTTAAATTACTCATACGGCAGTAATGAATGTGTACGGTCCGATTTTATAAATTGAATATAAAGTATAGATAAAATAATAATATTTAAATTAAAAAATAAATTATAAATAGTATATATTATTATAATATAAAATATCTAATTTTGAAATAAACTAATATATATATATATATGTTATATATAATTTAAAACTTATGTAATGTTATCTACCAAAATTATATAATCTATGTAAATCTGTACGGAGAAGTGGAGGAAGAGGGGGCAATAAGGTGTCGCAACGGCGTCAAAAAATACCGACACCTTTCCAACGCCGTCTTTTGTCGAGCAAAAATAAGTTCGGTGTCTGAATAGCGTTAGAATATTTCAACATCATACCGACACCTTTATTATTTTTGTCGGGTAAGTTATTGACTTAGGAAATTTTTCGACGTCGTTTCGATGCCAATTACTTTGATTTACGACTTTTCGATACATTCCCGACGTCCCATCTTTTTGCATTTTAAATTCTTAATGGCATCAGTATGTTCCGACGCCTTTTTAATGTCATTGTTATTTTTGTTGGGCAAATAAATGGCATTGCAACGGCGTCACTATTTTTCGACGCCATTTTCTTGTTTTACGATTTTCCGATGCCCCGCCATTTTGGCATCGCAACAGCGTCGGAAATTTTCATTGCTTGCATCTTTTCTAGTAGTGTTAATAGATCTAGTCAGTAATTTAACTATGAATGACGTAGTCATTATTAAGGGTTGGAATGAGAGGTCGGTGATGTTGCATAATAAAAGTCTGCCCTTTCGAAAGCGGCTACCAGCGGTTGTGCACACATTGTACCGATGTGAGACATTCCAACTATAGGACCCATGGGAATGTGCGTTCGCACATAGATGAAGGGAATATACCAAAGTGGGTTTGCCTTGGTTTAAAGTCTTAAACGGCCAAGTTGGGTCTACTTCAATCCTTGTAGAGGGTACTAAGTAACGAGTTGGCTTTTCCTTGGTCGCATCAGATAATCTAAATGGAATAGTGAGTATAGGCTCAGCGCTATGTTAACAAGGTTGGTACCATATATAGGGCATAGGTCGAAAGCATCATCAGTTAAGGAGCAGTCATTAGGAAGACTTGCGTTACGCCTAGACGGACTATACCTCCTACTAGTGTAGGATTCGTATGGGACATGCACCGTCTCAAAGTTGTTTGTTAGTTAGTTTGTAGTTAGGAGACAAGGCTAGATAACTCCTAGATAAGTCTTTAAGACATAGTAGAATACGACTGAATAGTTGTAATGTCGTTATTAGGCACTAACAAAAAGTTCCTCGGTGTACGTTGGTAGACACAAATGGTGGATGCCTGACGTGTCCTAAGGTTAAGAGTACTAGAGGGGAATGTATCCTGGTCCATAGGGGACTGATATATATATATAGTTATTGTATACCTCGAGTAGGTTGGGTATATCGTATGCGTTCACAAAGTCAAAATAACTAAGCTTTAAATAATAGACATAACACATAACTAAGCTTTAAATAATAGACATAACACGTAATGAAAAACAATCGCATAAACTAGTGTTATGGATGAAGTGTGTAATTTACCAGTCACTAGAAAGTTGTTCTGACCCCCTCCTCATTGCAAGCCGCATGATAGATTTAGAGGGTCAGGTATTGGAACAAAGTAGGAACGACGGAAGAACAAACTGCCTTATGCATGCTAGACACTGACAAAGGATACTAAATACCAAAAGTATCTGCCTTGATCAATATATTTATATATTTTATTATATTTATTTGTTCTAATGTGAGTTCTTATCGATAGTTCTCTGATATACTTTTGCTTATTTATAGAATACCAATACAAATGATTTGTAATCTAGTGAAATTGACTTTTCGATTTAGCAAAAATTCAGGCCCACTAAGGTGCGGGTTGTTATAATAGTTACCTTATCTGGTCAGGAAATGAATTCAACTCACACATATAAATTCAAATCCATGAAAACCCGATAATAGTTTTACAAAATTATATTATATATTTCATGAGAGATATACCAAGGATATGAACTAAAAATGATACATAATCAAATTTTCAAATATGATCGGTAAACAAAACTCGCTTGCTATTTTCAAAATAAGTTACTAAAACTTCCAATTCAAGCTATCCATTGTTTTTCTATTACTAAAATCGAATCTAACATTAATTTGCACACATAAAAATTTGATAAAAGTATAACACAAAATCAAAATTCTAAATTTGTCGGATGAACAAGAATTACCTATGTTTCTAAATCTTGGAAGTTATGAAAGAAAACTCTTAGCTATGGCTTATCATAGATTTTTATCTAAGAATAAATGTTTCAAAATATTTACAAGATATGAATTTTAGAGCGAATCAAACTATTGCTCGAATTATCGCAATAGACACAGGACCCGTAGTTAAGGGTCGTACTGTTATCCTGCCTTTTGGCAAGGCCATGACACCAAAAAGTTGACTAGAAATCAATGACAGTCCATCTTATAGGACGGTTACATCATAAGTTCACCATGGATATCGATGAATTTTGTCCGAGTCCGGATCAGGCTACAATTGATAAGACATGAAAAGTAAGGCCATGCAAACCAACGTTCCAAGTTTCAAGTCAATCTGAGTTCGTATGCTCAAGATATAGTCGATACAAGATAAGGAAATGAGCCTCAGTTCGAATCCATAGGCCGAGGCTCAGTTCGAATCCATAGGCCGAGGCTCAGTTCGAATCCATAGGCCGAGGCTCAGTTCGAATCCATAGGCCGAGGCTCAGTTCGAATCCATAGGCCGAGGCTCAGTTCGAATCCATAGGCCGAGGCTCAGTTCGAATCCATAGGCCGAGGCTCAGTTCGAATCCATAGGCTGAGGCTCAGTTCGAATCCATAGGGCGAAGAACGTCAACTTGAATCGATCATAACTTGAGATCTACAAGTCCAAATGCCATTAAATTTTCACAAAAGCTTAAGCACATGATGAAGAATGTCCACCCCAAATTTCAGCTCGATTGGACTCTTTTTTGATCGATTCGAACCAAGGGTCGAATCGATCCCAAAGTGGGCCCGGATCTCCAGATTTCGGCCGTGTGGGCCCCCTGACGTACCAGAACTGGTCTCCCCTCATTTTAGGCGAAATATCAGCCTCCTACACCTATAAATAGAGCCCCTGGTCATTCAGAAAAGGGGTCGGACAATTCTAGGAGCCAAAGAGCGCCCAGACTCTGCCAGATTTACTCAGAATCACCATTGCTTCTTTAGGTTCAGATTATAATCATACAATCAGTTGTACTACATCAGAAGAAATTGTAATCATCAAGTGAACATCAATAAAATCATCAACTTCAGAGTGGACGTAGGCAAGATCGCCGAACCACTATAAATCTCGTGTTTATGTTCATTATTTCTGAATTATGATACTCTGTTTGCTTAGATTTGAGATTTGTGTGTGAATATTGTTGATTTATATCCATACACTGGTGCTTTCACAACATTCGGGGTTTGTGACCAATTTTGGCGCAAACACTTTGGTGCTTTCACTGAGAACTGAAACTCAGGAGTTCTATCATTTGAAAGTTGAATCAGAAGGCTAAGAGATTTAGATCCGAAGAGCCATGACGAGACAATCGAGCAGAAGGCCAAGGCCAGAACAAAGTCAGCACGAAGGGAGTCAAGAGGCTTCCTCAGGAGCAAACCAAGCATCGATCTTCATCACCAGGGATGAGATGGAGACAATGATGAAGAGACAGGAGGAGATGATCCAGAATTTGCTTCAACAAATTGGACAACTTGGAGCGCAAAATCAAGGAACAACCAGAATCCAGAACGGAGCAGGACCATCTGGCGCAGCGCCGGAGCTGGGGGGGCATACACTTAGGACATGTTGATCCGAATCTGGGAAGAGAGACAAGGACATCCGAGCAACCTGGCGGCAATAGAGGGATGAACGCTCAGCCAGGGGGGCAGACACGTGAAAGCTCACACGGACTCGGGGGGCAGATCGAAGGTAGCGAACGAGGACTACAGCTTGGAGACAATGATAGATTGGCAGAGATGGTCAGGCGAGCCATGAGAGGCGGGTTAGTAAACAGAGATCTTGAAGACGTGAACAGGAGTCCCTTTTCTCCTGCGATTAAGTTGGCTAGGAACCCACCAGAATTCAAACTGCCAACAGTAGAAAGCTATGATGGGAGGACGGACCCTGCGGTCCATCTAACGAGGTATATAAGGCACATGGAAGTGCTGGGGGCATCACAGGAAGTCATGGCCCGGTGCTTTCCATTGTATTTGACAGACATAGCAGCTTTATGGTTCAGACAGCTAGAGACCGGCTCCATTGGGACATGGACCGATTTGATTAAGAAATTTATG
The DNA here is from genome assembly GCA_030737815.1 of Allium fistulosum. Classification (NCBI taxonomy): domain Eukaryota; kingdom Viridiplantae; phylum Streptophyta; class Magnoliopsida; order Asparagales; family Amaryllidaceae; genus Allium; species Allium fistulosum. The sequence goes on from CM060908.1 coordinate 310,596,625, forward strand.
AGGCAATTCAGGGTTCACATTTCAAGACCTAAGAATGTGATGAGTTTGGCAAGCTAAAGCAGAAAGCTGGGGAGTCTTTGAGGAATTTCCTGACGCGGTTCAATGCGGCAGCAGCATCGGTGGATCGGCCAGATCCATCCATGGTTATGATGGCAGCAGTGTCCGAAGTAGCTGACGGCACAGAATTCAAAAATTCATTAACTAAGGATCCGCCTATGGATCTAGGAGAATTCTATCACGAGGCAGACAAGTTTCTACGATTGGAAGACGCTAATGCTGAAAGAGAAGAAGGAGAGGGAATAGAAGTTTATGCAACTAAAGACAAAAAGCCTCTCGAAAAGGATTCATGCAAGGATAAAGGGAAACGAAAGACTGAGGATGGTGGTGACGGACCAAAGCGACTGCGGAGAGAGCCACGATTCACCACCTACTCAGAGCTGAATGAGAGTTTAGAGCAAATCTACCGAGATACACGAGAGCAAGTTCCCTACCGTAGGCCAATACGAAGGGACCCCACTGTTGACAAGAGGAAATCAGACAGATATTGCTTATTCCACGAACTGAATGGTCATAACACTAACGACTGTAGACATCTGAAGGATGAGGTGGAAGGGCACATCAGGAACGGTATGCTACATCAGTATGTGAGGAGGCGAGCTCTAGCGGTGGAGCCAGAGCGACCACCGTCTACATCAGCCAGGGGTGCCCCCGAGCCGGGACATCGTATGATTATCAATTAGTTAAAATAACGATGGACAAGTCGTAAACCTCTCACCAACACGGGTAAGTCATTTACACATGTGTGAGATCACGAGCGGTCCATAGGCATGCTCTGAATGTCTATTAACCCTATCGTTGTGGGAGTTTACACTTTGGCATCCTTGCTTTGCTTTTGTTTCTTCTTGATTTGAGCATTTGAACTTGATTTTGTTTAACATTTCCGCTAAAGACTTATTTTCAATGAAAAAATGCTACTTGTGATTTCATAACGACTAAGCCACTTACACATGTACGGAATCGCGAACGGTCCCTAGGCATGCTCTGAGATGGCGATAAACCGCTGCAACAAACAATCCGGGAATTCACCCGAACGTGGAACCTGGTATTGATGATACTAAGTCCCTCCCCGGGCACACTTAATTCGCCTCGAACGGCACCCGACCGCGAACGGTCACAAATCTCCTCGAACGGCACCCGACCGCGAACGGTCACACTTCATTTAGTATAACATTCGATCGCGAACGATCACGCTCTGCCTCGTACGGCACCCGACCTCGAACGGTCACCATTCGCCTCGAACGGCACCCGACCTCGAACGGTCATCATTCGCCTCAAACGGCACTCGACCACGAACGGTCAAAACTCGCCTCGAACGGCACCCCTCACCTCAGATGGCTAGATCATGAACGGTCGTCATTTAAGGTCATACAGAAAATGCTAGATCGCGAACGGTCGCATTCCACCTCAAATGGCTAGATCACGAACGGTCGTCATTTAAGGTCATACAGAAAATGCTAGATCACGAACGGTCGCATTCCACCTCAGATGGCTAGATCACGAACGGTCGTCATTTAAGGTCATATAAAACGGTCAAACTTTTCGCAGGTTGTACCACAGGTCATCAACAGGATATGAACATCCGACTTATGGAACTACAAAACACACCTTCCTATCGCAAGGCATGTTTTGGGGGGCAAATGTTATCCCGCCTTTTGGCAAGGCCGTGACACCAAAAAGTTGACTAGAAATCAATGACAGTCCATCCTATAGGACGGTTACATCACAAGTTCACCATGGATATCGATGAATTTTGTCCGAGTCCGGATCAGGCTACAATTGATAAGACATGACAAGTAAGGCCATGCAAACCAACATTCCAAGTTTCAAGTCAATCCGAGTTTGTATGCTCAAGATATATTCGATACAAGATAAGGAAATGAGCCTCGGTTCGAATCCATAGGCCGAGGCTCAGTTCGAATCCATAGGCCGACGCTCAGTTCGAATCCATAGGCCGAGGCTCAGTTCGAATCCATAGGCCGAGGCTCAGTTCGAATCCATAGGCCGAGGCTCAGTTCGAATCCATAGGCCGAGGCTCAGTTCGAATCCATAGGCCGAGGCTCAGTTCGAATCCATAGGCCGAGGCCCAGTTCGAATCCATAGGCCGAGGCTCAGTTCGAATCCATAGGCCGAGGCTCAGTTCGAATCCATAGGCCGAAGCTCAGTTCGAATCCATAGGGCGAAGAACGTCAACTTGAATCGATCATAACTTGAGATCTACAAGTCCAAATGCCATGAAATTTTCACAGAAGCTTAAGCACATGATGAAGAATGTCCACCCCAAATTTCAGCTCGATTGGACTCTTTTTTGATCGATTCAAACCAAGGGTCGAATCGATCCCAAAGTGGGCCCGGATCTCTAGATTTTGGCCGTGTGGGCCCCCTGACGTACCAGAACTGGTCTCCCCTCATTTTAGGCGAAATATCAGCCTCCTACACCTATAAATAGAGCCCCTGGTCATTCAGAAAAGGGGTCGGACAATTCTAGGAGCCAAAGAGCGCCCAGACTCTGCCAGATTTACTCAGAATCACCACTGCTTCTTTAGGTTCAGATTATAATCATACAATCAGTTGTACTACATCAGAAGAAATTGTAATCATCAAGTGAACATCAATAAAATCATCAACTTCAGAGTGGACGTAGGCAAGATCGCCGAACCACTATAAATCTCGTGTTTATGTTCATTATTTCTGAATTGTGATACTCTGTTTGCTTAGATTTGAGATTTGTGTGTGAATATTGTTGATTTATATCCATACACTGGTGCTTTCACAACATTCGGGGTTTGTGACCAATTTTGGCGCAAACACGTACCATAAGCCAATGCTACTCCGCCCCATCAAGGACTAGCCCATCCTAACTTACATACACACTTCAAGTACTTGGCTTTGGGATGTAGGCGTGTCGCGCTATATTCTCTGGTCTAGATAGCGACTCATTGAAGCATCATTATCAATAAGAAGTCCATAGCCTTTCGAGTAATTCCTCCTGATCAAAAGACGTCTGATCTACAACTAAAGAACATTGCCCCTTGCAGGCCCAATCAAGCCTCTCGTCTTCCTCAGCCCGTCTCTCCTTTTATGACGACCCGCCTTTCATTCCATAGAAAGACGTATCATCATTAAGAAAGAAATAGGTAGAAAAGAGAATAGATAGAAAAGAAAGAACTAAACAATATCAGAATCTCACAACATAATGAAAAATTATATTACATCACATAAGTATTACATAATAGACATCATACATCAGAGTCATATAGCTTAATACATCATATTAGACAGTCATGAAGACCTGTCTATCATACAACTCAAAATTCCAAACAAGACATCATCACAGCGGAAACACATATATCTAGATACGCTGAAGCCTTCTTCTCCAAGTCTTCTCCATAATTCGTCAAAGCTACCTGAATCATTTGGCTACTCATAAAATTTGAGTACCCAAGAGTTTAAGAAAACAGAAAATAAACTCTGGGTCAGACATGGGTCTGGCGTGAGTAAACGGTTTAAGTTGTTTAACTTTGAAAATCATTTGAAAACAAAGGTATCTCGTAAGACCACACCACAAATAAACATGTCGGGTTTTTACCTTACGATAACCAAAACATTTGATAGGAAATCTAGTGATATTATAATAGTGTCTAGGGTTTTCAAGTAAAATAGGAAATAGCTGGAATGCTTACATCTCACGTTCCAACATAGTTGGACACAATCAAAACGTACGGCACTTATTGGAGATTGGATTACATACAATGGCAGGACTACTGGGGTACCGCCCGTCATAGTACCTGGTCTAGATCAGAGTATCGAGGATCCACCCTGATCCCCTGCAACACAAGACCGGAACTACCCCTTACTGGATAATTCCGAATAAGACAACCCCGCAGTTGGCGACCAACCGCCCACTATGCCGAATAAAAAGGGACCTCTAGACAGGGGAAAATCTCATTCTACTTGGATGCTACCCACTTAGCCTTGCAGCACCTCCCCTGTTTTAGCCATTCCTAGTTGATGAGGCTTGAGGCTACGATTACCTTTTTAGCACACATATCTTGGAATGCTCACCGTCCTCCAATGACGATGGTATGAAAGCCTTCATCCATACAAGTCCGTTCCGGGTTCGAATGAAACCGAAGGCACTATCTCTGTTACACTCGTTTTGGAATCAACCTCAGAGTTAACAACAAATAGCCCTTGCATTCTGAATATTCATCTCGACCGAAGGCACTATCTCCGTTATACTCGTTTTGGAATCACCCTCAGAGTTAACGACAAATAACCCTTGCACTCTGAATTCTTCATCTTGATCTTCACTTGAGATTTCACGACCTATCGTTTAATTTGGATCGATGTGGTTTTCGGATATCCAATTTGGAATCCGATCCCGGTCTCATCGATATCCAAACGCCGTCTTAAAGGCCAAGTTGTTTAAGTTAAACAATTTAATTATATTCAGAGTAACATATTCACATAGCAATTCCATCATAGATAGATAACTTACATTATCACAGTTCATCCAAAGCATCTCATATCACAGAACATCACATATCAAAGATATCAAACAATTCAAGGTATTCAATATAATTTAATCATCCATATGCAAGATTGATTAGTTACATAATTCCTAATTAATTTAATTTAATCTCCAAATAAATTAAATTAATTACTTTAATTGCCTTTAAATCCTGCTTACTTAACATTAATTAATTACAAACTATTTATTATTATTTTAATTAATTAATGAAATTAATTAGTCAATCCTTTAATTACCCACATTAATTAATTATCCTTAATTGCTTATATTAATTAACCTTCAATTAATTACATTAAGTAATTAACAATCCTTTAATTACTTACATTAATTAACCTTTAATTAATTACATTAATTAATTATCCTTTAATTAATCACATTAGTTAATGATCCTTTAATTAATCACATTAATTATCTATTAATTAATTACATTAAGTAATTATCTTTTAAATAATTACATTCAGTGATTATCCTTTAATTAATTACATTCAGTAATTATCCTTTAATTAATTAAGACCCTAATTAATTTAAGATAAACCATTTACCTTAATTAATCACTTAATTACATCATTAAAACTTATTTAAATTAAAGGTTTGAAATTAATATATTCAAAATCACCTAAGACCTTTTTATTAATTAAAGTTTAATACTCTTATCTTACTTACTTAATTACATCATTATATTTTGAAAACACTTGTTAATTAATTTAATAATATATAATTATTTCAAAACCAAATCAATTTTAAAAACATTTAACTTTAAAATTAAATCTTTGAAACTTGTTTAAAACTTGTTTTAATAAATTTACTTTGGAAACTTGGTTTATATTCCTTTTGAAAACTTATTCACTTTTATAAACTTAAAAACTTGTTAAATCATTTTCTTTTGCTTTAAAACCCGATCAAGTTTTCTTTTTTAAAAAATAACTGGTTATCAAACACAACTAAACCCGAGACCACAATCAAACTACCCGAGCCATACACGATCTCTTCTCTCCCGATAAACCCGAGAACTACTTCGAGCAAAACCTTTTCTTCCCCGTGCTCGAACACACAACCACAACAACTCAGCAACTAACAGATACCAATGATAACTCGTGCACGTGCACAGATCACCGCCGCCATTCCGATCATCTTCGCTGACGCCTACAGGACGCCGACAATCCTCGCTAAAACTCCGACCACCCAGCTCCGTCGATTTCGTCTCGAATCAAAATCGAGCTATCGATCACAACCTGGAACTCAAACCGATCGACAAAAACCAGCTCGCATCGCCATCCTCGATCGCCAGAGATCATGCGATCACGTCCAGAACTTCGCCGTCGACCCACGCTCCGATCCCCCCTACTCCGATCGACTCTGGTGCACCCTCGACGTCGCACGAGCTTCGACAACCTCTTCTACCAAAACAGGTCACAAAACCCTAAATCGACGTCGACAAGCCGCCTCAACGATCAATAAACTCTGCAACCATTTTCCTTCGATCCCCATCGCACTAGCCTCCTCCAGCAACGATCACGACGATCATCTCTGGGCCGATCGTCGGAAATTGACAGAAAACCAATTCCCGTTCAACTCGAAATATCACAACAATCCCAAACCTTAAAATCTTGAAACCACTATCAAAATTCATCATTTGCTAGTACGAATCAAATTATGAAATCCAAACATGAAATTGTGAACATCGATTTTTCTAATTTGAACAGATTTCACTGTAATTTCTTATTTTCAAAATATTTACTAAATATTTTTACTTGAAACTATTTTTAAAAATGACTTTACATTGTTACAATCATTTTCTCTTCAGAGATCATAGCTTGAATTTGTTTAAGTGAAGAGATATGAATTTATTAAGGTGGATTTGTGCGTGTAATTCAAACAGACGTATATATATATATATATATATATATATATATATATATATATATGCATATACACAGACATGCACAGTCATTCCATATTTATATACATGCAATCACATCCATTCATCCATGCAAACAATATTCACTACATTACTACAAAAATTTACCACATGCATCAAAGTATACAACCAGATTTAAGCTTTGAAAAGTTTAGTTTACTCACCAGTTTTTAAAAAAAAAAGAGAACGGGTTTTGGAAACTTGAAAACTGATAGTTGATCTGCAACTTGATTTTGATTTTGAATTTGCTTGCTTATTTGAAAAACTTGAATCTATATTTGCTTTGCTTTAGGTTGACTTGAAGAAGTTGAATTAGTTTGATTTTCTCTTTTTAGTTTTACTTAGAAGAAGATGAAAGAAGAATTTAGAAAAATGAATATGTTACTGCCTGGTTTCTCAAGCTCTTTGTTATTTATTTCAACTTAAAAGAAGAAAACCATTGCCACTTGTAAATTTGCATGTTACTTAGCTTACAAATGTTTAAACCCTTTATTTTATTAATTACTTATGTTTTTATAAATTTATCTATTATGTTTTTTTTAAATTATATATATATATATATACACACACAAACTATTCTTAGTTCATGTGTAATTTAAAAATAAAGAATATTAACCTTTTTATTAAATCTTATTTAAATTTCAAACTTAAGTTATTATACTTAAATTGATAACTATATATAAATACTAATGTTAAAAATGTTCAATTTAACTTTAATTAACTTTTAGAAAATTATTATATTGAATTTAAACCAAAGCTTCCTATTCACAATGTGTGTGTGTGTATATATACATTATAATTAGAAAACATATTTTTATTGTTTTTGAAAAGATAAATTTTGCCAATTTAAAATAAGAAGATTATCAAATCAATATTGCCAAAATTCCGGGTCATCACACCTTTGGTTGTCCAAAGTGCCTCATTTATCCTATTTTTGTGACTTATAAGACTTTTGAAAAAAAAATCTTGGTCATCCCTACATAAAGAAACGACATCATGTTCACTAATAGCTTCGTTGCCCTTCTGTTGCCTTTCTGACACACCCACACCACGGTCTGCAAGTTGGCTCTCCTTCAAGCCATTCGCTCTATCTAGCATCCTAATGGCTAGTTGGCTTTCTTCAATCTAAAACTCTTATTTTACCACCTTGTGCACGAAGGTTGCGTTTGTTTAAAATGCTAAACTTTGAATGCTTATGATGACCTGTCCTTCATAATACCTTAAATCAACGACAAATGACAACGCCTAACTTCCAAATACCAAAAAAGATAGTCCATCGAGATAAAATTAAAACTAAACATCATGTAGGATTGAACTATGGACCTCCAGTTTACATAATTGGAGGTCTATAGTTCAGTCCTACATGATGTTTAAATTTAATTTTATCTCGACGGACTATCTTTTATGGTACTCGAGACTCATGCCTTGTCATTCAACGTTGATTCAGGATATTACGAAGGATGGCTCATCACAGTTGGTGTCAGAGCTTAGGTTCAACACTCAGGACCAAGTAAACTAGTTTGAGTTAAACAACTTAGTAGATAGAGATACGTTAAGAGAGTGTACTTGTACTTTATACTATATAATATTGCATACATCACGTCTTTTAAACTTCGATTTATTTCAATTACAATTACTAAGGCATCATCGTTTTAGGCTAGTAGGTATGAGAGGATGGGGTACATGAGCTACTACGATGGACCACTACACTATAAATGCTATTTTGCCACGGCTTTGGACCGCGGCCAAGTGATTTCGCCACGGTCTAGAACCGTGGCGAAATGGGCAGTGGCTAAAATTTTGCCACGGTTCTAAGCCGTGGCTAATTTATATTTTGTCACGGCTTAGAGCCGTGGCAAAATATTGCATTTTCATTTTAAAAAAATTAGAAAAAAACCAACATAACATAAATTAGACGATCAAATCATGCTTATTTATAGTTTAATCACAGTGTAAATGAATCCACTTACATAATTTTTTGATCTAATCATGAACCTACAAAATCAGATACAAATTCATGCAAATGCAAACCATAAAAGCTCACGTTGTTAATGCTAATAATTGTGGGAATTTATCCTTCAAACTCAATGGCAACATAACTAATTCTCATTTTCTTTCTTTATGGTTGAAGCAGCAGATATCATTATTAAGGCTTGTATTGGAGATACTATTGTGGAGTAAGAGGTTTGCGGCTGCCAATATAGTTGATTAGAAATATCTTCTCTATGTCAAACTTATAAATTTGGAATTGATGATTTTTTGGCCAACCTGCAATCAAACAAAACCCATTGAACTGATATTCTCTTATAAAATGGAAATCAGAATATCGCTTAACCATATATCTATAGCTTATTACACGTAGCATTGAGTAGATTCATCAACTACAACCTCCTCTTCTTTTATATCTTACCAAATGGCAATCTGATTCCGAAATCAAAAATGTGAGCGTACTGATTGAGGAACTAGATGATAAACAATTGAAAGCTTACCGCCCTCCAAGAAGAACTATTCTTGTTGGATGAGATGATAAAAGAATACCCAGAGACAGATATAAAAAAGCTTAGTATATGAAGCGTTCTAAGATTCAGATCTTTACACAAAGGCCCATAACCAAGGAACTCTGCTGGATTGTGCTTCAAAAAGCTGACTACATTAAACAAAAGAAAACTATATATAAAACTCCTTATGAGAAAGAATATTATCCCTCTTTAGGGAGTTGTAATTAATTTCTGCCTCTGACTTCCATTTGTGCATACCATGTGGATCCTACAGCTTGATATGCTTCCTTTGGCCATGCCATTCCAAAGCTCATCCTAACTTGAGAATATAAATAAATAAAAAATAAATAAAATTAGTTGTTCTTCTTGAAATGATTAAAATAAATCTAACTTTTTTTACTGCCTTGGGAATGATTAGCTCCAATAACAGGAAAACAATCACAACCATTATATCATCGTTTATATTTTTATCTTGAAAAAGGTTCTTTCTTGTATATAAGAAAGAATAGATGAATTCCATAACCCATTTACACATTCATAGCAGGAATTGTATGTAGTTGATGCAACAAAAAGTGTTCTGTAGCATAATCTTAGTAGCTATAAGATGGTAAAGCAGGGATTTTGATCATGTAAAAATAATTTATGAATCTTTGGCTTGGAGAACTCTTGATTAACCATCTCTCAATAAATGAAAATATTGGTTGGCTGCACATCTATTAGATCATAGAACAGTGTTCAATGTCTTAAAATACAAAAGAAACACAAAAATAAAAATTGAGAAAAAATCATGCTAGGAACCAAGGATATTCTGGTCAAATTTCATTCAGAAGTTTTGTGCTATACCACAGATTTGTATTTCTTTTACTACATTTAATTATTACACAGAAGAAAAAAAATTAATGTGTAAGGGAAACGAAAAATCAGTATCACCCGATATGCTCCCAGGAGGTGAAGAATAATGAAAACATTGGCCAAACGAAAAATCAGTATCACCTGATATGTACGTGAATATTCATGTGACTGCTTTGCCAAAAAAAAAAGAAAGAAACAAGCCAAGGAAATTTTAAAAAAAAGTATCCTATGATTGAGCCCTGTACATATAACTCAGGTTGTTCCGCTCTATGACATGCAATTTGGGAAAAAGATAAAATCACTATTTTGTAATCTCTATCAAACAAACAAAGAGTATGATTACGTTCGATCACATAGTTCTTGGAGTATCTCCTTCGCATGTTATTGCCTCTTTCTCCTCGGGTGGACCTGGCAAATACGGAAGCATTATGAAACCAGACATTTTGAGCACCAGGTTTGTATATAATTGCAGCCTAGAACTCGGTAGTTGAAAATTCCGGGACTAATTAAGTTCTGGATCAATGTATTGTCAGGAGCATCCATGCCGACCCCACTTGTAAGTGGTGTGGCAGCACTTTTGAAAAGCATGCATTCAGATTGGTCCCCGGCTATGATAAAGTCTGCTATTATGACTTCATGTTATAATGGATACGGAAAGAATGGTAGAATATTGGACAGGCAGCATGTTAATGCAACTTTCTACGCATTTGGTGATGGTTTTATAAGTCCTATGAAGGCAGTAAGGCCAGGGTTAGTGTACGATCTTGGTGTTGTTGGTTATTGTAATTATTTGTTTTGTAAACTGGAAGCAATATCATGTAATAAGTGTTTCTGGTGAAGATACTTTGATTTTATTGCATTAATAATCAGCTCTTTTGGTATCATTTTAATGGATGTTTGAATTGAAAGTAATATCATATTGTAAGTGTTTCAGGTATAGTTATGTAAACCCAAACACTATGAGGCTTAGGACTTTTTACATAACAATTATCAAAAAAGAAAAAGAAAATGATATATATATATGTGCATACATTTGCATGCTCACGTATACTATTGTGCTAGTATGTTTTGTTTCTACTCTGAACAAATTTTCACAGAATAATTAGAATAAAGGTAGTTGTTCTTCAATAAATATGAATGAATGGTGCACTAAAAAGAGGCCTTATTTTGTTCATTGTTGGTATTTTGAGCAAAAGGTTATGTGGGTTAGGTGAAGAAGAATTTCGATTTGGTAATGATTCAATGCAGTTAGGTAAAGAAGAATTTAAAAGGCAAAAAATTAATGCAAGTAAAGCAAACAGATAGTAAAACTTAAAAGGAAATTGATTATAAATGTGGTATATGTATAAGGCAGAAAACAACGGAAAGGCAAAATATATAATCATCATAAAACAATATAAAGCTCACAGGTCAGAGGAGAAAAAATGTTCAATCAAACATCTCTTTTGAGTTCATAGACTTTAAAGCTTGCCATAATTGAAATCTTAGTATAGACATTTATGTGTATGTGCAGGTGTTATTAATTTAGTTTAATATTAACTTAAATCACAAATTAACTAAAATGAGACAAACTAAATTACTAGACTGCACCTCCCCATTAACTGACCTACTGTTCCAGGTTGGTCTTCTTGCTTTGTCCACCTCAAATATATTGTCGCTTGATTTTAACAGATTCTAATTGTGTCAATATTACAAATTATTCTCATGTACGCACACCACTTTGTCAAACCACATTGATTAGTCTGTATCTCTCTCATTATCATTTTATAACTATGATCCTAACAATAATTAAGATTCATTATTCAATTAGTTAGTGGCCTTGCATTCAACATTTTGTCCATGCTATTAAATTTTCTGTTTCATTCAACATTATTCAATAGAAACATCATTTTATACATAAAGGATGAAAGTCAACGACATAAGAAGAAAAGTATGGACTATTTTGTTTTAACTCGGTAACATGGACGTAATAATTTCCGTAATAACGTAAAAATATGGACTATTTTGTTATGAAATATCATCTCATTATTAATGATGATCAGAAGAAGAACCATCTCAAAATTATCCAATTCAAACAAATAAAACTCATCTCATTCCCCATTACTTTCTAGATGGGAAAAACATCTGGAAACAAATCAAGCATATCATATTCTATCAATTTGTGGCAGTTGGCAGATATTCTTCAGCTGAAGTTTTCGTTCAAGTTTTCTTCAGTGATTGTCAAATGAAAATGGGTTCTGCATTGTTTCTTTGGTTTGTGAAATCATAAGTAGAAGTTGGTCTTTTATCTTAATGAACTGAGTTGTCTTAGATTAAAGTGATGCATGGTATTAAGATTTGGTATGCACATAGATGAATAGATTTGCGGGTGCCTGGTTTCACACTGATAACCAGAGGGAGAAGCTCTTGAGTGGGGATATTTCATGCCTTAACAGGGTAAATGTTCATGCGGGTAAGTGAATATCTTAGTCCTGTTTCTTGAACTTGCTCAATACCTCTGTAGTCAACCTTTGTAGATTTACTATCTAATCAATGATGTATACATTGTACACTATTAATTTAAATTAAATAATGGTGTGAATTTAGTGTTTCAAGTATCGGAAATAATTCCACAAAACTGTACATTACAACTCTCTATCGTTTATCACTCATATATATGTTCATTGATGTAGAAATCTAACTATAATAGGAGGTAGGAAGCATTTCGCGCTACGGTGAAATGTAATGCAGAAGTTGTGTATCTCTCTCATTATCATTTTTTCGAAGTATGTTGCACTCCGAAGTCGATTTTGACCCCCTAAATGGAGTCAGAAATGGCTCGAAACGAAGTTGGCTCGGTCCAGACGATACGGTTCCAATGGCACTGACGACCAGTTATTTCGATTTACGGATGGAAAGATGGAGCATTTTCAGTGGAGAATGAGCAAATAGAAAATACAAGTAAGCGTGCTTTTGGTGGAAAAAGCATGAGCTTCTATTTAAAAGTGAAATCAGAATGAAGGATATAAATTCCCTAATACATTTAGTCTTTTATCCTATCAAAAAATGAGTAAGTTTGATATTATATGTGTTCATCTAAATATGTTGATAGGTAATCAGCCGAGGGATCGAAATTATAAAGAACTGGTAAATGGTTTCCATATTATGATTTGCCTATCCGGTCACTTATTTCTACATGATTTAACAAGCATACCTATTACATAGCAAGGAAGCGCAGCCTGCAATGCAGCTTAAAGATAAATACATGATTAACTGGCTCAAAGAGAAGCAACACGTTTTTTGTGCAGTGGACAGAAGCAAGCCTAACAACATTCATCTACCAATATAACTACAGCATCTCTGATATGTTACTGGTTTAAAACTATTACCACTAGCAACCTTCATATACTTTACTGCACACTACCTCAGAAAATGAACTCCAACTAAGTAATAAATTTTAATGCTCCAAATTCTTAACAAAGAACTTATTGTGAAAGATTTGTACAACTTGTTTGCCAGTGATCTCACAATTGAGATTCAATAAGGGAGCTCGATTGTAATTTTCTGGATAATATCCCAAATAATGGGCTTATTTAAAAAAAGAGCACAATTTTTAATGTAACTTGTTGAAAAACAAATAATTCCTTAGTTTTCGAATCCTTTAAACATTTATAAGTTTATGTATTACACATCGGATAAAAAAATAATGCTTCAGTGAATGAATTCAACAAATTTTACTAAATCAAACCATTGATTAAAAAAACTTTCTTTAGTGAGTTCCTTCTTTCTAGTCGATCTTACAAGAAACTTCCTGTATGCAGCTTCTAATTTTTCTAGTGGTTTCGCTCTCCTATTTCGCCGAGTAAATATTGTCAAGATTAGACATAATTTATAGTTGAAGTTAAAGAAGAAGCTTACCTAGCTGTGCCAAGATTAAAAATATCATCGGCTCTTTTAAGTTTATTTCTTTGGTTTCATATGTAATGCATATGCAGTATAAAATGCTGTATAACTCTGTCCAATTTCATTTGCTTCAACAAATGCATTTATAACTTTAGCATCATCACAATTATCAGCTTGTAATTGATAAACAAAAAATATAGGTTTTCAAAATGTAACTCAAATCGAAGATCATAAAATTATATTCAATTTCGAAACTGAATTAGATCAGGAATCTTAAATTCAAGGAATTCATACTATAACTAAAAATACTCGTAAGCAAAAATCAAATCGGTAAATATTTATACGTAAAAATCAAATTGACATCCATTGAAAAAATCAAACTAATACATATGTATACATAAAAATCAAATCGATACCTATTTGCAAAAATCGATAGAATAGATCCTGAGATGTCTGCCAAACTGCGAGCGATAAAGAAAGAGTGGGCGGAACATGCGAGAGAAGGGGCGGAACTTACAAGAGAGGGGGTGGAGGCAGAACCAGTGAGAGAGAGAGAGATGAGGCGGGATTAGGGGATGGTCGATATTTTTTGGGAAACAAATTAGCTGCGAGCGTATTATTTGGGCAAGGGGCATTCTAATTTGAGCAGGGATATATACGTACCAAGGGGTCAACCAAAAATAGTGAAATTTTGCAATGGTTTGAAGCTTTCGAAAAATTACCACGGGCCATAACCGTTGTCATTTATTTTGCAACGGTTAGTGGCCGTGGCAAAATTACCACAGCTCAAGGCCGTGGCAAATCTTCCGCGTGTGGGCATGGCAAAATGGACAGTATGGTGTAGTGAACACACGAGCAGATGTGGCTTGATAGACAGTGATGCCCGATAGTTCAGAGACTATTGAGCTATCGTAGGGGATGTTCTTCAAACTGTAGACGTTCCAATAGCCATGGTAAGTGTTCGAGGCGGTGTAGCCCCTAGGCCATTGGTTTTTCTTCTCCATCAGCTTTAGGCTTTTCGAAGCTATGCAAGGCTTTCCTTAGCCGGGGTGGAAAGCCATTACTAGGTTCTTAGACTATTGTAGAGGCTCATGCTTGAATATATACATGGAGAAGGCTTTCGCTAACATGAGCTTAGAGCATTGCTCCCCAGCGTCTAGAGGGGGAGGCTTTGTAGAGGCATGGTAGTAGAGGAAGTTGATAGAGGCTGGACTTGATGTGCAGGGGCATGTTATAGAGAGCATGCACAGTGGAGCACAATGAAGCTAATGGTGCAATGATTCGTGGAGTATAGGGTGAGAATTTAAGGAGAGAGGGGAAGGAGGAATGGGTTATTGCTATTGTGCATAACATGTACATGAGGAGATGAGGGAAGAAAGGGATTAATATTAATTGAGGTAATTAAGTGATTAATTATTTTTAATTAATCTCGTTTTGTATTTGATTCATATCTTTTGTATATAAGGTCTAATCGGGATGCGGTCTTCGTCGTTGCATTCGTTGTGAGATCATCTATGGGTAATACAGATTCGGATTAGATTCAGGAAACTTAGGAATTACAACTCAGATGAGCGGAATTAATACTCTGAGTTTATATTTCAGTATAAATCCCTGTATTTATATATATTGTGAGATATTACCTAAAAGAGTTAAATTATATATATATATATATATATATATATGCACACACATATAATTATTTTCTCATTTGATTCAATTGGCTTGAGTAGATATTTAGGATAATTGACTAAGATCCCGTGTGTGTGTGTGTATTGTGTTTTTTTAATATTGAATAGAGTTAGGTAGAGTTGATATTAATTTATAACATGATTATAAATTAATTAAACTCTAATTTTTTGTTATATTAGTGATAGAAATATTATTATATATATACATATATATATATATTACTAATCGGATGTTAAGAGTATGACTTTAAAAAATAAGCTAAAAGGAAAAATTAATGGTTTCGCAAGTTAAACTTATTTTAAAATGGCTTTGAAGTTCATTTGGACTTGATAATGGTTTATTATGGTGTAATTCAATAAATAATTAGCTGCTGAATTTTTACAAAGAAAATCTGGCATGTTAGTAAATTACAAAAGTGATTTTGTGTTATTTAATAGGGTTAAGTTGAAGTTATGAAATTCAGAATATTGTTATTAACTTGGACCATAAAAAATGGTTAGTGAGACACACACACATGTTATATACATAAGCTATATAATATTTTAAGGCCTTATTAATAGCTAAGCTTAATTTTAATAGAATAATTAAGCGATATTAATCTATAATAGGATTGATAGGAAAATATATTATTTCATACAGTAAATTTGAGACTTTTATAAAATAATACAAAGAAATATGATTGCAATAAATAAATAAATAATATGATTCTTAAATTAATTGCTTAAGTAAGATGCATTTGTTGAATTGAATGTTAGGATTTAAAGGAGTTGCCTAATGTTTTGAACTGGTTGTATGAAATGTATGTACGGAATATTTTAAGTAATTAAATAAGTTGAACGTATAAACTACACGAAAGAATGTGTATACATATATATACATATGTAGTCCATATATTTAATATAAGCTCACAAAAATATACTTAGTTAAGAATGATATTCAATAAGTGTATTTGAATGAGTTAACTAGTTAAAGGAGACAGATGTTGTAGATTGTAGTATTAGTTGTTAGGGATCGAGTATCATGTTTCAATAGCAAGATGATGTAATGAACATAGTTGGTGTTTCGTTAATGATCGGTCATTGGCTAAAAGGGCAATGAGCCTAAGTCCGAGGTGATTTTCACCTGGATCTCCATATGATCCTTTGATACTTGGTGTATAGGTTCCAGAGGACCTCTATGAGGACCTGGAATCATCAAATTTGATGCAAAGCAAGGCGCGACCCTCGTTTGGTTTCGAATGAAGGAAACAATGCTTAAAACGAGGTAGAACTTATGCGATGTTTTCACTTGAAGCAAACGAGACGTAACCCCGCAAGACGTGATGATGGTATGGTTCATTAGGCGGGACTAGAGTTATATATTGACTCTTGTTACTTGATACATATGATTAAGAGACAATGTTCACTACAACAAAAATACCCTATTACAACGCCCTTTTTACAACGGGCATTGGCTGCCCGTTGTAATAGAAGGCTATTACAATGGTTCATTCAAGCCCGTTGTAATAGATGCCCTATACAACGCCCTTTTTACAACGGGCGATGATAGCCCGTTGTAATAGAATGCTATTACAACGGTCCTTTCAAGCCCGTTGTAATACATGTCAATTTTACAACGTTCACGAAATGCCCGTTGTAATAGATGACAATTTTACAACGGTCACAAAACCCATTGTAAGAGGTGCCAAGTTTACAACGCTCATAATGGCCGGCCCCCTTTTTCTTTTATATATTCGGCCCGTTTCTCTTTTATTTGCTCCGTTCCTTTTTTTTGTGAAAATGGCGGTCGTTCCTCGTTTGTTCGTTCCTCAATCCAGATTTAGGGTTTTGCTAAATTGAAGCGCCGCTTGATATTGTTTGATTGTAGACTTCGATGTTCTTTGATTTGGATTGCTGATTGTTGCTTGTGGCAGCTTCAATTTGTCGAGCGTGTATGCTTCATATAAATTGGTACGTGATGTTTCTTTGATTTCAGTTACGCTCGACTTTGATTCGAGTTGTTGATTTGATTTATTGTTTGTTTGTTTTTCTCGAACTCGAATGCATTTCACGGCCGATGATGTTAGGGTTTTTATAGGATTCGATTTCCTATATTTTCGTTCATATAAATTTGTTTGAATTCATCACTGCTATGCTCTGGCCATTCGATTTTGTTTGATTGTTTGAGATTTTTCTGACTTTGTCAATTTCGTTTATTTGTGACTTGATTCCCACGGCTTGTGATTTTTGACTTTTGCTTGGCCACCACGGTGTTGAATTCTCTGTTGACATCATTTGATTCTTGTTTGAAATCCCCTGCGACCTTATTTTCGGTTTGAACTTTATGCATTGGTCGACAGGATATTCAAAATGCTTCCTTTTTGATGGACTGCCATCAAGTGATTTTGCTTTTGTGCTGTTAGTTTCGTGTTCTTTTGTTGGTGTGCTTGGTGATGCAGTAATCCCATTGTTCACTTTGCCTCTCATTGTTCCAGGGTATACCTCTATTGTTGAACTGTCACACCATTGGAAATGTGTGCATGCTCCTTCTCCCTGCCCAATAATATGATTAGTACAGTCTACTGTAAAACGAAACTAGGCGCATGGAAGCATCCATTTCATACATCAATTTTTGTTTTATAGCACACATGACAAAAGTTAAGGGTAACTGTATCATATTTTGATACATGGTTGTATCATAGTTTTTTCTACATACAGCAATCAATGATTTCCATGGCAGTGTAACAAACTAGCCGTTAGGCATGGAAATTTGTTCAACATGCACACATATTTTGATTTAGAAGAAAAAGAAAAGTTTTGACAAAAATGGCACCAATGCTGAATCTAAATGAAGAATCAGATGTGTTTTCGATATATGAACGCATTGACACAAGAGGCTGCAGTTTTCTTTCCATTTTTTAGAATCAGAGCGTGTTATTATTTTATAATTTACAGCGTAAACTAGAAGTTAGGACCATTAAACAAACTTTGAACCGAATTTAGATACTTGAACTGAATGAAGCTATTGTTAGAAATGCTCTTAGCATCGCCTATAACAATAAGATATTGCAGTATTTCCTGCATGTCATTTCCTTTTATTGATCATTAAACAAGGAGCCTAATGAGTAACTGGACTCGGCATGAGAAAGAGACTTGTGATTGAGATATCAAAAATCAAACCAAGTCATCTCCGTTTATTTAATGACATAGGTGTGTGTTACTAAAAAACTCACAATCCTAGTATTCAATGATCAAAGCTCGATACTCAGAGTTCTCAAAATAAATTAATAATAGAATATGATGAGGATGATATCATTCAATATAGTTGTGCACGTGGAACTGCTTAAAGATGCAAAAATGCACTAAAGTGATTTAGCTGTCAAGATCATATTCTAGATGCTTCAGCAGCTATCAACTCAAACTCAGCTTACCAAATTTCATAGATGTATTGTTGTATAATCAAACCGTCTCCAAGGAAAATTAATCACTTTGAAATATTTAGGTAGTGTTTGCCTTGAAAATGAGTTTTATTTTGCGTTTTCAATATGTATGAGGTGTAGGAAATAAGGAGGTGTTAGAATACTGGTCATTTCAACAAAAAGAAGAAGGAGGAGTAAATATAGTTTTAATATTTCCCAAAAGGTGGAAAAAAAGAAGAAAAAAATCATTTTCAATTTTATATGTTAAAATCTTTTTTCAATTCGATCGTTTCCCACCTCCTTCTCCTCCCCCGTGCATTTTAAAACATGCGTTGAAAACGCAAAAACGTAAAACTTGTTTTCAAACCAAATACTACGTTAACTTCTTAAAACAAAAAAAATCAAATCAAGTCATGCTAGTTTATTTCAATGGTTAATATTAAATCACAATTTTGTGAGGTATAGAAGTTGCAAATTGATTTCAAGTTTTTAGACGGTCTAAATGATGAAGACAATGTAATTATATAAATTTGTGAATTATTATTATTTGAGGAAAAGGATGTATGATCCGAGAATCATACAGCGTACTAGATGTATATAAATTAAATTTAGTGAATTATGATTTGTGTAAATTTGAAAATTTGATGTTGGATTTGGATGCTTGCCCTTTCAAGTGGAGAAAGAAAGTATTTCCCCAATGATCGACATATAAAGGTAAATTCAAGTGCTATGATTTTTTGATTACCACCATCATTGTTTTTTTTATCATTGAATTGACCAATATTCTATTTATTAACAGTTACCCAACATCCATAAGTATCACCTGACAACTAAGGTGTTACGATTTCCCAACATGAGTAAACATAAAATCCCCTAGTACTACATCAGGGATTTTTGCTGGAAAATCCTCGATACGTGCATCAATCTCAATATAGATATACAAATGTCCCGAATAGATGACATAATTCTCAATGCCCTTTTTTTCTTTGTAGGATTTCCATTACAACTACCCATTAACTAGAGTATTGGTTTGGAGGCTATGTTTGTAATACATTGGTTAGCCTCTTTATACTAACTATGAGCTTGTAGTTTGAGCTTGCAGCCTAACCAGAACTGTTCCGGTTAAGGTCCTTGATGGCTTGGAGAGACTGATGTCAGAGGTGGAGGATGCACAACAACAGCCTTCTTTGAGGTAACTTCCTTAATTGTTTACGATACATGCAATGATTGTGTTTGTAAATAAAAGTAGCTGTGAAATGCATATTTATCAGTTTCACACATCTTTCGAAAATAGCTCTGTAAATTTTTTGGATATTGCAGTTGAATTTGAAGCACAGCTCAGTTTTGTAGTCGTTTAACTCAGAATATATGTACGTATGTAATTTACATTATCTTTGTATGTATTGCAGGACATAGCAGAAGCAAAGGAATATTTGAAGAAAAAAGGTGTTATGTGGGTTTTGATTAACTAAAATAGTATGGTTCAAGGTTTGTTTCAATGTCGTTCAGTCTAAATTTTAAATCTTGTGTTATTATTTGTATGTACTACGTGTTATGTTAGTTTAGGGTTGTATTCGACGTTTTGTAACTATGTAAAATTTTATGAATGATGTGAATAGATAAATCCTTTTGTTATTTTGAAATATGAATTTCTTTTGCTATTTTTAGTAAATATGAATAAATATGGTTGTCATTAGTATAATAATTTTGTTTCAATTCAAATTAGTTTAAAATTTACACATGCATTGTAGTAGTTTTATTTTCTTTCTCATTTGAAATTTTTTAACAATGGGCAAAAACAGTTGCAAAAGACTCTTTTGCAATGGGCAAAAACGGTTGTAAAAGGATTACTTGCAACGAGCAAAAATAGTTGTAAAAGACTTTTTTGCAACGGGCAAAAATCGTTGTAAAAACCCCTATTGCAACGGGCAATAACCGGTAAAATCCATCAACTCTATTACAACATCACATAATACAACGGGCCTAGGCCCGTTGCGAAACCCCTATTACAATGGGCATTGCCCGTTGTAAAAGGGGTATTTTGTTGTAGTGTTTTTTATAAGGCTTCGGTGGTCGACTCGAGCAACCCAGAGCACATTATGTAGGATACACCCATTATCCATGTAGTATGGATATATAATGATTAAATAAGTAATCCATAACACCGCAGGAGAATTGCATGACTTGCACATGAGATCTCGAAGCATGTTCGAAGAGAGATGGTGATGACTATCAAGAATAAATCACAAATCACTCATGCCTATAGTAGAGGTCAAGATGATATCTGTGTGAGCCTATTGCATTATGATGCGACTCAGAGTCAATAGTATATTTAGATATTGACTTTTTTTGTTTATTCTCTAACTGGTAGTCAATGGAAGGTCAATCACATAGGAGGTCCTAAGGACTCCATTTACCATCGATTGGCAGTTATATCGAATAGTAGACGATTAATAGTATATCACAAACTATTAGTAGTATATCGTGTACTAGACGGTTGGTAGTATATCATATAGTAGACGAATTGTGATGGATAGTGGGTGGTACGGTTCTATTATGAAGTTCTTGTATGCTTGTATTCTTTACCTGACATTAAAGGTAGACCAATATTAGGATGCTTATATCACCACTAGTCTCAAGAGAGTGTAGCATTGACCATACGCTTATATTCTATGTTGTACCTTACATTTCATTATTGATCACATGCTAGTTTATAGTCATAGCATTATATTTATGATGGATTGACTCTAGGGATGTAGGAGGAGCGTAGGGTAAGGTTTAATCCCATATCCTTTAGGATGGGTTTGCTTTACTTGTTTATGGGTAATCCAGATTACCCTTTAGCCACGTTTGTGGAGAGGACCGGCTTTGCCCTAGTAGCTTCCTATGTTATGTGTATATAGTTTTGATATACAATATTTTGAGGTATCACATAAGGCTTTATGTTTAACCCATGTTTTATTTTTGTCTGTTTATGTCATGACAACTCTCGGGAACCTGATTGAGTAGTTTGAGAGTCAGGTGCTTTTGGGAATAGGCTTACAGGACAATTGGAGCATTTTGGAGGTGTTATGTCAATATTTTGGATATGTATATTTACTGTTGATGTAGTATATGGCAGACAGGTTATTCTGTATATGAGACTTATGATATCAAGTATTATATTCAGAATTCCATATGAATGGAGTTGATGTATTTTAATTTTCTGTATTGATATTTATTTATCGATTGCCTCTATTGGTGTATTCTCTTATATTTTGTTTTTCCTATTCTTTTCATATATATTCAGTATATTATATGTCATCATTCCATTATGAGATTGTATCGATGGAACTGTGCCAGCCCATAGAAGGGTAATTTTCAAAATTCTTTACCTTTTTGGATCTTTATTGGGTCTATGTAGTCTAAATTTATTTAGAACATTTTTAGATAAAATCAATATCTCATTTAAATTTATAAATAATGTTTTATTTTATATAATTTGTATTATATTATATATATTTGTATCATATACACATATGTGTGTACGTGCACGTCCAACGGAATAATGTATACATGGTTTGACATGCATATGTATAGGTGTAGAGATTTATACTACAACGGACATATTAGCCCCTCATGTATACAAATGTATTGTCTAAATGTGTGTGTGTATGCATCAAATTATATGTAAATAAAATTATGTAAAATATAATTATATAAATATATTTATACTTTAAAATAATAAATGTAAATAATTCATTGGAGGCATTTATAACATATATATATATATATTATGTATGTATGTGTGTGTGTGTATGGTATTTATGCATTTATGTTTGTATGTATGAAATTAATTAAATTATAAAATTATTATAAATATTGTTTTTAAAATAACTTTGAGAATACACACACACATATATATTATGATATGAAAACCGAATAGAAATTTATTTAAAGTTATATATATATAGACACGATATATGTACATACACATAGACATGTATAATTAGTTGTAATTATATATATATATATATGAATATAAATAATAATAATTATTATATATATATTAACATATATTTTCTGTAAAGCTCATGGCCCAGGTTTCTTTTTGGTTTTTATGTATTTTATTATTAAAACATTTATTAGTTATAAAAACCATGAGGAAGTTAATAATAAAATAAATAAAAATTTATTTTTAAAAATAAATTAACTAAAATATACTGTATAAAATTTTATACAAATTTTTTGTTATTTATAAATGTATATATACTTGCATTTTATTTGCGTAACCAATTTCATATTAGATAATTGTATTTATATATATATATGTATGTAATTAATATATTCAAAAAAATAATTTTTTTACTACTGAAAGCCTATTTAATATAAGTATATATTTTTAAAGATTTAAAACATAAATTATATTATATTAAACATTTTTAAATTAGATTTAATAATTAAAAATCATTTAATGTTATTTTTAGTTTTGGAAAAAAGAAATATTTTTAGGCCAAAAGCATGATGCAGGTAAACAAATATAAAAATATAATTTGTTTTAATATATATATATATATGCATATATATGCACAAGCATCAACATGGACAATCCATCGATATACCGATTCGTTATAATTCTAACTAAGCAACATATGGAACAGTGATCATATAAACATTAATATATAATATTAGACCAACAAAGTACCAATCACAAAAGCCCAAAGTTCACATGGTGAAATGAAGAAATAGACTCCTTGAATCTGATTTCAATTCTGAAGTTGCTAGCTTCCAAATTTCCTTTACCAATGACAGTAGTATTTGATTTACTTCATGTTTAAACGCTTAAAAATTTGAGGATAGGGGAGGGATTCAGCCAGCAAATGGAAATAATGGAGGCTCAAAAGTCAGTTTTAAAGTGAGGGTTAAGATGCTTATATGAATGGGAGACTTGAGAGCCAAAGTAGGATCATGATCCTACTTTATCTCTTACTTATTCTCTTATTTTAAACATTCAAACTCCTCCCATCAAGCAATCAAATGACTAGCTTCACTATGCTCCCATCATCGTCAAAATTAGCAAGCCTCGTATAGGCTTCAAATCCCTTTCAAGATCGAACAATATTAATTGCATTTAAATCCAATATAAACATGTATTGATATCTTGTATCGATTAATGTTAATATAACTATTATATGCACACTATTTAATATTATTCAATACTCATCAAGTAAAATTTTATAATTAATATTTCAAAAATATTAATTAATTTATAACGATTATAATTTAATTAAATCGGGTGGTAACAGGAGCATTCAACATTTCGTTTGTGTGACTCTTAGGTGTAAATTCGGTCAGCGATTAATATCAAACAATTTGAATATTAAGTTCACACTTCACTTAGCACGTGGTGTGACATTATGGCTAAATTTATCACTTACTTGGTTTTGGTGAAAATCTAATTTTACTTTATTAAGCATTACCTAGTAGTGGCAATTATTTACACCAATTCTCTTCATCAAAACTATAAACTTTTGGACTTACGGAATTTGGTAATGATCAAAATTCCAATATCATCAATATTTAACTCTATAGTTCAAATACAAAGTCCTTGGATCAATAATAACAATTATTATTAACCAAACTACCATGGTTAGAGATTTTGATTTTGTTTTGACTTTACTTGATCGTGATACTAACCTCATATAACTGAGGAGACAAATCCTCTTTTGAACAGTGTTTAACTTTTAATACTTCCACTCTACCCAACTATAGTCATTTCATGGACATCATGTCACGATTTAACTATAATCAAAGTAGAGCTTTCATATTGAAGATTAACAGTATTTCAAGTCAAGAGAACTGTGTAAATTAGCCACATCGATATTTTCTATTTGACCTTAGTTGCATTAACCAACAGAAAACTATCGAGTGAGTCATCCATAGTTATCCAATAGCTATCAGTACATAACCCCTTAGTTCATCCGGCAATCACGAGTAATATGCTGCCCAACATTTGGAGAACATTACATGCTCTAGTCTTAATGGATGCATCAATGTCCAATCTCGATATATCTTGACTTGGAATATTTAAAATGATGTGTTTGTTATATTATGAAACAATACTCATGATTACAACTATTTGTAATTAGCATCACAAACACATCATTTATGGATTTTCTGTTTAATATATTTTAATTAAACATTTAATTACCTATAACACATTATAACAAATATACAACCAAAAGAAAACACCTTTTATTACAGACAGAAATTAATTACAAAGTTAATTATTTACAATAAATTACTGAATTTCCCATAGAGCATATCTCTAACTCTATCAATCTCCCACTTGCACTTGTGGCTAATTATGGAATCTCAATCCCATGCCTTCGGTCAGTTTCTCTAGAACTGGCCAACTTAAACCCTGAGTGAATGGATCTGCTATGTTTTTCTTGGTATCTACCGTTTGTTTCATGACCTCTTTCTTCTCAACAAATTCTATGATGAGGTATAACTTGCAAAGAATATGCTATGATTTCATATGTGCTATGAGCTCTTTTGCGATCTGTATCGCTGCATTGTTGTCACAGAAAAAGGCCATTGGATTTGGGTATCGAGAATCACTCCGAGCTTACTTAAAAACTTGTGCATCCAGACTGCCTCTTTTGCTGCTTAAGTGATCGGCCTCCATCATTGAACCAACTACTATTTCTTACTTGGAACATTTCCTGCTATGGCCCCGTCGTTAAGTGTAAAAATATAACTAGACACTGATTTACTATCATTAATGTCAATCTGAAAGCTAGAGTCATTACACCCCTTAGAGTTCTCCATTCCCGTATATAAGAAATAAGTACTAAGTTTTTCTTAAATACTTCAGCATACATTTTACAACCATCCAATGCTTTTCTCTATGATTAGACTGGTATCGGCTTATATATCCTAATGCATATGCCACATCTGATCTAGTACATACCATAGTGTACATTATGGATCCCATGGCTGAAGCATATGTGATCTTCTTCATACGCTCTTTCTTATCATCTGTATTAGGAATGTCCTTTTTAGAAAGGATGATTCTACATTGCATTGGAAAATTTCCATTCTTTTAATTCTCCATACTAAACCTTTTTAGTATGGTGTCTATGTATAGAGATTGTGACAATCGTAACAACCTCTTAGATCTATCTCTGTGGATCTTTATAGCTAGTATGTAGGATGCTTCTCCTAAATTCTTCATGAAAAATTTCTTGTAAAGCTAAGCTTTCACTAATTGCAATAATGAAGTGTCATTGTCAATCAAGAGAAGATCATTGACATATAATACTAAGAATACAATAGTGTTGACAAGTTCCTTTCCGTATATACATGCTTCTTCTATGTTCTAATGGAAGTCAAATTGTTTGATTATCTTATCAAAACACTTATTCCAACTCCTTAAAGCTTGTTAGAGTCCATAAATGGACTTTCACAATTTGCAAGCCTTGCCTTTACTCCCAACGTCACAAAACCCTTGGACTGCGATATATAGACGGTCTCTTCTAAATCACCATTTAGAAATGCCATCTTTACATCTATTTACCATATTTTATAGTCGTAGAATGCAACAATGGCCAGTGTAATTCGAATGGACTTAAGCATAGCTACGGGCGAAAAGGTTTCGTCATAATCAATACCATGAATTTGACGAAATCCTTTCGCAAATGGCACAACCTTATAAATTTCTACTTCCATATATGCATTTAAGAATCCATTTGCAGTCAATGGGTTTTATCCCTTCGAGCACATCCAACAAAGTCCATACTTTGTTTTCATACATGGAACTCATCTTGGATTTCATCGCTCCAAGCCAAAGTGCAGAGTCTTTACTCTACAGTGCCTGTTGGAAGGACAAAGGAGTGTCGTCATCTAAGACATAGTCCTCCTTTTCATAGTATCTCTCTAGTGCATGAGATTCCCTACTAGAGCTTCTAATAGGTTGTGTGTTTTCGTACAAAGTTTAACTCGGTTCTCCCACTAATTCGGCCTTAGTGTTATCTTGGATCTCATCCAAGTCTATAACTTCGCTTCTAATTTCCTTTGATAGAAATTCCTTTTTCAAAAAAAACAACGTGCCAAGAAACAATAACCTTTTTTTCCTTGGTATTGTGAAATACACATCCCATTGAGTTTTTGGGATATCCTATAAATTTACATAGTACCGATCTTTTCTCTAGTATATTTGGACCAATGTTCTTAACGTAGGATGGACAACCCCACACCTTCAAATATTTGAGTTGGAGTTTCTTACCACACCATATCTCATATGGTGTTCTAGACATAGATTTAGTAGGCAACGAGTTCAGCATATGTGTTACAGTTTCTAGCGCATATCCCCAATATGATAGATGTAACTCAGCCTTACTCATCATCGAACAAAGCATATCAAATAGGGTCTGGGTCCTTCGTTCCGACACACTATTGTGTTGTAGAGTATAATGAGGAGTGGCCTCATAAATAATCCCATTATCTTTTAAGTACCGTTGGAGTTCCTATCTAACGTACCCACCTCCTCAATCAGATCGGGAAAAAAATTATTTTTCGATTCGTTTGAATTTCAACAACATTCTCATACTCAACAAATTTCTTATAGACATTGGATTTTTTCATTAT
This sequence comes from Allium fistulosum, assembly GCA_030737815.1. NCBI lineage: Eukaryota > Viridiplantae > Streptophyta > Magnoliopsida > Asparagales > Amaryllidaceae > Allium > Allium fistulosum. Next base: position 310,624,083 of record CM060908.1, read on the forward strand.
GAGATCATATATCCTAGTCTAGAGAAATCATCAGCGAAGGTAACAAAGTAAGAACTATTATCCTTAGTGATTACAGGCCTCGGGCCACATACATTACTATCTACTAACCTTAAGAGTTCATTAACTCTTTCATTGCTCCCAATAAAGGGATGCTTGGTCAATATATCTTTGAGTCACGACTTACACGTGACATTCACCCTTATCATCGATCTTCTTACTCTTCTTATTCTTCTTATCTTCTCTCTTTCGCTTTTTCAAACTCCCCGAAGATGACACCCTATGCTTAGCAGCAATCATGACCCCTTGATCCTTCGATTACGACTGAGCCATCCTCAATATATAGAAGAGCTCCATGAGATTCACATTCAGTTGGTTCATGTTATACTTCAGTGTGAACAGTTCATATTGAGGGGTAAGTGAACCAAGTATCAAGTCTACCCGCAATTCGTTGCTTGTCATCACGTTTAATAATGAAAGCCGATCCATATAACACTTCATCATTAGGACATAATCGTCCATCTTCTATCCCTATTGCATGTTGATGTTGAAAAATTTATTAGTAATCTCGTACCTTACAGAACGAGATTTTTCACCAAATAGTGCCTTCGGACTATCGAATATCTTATGGACATACATGGTTTCATGCTGCCTATGCAACAACTTGTCAAATGTAGATAGCACAAAAACCTGGGCGATTTCCAAGTCAACAACCCACTTATTATAAGCAACATGCATTTCAAGGTCATCGTTATCAATGGGTCTTGTTATAAAAGTACAAGTAACAAACAACTAAAGATATTTGTATGTCAACGCTATATTTATAACTCTTAGCCATTAGCCCAGCTAATTTGTCGTTTTCACTAAACAATCTTGGAGTTGACATTTTCTGCAATTTTTAATTAGTAGATCATTAGGACAATATCATAGTACATGATCTTGTAATATTAGTAAGGTTAAACTTTATGTTTCATTCTCTTAATAAGCTCCCATTAGTTTTTTATGTTTCATCAAACCCTAAGTTGAAACATAGAAGCCTTTCGACTTCACTAGCAAGTGTTAGGACTCGTCTGTCTTGGAATTCTAATCTTGAGTTTTTTCAACAAGTTATAGCTCTATAGACAATGGATAAACTCATTATCGCTTGTATCGTATATAACTCCTAACCCATGGTACCTTATCCTAATTTCACTTCGACCTTGACTTTGCTCAACAAATTGAATGAAATTATTCACTCCTGCCTACCATATCGCGATGGCCTAAGTATAGTATATGTATCATGAGTTTGCTCAAAAAATACATACAATTATCTTACCTCATCTATTTAATATATTAATAATACTAAATACTACACATAACACCCCTAGCTTGAGTTTTCTCAACAACCAAAGAGTATGCAAGTAATTTATTAATATATATGGTAAAAGACAACATTCTATTAAAGATTCATAATTTTCAATATATAATATTGAGTAATATTGAATTATGGAATAATGTATTTCTTATGAAATACCCTCGCGGTTCAAGTGTCGGACACATCGAGAATCATGGTATACATACATTTACATATGTATTTATTCCTTAAGTCTATTTAAAGTTGTTTAATGTTCCGCCTTTAGTTTATACTTTCCATTATATAGGTTTTGTTATTATATAGCTTTTATACTTTAATTTTCTTATATAGTAATCTTATGTACAGCATTATATTAATTAAATCATATTTAATTAACTTTAATTAATTAACACTTTAATCAATTGTATATTATTCAATTTCAACATATTATGTTGAATAATTATATGTTATAACCCTTATAGTAATATACATATATCATATATATATATGTGTGTGTGTTTTAATTTGTTAATTTATTTAACTAAATACTTTTAATTAAAATAATTTTGATTTTGAAAATTACCTTATATACATACATGTATACTTGTACTGTCTTAAACATTTCAAGATAATATAACAAATATCACTATATATCATACATGCATATTTATGTATATTATTTAACTAACTTATTTAATTAATTCATTTCTTTTATTCGTCTTATTAATAAAATTAATTTCAAAATTAACTTACGTTTATTTTTTAAACACTTTGAAAATTTTCTTTACATTATAACTTTCCTAATATATGTGTTTTACTTTAAATTTTACTTTTAAATTTAAAATCTTTGTTTTTAATTTTCAAAACAATTTTTAAAATTAGCCTAAAGCAAAAATCAAATTGGACCTTTTCTATTAGGGGCAACCTTTGGGTTCACAAATCTATCCCGGCCAGGCTGGTAGCCAAGTAGGGCAGAGTACTTGATTAACTAAACCCAATCATTCGACACTACCTTTCTAGATGTCCTATTATCTAGGTTGTGTAATTAGTTATCCCTAACATGAATAATTTAAACCACACAGGCTATTAGGCTTCAATACGATTGTTGGAATTGGACCAGCCCGCAAAGGGATAATTGGGTACATTTCAATTTTTTTTTACCTTTTTGGATCTTTATTGAGCCAATATAATCTAAAATTTATTTAGACCTTTTCTAGATTTTCTTTTAAATAAAATTAATAATTTATTCAAATTTATAAATAATACTTTATTTTATATAATTTTTATTATATTATATGTGTGTGTACCATATGCACATATGCTCGTGTATAGGTGCTCAGATTTACATTGCAACAAATATGTTAGCCCCTCGTGTATACAAATGCATTATCAAAATGTGTGTGTATACATCAAATTATTATGTAAATAAAACTATGTAAAATATAATTATATAAATATATTTATACCTTAAAATAGTAAATGTAAATAATTCATTTAAGGCATTTATAAAAAATGTACATATATATATATATATGTATGTATGTATATATATATGTATAATATTAATTAAATGATAAAACTACTAAAAATATTATTTTAAAAATAATTTTGACAATATATATATATATTATATGAAAGCCGAATTGAATTTTTAATTAGTTTATATATATAAGATATATATATATATAAACATAAATAATTAGTTGTGATTATATATATATATGTGTGTGTGTCTATGAATATAAATAATAATACCAAAAATTATATATTAAAAATGTATTTGTTGTAAAGCTTATGGCCGAGGTAATTTTTCGGCTTATATGTATTTATTATTAAAACATTTATTAGCTATAAAACTGTGTGGAAATTAATAATAAAATAAATAAAATTTATTTTCGAAAATAAATTAAAAAAATATATATTATATAAAATTTTATACAAATTTTTTTTATTTATAAATTTATATATACATACATTTATAAATTGTATTTATATATATGTTCGAATTTATTTTTATTACCGAAACCTATTTATTATAAATATATATATTTTTAAAGATTTTAAATATACATTATATTGTGTTAAACATTTTTAAACTAGATTTAGTAATTAAAAATCATTTGATGTTATTTTTAATTTTTAATTTTTCATTTAGACCGAAAGCATAATGCAAGCAAACATATATAAAAGCACAACTTCTTAAATATATATGTGTGTATATATATGTGTGTGTGTGTGTGTGCACTTACATACAAAACAATTAGTATGTGATAATCCATCAATTTACTGATTCATTAAAATTCTAACTAAGCAACATTGGTATATAATATTAGACCAGCTAAGTACCTTTTACCAAAGCCTAAAGTTTGCACATTGAAACAAAGAAATAGACTATTTGAATCTGATTTCAATTCTAAAGTTGCTAGCTCCCGAATTGCCTTTACCACCGACGATAACATTTTATTTAATTTCATTTAAATGATTGAAAATTTAAGGAGAGGGAGGGGTAAATTTGACCAGTAAACGAATGGGATGGATGCTCAAAAATCAGTTCCAAAGTGAGGCTTAAGATGCTTATATAAAGGAGAGACCAGAAAGCAAAAATAGGATCAAGATCTTTGTTTATCTCTTACCCATTCTCTTCTTTTAAATATTCAAACTCTCCTCTTAATCCATCAAATAGCTAGCCTCACCATGATTAGGAATATTAAAATGATGTGCTTATTATATTGTGATACAGTATTCATGATTACAGTTATGTATAATTACCATCACGAACACACATTTATGGATTTTCTGTTAAGTATATTTTAATAAGCTTTTAACTATTTATAACATATTATAAAAAATATATAACAAAAAGGAAAGACCATTTAGTACAAACGAGAATTGATCACAGAGTTAATAATTTACAATAAATTACAAAATTGCTCCTAGAGCATACCTTAACTCTATCATCGATGAGCTAGGATATGATGTTTAACTTTAATTTTACCTCGACAGATTGTCTTTTATGTTATTCGAGAGTCCGATATTGTCATTCAACGTTGATTCAAGGTATCATGAAAGGCAGGACGTCACAATGCTGAATTTCGGACTCTAAATTCTGAATGTTGATCGTTCACTGTTGAATTTCAAATATTACTTACTTGTTTGTTTGCGTTTCAAAACTTCTGATTGCAATTAAGAAAAATGTTTCTTTTGACAAAAGTAGCCCTCTTTATTAAATGGTTTTTTAAATAATGATTATTAAAAGGTAGAACTCAAATATTAAAATTTTAAATTTTAATTCTTTTTTTGGAATAAGAGTGGTAGATTTTAAATGTTTTAAATTTCAAATGGTTTTAATGTAGATAAATTTGAATACTAGAAAGGTTGAACAATATTTTTTTCCAAATATAATTTTTTTGAAAGTATGGAATTTATAATGTTCAAAATTGTAGTTTTCAAAAGTAATGTCGTAGCAACTTAATTTTAAAATTTATAGGAAATTTAGTTTAGTAGTTAATTTCTAAATTATTAAATTCAAAAACTAAAATTTAACATTTGAACTTTCAAGCTTAAAATATCAAAAGTTTGGATTTATGCAAGTTCGGGCTTTACATCCATTAAGAACCTTTTGACAAAGGCTTAATCTATTAATGTAACAATCCAAAATTTTGAGCTATAATAATTAATCAAACGAATTAATTAAATAATAAAATAAGTTTGTGAAATTGTCAAAATCGAGCTATGGGAGTTGCACCATTGTGTCTGTGGTAATTTTCTGCTCAATTTCCATATATAACTTGTCGAAATCCGAGTCAGTATGGAGAAAATACGAGAGAAACAAGAAATCAACTAAAAAGGAAAAAAATTGCAAGGCATGGGTCGACCCATGCCAATGGTCAGGTCGACCTTAGGGTCGACCACAATTATACATAGGTCGACCTTAGGGTCGACCCCCATAGAAGCTTGGTCGACCCGCCTTAGTTAATGAACGTAGATTCGTCCAGCTCGAAGCATATACGTCATAACTTGATTTTTCTCAAATCCTGTGTGTTCGTGCTTCCATCCGACGGTTCCTAAAGAGGCTATAACGTGGTTGCACCAGATTTAATCTTCAAATCCAACGGTCTGAGATCCTTAAGCTACACTATAGATAGAACCGTAGGCCTAGCTATTTTTCTCATTCAGATTTTCTCCTATTTGGGTTCAATGCCTGAGGCTGGACCCTAAATAGAAAAATTTTCTAAGGAGGAGATCTTTTTGATAAAAATATTCTACGCCCTAGGAGTGGATCCAGGAAGGCCAAGGACTAGAGCTAAGGACCACATGTGAGTGTTTTGTAATTATTTTAGATTTTTATGTAATTTAAAATAATAGGGTTCTCAATAGTTGTAGTTTTTCTACAATTTTGAGACAGTTTTTACATAAATTTATTTATAGATAGTTTTTAAGTAAATTTCAGAAGTTCTTTTCAGTCTATTATATTCAGTTATTTTATTTAGTTATTTATAGTTATTTACGGTTATTTACATCTGTTTTAAGTTGGAATTTAGCTTGTAAATGTATGTTTCTTTTTATTCCTTTTTACGTGAATAAAATATTAAATAGAAGAAGAATTCGCAAATATGGATTAAAATAGATTAACACTAAATTTACAAAAATCAAATGTAAAATAAGAAAAACTGAAATAAAAATAGAGATGGACTGAAATAGGCAAATTTAAGATATTTGCAAGCATAAATATAACAAGTGGTTATAACTAAAAAGAGAAAATAAAAGAATAACAGAAGAGGCTTATTTCAAAACTTAGATCCTGTTAATAAGAAAATATAGCAGAAATAACAGAAGAGGCTTATTTTAAAACTTAGATCTTGTTAATAAGCAAATATAGTAGAGATAACAGAAGAGGCTTATTTTAAAACTTAGATCTTGAATTAAGTTAATAAGCAAACATAGAAGCAGGGCAGTACCGACAGCATTCCCTTTTAGGTCTAGGACTGATGGTCTCACAACAGTTAGGTGAGGCTGGGCACGCTTATGCTGATTAGGGTAAATAAGTGGCCAATAGATAGAAGCTCAAATCTGGGGATTTGGGCAAGGGGCGCAAACTATAATTTATTTGTTAGGACCAGTACCGGCAGCATCCCCTTTCAGGACTAGGACTGATGGTCTCACAACAGCTAGGTGAGGCTGGGCAACATTCCCTTTTAGGTCTAGAACTGATGGTCTCACAACAGTTAGGTGAGGCTGGGCACGCTTATGCTGGTTAGGATAAATAAGAGGTCACAACAGTGGGCGACGGTTAGTGTGTACCGACGATTACCGAGCGTGCGACATCGATTAGGGTAAATAATTCGCTATTGTGTTCAAAGCGCTAAAGCTGTGTCTTTTTGCTGTGAGACCAACATGATTGGACCAGCTCACAGTGGCACAACAGAGATAGAACAAGCCGATCAACGGGTATAATTAGGATTTCAGCCTAATCAAGTTAGTAGTTGAGATAGGATTAGGGTTTCAGCCTAATCACAGCAGTTTAAGAAAAGTGCAAACAATCACCATCAAACGATCAAAGCAAACAGTAAAACAGAATCAGAAATAGTATTTTATCCGAATTTTATATTTTCTATATTTTCCTTTCAAACTAGAACTACTGCTTAGTCTATTATCTTTACCTTGCTTAGAAATGCTAGTAATTACTTTCACTCACCAGACTTATAGTCTGACCCACTCCTCTATTTCCCCCTTTTCCCCCAATAGGCCAGCGGAGTTGAGTTGATTCAGGTTGCTTGGAGATTCATTCCAGGAGTTTTCTCGTTTCAGATGTATTCTTCTACTTTTCATCCTTGTCATTTGGCTTATGATGGATTGGCACTTGTGAGAGGGATTATGATTATTATTGTTACTTTTGTACTCTGATTTTATGAGAATGAGATGTATTTTCATGAGACATGAATTTGAGATATTTTGAGTTTTTGAGACATGTTATGTTTTTATGACTTATTTTTGAAGTTTAATAATAAGTTATTATTTAAATGTTTCTGCTGTTTTTATTTATTTGTCTTGTGAATCTTAGTTACTGTGATGCTTTAGTTATACCTATAACGCATCACATTCTTTGGTGTGCCCTTTTTGGGTATATTAAGGGGTGTGGGGTGTTTCATTTGGTATCAGAGCCAGGTTAGAGGATTCCTAAAAACTTATTTTAAAAATAAAGTATTTTCAAAAGTAACCTGTCTTTAAAAATTATTTTTCAGAAAGAAACTCTTATTATAAAAATAGTTTTCAAGTATAAGAGAGGTTTTATAAAAAGCCCCTCAAAGTCCAGTTCAACCTTCTTTCAATTCTTTCGAGCCTATTTTTTTTCTTTGCATAGAATGGCGGATGCCCCAAATCTTCCAAAGGTTGTCCAAGCCATTGCCTGGTTCCGCAGATACCACCAAGTTATGGAACCAGAGGTGTAAGGGCAAACACCCAATGCACCACCAGTGGGTGGAGATCCCATTAATCCACATGCAACAGCCAATTTTTCTAAGCAATGTTAGGACTTCACTAATCTAGGAGGCAGAAAGTTTTCTGGCACGGAGGATTTCATAGAGGCACGAGCTTGGTTGAGGAATACGGAGTGGGTATTTGGGCTGTTAGGATTGGAGGACCGACAGAGAGTTCAGCTTGCATCTTGGCAGCTGAAGGGAGAAGTTCATTAGTTTGAAGCAAGGGAGTCTTTCGGTGAAAGAGTATATAAATTAGTTTATGAGTTGCCGCGGTTCGAAATGGAGCTTGTTAATACACCGCATAAGAAGGCCACCAAGTTTGCTAAGGGTTTGAACCAGCCCCTCCAAGGGTTGGCATTGACACATGTACCTATGGAAGCGACGTACGAGTCACTTGTGGAGATGGCTCTAATGTCAGATGTAGCTAAGAAAGAAGAAGTTAAGGAGGTTCCTAAATCAGAAACTCTAAGAAGCAGTGGTGGAAGAATATGAAGGATACTGATAAGAAGAAAGGAGGAGGACCTCAGAAGAGACAGATCAAGAAGGGCGAGAAATGTCATTGTTGTGGATTGATTGGGCATTTCACAAAGGACTGTAAGGACACGATGAAGGGGAGGTGTTACAACTGTGGGTAGCCTAGACACATTAGTAAAGCTTGTCCTCAGAAAATGGGGCAGAGAGCAAGCACACCCACGGTGCAAGTACAGGCTTTGGATGCAGCACCTTCTAGTAGTGGACTGGATCGAGGTAGGAAAGTCTGTGTAGAAGGTTTGATCTCTATTTAGGATTTTCCTATTCGCACTATTTTTGACTTCGGAGCAACGCATTTTTTCACTTCTAGTTCCTTGGTTGATTGTTTGCACTTAGATATTTCTCTAGTTGTATACCCTATAGTTGTTTAAAACCCCATAGGAGGATCGACACATTTATCCATGATTTGTGGGGGTTTTAAAATTTTTATACTAGGCGTAGAATTAGATTATGACGCCTATGTACTGGGATTTTCGGGATATGGGATGATTTTAGAGATGGACTGGTTATCCACTTATGGTGCGATATTGGACTTGGAGAGGAGAGTCGTTAGACTAGAGACATGTAGCGGATGAACTCTCGAGGTTTCTTGTGACCCATAGGGGTCAGTCATGTTGAACTTCCTTTATTCCTTTGATTCGTCACTAGGAGAGTTAGATTCAGTTCCATTTGTTAGAGATTTCCCAGACATTTTGAGGAGGTTAGGGGACTACCCCCTAAGAGAGAGATCGACTTTAGGATCTATCTGAATGACAATGCTAAGCCAGTGACATTGCTCGTGAGACATATGGCTCCTAGGGAGAGGAAGGAGTTAAGTAAGTAGATTGGTGAGTTATTGGAGAAAGGCTTCATCAGACGGAGCATATCTGAGTGGGGAGTGCCAGTCGTCTTCGCTACAAAGGCGGATGGTTCCCTTCGAATTTACGTAGACTATAGAGAGTTGAATAAGCTCACGAAGAAGAACCATTACCCACTTCTTAGGATAGACGATCTTTTCGATCAGTTGGTTGGCTCTTTAGTAATTTCTCAGCTTGACTTAGGCACTATATTTCATCAGCTTAGGGTTGCTGACGATAGCATCGATAAGACGATATTTAGGACAGCCGATGGACTCCTTGAGTGGTTGGTTATGCCATTTGGGCTAACCAACCCCCAGCCTATTTTGTAGATTTGATGAGCCGTGTTTTTCGAGATGTCCTAAATAAGTTTGTTGTAGTATTTATGGAAGACATTCTGGTGTTTTCCAAGAGTAAGGAAGAGCATGCCATTCATCTTGAGGAGGTTCTTCATACACTTCGTGTTCATCAGTTGAAAGCAAAGTTCTCGAAGTGTCACTTTTGGCATAAGGAGGTACGTTTCTTGGGGCATGTAGTCTCAAAAGAGGGTTTAGCTGTGGATCCCGCTAAGATAGTAGCATTACAGGATTGGAAGGCCCCCAAAAACGTTACCGAAGTTAGAAGCTTCCTAGTTTTAGTTGGTCATTATAAGAAGTTTATCAGAGATTTTGCTAAGATTACAGCACTTGAGGTTAAGCCTACCCTCATAGATTAGATTGGCTAAAGGCGGTGAGAGGATTCAGAGCTCGTGGATATTTTAGATAGAATTAGCCGAGGAGAGGTCTCTAGACATCTCCAACGTTATTCCATCGATAGTAAAAGATGGCTAAGGAGAGATGGTAGACTTTGTGTTCCCCGCATTGGTGATTTGGTGAGAGAAGTTCTAGCAGAAGCACACCATTCTCGAATGACTATTCATTTGGACGGTGATAAGATGTATAGGGACATGAAGAGAGTGTTTTATTGGAGTGGTATGAAGAAGGATGTAGCAGAGTTTTGTGTACCAAAGAGTTAAGGCGGAGCAGCAGAAGCCTGGTGGATTACTTCAACCATTGGATGTACCCGAATGGAAGTGAGATAGTGTTTCGATGAAGTTCATAGATGGTTTACCCCGATCTAGGAAGGGGAATACCAATATTTGAGTGATTGTAGATCGTTTGACTAAGAGCGCCCACTTCATTCCGGTCAAGAGTAAGAGGACAACACCTTATTTGGCATCTATATACGTTCGTGAGATAGTCCGACTTCATGGAGTTCCCTCTAGCATAGTGAGCGACAGAGATCCTATCTTTACTAGCGAGTTTTGGAGGAGCTTGCAATAAGCTTTAGGTACACAACTTAGATTGAGTATGGCCTATCACCTACAAACGGATGGCCAAACGGAGAGAGTTAATAGAGTTCTTGAGGATTTGTTGAGGATGTCATTCTTGATTTTGGAGGAACTTGGAAGGAGCACCTTCCTTTAGTGGAATTCACATATAATAATAGTTTTCAGGCTAGCATTGGAATGGCACCTTTTGAAGCCCTTTATGGAAGACCTTGCAAGTCGCCTTCGTGTTGGTTAGAGTCTACAGAAAGATTGCTACTTGGTCCCGACATGGTTAGAGAGACTTTGGAAAAGATTAATTTGATTAGAAGAAGAATGAAGACGACCCAAGATAGACAGAAATCCTATGCAGATAAGCGGAGAAGGGATATTGAGTTTGAGTTAGGAGACTTGGTTTTCATTAAGGTATCTCCGCTAAGAAAGATAGTGAGGTTTGGATCAAGTGGGAAACTTGCTTCCAGATTTGTAGGATCATTCCCGATTGTGGAAAGGGTAGGGAAGATGGCGTATCGGATAAAGCTACTAGAGAGGTTCGTGGGAGTTCATGATGTTTTTCTTATTTCGCACTTGAGAAAGTGCTTACATTATTCAGCAGAGGTAGTGGAACCAAGCCAACTTTAGGAAGTTGAAGTGGAGAGAGAAGCATCGGTTCGTCACATTCCTACCAAGATCGTTGGCCATGATATCAAGAAGCTTAGGAATAAAGAAGTCCCCTTGGTTAAGGTGCAGTGGGGAGATAGTATTGAAGACGCTACGTGAGAGGAAGAAGAGAAAATACGTACCTCTTATCCACATCTCTTCGATAGTACGTCTTGAATGTCCTATTTCCATCTTTAGTTTTGAATAGGTTCTTTCCTTTAGTACCCTTTAGGAGGGTAGATCTTAGGATTTAACCTATGGATGGTAGGACTGAATGTAAACATGTTACTAGAACATGTTATGTATGATGGACGATAGTGGCTGCAAGTGTTTGCTAGTGGATGCTAATGGACGCATATACACACACTAGGCACTATTATCTCTTAGGGATCGACCTAACTAGGTCACTAAAGCATATGCATATGGATGTGTGTGCACTTGCATTTTTATTTTTATTTCCGTGATTGCTATAATGAGTGATGAGCATATGATTGTTGCATTTGGATGATGATTGTAGCACACATGTAGAACTATCAGTTATCATTAGGAAATTTGCATTCATTTGGATACATGGCACGGACATGATTGCATAAAAAGGAGGTCGACTGAATCAGTAGACCGCCTAATCTTTTGCATTAGTTAAGAACATTGACACTACACTATTGCATATAACATAAGTTGCATTAGAAAGCTTAAGGACAATGGATAATGGTTGAATATGTGGTTGTAGAATTTGGATGAAAATATTTATTTCATTCTTCTGCCTTTAGAGATTTCGGGGACGGAATCCTTTAAAGGGGGGAGAGAATGTAACGCCTCAAAAATTTGAGCTATAATAATTAATAAACGAATTAATTAAATAATAAAATAAGTTTGTGAAATTGTCAGAATCGAGTTACGGGAGTTGCACCATTGTGTCCGTGGTAATTTTCCGGTCAATTTCCATATATAACTTGTCGAAATTCGAGTCAGTATGGAGAAGATACGAAAGTAACAAGAAATCAACTAAAACAAAAAAAATTGCAAGGCATAGGTCGACCCATGCCAATGGTCAGGTCGACCTTAGGGTCGACCCCCATAGAAGCTTGGTTGACCCGCCTTAGTTAATGAACGTAGATTCATCCAGATCGAAGCGTACACGTCATAACTTGATTTTTCTCAAATCCTGTACGTTCGTGCTTCCATCCGACGGTTCCTAGAGAGCCCATGATGTGGTTGCACCAGATTTAATCTTCAAATCCAACAGTTTGAGATCCCTAAGCTACACTATAAATAGAACCTTAGGGATAGCTATTTTTCTCATTCAGATTTTCTCCTATTTGGGTTCATTACCTGAGGCTAGACCCTAAATAGAAAAATTTTCTAAGGAGGAGACCTTTTTGATAAATTTATTCTATGCCCTAGGAGTGGATCCAGGAAGGCCAAGGCCTGAGCTAAGGACCACATGTGAGTGTTTTGTAATTATTTTAGATTTTTAAGTAATTTAAAATAATAGGGTTCTCAATAGTTGTAGTTTTTCTATAATTTTGAGACAGTTTTTATATAAGTTTATTTACAGAAAGTTTTTAAGTAAATTTCAGAAGTTCTTTTCAGTCTATTTTATTCAGCTATTTTTATTCAGTTATTTTATTTAGTTATTTATAATTATTTACATTTATTTACATCTGTTTTAAGTTGGAATTTAGTCTGTAAATGTTTATTTCTTTTTATTCCTTTTTACGCGAATAAAATATTAAATAAAAGAAGAATTCGCAAATATGGATTAAAATAGATTAACACTAAATTTACAGAAATCAGATGTAAAATAAGAAAAATTGAAATAAAAATAGAGATGGACCGAAATAGGCAAATTTAAGATATTTGCAAGCATAATTATAACAAGTGGTTATAACTAAAAAGAGAAAATAGAAGAATAACATAAGAGGCTTATTTTAAAACTTAGATCTTGTTAATAAGCAAATATAGCAGAAATAACAGAAGAGGCTTATTTTAAAACTTAGATCTTGTTAATAAGCAAATATACAGAAGAGGCTTATTTTAAAACTTAGATCTTGTTAATAAGCAAATATAGTAGTGATAACAGAAGAGGCTTATTTTAAAATTAGATCTTGTTAATAAGAAAATATAGCAGAGATAACAGAAGAGGTTTATTTTAAAACTTAGATCCTGAATTAAGTGAATAAGCAAACATAGAAGCAGGGCCAGTACCGGCAGCATTCCCTTTTAGGTCTAGGACTGATGGTCTCACAACAGTTAGGTGAGGCTGGGCACGCTTATGCTGATTAGGGTAAATAAGTGACCAATAGATAGAAGCTCAAATCTGGGGATTTGGGCAAGGGGCACAAACTAGAATTTTTTTTGTTAGGACCAGTACCCGCAGCATTCCCTTTCAGGACTAGGACTGATGCTCTCACAACAGCTAGGTGAGGCTGGACAGCATTTCCTTTTAGGTCTAGGTCTGATGGTCTCACAACAGTTAGGTGAGGCTAGGCACGCTTATGCTGATTAGGGTAAATAAGAGGTCACAACAGGGGGCGATAATTAGTGTGTACCGGCGATGATTGAGTGTGCGACATCGATTAGGGTAAATAATTCGCTATTGCGTTCCAAGTGCTAAAGAGGTGTCGTTTTGCCGTGGGACCAATAGGATTGGACCAGCTCACAGTGGCACAACAGAGATAGAACATACCAATCAACAGGTAGAATTAGGATTTCAGCCTAATCAAGTTAGTAGTTGAGATAGGATTAGGGTTTCAGCCTAATCACAACAGTTTAAGAAAAGTGCAAACAATCACAATCAAATGATCAAAGCAAACAGTCAAACAGAATCAGAAATAGTATTTTATCCGAATTTTATCTTTTCTGTATTTTCCTTTCAAGCTAGAACTATTGCTTAGTCTATTATCTTTACCTTGCTTAGAAATGCTAGTAATTACTTTCACTCACCAGACTTATAGTCTGACCCACTCCTCTATTTCCCTCTTTTCCCCCAATAGGCCAGCAGAGTTGAGTTGATTCAGGTTGCTTGGAGATTCATTCTAGAAGTTTTCTCATTTCAGATGTATTCTTCTACTTTTCATCATTTTCATTTGGCTTATGATAGATTGGCACTTGTAATAGTGAGTCGAGTCAGAAAAACTTTCGTAGGTATCATTATAGTAATCCCAAAAAGCTGAAGGATCAGAAGTGTTCTCGGCCAATTGCGCTGATCAAGGTTTTAAATCTCGGATTTCGGTCACGTCTCGTCTCGAAGAATTTAGAGAGCTTATCTCATATTGGGTGAGATCTCGAACGAGATGAGTGCATCTCGGTCGTCCATCTCGGATTTACATCTCGGTTTCTAAAATTCATTTCGGAGTTATCTCGGAGTATATGTCATGTCGAAAATTAGTTTTCATACACCTAAATTTATAATACTAGTCACTACCTTAAGGAAAACACTATGCACTTACCTTGAATACATCACACGCTTGTCATTAGTAATTTAGTATGGAAAAATATCACTTGTATCATGTAAAGTAAACAAATAACTAGATTTCATGAATAATGTTCAATATAATATCATATGAGATAAAGTAGACAAGAAACAAACCATAACATATGCACATTTACTTTGTTTGATCATTCACTTAACTTTCCTACACAATATAATGTCTCATTTCTACCTTTTATGATTTATAGTGCTGCAAGGGAAATCTTAATTTTATAACTTCAAATACAAAAGTCTACAAGTAGAATTAAGATATTCTATGTCTTATTATAGTATTTAATTATTAGCAAATACAATCTCATTAAGCAACAAATAGCATAGATATTTCAAACAAATGTAGAAAATAGCATACATAGTACAAACAATTTTCAAACATTTAGTAATATTATAAGAAAAGCAAAAAAAATGACGTATGAATGAACATGTAATCATCAAATGAAATTAATAGATGAAAGAGAATTCCTTTATTGCTTAAAAATAAGCCTTGAGGAAAAAAATTATAGCAGTAAAGACTAAATGAAATCAAATTGGGAATCCATTTGGAACATAAAGTTAAATAAGTGAAGCCCAAAATTTATAGCCGCAAAAAAATAGTGTTAGGAAAAAACTCAAGAAAGTGTCGAAAAAAGAAAAATGAAATCGGATGTAAATTAATTTGGATCAGAAACCTAAATGAAAATCATAAGGTGAAATACTTACCATAATTGATGTAGATTTTATCATCTTCTTACACTCATCACTGCCGTAAAATAAGAGATGAAGATTAAATGAAATTTATATAAGAAATTAGGATTAAAAAAAGTACAATTAAGAAGGCTTAAATTAAGGTAAAGGATGAGCTAGCCAATACGGAAAAAGAGTTGGTTTTTTCCAAAATTCAACAACTCGGCAGATATCTCGCTGTTAAATCTCATCCGAGATACCGGACGAGATATTGAAATATCATCCGAGATTTGGGACAGACGAGATTCAAACGAAATAGCCTGTTTCGAATCGTCCAGGCTTGAAAACGAGATCTCGGCCGAGATGAGCGAGATTTAAAACCTTGGCGCTGATCATTATATTCTACGTCCTTTTGAATAGACAACCCTTGAAAAGCTAAGTATCCCTGCTGATGGGGGGAAGGATCTTGCATATTAAAGTCCTCACTTTCCTCTTCATCTGTTTCCTTTAATGGTTCGTCTTCCATGGCTTCTTTTCCTCATGATTTTGTTGAAGATCCTGGAATGGAAGAGATATATGGAGCAGGCGAAGGAGCGGATGGTGATGAGGACCGGGATGATGATCGACCACGAACTTTCCTCATTACTTTCCCAAGAGTGGATACAACCTTATCCAGTGTTTTCTCGATTTTGCTCAATCGAGAAGATATGCTTGAGACAGATCTGTCAAGATGAACAACTTTTTTGCCTAAGATTTGTTGATTGCGAGATAAAAGTTGTTGATTTCGAATTGATAAGTCACGATATGATTCTGTTGAAGCAGGTTCTCCACGGGCTTCTAAAATCTCCGAGTCTGAATGATATTCGGAAGGATGTTGCTAGAAAACATAAGGACCTAGTTGTTGTGGAGGAGGTTGTTGCTGCTCTTATGGAGGCTACTACTGATGTGCATAGTCCATTGAGGAAATGATATTATCGATGGCGGTTCGTCCGGCAGATGCATACGCTTGAAGTATTTGGACCCACCTTCTTTAATTTGTAGTATTTCAAAATATGATAAGTAAGAAGGGATACCTTGGGGTTGAAGAATCCGCATTATATAGGGTGCATAAATAATTGTCTAGCGCTTGTGAATCCAGAAATTTTTAATTTCGTCGAAAAGAAATTGAGCCCAATTAACTTTAATACCATCAAATATAGCATACATAGCTTTGTGATCTGTTTCATATATTTGCTCGTGGCTACCTTTTCTTGGTATTATGGTGTTAATAATCATGCGATTTAGTAATCTTGCCCTAGGTCGAAGGTTCTTCGTATTCCATTGTTCCATATGATCTTCCCAAAGAAGGTGAGTGGCCTCATCTCGGGGTAAAAATCTTTTGTCTGGTATGTCTTTTAATTCGATACCCGTGTAAGAGCAATGGAGGATTCGTCCTAACATACCCGAAGTAAGCTTAATGACTTTACCATAGACACTAGTCCAAAGCCAATTTTCCTCATCTTCGGGATTCCAAATGGAAGAACTATATAGATATGAATAAAACAGAAAAATAGCCAGCTGATCTATGGTTACCTCATTTGGACCTTGTTCGATCAGATAGTTAACCTCGGCATCTTCACATAACAAATGCATTTCATAGAGAGGAAATCGTAGTAGTTGGTAGAAGGGACCAAGATGAAACTTCGTAATTTTCAAATCATCAAATCTTTTGATGGAACTAGGGCTTTGGTTAAGCCATGATTTGATGTGAGAATCAGTGACAACAGTTGAGATGAGAACCCTGATCTTTCTTTTGCTTCTTTGAAGTTTTTGATTTGGGAGGCATTGTATTTGAAAATTGAAGGTAAATTTTAAGATCTAGGTTGTAACGGTGTTTTGTAGAGAATGAAAAGGTGAGGTAAAAAATGAAGAGATGTTTAAATATAGTGAATAGACAGCAGTTCGGTATAGGCAAAGACAGGGTTCAGACGTTTGTAGTGATGAGGTAGACGTCTGGGTGCTTGAAATGATTCTATACCATATAAGGCAGAGAGCGATTCCAAACGTCTGGTAATGTATAGGCAGACGTCTGGATCTTATAGAGTTTGGGAGAGAGAATCTTCCGAGTTTGTAAGCAGACGTCTGGATAGAGGAATTAGACGTCTGGTTCTTTGAGTCTGTGATAACCCGTGAGAACAATCATACATCTGGCTCTATATCCCAGACGTCTGTTTTGACAGAATAGTGACAATTTGATTTCAGTTAGAGATTTTAGTTTATTATTATATATATTTTTTATTAAGAACAAGGTATAAATTATAATCTTGAATAATTTAAACCTTATTATAACTAGAATATATATATATATACACGAAATATAGTTTTTAGAAGAACAGTGTTACTTTTTCTCCCACAAATTTGGTTCCTTCTTTGTATCTTCTTTTAATGATCGTAGTGGAGACCAAGAAGGAGGTACTAGACTGAATTGGGCTTCAGATGTTCCTTTTCCCCATAGTTTACGCGGAGTTATTCGATGAGCACGTGGAGGAGTTTCGATCACACGAGGAGATCATACATGAACACAATCCTTTGTAGGAATATGTTCACATATTGCAAGGATGTATTTTTCTAAAAAGTTTAGATGAGCTCCTTGGTTTCGTTGTGTATAGTACATTTCTTTTTGAACGTTCATCATTTCTTTTTGATAATGATGAACTTCGTCAATTTTGTCGTGAAGAGAAGCATTTTCAAGATTAATACCATATTTGGCCTTTTTTCTTTTGGAGAATAGCCGGTATGGTACACAGGAGTAGTAGTAGGAACAATGTTTGTGGAAGGAGATGATTTTGGTGTTGTTTTGGTAGGAGATGTATACGTACTGCCAGAAGAAGGTGAGTAGAAATCAATGGCTGAGTAAGTCGAATCGTGATTAGACGACATTACAGATAAAAGTTTAAATGTTTTAGAGAGTGAAAGATTATTTGGTTAAAAAAATTTATCTTTGAGATATATAAATATAGGTTTTTCAATTTCTAATTAAAGAAAAAAAATTGTTTGCTAGTTAACGAAATTTATAGTTAAAACTTTTGTTTTTATTAAAACAATTTATGGTGTTCAGAAGGTTTTCAAAACGAAAGGTGAAGAAAGTTTTTGTTTGTTAGCTTTTCTGAGTAACCATTTAGAATAATAAAGAATATATAGTTTAGTTTATTAATTCATTATATGAACAAATTCCTAAGTTTCGTCTAAGTTTTACAAATGATTGTTCATTTAATGGTTTGGTGAATATATCAGCAATTTGATTGTTGGTATTAACAAATTCAAGGGAGATAATTCCTTTTTCTACATTATCTCTAAGAAAATGGTGTCATATGTCTATATGTTTAGTTCGAGAATGGTTAACTGGATTTTTAGATAAATTGATAGCACTAGTATTATCACAGTATATCAGAGATTTTTCAATTATTTTACCAAACTCTCTAAGTGTTTGTTGCATATAGATTACTTGAGCACAAGCTAAGGCGGCAGAGATATATTCTGCTTCACACGTCGAGAGGGAAACACAATTTTGCTTTTTGCTAAACCATGAAACCAGAGACTGACCGATAAAATGGCAGGTGCCACTTGTCCTTTTTCTGTCTGTTTTACAACCTCCGAAGTCTGCATCACTATATGATATGAGTTGGAAAGCCGTACCTTTAGGATAGAATAAGCCGTAATCTTTGGTGTTGGATAAGTAACGTAAAATTCGTTTGACTGCTCGATGATGTGATTCCTTAGGTTGAGCTTGAAAACGAGCACACAAACAAACACTCATCATTATATCGGGTCGACTAGATGTTAAGTATAATAAAGAACCGATCATGCTACGATAAGATTTTTGATCATAGTCTTTTCCATTTTCGTCTTTGTCTAAATATAACGTTGTGCTCGTAGGAGTTGGTTTACTAGTAGTGTTCTCCATTCCGAAACGTTTAAGTAAATCTTTACAATACTTTTCTTGATTTATAAAAATGCCATTGTCCAATTGTTTTATTTGTAATCCAAGGAAATTTTTTAATTCTCCCATGTGTGACATTTCAAACTCATTTTTCATTATTTCAGAAAATTCATTACATAAACTTTCATTAGTTGATCCAAATATGATGTCGTCAACATATATTTGTACAACTAATATATCATTATTTTTATGTTTTATAAATAGTGTAGTGTCTATTTTGTCGATTTGAAATCCAGAATTTTGTAGATGAGTTTTTAATCGATCGTACCAAGCACGTGGTGCCTGTTTTAAACCGTATAAAACCTTTTTGAGTTTAAAAACATGATCCAGATATTGTTCGTGGATAAATAACGGTGGTTGTTTTACGAAAACTTTTTCTTTGATAAAACCATTTAAGAAGGCACTCTTAACATCCATTTGAAATAATTTAAAGTTGTGATGACACGCAAATGCAAGTAGAGTACGAATTGCTTCAAGACGAGCTACGGGAGCAAACGTCTCTTCGTAATCGATTCCCTCTTCTTGGTTGTAACCTTGAGCCACTAATCTTGCTTTGTTATGAATAATATTTCCATTTTCATCTGCTTTGTTTTTGAAAACCCATTTTGTTCCTATTACAGATTGATCTGATGGTCTAGGAACGAGTTCCCACACATTATTACATTCAAATTGATTTAATTCTTCTTGCATTGCTAAGATCCAAGAATCATCTTTAGACGCTTCTTTATAATTTTTAGGTTCTATATTTGAGATAAAAGCAACGTGAATCATTTGATTTAAATTATTTCTAGTGACTCGAAAATTGAAGTCTCCAATTATATTATCCAAAGGATGATTTTTTAATATTCATGTGGGTGATCTTAAAACATTTTCATTATTATCGGAGGATGAATTATTTATATTATTTGTATTTTCAGTTTGATGTTTAGTTAAGATTTCATCTTCTTTAATAGTTTGTTGGAAATTTTCATCAAAAGACACATGTAAGCTTTCTTCTATAATATTTATTCGTTTATTATAAATTCTATAAGCTTTACTACGTTTTGAATAACCAATGAAAATTCTTTCGTCGGCTTTAGGGTCAAATTCTAAAATTATCTTTTGTATTTAAAATAAAACATTTTGACCCAAAAGTTCTGAAATACGAAACTTTTGGTTTCTTTCCATAAAATATTTCATAACATGTATTTTTAATCATAGGTCGAAATGTGACACGATTTAATACATAACAAGCAGTGGCAATAGCTTCAGCCCAAAAATGTTTGGGTAGGTTACTACTATTTAGTAGTGTTCGTGCACATTCCTGTAAAGTTCTGTTTTTCCTTTCAACTACACCATTTTGTTATGGTGTTTGTGGAACCGAAAAATTATGACTAATTCTTTTTTTGTTACAAAAATTAGTAAAAAAATTCATTTTCGAATTCTCCTCCATGATCACTGTGTATATTTTTAATTTTTAAATCCATTAAGTTAACAATCCGTTTTGCAAAGATTTTAAACATTCCAAAAGTGTCACTTTTATGTTTTAAAAATAATGTCCAAGTATACCTTGAAAAATCATCTACAATTACGAACACATATTTGTTATGATTTATTGATCGTACTTGAGTTGGTCCAAATAAATCTAAATGAAGTAATTCTAATGGTTGCTTAGTAGATATTTTATTTTTAGATTTGAAAGAACTTTTCTTTAACTTTCCCATTTGATAAGCGTCACATAAATTTTTAATTTTATAATTAATCTTAGGAAGACCTCTAACTAGATCATGTTTTGCTAGTTTGTTAATATATTTAAAATTTATATGACAAAAACGTTTGTGCCAAATCCAAGGATCATCATGATTTGTGGCTAGATATAAATTTGAATTATTTTTAATGTTCATATTTAAGATATATATATTATGAATTCTAAATCCTTCGAAGAGTAAATTTTTGTTTTGATCAAGAATTTTACATTTATCCTTTTCAAATTTTATTTCGAACCCTTTATCACACAACTGACTTATACTAAGAAGATTATGTTTTAGGTTTTCTACTAATAAAACATTAAAAATAATAGGAGAGTTAGAGATACCGATATTGATGACATCTCCAATGCCAATGACGAACCCTTTTGAATTATCGCCAAAAGATACAGTGCCACAATCAATGTACTGTATATTTGACAACATGTAAGGATTTCTCGTTATGTGCTTGGAGCATCCACTATCTAATATCCATTTCTCTTTAATTTTGTATTTGGATACCTGCAAAAAATAAAAAAAATTAATTGGTACCCTTTTTATTTTTGGGTCCTAAGTGTTAGTAAATGAGGGTAACCATACCCATGATGGTCTGGTTCCTTTTGAAATATAATTATTATTGTGAATCACTTCTTTCATATATTTATCTATATATTTCTGTTTAATTATGTTGTTATTTGTTTTAGGAACCCATATTTTAATCATTTTTGAATTCGAGATCAATTTTTTATTTTTGGAAGAAGGTTTTTTTACCTTAGTATAAATCTTACTATAATTTGTAATTTTTGTTTTATTCTCAAACCCTATTCCATTTCGATTTTTGAATGGCTTGGAAATTTGAATTAAATTCTCCAAGTCTTGTTTTCCTTTGTTAAATTTTGTAACATTATTAGTAATTTTATCCAACTTGTTTTTAAGATCAGTAATTTCGGATTTTGAAGTTTCTAGATTATATTTTAAGATAATGTGCTCATTAGTAATTTTATTATTTTCTAGTTTGACATTTCCTAATTCACAAGATAAAGCATCATTTTCAATAGAAAGATTCTTACATTTTTCTTGAGTATTTTCTAATTCTTCTTCTAAAATAGATTTTTCAACTTTTAGTAACCCTATTTCAATTTCCAATCGATTTATCTTAGCAACATATTCCTTATTTAATTTTTTAGTTTCTCTATATTTGTCATCAAGTTCCATACTTACTTATAAAATTTCATCATAAGTAAGATCGGGACATACCTTATTAGTGTGTGCCATGAAACATAGATTTGCTTGCTGTGTAACACTTTTATTGTCACTATCGGATGAAGAGGAAGACTCAGAGTCATCCCATGTGACTTGGAATGCCTTTCTCTTTTTCTTAAAATTTTCAAACTTATTTTTCTTTTTCTCATTGTTGAGTTTTAGGCAATACTTCTTCATATGTCCGAACTGATCATATTCAAAGCACTTGATCGAAGTTTTTTGATGAATTTGATTTTCCGCCGTTTTGGAATCTCGTCATTTTCTTGAATTTCTTAAATTTGTTGTAGTTCTTGGCAATGAAAACAATTTCGTCTTCATCTAATTTAGAATCTTCATTGCTTGCTTGAAATGCTATGTTCTTTTTTTCATGGTTTTATTCCTTTCTGGCCTGCAAATTAGCTTCATACGACATTAAATTTCTAATCAACTCTTCAACTTTGAGTTCAGAGAGATCATTAGCTTCTTCGATAGCTAATAGTTTTCTTTCCCACTCAATTGTTAAAGAGTTGAAAATTCGAGATACTAAATCAAAATCAGTAAACTTGACTCCTAGTGCCATAAGGTCGTGTTGTATAGTTTGAAATCTGGAGTACATGTCAACAATTGACTCATTTTGTTTCATTTTGAAAGATGAGAATTGATTTTGCAAAATTGATATTTTTGTTTGTTTGACCTTAGTTGTACCTTCATGTGTAACTTGTAAAGTACGCCATATATCATAAGCAGTGGTACATAACATAAGTCGTGAAAATTCATTTTTATCAAGAGAGCAGAAAAGTACATTCATAGCTTTAGCATTATTAGAAGCAACGGTTTTTTGTGCATCTATCCATGTGCTAATATTTGTTTCAGATGCCACATACTAAATTTGAGTTGCTGACCATATTTCTAAACCATTTGCTTACATAAAAATTCTCATACGTGTTGACCAATATGCATAATTAGATTCGGTGAATAGAGGAGGACGTGCAGTTGACTGACCTTCTTGAAAGATACTTGCCATATTAACAGTTTTCAAATACGTGTTACTGTGATTTGAACTAACCTAGCTCTGATACCAATTGAAAGACTATATGGATCGTATACTATGTATATGGCAAGTAATTATTGTATACACGATAAATTAAGATAATGAGATAATAGTAAAATAAAACGATCACACCAGAAATTTTATACTGGTTCGGACCTCCCGTCCTACGTCCAGTCCCGAAGCTTCTCTTCGGAATTTCACTAATCAATAACCCTCGCTTCGTCCGGAGGAATAGGTTTTTTACAATAGAAATCTTTCGCAATAATGTGCTCTGATTAACACTGATATTGACAATACGTACAAGTCTTCCTATAATCTCCACTGGATATGTATAGATATGAATATGTGTGTGTTTTGGAAATATGGAAGAAAACTGAACCAAAGTTAATGATCTTCGGTTGAAATATTGATAGCAAATATGAGTGACTTGAATTTGAGTGCAAAGTAGATATAGAGAATAGAAATCAGAAACTTGTTTTTTCAATTGTAAAATCTGTGATGTATTTATAGTTGTGAAAAGGTTGATTTGAAGTGTTGCTACCATTTCTCTTTATTTCTGGAGATGCTTCTGTTTAGGGTAGAACTCAATTGAAGAAGAGATGCAAAAGCAACTTTTCAGATTTGGCAGTTGTGTATCTTTAAAAAATTTCTTGAGCCAAATCCAGACGTCTGAATTGTGATGACCAAATGTCTGGTCATGTGTTATTTGGAAAAATTCCAGAGGTTACGACCAGACGTCTGGGGCATAGTACCAGACGTTTGGAAATATGGAAAATTTGTTTTCCTGTGTAAATGTATGTGTATTTTATCATATACAAAATCCAGGGAGATTTTACATAATATTTCTAAGATTTGTATACAATATTTATCTCTCTACTACTGTGATCCATGCTCCATGCTTCGATTTGTTTCCTTGAGTATCTGCAAATATAAGATACGAGATATATATGTACAATTATTATTATATGGTTTGTCGTAATCAAAACTTGTAGATAGGAGTTCCCAACAGTGGGGTGTTTCAATTAACACCCTTTAATTTTCCTTTCATACCACAATTTTTGTTAAAAAAAATCACACCATATGTTTTTCTTTTCTTTCCCCATATTATATCGATTTTACCCTTTAATTTTTAGTGTGCTACCATTGTTATTTAAGAAAATGTTTCTACCTACCATTAATTTTTTTTATTAACTATTACTTTTTTTCATATGCTTATGGCCACCAAGATCGATTTTCTTATTCGACCATAAACAACCGTATCCTCTTCATGTCCCTCGAAAAAAACTCAGTAAAGTGCCTCAAAGCATCATCAGAAAACAACATTTCAAACCCAAATGCCAAAAAATCTCACCTTTTCTAGCTAATAGATAAAGCCAAATGAGGATTTGGTGGATGGTCTTAATTTTGATGGACACAAAGATGTTAGTTTACTTTTTATTTCATTAAGTTTAATTTTCTTATACACATCAATCTTAGATTTTTTTAAAGGTTTTTTGTTGTTATTTTAGAACGAGTTTAATGATCCTATGGTTAACAAAAATTTGAAGGATATGAAGTTTAACGATGTTGTCATTAAAAATCTCAATATAAGTTATTGAATTATAATATTTTATCATACAATGTTTATGCCATTTTTTCCCTTATAATTTTTCTTAATTTTTTGATTGTTAGATGAAAGATACAAATCACAATAAAATTAAAAATGTACTTGTCGATTCGAATCAAAAGGTGTTGATAGTAAAAATATAGCAGAAGACGTTTGGCCAAATGCTTCAAAGACATACATGTTGTGACAACCCGCCCTTCTGGACCCTCGAAAATCGACACAAAATACTCAACAGTATAATATGCCGACGATCGAATGCCGGAAAAGACAGATTGTAGAAGAATAAGAAAGTAGATAGAAGAAGAAAGAACTAAACAAAATCAGAACCTCACAGTCGCAGCGGATAAAATATAATATATAGAACAAATCTTTACACAAAATGAAAACTATATCTGTTTATATACAATACATCATCATCAGAGTATGTCATAATACAATCATCAATATCCAGTCAATCAGTCAATACAACAATCACAGCAGCGGAATAATACAAGTACGAGAAATACGTCTCGAACTCCAGCTCCTCTCCTGAGCTCCATAGCAACGTATCCTGTAAAATACTCGGTCTGACCCGAGCATTATAATAAAATAACACCCGAGTCAGTCTGGAATACCAGCGCATCATAAATACACCCAATTGATTATTAAAGTTTCAAAAATCCTTTGAAAACAAAAGCATCTCGTAAGACCACGCCACAAATAAACATGTCGGGTTTTTACCTTACGATAGCTAAAACACTTTTTATAAAAATCCTCTGATATTATAATAGTGTCTATATACAAATACTTATAAAATAGCCGAAATTGTTACATCTATTAAATTTCGACATACTAGCCACAACGTGGGTAATACAAACAAAACTCGTACAAGGCACGTAGGGAGAATGGATTTCCAACGAATGACTAGGCACTGGGGTACCACCTGTCACAGTACGTGGCCTAGATCACAGTACCGAGGAGTACGCCCGCTCCTCTGTAACACAAAGCCGGAATCATCCCTTACTGGATAATTCCAAGTAAAATCACCCCACGGTTGTGATCAGCAACCGCACCACTAAGCCGAAATAAAAGGGACATCTAGACAGGGATGACCTTACTCTCAAGTGGGGGCTACCCACGAAGCCTTGCTGCATAACCCCTGATTTTCAGTCATTCCCGGTTGATGAGGCTCGAGGCTAAACGATACCTTTATAGCACAAATCCCTTAGAATGCCCATCGTCCACCTGACGATGTCACGAAAGCATTCGTCCATACAAGTCTGTCCCGGGTCCGAACGGAACCGAAGGCACTATTCCTACTACATCCATTTTGGAAATATCCTCAGGATTAGTAGCGACTACCCTTGCACTTCACTGCTCCATCTTCGACTCTGAAATCGTTTTCGCGAAACGTACAAACCGGATCGAAGTGGTTTTCGAGTCTCCAGACTTAGAATCCCGGTATACGGAAACTCGATCCCGGTCTCTTCGAAACGATCAGCGCATTTGGCCAATATTGATAGTCGGTGATTTAACTATCAATTAATGTTCACAAACATCCATACACATCCATCACACAATAAATAATCTCCATATTATTTATTTCTTCTAATATCTTTCAAAGATATATTTTCACATTTTCAAAACTCGTTTGAAAACAATTTTCCACTCTTCCTTTACAAGGTAAATCCTTTACCCTTTATTCCCATCGGGAATAACCAAGTATAAAACAATTTGCATTTAAAATAGTTAAAAAATACTTATACTGAAATATACTTTAAAATATGAAAATTACTTCTATTTATTTACTCAAAATA
The DNA here is from genome assembly GCA_030737815.1 of Allium fistulosum. Lineage (NCBI taxonomy): Eukaryota > Viridiplantae > Streptophyta > Magnoliopsida > Asparagales > Amaryllidaceae > Allium > Allium fistulosum. The sequence continues at coordinate 310,650,776 of CM060908.1, forward strand.
TATAAATTTAAAATATGTGAAGAAAACTAGTTATTAACACATAAACTTTGATTTAAAGATAAGGGTTTTAGTTTAACTAAATTCAAAATAGCGTTATAAGAAGAAAAATACTAATTTTAACAGCTTAAGCTAAAACCAACTTTTAAATAAATCCATTTGTAAAAATAATTGCTAATATACTCCCAAATTATTACGGTATTAAAAATTATTAATTTATTTCTTTAAAAATAACGATTTCTAAAAAAATACTTTTTAAAACGATTTAAAACTTAACCTTAGTTAAATAAAATCTTTTTATAAACATTTACTTGGTTTCCCAGGGAAACACTTTCCCGTTTCTAAACATTCCAAAGTACTCTTTCATATAAATCCACTGATTTATTTCAAGTCAATTATGTTTTACAACATAAATCCCAAATCCCATATTTAACTATAACTTCCTCCGAAGTTAAATCACAATTTTTCATTTCCGGAAATTCATTTTTAAATATAGTTTAAACATTTTGGTGAATTTTCAATGGAAGCCAAATTTCCAATTCACTTAATTAAATTCCAATGAAATACGGCATTTCAAACACATTCTATTTTTCATTTGAACTTGTTAATTTATAGTCGGAAACTCCATTTTAACATATTTTTAATTTCCGGATAACATTAGCCATTATTAAAATAAACATCGTTATTTTAACAATTTATAATTTCATAAATTTAATTTCCAGAAAACTATACTTTCCATTTACCCATTTCATAAACTTCCCATTATATTCAAAATCCCAAGTTGGCCCAATTTACATTTTTCCTTTCAAATCCGATTTCAAATTTTATTCTTTGAAATTCTAAATTTAACAATTCATTTTATTTCGTAAAAACACGATTTAGCCATTTATAATTTAATTCTGTGATTACAATTTATACCACAATGTCACAGAACAACCAAATTTCCAGATTGATCAATCACATCATATAAACAGGTATCACTATCAATTATAAAATAATTGCTACATTGTGAGGAATCCAGTTGGATCCCTCCAACCTGTTTCTCCCTGCATCCACAAATATTAGCACATCACAATATAAATATCAATCCAGACTGATAATAACAATTATATTCAGCAATCCACACAGATATTTAAATATTAACTATTTAAAATGCCTAGCATCCAGATGTGAGTGAGAAAAACTCACCTTGAGTTTCGATGAGCGTTCGAAATTTAAATTAAACCGAACGACGTTCAATTTAACTCAAATTTCCACTTGCCCGGAATGACTCCGGATCTGCGCCATCACGTAGTATTCTTCCCTGCGATTCCATCGCTTCCAGTTTCGTTAAAATCTGAGTACGTATGAGTTCGTTATGATATTACAAAGTTTTGAAATTAATTTAAAAACAAATTTTCTTTTATAAAAAAAACAATACCAACAGCCGTTAGATCTGCATCCCAAAATCGGGGCCGCACTCTAACCCTTCTTCCCAAACGCAACAGGGAATGAATCAAACCCATCATCGCCAAAACCACAACACCCTACGACCAAATCGATCGCCTACAAGACGATCAGCAATCGCCATTTCGAAGCCTCCTCCCCACTCCATCGACGCCCAAGGCCGTGCAAAACTCGGCAGCCCCCTCTCTCTGAAAAACGACATAGAACGGAAACCCTAGCACCTCAAATTCCGACCACCACAATGAAATTCGTGCCACTCCACCGCATGGATGTGGAGAGCTCGTCATGCTCTTCAATTTCTCAGTAGGAAGTTTTCGCGATTTCGTGATGGATTGGAAGCAAATTGAAGGAGAAGATCGGAAGGTCGTGGCCATTGAAGGAGTAAACGGCGGCTGCGTTAGAGATTAGGGTTTTCTCTATGCGTATATGTAAACGTGTATATATATATATATTAATTTAATATTTAATTCATTTTAACAAACATTCTCAAACGAATTCCAAATCTGACGTGCCGTCTGGCGTTCCTAGGGTTTTACCCGCGTTCCGAACACAATGGAACATGTTTCGGAAGCCAATTTGGTCATATGTGCGAGTTACGAAAATAAACAGTCAATTTTAAATTAATTCGGTTAAAACGATTTCTATGCGTTTCGAGCTGCCACGGTCAAACGACAACTCCGGTTACTACGAAAATTGAAATCCGATAATAACTAACTATTACGATCCAATGGAACTAGTTTCGTCGAATTTCGAGACTGCGCCCCGGAAGGCTATTTTAACACGTCTATTAAATCTAGCGATTTCCAAAATTGACGGTAACGCTTTAAAATTTTACTTTTAAAATTTTATTAACTTAACAATAAATCATATAAAATTCATAAACACATTAAAAATCATTCTGGCTCAATCCGGACCAAAATCTGATTAAATTGCATTTTAATAATATTAAATTCATTTCTAAATTAATATAAAATTCCAAATAATAACTTGTCGACTTTTAAATTCATCTAAAAATCCAACATTATTGTTTATGACAAATTGAACTTAAAAATACATTTAAACCCCATTTTTATAATCATTTATCCCAAATTCAACTTTTATCCCAATTTCGAATATTTACTTATTATTATCCATTAATCAAATTCAATCAGAATTGCTATAAATTAAAATTATAGCTCATTTTCATTGATTGAACCCAAATCCATTCATTCCAAAATCAATTAAGGATCCACATTAACATTTAAACCGGATTAAATGTTCAAATTCAATGGCTTAAAAATACGGGATGTTACATTCCTTCCCCCTTATAAAAATTTCGTCCTCGAAATTTGCTAAGGTAAAAATATACTCTCAAACTCATTTACTTATCCAATTTGCTTAGTTAAAAGCTTATATTCACTTTCCCAAAAAGTTTCAGCTCCATTTCAAAACCCTTTTCTTTATTTACCTTAAAGCCTTTATTTAAACATTCGCTTCCAAAATAACTTTACTAGTTATTAAAATTTTCCCAAAACCCCAAAAATTTTCTAACTCCCAAAATTTTTGAAAATTTTTGGCGGAGTCTCCTTTGCACGGAGGAGCTTCTGCGATATCGCAGGATACACAAATATATATACATCGGCTCACATGGCCGGAAACCAAAATATATCACAATATATATATCATTTTCCCAATTATATTTGCGTAGGCGTACCTTTTTAGCAAATTTTTAAAAGCAAGCGGCTAATATCTCGCATATACGCGCTCCAACTCTCTCGAACGCCTCCCGCACCTGTACTTACTCAACAAACTCATCAGTTTTCAAAGATATGAGCATTTTCACAACATTTCCAATATAAATGCAAGCCACACATCCATTTCATAGCCAAACCAAGCAATTTCATAATGTAACAATGTTAACCATATTTTACCAACAATCTAAAGATTTCAATCATCTTTTAATTTCTTATTCAAGTCCAACCTTCATTTTATTTCACTTGAATGCTTTAAATTCAAGTTCACTACATACAATCCAAATTTATCTCTTCCAATTCATTTCTATTTAACATATGGTTAACATGTGCTTCACAAACGTCAATCTATTTTAATTCAATTCCAAATTGATTCACCAACCAATTCTTATTTCCAATTTGAAACATTTGCATTTCTTTTATGATCCATTTTCATTCATATGCAAACATTACTCATTAAGAGGTCAATTCATTCCTACTGATTCAAAATCAATTCACTTGCATTTATATACAAAACTCTTTGAATTGGGTTCCCATTCATATCAATTTATTCACAATTCAATTCCAATTGCTTTTAAACACTCAATTGCAAATACATGCAAATTTCCATGTCATTCAAGCAAAATAATTACCACTTAAGCATATAACCATTTAAAATTAATTTCAACTCAGGTTTATATTAATATTAATTTTATTCCATTTTCATGGTTCACAATCCAAGTATCTTTATTCCAATGCAATTTGTTAATTAAATTAAACTTTCCTTACATTTTATTTCACCTCAATAATTAATTAATACAATTACACATGCATTTCCATTTTATTATTTAACAAATTGCATTCAAGATTACTTAATAAAGCCCATTCAAAATCACTTTGTTTGTCTTTCAAGTTACTTAAGTCCTTTCACAATAGTTACTTTATCTTCTTATATCAATTTTATTTGATTTCCATTTGATTCTCACTCAATCAAATTTCAGTTTATTTACGACTTTAATGCTCTTTGTTTATTTACTAAATCCATGTACAAACTTATTTTACTAACAAAGAGACCACTTAAATTATTTCTCTCATTTGAATTTTATTTACAATTCAAACCACCTCTATTATAAGTTAATTCCATTATTCATCCTCACTTCCAACATTTGTTACCAAAATTAAATTCCATTCCAGAACTGGGTCTTATTCTTACTTTCCAAATTCTAACAACTATCAAAATTTCATCCATGCCAATACAAACTCTATTTAATTTAGCTTACACAAGATTTATTTCCAAACAATCATTTTGGATTTAGTTGAGTAAACATTTACTTCATTCAACATCACTTCAACTAAATTAAATTTCCATTTAATTAAATTCTTATCCCATTTTAATTCAAGGTTAACTAAATTATATATGCATTTTCAATTTAATTCCTTTCCAGAATTAATTCAAGTTCATCTAAATTTTATTTAGCCCACCTGAATTTAAACCATTTCCTTTACTACTTTAAATAAGAATTTAATTACATTCATTCTTATTCATAACACAACAGAAATTTTAATATTCAGCTTACTTCTATTTTAGACGAAGTTAAACCCAATTCAATTTAATCTTAATTCTCCATATCCAAGTTCAACTTATTTACTAACTTCAGTTCACTTACCTCTTTTATATTTTATAATTGCTTCACCTTACCTTGCATTCCATTTAAAATTAAGTTCGAATTCCCATTCCATTTATTATTTCCATTTGTGATCATAATTCCATTTTACTTGAGTTAAAATCAAATCTTCCGTTCTCAAGTTCTCCAACTTATTTACTTGTAAGTTTATATTGCTCATTTCAAACCAATCCATATTTTTATAATCACAATGTCAAATTTTAACACTTAATAGCTTAAGAATATGAATTCATTTGCACAATCACAAGCATTTACATTTCACCGTTATCTCAACTTCCATTTAATTCCAATTCATTTAGATTTAATTCATATTCAAATTCTTAATTTTATTTAACTTATCATAAGTTAAATCCAGATATATTCCATTCACCTTCATTTATTCAAAGTAAATTTACATTCCATATATACTCAATTCTTCTTTAAATCAACTTTCCTTTATAAGTTATATAGTTGAATCATTTCAACTTTCACATTTTTATTTTAAAATAGAATTCCCAGAATTCAATTTACCCGGATTTATTTCAAAACCACTTTGAAATATAAATCAACACATTTCCATTTGATATCCAAATCAAATACCAAATTCCAAAACAGACTGCTTTTATCAAACAATTTTCCTTTGAAAATTCCAAAATCACTTGTTTCCTAAACAAGTCCAAACAATGTCATACCCAACTATTTTGGTAGCAATCCATCACTTTAGAAACTCGAAAATGAATTCTAATGATGTGGCCAGCATCATCAGGATTATTTTCCAGCGACTGAAGTGAGTTCAATGCTTTCCACTTCCAAAATCCACCTCAAACAATTTCTATTCAAAAATATTTTCCAAAATATATTCCATCATTAACTTCAAAACCTTTGGAAAACATTTCAACCTTCCCAATTTCAATCAAATTCAATTTAAAACCCTTCCCAAAATTTCCGGAATCAAAATTCTGGTTTAAATCTAATTTTAATTATACTTCTTCTTATTTAAACATATTCAATCAATTCCATTTGGTTATAAACCATTTTAATATTTTAACTTCTTATTTTCTTATATATATCATTTCAAATTTTAGAACATACTTTAATTTCTTATTTGATTATAGAAGAAACAACCAAACAAGCATCCAATATATATAATTTAGAAAACTATTTCTTTATATCAAAATATAATTTTGGGTAAAATTATTTCATTTACCCGCTTTAAAAACAATACTATGTCGGTTTATCTTGTTTAAGAGTTTAGAAACTTCTATCGATACGGTTGTACTTCCTGTACCGACCAGAATTCATAAACACTCAACCGATAAGTCAACACAGTACAAAAACAATTTTATATCCACTAACAAGTACGCTCTCATAGCTATTATTACACTCAACTCATTATAGAGTACTTCCGACTCTATTTAACATGAGAAATTTCCCACCAAAGCCTAGGTTGTCGCCAACCTTTGCTCTGATACCAACTGTGACGTCCTAAGCTTTTCAACCTTCAGCAACGGTTCACGACCGGTAGGCTTTTCAACCATCCCAGCCCCGCTGTGGCTCACAGTGATACCTCGGGTTTGCTTTTACGGCCACCCTCTCGAGTCGCAACCAACCCCGCAAGGCCTTATACTACCCCCGGGGGCATGTAGGGGTAAGAGTCTCCCGTTCGCCACCTAACGCAAAGCGAGAACCCCCTATCACGCTGTAATGTAGCAAACCCGATCCCGGTCTCTTCGAAACGATCAGCGCATTTGGCCAATATTGATAGTCGGTGATTTAACTATCAATTAATGTTCACAAACATCCATACACATCCATCACACAATAAATAATCTCCATATTATTTATTTCTTCTAATATCTTTCAAAGATATATTTTCACATTTTCAAAACTCGTTTGAAAACAATTTTCCACTCTTCCTTTACAAGGTAAATCCTTTACCCTTTATTCCCATCGGGAATAACCAAGTATAAAACAATTTGCATTTAAAACAGTTAAAAAATACTTATACTGAAATATACTTTAAAATATGAAAATTACTTCTATTTATTTACTCAAAATATATAAATTTAAAATATGTGAAGAAAACTAGTTATTAACACATAAACTTTGATTTAAAGATAAGGGTTTTAGTTTAACTAAATTCAAAATAGCGTTATAAGAAGAAAAATACTAATTTTAACAGCTTAAGCTAAAACCAACTTTTAAATAAATCCATTTGTAAAAATAATTGCTAATATACTCCCAAATTATTACGGTATTAAAAATTATTAATTTATTTCTTTAAAAATAACGATTTCTAAAAAAATACTTTTTAAAACGATTTAAAACTTAACCTTAGTTAAATAAAATCTTTTTATAAACATTTACTTGGTTTCCCAGGGAAACACTTTCCTGTTTCTAAACATTCCAAAGTACTCTTTCATATAAATCCACTGATTTATTTCAAGTCAATTATGTTTTACAACATAAATCCCAAATCCCATATTTAACTATAACTTCCTCCGAAGTTAAATCACAATTTTTCATTTCCGGAAATTCATTTTTAAATATAGTTTAAACATTTTGGTGAATTTTCAATGGAAGCCAAATTTCCAATTCACTTAATTAAATTCCAATGAAATACGGCATTTCAAACACATTCTATTTTTCATTTGAACTTGTTAATTTATAGTCGGAAACTCCATTTTAACATATTTTTAATTTCCGGATAACATTAGCCATTATTAAAATAAACATCGTTATTTTAACAATTTATAATTTCATAAATTTAATTTCCAGAAAACTATACTTTCCATTTACCCATTTCATAAACTTCCCATTATATTCAAAATCCCAAGTTGGCCCAATTTACATTTTTCCTTTCAAATCCGATTTCAAATTTTATTCTTTGAAGTTCTAAATTTAACAATTCATTTTATTTCGTAAAAACACGATTTAGCCATTTATAATTTAATTCTATGATTACAATTTATACCACAATGTCACAGAACAACCAAATTTCCAGATTGATCAATCACATCATATAAACAGGTATCACTATCAATTATAAAATAATTGCTACATTGTGAGGAATCCAGTTGGATCCCTCCAACCTGTTTCTCCCTGCATCCACAAATATTAGCACATCACAATATAAATATCAATCCAGACTGATAATAACAATTATATTCAGCAATCCACACAGATATTTAAATATTAACTATTTAAAATGCCTAGCATCCAGATGTGAGTGAGAAAAACTCACCTTGAGTTTCGACGAGCGTTCGAAATTTAAATTAAACCGAACGACGTTCAATTTAACTCAAATTTCCACTTGCCCGGAATGACTCCGGATCTGCGCCATCACGTAGTATTCTTCCCTGCGATTCCATCGCTTCCAGTTTCGTTAAAATCTGAGTACGTATGAGTTCGTTATGATATTACAAAGTTTTGAAATTAATTTAAAAACAAATTTTCTTTTATAAAAAAAAACAATACCAACAGCCGTTAGATCTGCATCCCAAAATCGGGGCCGCACTCTAACCCTTCTTCCCAAACGCAACAGGGAATGAATCGAACCCATCATCGCCAAAACCACAACACCCTACGACCAAATCGATCGCCTACAAGACGATCAGCAATCGCCATTTCGAAGCCTCCTCCCCACTCCATCGACGCCCAAGGCCGTGCGAAACTCGGCAGCCCCCTCTCTCTGAAAAACGACATAGAACGGAAACCCTAGCACCTCAAATTCCGACCACCACAATGAAATTCGTGCCACTCCACCGCATGGATGTGGAGAGCTCGTCATGCTCTTCAATTTCTCAGTAGGAAGTTTTCGCGATTTCGTGATGGATTGGAAGCAAATTGAAGGAGAAGATCGGAAGGTCGTGGCCATTGAAGGAGTAAACGGCGGCTGCGTTAGAGATTAGGGTTTTCTCTATGCGTATATGTAAACGTGTATATATATATATTAATTTAATATTTAATTCATTTTAACAAACATTCTCAAACGAATTCCAAATCTGACGTGCCGTCTGGCGTTCCTAGGGTTTTACCCGCGTTCCGAACACAATGGAACATGTTTCGGAAGCCAATTTGGTCATATGTGCGAGTTACGAAAATAAACAGTCAATTTTAAATTAATTCGGTTAAAACGATTTCTATGCGTTTCGAGCTGCCACGGTCAAACGACAACTCCGGTTACTACGAAAATTGAAATCCGATAATAACTAACTATTACGATCCAATGGAACTAGTTTCATCGAATTCCGAGACTGCGCCCCGGAAGGCTATTTTAACACGTCTATTAAATCTAGCGATTTCCAAAATTGACGGTAACGCTTTAAAATTTTACTTTTAAAATTTTATTAACTTAACAATAAATCATATAAAATTCATAAACACATTAAAAATCATTCTGGCTCAATCCGGACCAAAATCTGATTAAATTGCATTTTAATAATATTAAATTCATTTCTAAATTAATATAAAATTCCAAATAATAACTTGTCGACTTTTAAATTCATCTAAAAATCCAACATTATTGTTTATGACAAATTGAACTTAAAAATACATTTAAACCCCATTTTTATAATCATTTATCCCAAATTCAACTTTTATCCCAATTTCGAATATTTACTTATTATTATCCATTAATCAAATTCAATCAGAATTGCTATAAATTAAAATTATAGCTCATTTTCATTGATTGAACCCAAATCCATTCATTCCAAAATCAATTAAGGATCCACATTAACATTTAAACCGGATTAAATGTTCAAATTCAATGGCTTAAAAATACGGGATGTTACACATGTTGATTTGACAAATTATTTTTTAACGGATCAAGCAAGTATTTATTTGAAATTTCACCATCTAAACACGGCTAGAAATTCTTTTTTCTATTTTATTGCATGTTATGTGATTTTTGTTTTGTTTTAATAGAGTTGAATTTGGTTTAGGAACATGAGTGATAATTGTAGTGTAGTTTTTAATTTTGGAAGCCAAAAGCATTTTTCCGAATGCTAATAGTAGCACGCAATTTTTAATTTCTTCTTCATTCACTTTCCACTCTTTATCTTACTGAATTGTCAAATTCATAAAAACTAAAATCCGATCTAATAATTTGCAATTTTTATCATCAATATTTATAAATAAATGAACGAGGAAATAAAAATTTACTCTTAATAAGTTTTTTTAAAAGGTATCTTTGCTTTTTTCGTATAAAGATCGGGGTTATAGTTTTGGTTTTTCTATGAAATTGGTTAAGATATATTTGAGACTTGCCGAAGTTGACTCAAATCTTCTATAAATTTTGTTAATCGAAGGAATTAATATGAAATTAGATATAAATACGTAGTTATCATCAATTTTCAATTTGCGATCAAAGAATAGAGGAGGGAAGAAGAGGGAGGAAATAATTCATTTTTAATGTTAAGTGGGGTGGAATTCAATGGACTTAGCATTTCAAGAGATTCACGCCTTGTTTGGTTTCGTATTAAGTACTCTGTTTTGCGTTTTCAAAATTTATTACAAAATACGGAAAAATCGGATGAAAACATTTAAAAATTTAAGTCATTATGATAGTGGTAGAGAGATGAAAAACGGAATGGAAGGAAATGAGAGGAGACGAGAAAGATGAAGGGATAACGGATGAATAAATTTTTCAAAACACATAAAACAAAATAAATTTATTTTGTATCTTGTATTTTAACTTAATTTTTCGGATCAATTGTTTTTTAAAAATACATATATTTGTAATTTTTTTTAACTCCCATATTCTGGCCGTACTGTTTCGCCCAAAAACCAGTGTTTTCATGACCCAACCCTGCCGCGGTCCAACCTCGAATAACCCTGAACTTTGGACCACCACGGCTCGGAACTCAATCGGACCTCATTTATCGATGAACCTTGGTCGGACCTTTAAACCAACGGTTCAACCGTCAATTTTACGTGGTTGAACCACGGTTCTTTTGTTTTTCTTACATTCTCGTCGTGTAATTCTCTCTTATTTTCATTTGAACCCGGTTGAACCCTCCCATATGCGCAATTTCTTCGCTTCAAAATATGTTTTCAAATCTCCGTCCGTTTTATATTCGTAATTAGTGCAGCTAGTGTAGCAAATTTTGTTTAATTTTTCATATTAGAATTAACGTGTGGATTATGAATTAATATTGTATATTTTTATTGAAGATGTTGGTTTATTGTGTACTTAAGATTGATACGTTGCATGTAAATGTATTAATTTATAAAAAAGAGTATGTGCGGTTCTTGACGGTTCGACCGGTCGAAACCTCGAACCCTGACTCTTCACGGTTTGATTCACGGTCCGGTTATGAAATATTGCCAAAAACACAAACGGCCGCAACTTACAAAAAAAAAAATCTCTTAAAATATCCAATATCGATTTCAATCCGACTGATGGTGGCGGCTCCTCTTCCAATCCCCAACTTTCTTGTAGTAGACGGAATTCCGCAGATATTACCAAACCCAGTCTTTCCGGTCACCACGCTTTTATCCTCCACCCCCGGTAACCTCATTCCCCTCCTTTAATCTCTCCTTCAACATATGACTTTTCTAACCCTGGCCATCGCTAACAGGCGCAGCATACACAACCACCCGCACCGCCGCCTTCAGCCTTTTCTTCTGGGACCGCCATCTCATTCGCCTCAGCCGGTCCGTAGAACTCCTTCAATTGTCCGGCCATATAGCTAAATGTGATGACTTGATCTCCAAGGTGAACGGATCGGTCAATAGAGCGATGGATTTGGCGGTGAAATGCTACAATGATGACGTCGAAATGGCGGTCACTGTAATCGTTGGTGGAAAAGGAGTAGAAGAATTCAGCGTTTTGGTGCATTTGGGCGTTTATGTTCCAACCGACTTCGGATCTGTTGGGGCTACGCTTGCTTTGGCCGGAAAAGGGAGAGGGGAGATGGCAGAAGCCAAATGTTCCGATTGGGTCAGGTTTGCATTATACTATTTTGATCAATGGTTGATTTGGTGGATTAAATTACCACATTTTGTTGTTTCAGCTTAGGTCTTTCAGGCATAATTACCCTCATTTGTCAGATTTTATATTATGCCTGACCATTTGTTAAAGTTTATCAAAATTAACATCTGAAGGTACCTTTTAATAAAAATTGCTCTAATTTTGGATGACACATCATAATATAGTTGTTGGGCAGATGCCCTCTTTGAACATGAATTTTTGATGGAAACTTATGGTTGAACTCCATTGATATCGTAATGCGATTTGATCAATATCATATATTTGTCAATACTACGAACTGGCTAATAAATTAGTACAAGTTTGACTTTGATAACAAATGCATTGCAATAGTGTTATAGGTGTACCATGCTCTGTCATATATGACACACATTGCACACCCGCCAAGAGGAGGCAGTTGCCTCTCAGATTTTTTTTGCAGAAATTGTTATGTTTTTTCTTTTCTAGTGTTAATATTTGAGAGAGAAAACACCTTCTCACATGCAATTCTATTATAGCGCAGTATGTCATTATCAAATTTTGTTTATAAGAAGAAAGTGAATAGGTTAAAAGAAATGGCTGCTTGGAAAAAAAATAGCGGTGTAGGAGAAGAAAGCGGTTATAGATTTTTCCTTAAGAGTTATTAGCCTTTTTACACTTAGTCCTTAAGTCTATGTTTATGTCATCTGAAATATCTGTTAGAAGAATTTTGCATCCTCACTTCTACCAGAGGAAACGATGTTTATCATGAATGTGTTTAAAAACGATCTAAATATTTTCAAATATTTTATTATTTGGTTAAATATTTCAAGTTTTTGCTATTCTAAATTTGCTCTTTTACTTATCAAATGTTTACTATACTCTTATATTGATTAAAAAGTTCTAGTAGAACAATCATTAATGAAGAGGAAATGTGAATGAAAACATTTACATCTGATATCGTTAGGTTATGACATTTAAGCTTATACCTAGAATATGTTTGCATTATATATATATATATATATATATATATATATATATATATATATTGGCATTGATTACTTTAAATTTTTTTATCATGAAAATTATGCTCAATGAAAATCCTACATACGTCTTGGGTCTTAGCCCTTGCCAACCATTAATCTTGCTTTCGATGATTTAAGGCCATCTAAGAAAGTTATGTAAGGTTTAAGCAATTGTTTGCCTTTCAGTGTGATGATTGAAAAATTGAAATGCTGCAAAATAGTTGGTCTTGATATCTACATCACATGCGACTTGTAGGGGGCACACTTATCTTGAACCTTGTGAATTTTCGGACAACCATTTTGATGATTTTACTGAAATATGAACTCAGGAAATTTTAACACAGTTGATTTTTCAATTGATTATTTTTCAATGACTAGAGAAACTTCTCAGGAAGGTATTACACGTTAAAGTTCTACGCACATAGATCAAGATCCTTAGGCTTCGATGGGGAATGACTAAAATCCTGGCGCTGTAGAGCCGAATCCTCCAGCTCCTCCCTTGATGCCTTAAAGGATGGGGTTCTGCAAAAAGCGATTCATCATATGAATACTAGGATGCAACATGCGCGGAGGATCAAACAACACTAGCAGAGTGAATTAATGCCCTAGGTCAGAATAGATTTTGACCTGCAACTCAGTGTGGTAGTCCATTGTCAGATCATTGCCTCCAAATAAAAGGAGAAATAATCCTGATAGTCCCAAATCCATTAGGGAGTAGGCAAATAATCATAGGCAATAAGCATATTAAATCCCATGCTTCTAATGCAAATTGGCAGAGGAATAATAATAGGGCAGCAAGAGCTAATGGCAGGCTTAGAAAAGAGCTCCTTTTTAAGGTCCAACACCGTTGTCCCAATGGTTAGGTGCTTCGACTTTGGTCCATGAGGTCACAAATCTGAATCCTGCGTAGCACAGTTCGAACCATTGGATATATCTTGGTTTGTAGTATGCTATATACTACCTAAGACTTATAGTACTAATATTGACCGCTATTTAAGTACTTAATTTTCAAAAAAGCTCTTTTAGAGGAAACAACCATGACCAGTAAGTTCGTGCTAGGAGAAATGATTAAATTCCTCCGAATTATCAAGGGCACAAAGCTGCATCTACACCCATTGTATCTTCACAACCGTGTTGAGCGATTCATTCAGTAACTTAGGTTGAGGAAGCTCGGTGCAAAATAAACAACAGAGGTAATTAAATGATGCATCAAACAGTCAAGCAAATGCTAACGACCACCAGTAATGATGGCATTGAAAGAAGAAGCGTGCAACCCTAAAACAACAACAAAAAATGATATATGAGAGGTGATGATAGGGGACACATTATGAGCCTTACTTCACAAGCTATACCGTTGTGATTGAGTACAAGGAGCATGTGTACATAATCATTGAACCAGCTATTCCATACGAGCAATCTCAACCTTAGAGGAACAATGAGACTGATAGCAGAAACTCCATTTTGTATTGCAAATTCAGATTCCATAAAGCTCAAGGCCATAACACAAATGACTACAGACATTAAAAAGATGGATATAGAAGTTAATCCAAAGAGGTTGCCCTTGGTGCTATGTGAAACAACAATAGCCACCATCAACTCAACTGGGAAATCAAGCAGTTACAAAGAATTACCTCTAATGCTGTTGGGTAAGCTAATTGGTTATTCAATTTGTTGGGGGTGCACTTAGTATATGATAACAATCAACATCTTGAACGCTGTACTTACATGCTTGTTAACGAGCAAGAAACAAATTTTGCACTAAAGTAAAGACCCATCAACCAAGATTAGATTGAAGGTGAAGACATAGGCAATCAAGTTTCCTCACAATGATCATTTGGTAATTGATGCGTAAATTGAATTGAGAACGTAAAGATCTTTGTTGCTAACATGAGCTTGATGAATATTTTGTTCAAGTCGACCTTTATCAAAATGAGTATGAATGTTAGGGATTTAAATCCATGCATTGTACTTGTGCATAGATTCACCGACGAGGGAGTTCCTTTCATAGGAATGATTAAGTTGTCATTAGGTGTAGGTGCAACATGTTTACGAGCTACGATAATGGCTTGTGGTTTTGAATTGTCTACGCTCGTATAAAGCATTCTTGGAGCAATTTGCTTTAGTAGATCTTGGAGTGGTGTTGGATTTGTGCTAGCTGATCTGGCTAATCTCACTCATGTTATGGCTTCTTTGTGAAATATGGTTGAGAAAGTTAAAATGATGATAAACGAAACAAGCACAACCTTATAACAATTAATGATCATGCAAAAAGTTAGGTAACTTGCAACTTAAAAATTATAGATGGTGATATTAATCCAAGGGTGATAGGAGAGAGACGGGACTGGAGCATTTGAAACATTTGAGTTGACACAAACTTGGGTAATAAGATCAAAAATGAGCTGCTTACTTTTTTACGAGCTAACTTGGAAGGTTTGCATGGTTTCATTCGAACATGGTTGATAGTAGTTCAATTGTTACTAGCAATGTCAACCTAAATCCCAAGATTCCACTGGTTGGGTAAAAGAATGACCTCTGCATGCTTAGAGATACGCTGCATTGATTGAAGTGGAAAAAAGTAAATAATGTAGCTTTATCTTGGGATCTTATTTTCCTAGCTAGACATCTATTCCAATTCTTGTGAAGAAGCCTAACTTACAGTAGAGGACTTGCATAGATTTTAACTTAAACAAAGCCCGTTCCAACTTGCTTTCAAAAATCATGGCGGTAACGAGGAGTAAGATGAAGATAACATTAACATAACTCCTTTCGAAGATATCACAATTTATGAATTTTCCGATTTAACTGCACATTTGACGATCATTGTGCTGTTTGTATGAACTCATTTTTCTTTTGTTTTGATGTCATCTTTGTATTGGAATAATATTTTGTTACATCTTGCAGCTATTTGATTTTAAAAAAGAATATGCGATTGATGTATTGACGTGGAAAAACAGTTTGTATCATTGCAACAAGAATAACTAGAGTTAAAATACCAACAATAATGCTATAAGGAATTTTGGATGGTACTAATATGCGAACGAAGTGTTGAAAAACTGTACTTACAGAACCAAAGATTATATTTTAAAATCCAAACAGAAACAGAAAAGTTACGGAAGTAAGAAGTGTGGTTGTCCATTTAAGCTATATGCAATTTGTGGAAGTGCTAAACAATGGATGCTTAATGTGAAGAATGGAATTCAGAATCACATGCTTTCTAATTCACTTACAGAACATTTGTCAGTTGTGAGAATTAAAGACTGCGAATTTAAGATGGTAGACTTTACGAACAATAGTGGAGCTAGACCACGAGATATTCAATTAGCTCTTAAATTTGAGAATTTGAACAACATTCAAATATAAGAAAGTTTATAATGTAAAATAGAAAACTATAAAACACTTAAGGTAGGTTAGCAATGAAACAATTTATGAAAGTTTTAGCAAGTCATTATTATTTAGTTTAATCAAAAATCCATCCTCTGTTTTAGTCAACCAAAGTATGTAGATCTCGCAAGATAATATAATCATTTGTCGTTGTTGGATTGCACATTCAAGATTAATCATTATAATTTGCTCCAACCTTGTATAGTTTCTCATATGTTAATCAGGATAATGTTTATTGTTGTATTTATCTTTATTATTAAAGAAATTACAGAATCTTATACTTGGAAGTCTCTAATGTGTTATAAAATTTTGTAATGAAATTGAGATTTCAAATGTTGTAACCAATGTTAAAGTTGCACTTGTGAAAGTAGTGATAAATGTATTTCCAACAGTGCTTCATTTTCTTTGTGCATGACGTATTTCGAGGAGAATTGCAAACTAAGCTTTATTAAGAAGAAGAGACTAAATTGTTGGTGATAAAAAATATGGATGGAAGATGACAAAGGAAAAAACAACATCAATTTTTTTGGATGGTTGGATGAATGTTATTAGCTCTCTAACCTAAGAAGAATATCATTAAAATTTGAACTTTTTCGATATCAATGATTATTAAAGCATAAATAATCAATAATGTATAGAATTTAAAAAAAGGGTGGACATTGTTGGTTAACCGAACTGAACGGTTAAAGAAGTGGCTAACCGCCTGATGTGTAACGATCCAACTTTTCGACCCTTAGATGTTGACACTAATACATCCACGGTATTCACGTGCCGAGCACCCAAGTGCCGGAAAAATGAATAATTAGGGTAAAATAAAAAGAAAAAGAAATAGAACAAGAAAGAAGAGAACATAATATCAAAATCTCACATGTGGAACGATAATATATAATATCTCAAAAGGTCTTTACCAAGAAGAAATTTTTTATATACATACATTAATCACAGAACTAACATATCATCAGCCTGGACAATTATAACATCCCGTCCTCACAAATGCTGATAGATACAATCAAGTAATGCAACGGAAAATAAGTACGGTAGAAAATCATCTAGCTTACCTTCAAGAGCTCCAATGAACAACAGCTAAATCTAGAAACATACTCGAGCTGACTCGAGCATTATATGATAATAACACCCAGATCAGTTTGGTAAACCAGCGTGAGAAATTCAAATCACATGGAATTATTTCATCTTAAAAGCTTTCAAAACAAGGGTATATTGTAAGACCAATGCCGTCAATAAACACAAACAGGTTTTTTCCTTTACGATAACCAAACCATTCTATTATAAAATCCGATAATATAATAATGTCTAAGGTGGAATATAAATAATCACATAGCTGCGATTCAAGTGAGTGTACATCACAACACTAATAGGTATACAATCATAACCGCTAAGGCGTGTTTGCTAATTGTGTAGGATTTCCACGTAGATCTCTTCGGGGAAGCCGAATCCTAACTACTGCACGAGGATCATAGATATCCTTCCAAGCGTCGTACATCTCTAGTGAATGTACCATTGGAAAACCATAGCTGGTCTTGCTAAAACCTGATGCATCTCTCCCGCATGCAGATCCTAATAAGTATCTCTAGAAATGAAGTCGCGTGCACCCTATGGGTTTGCCTAGGGCTGTTATGGTAATGGTTACCGTTACCATTTCACAAATACCGTTACCGTACCATTTTTACTGGTAAGCGAAAATTGCTTACCGTTACCGTTACCGATAGGCTGGTATACCGAAGACTGGTATACCGATAATCTGGTAACCGTTACACTGGTAATGGTAAATTACCGTTTGTCTAATAAAGGTGAGTAACATAACACGTATTCATACCATAGCGGCAATTTATAGTGTTACTTAATAAAAAAAACATAAATGAGAAAGAAGTGAAGTGTATTTAACATTATTTCACCTGGTTAATAAACTAAATTTAACCATTTGCTTGGTTCTGAATGTCTATAATAAAGCATGTTACATGAATATACATGTATTATAAATTGACTGGTAAATTTACCGTTACCGCTGGTATTGAAGAAATGTTACCGATGATTTACCGTATAAAATGGTAAATTTACCGTTACCATACCGATTAAACTGGTATATCGATTTCACTCGAAAATGGTAACCGATTGGCTGGTAATGGTATGGTAATGGTAAATTTACCGTTACCATAACAGCCCTAGGTTTGCCAACCCTACTGGCTATGTCTCCTATCTTTGGTTTTAGTCATACCCGCTGATGAGGCTACGTCCGACATTCCAGTCCACGTGTTACCATCTAAACAGATCTTCCACACGAGCTCCAACTCGAACAGATCATAGAATCACACATGGATTCCTATATCTCAAACAGATTTCGGAACCACACATGGATTCATCAACAGATCTCGGAATCGTACATGGATTCCCATACCTCAACATGCCTAGGAATCACACGTGGATTTCCACATCTTGAATAGGTCACGAACAACTACATGTGTTCAAGTATGTCAAACAGATATCGAATCTCCACATAGGTTCCAGCATCACGATCCAATCACGAACCAATGACAAAGCCATCACAAAACAATCACGAAGCCATCACGAACCTTTTCCAAAGCATATAACACGTATATGGTTTTGGGGTGGTTACAGTTTCAAGTTATCTCATATAAGTACACTCCCCCACTTACCAGGTGCTCTAAAACCAATATATCGATTTTCTGGGAATCTCAATCCCGGTTCCGTGGAAAATAAATAGACAATACATAAGATCGGAGATTACCTTCTAACCGTTTAAACAGACATATTTTCTTATCATTTATCATAGAAGAGCAAAACGAGTCTATACGTATGGTATAACATCATCGAAGATAACTGTACCATATAATTCTCGTGTTTTTTCTAGATATTTCCATAGTATATTCTGAACAAGATTTGATAGTCGGTTTTTTAACTATCAAATAAACAAACAATCCAATAAAATGAAAATAATCGCATACGGGAGAACCAAGTCCCGTGTACTGTCCATAAGCAGTAACACACAAAACACGATCAAGTCATATAAACGACTTCTAATTCCCTTTTTAATTAATCTTCCTTTATTAATTAAAATCCTCTTTTATTAAAACTCATTTTTACTCGATAAACTCTTTATAAATGAAACTTCATTTGTTAATTAGACTCCAATATTTAATTAAAACATCACTATTCATTTTCAACATATTTCAACACTTCCCAAAAGTATTCATATACTTATCTCAACCGTATAAGTATATTCACAATTAATTTCAAAGGGCTTAAGACAAATGTGACTGAAACATTGTCACTACAAACCCAAAACCAAATCATACTTGTTATTTATCTTTAAAATTCCGTTATTAAATGTCTAAGTATTTTCCAAACTCATTTACAATATTTTAACACTTTAAAATATTATCCAAGAGTTTAAAAACGAATGTTACTAAAACATTGTTTATGACAAACCCCAAAACACTTTACTACTCGTTATCTTTAAAACTCCATTTTAAAAATCCAATTACTTTTCAAAAGTATAGTTATATGGTTTAAAACAGATGTTCCACAAACATCGATACTATAAACCCAAAATCCACTTTTATACTTGCCATTAACTTTGAAATATCCATTTCAAAACTCTAAGTATAGCTTTACTTATTAAACAAGGAAATATACATTTTTAACCAATTTATAAAATAATCCATTATATCATAGGCGTTGTAATCCAAAACTCCTTTTAAATCCCTTTTACAAAATATTCTATTGCAATCCTTTATCACTATCCTTTGTAAACATCCTTTATAAATATCCTTTGTAAATATCCTTTATTTCCAAATTCCTCTTTAAAAACTTCTAAATATACCAAGTACCTTTTAAAAAGGTAGATATTTACATATACTAATTTATTTGTAAAACTAAGATATTTAATAATATAAACCATTTGTAAAATATTATAACATAAAATCATTTTATTTCCTAAATAAATCTTTAATAACTTTTAAAACCATATATATAATAAAACATACTTTTAAAAATACTTATGCTATATTTTTAAAACCTTTTATTTAAAACCATTTAAAAACCTGTTTTATAATTTAAAGCCATGTCTTTATAAACCCATAAATGATTTTCAAATATATTTTTAAACCTTGACGATTCTCCATAATAAGTACAATAGCAGTACTTATTAATTTGATACAAAAAAGCTCTAGGATGTCTTTTAAAGTTAACTTTAAAATCGCAGATCACAGCAATTTCAATGTGCATCCATCACGACCGTTTCGCTTCTACCATTTTTCCTTTTCCATTTTCAAATTTCACAAATGTCCAAACCAATTCCATTTATGTTAAACACACCCAAATGTGTGTAAAACAACCTAATATATATGCATATATATATATATTCCCACAATTATCCAATTTAACATATGTCAGTTATCAGGGATTTCAAAGCACGTTTATAACGACTAAATTGTTTCTAACATTCGTAATATATTATCACTTTTCACAAAGCAATATCAAACATGTAAACAAGTAGTCTGGACCACGATACATGTTATAGATGATTAAATATAGATTTTTATACTTAAAAATAATGTGCTCACTTGTTTTACAAAACAAGGCAGGGGTCCAAAAGTAATAACTTGCATTGTTCGTTATATAGTTATATTTTCAATACAATAACAATTATATATATACAACAATATATAATCAATCAACCGGTGAGTAAAACTCACCCAAGCTCTAGTTAATGTTTTTGCGTTTCTGGATAGTCCAAAATTGAACGTCATTCGATTTTGACTAAAATTCCAACTAGCTCTAAACTCGATAAATCCAACTCCATCGCATAGATAATCTTGATACAAACGCAACGACAAAAACGGCGCCTCGTTCGAAACTCGTATGAGCAAGATACGACCGTAGAACATTCGAGATTAATTAAATTATTAATTAACTAAATTAATTAAAGTAATCATGTTAATTACCTTTCTCCTACAACCCAGGCCGCGTTATTCCAGAATCATGTTGCGACTTTCTTTTCCTCGTCGCCGCCGCCACAACCCACTTGAGACCAACGCATCTCCACTGAGAGTAGCCCCGACCAAGATGCCTCTAACACCACTTGCCTTGCCACCGTTCATCTCCTATAGCTCGAGGACGAGCCAAAAAGATCGCCATCGTTCAAAGTCAGATCCACGCCGCCTCGCTCCACCATACGCCAATCCAATCGGTCATTGCCTTCATCACACCCCTGCGCACAATTCTCTAGTTGACACCCAGGCCTAGATCGGCCTCCAGCGGCGCCGATGAACCAAGGCCGTTGGATGAAGAGTCTGATTTAGGGTTAGGGTTTTAATTTCTAGAAATAAAAGAAAAGTGAGGTTCTTTTATAGAAAATTTTCCAACACTATCCACCTTCCAAAATCTCGAACTTCAAACGAGACATGCTCACCGACGTTCTATACTAAATACCCCCTTCTCGAACACAATGGAACTAGTATCGGGGCCTAATTTCATCATATATAGAAGTTAGCTTTCAAAATCAAATTATATTATTTTTAATTTTTGAAATCAATTGCTATGCGTTTCGAGCTCGCACGATCACACATTACGTCCGATCGTCACAAAACTCGACGGCGTACATCAATTCATTATACCGGATCCGATGACACTGGTTATGTCAAAATCCGAGACAGTGTCCCGAAATGATAATTTCACACGTTAATTAAAACGAATTATTATTAAATCAGTTTAATCACTTTTAATTTAAAATTAAAAGCCTACCGTCATCGTTCTTATTTAAACATAATTTAAATAAGCTTTGAAAATCATATTTATTCGAATTAAATCCAAGATTCAATTATTAAATAATTCCAATATTTAATTATAAACTGTTCAAAAATCCGGGTTGTTACATTCTTCCCCCTTTAAAAGAATTTCGTCCCCGAAATTGTCAAGGTGAGAAAAATGCACCGAACTCTTTAGCCTATCAAAATCAACTAGTTGAAATGAATTACCAAATTCTTTTAAGCCTTTACTTTGTAAAATCAATTTGTTGAAACTTTGTTATCACCTTTTTTTCTAAGTCTCTAAATTCATTTATAGTTACTAACTAATACCATTTCAAGTTATAGCGTAAAAATCAAATTTTAGTTATCAAAAAATTATCCAAAATTTTCTAACGTTTTAAATTTATGAAAAATTTCGCCAGCGTCTCTTTTGCACGGTTCATCGGAAAAATTTACAATATATATATAATCACAAATATACATTTCATCTTCAAGGATGAGGCATCTCGTAGGGAAAAAATATATAAAAATACGATATGTAATCCGAAATGTGTACCTTTTATTAGTATTAGCAAGCATATTGTTAACCTGTCTTTTGCCAAGGCAGTATACATGCAGATTTAACCCAACAGACTTCACGATTCTCAAGGCCGATGAGTCCAGAGTGATGATTGTGGGGCCAGAAATCAAGTACAGATAATAACACGAAGACGAGCTTGAATGAAATTGATAGATATGCAATGCAGAATGTTCGAAGTATGGAATATGGTTCAACATAGAGGAGGGATCGACAAAAATCAACTTTCATCTTAGAGATCAGCATGTTTCAGGGAGCAACTGTATTATGATAGAAAATAATAACTCAACAACCACAAGAGGAATCTAAATAAAACTCCAGAAATAGAAAGAGGGGACCCTAGGGAGTTCACCTTAGGGATCGCACCCCAAAACATGCAACTTGAAGGGATCGGTACCGATCTGTCCATAGGAAGCAGCACTCTTCCCTTATAGGGATCCTCTATATTCAATTCTGGCAGTGATTGGTTAATATCTCAACATCTATACATCCAATTGACATGAAACTTGAAGAAGAAGCTAATTACAACATGTGGAACACTCCATAAGAATCGTATATCATTTAGAGCAAGTTGGAGGGATCTGTACTATCCCTCCATATGGATCGGCTATAATCGGCCTTCACAACATATTGCAACAAAGATTGATCAATAACTCGAGTTTACTAATCCAGTTGACATGAAACTTGAAGGCTAAGCATAATACAACATGGAGAAGCTCCCCTAGGGATCACATGACATTTGAAAGAGATTGGAGGGATCGTTACCTATCCCTCCATAGGGATCGACAGAAATCAGAATTCAAACAACACCACTTCATGGAAAATGCGATATCTCACGAACCGTAAGTCGAAATGACACGAAATTTGGAGGGCAAGTAGCTAACATCATGGGAAACACCCCAGAGGGATCACATCCCATTTGGACACCAAAATATGGATCTTTTTTCCTATAAATAGGGTCTGATTTAAGGTTAACCTTAAAATTTCAGCTAACCCATTTGGACGCCAAAATAGGAATCTTTTTTCCTATAAATTTAGTGCATACTTACGATTTGTAACTCGAAGAGCAACTCTAATATTCTATTTGCTAGAGCCTTTAATTTCTTATTGTATGCACACACTAATGTGCAAGTTTCTAGATGACCAAATACTTATGGCTATTGTGAACTTGCAATACTCACAAAAAATTCTAATTACATTGAAGGATATAAATAATAGAAGTAGAAAAATAATAATATAACAAGAACAAAGGAGGGAAAAACTAAGGCTCCGTTTGGTTTGCTATTTTTAGTTTTGTGTTTTCGTCTAAAGAAAAATTCGCATTTATTATGTATTGTTGAAAAACACACAATTTTGAAAAATGAAACTAACATAGAAAATAGAAAACAAGTTTATTTGATTTTTCGTGTTTTGAGTCATAACAAAAGGATGGAAAACAATTCATCTCCTCCGTTTCCCGTCCATCGTTGCGATGGCTAAGAATTGTAATTTTTTTCCCACATTTTCTTGTATTTTGTAGTGTATGTTAGAAACACAAAATACAAAACTCAAAACGAAACCAAACGGGGCTTAATGTTTTGAGAATGATTTTGTTCTTTATTAGTGAGACATGAAAGGAAACTACATTTGTGCTTGAATTTAGAAGACTGCGAAAAAAAAAACTTCTCTACAAGAACTCCTAAAAGTCGTCAGCAACATGCTCCTTTTCTGACTATTTCATCACTGTCTGAACAATATGCCTCAATAAGATGCACTAATTTATGGTACTTCCTTTTAGTACATACTTACGATTAAGAACGGCAAGAGCAGTTTTACAGTTCTCAAAATTTGCTTTGCTAGAACCTTTGTAGATATGTTTGCAGCTCGATCATCTGTGTGAATTTCCTTGATTCAGTACTTTTCTCAAACAAAGAGCTGTCATACTTAGGTTTGTTACAGATTTGAAGCAAGATGGATAATTGTCTCATTGTCACACTAAAAATGCACAGCATAATTAATCTTACCAAAGATGTCTTCAATCTAGCTTCGAACCAAATGCGTTCTTGTATTTGTCATTAATTATTGCTGCTATATATTCAGCTTGGGTATTGAATAAAGCAACAATAAATACACCATGGGACAACATCTGAGCAAATACTATAACGAACAAAATATGAAGTATTTAGTAATATTTCCGTATCAGGTATGTCGTGCTTTTTTAAGACCATATAATGCCTTCTCCAATCGACATATATATAAAGATAAATCCTTAAGGTTGTTCCGTGATTATATTTTGATCCAAGTCTTCACGAAGAAATGCACTCTTTACATCAAGTTGTCACAGCTGCTACTTCTAAAAGCAACAAATGAGAAAGTTGATTTTACCATTGCCATTTTAACAATGGGACTAAATGTCTTCTCAGAAGAGCATTCCGTAGTTTTGAAAAAAAACCCAGGCAAATGGGACAAGCTTTATGTCTCTTAACTGTGCTGTCTGATTTCATCTTCAATCGATATTTCCTTTTTGACAGATTTAGATTTCTTTTTCTTCAATCTGATTTGGAAATTTCCTTCAATCTCTTCTTGCATTGTCGCTTCCCATTTCTAGCAATCTTTTGCTTCTTCATAATGCACTGTCATTCAGTGCTTCATTTATTAGGGAAAAAAGGAAAAAAAAATGAAGAACATGAGTTTCATTTTCTCCCTTTTCTAACTCGTGCACCATCGGTGGACTTGAAGTATTTAACCTAGAGACTGAAGATTCATCACTTCTAGAATTGCCATTATAGGCTGTTTGTGTATTGGTTTCAGAAGGAAATAACTCTTAAGCTGTCTCGTCTGTCGTCAAAACCATCATCTTTGATTGTAAAGTAATTGGGCTTAAAAGAGAGTTGTTTTCCACCTTTTGGATTTGGGCCTGAAAAGTGAAAATGATCAATATGGGGAAAATAAAAGGCTGTTTTGAGTTTTAGCATATAATACATTTTCAAAGAATGGCTGTTCTGTAAATTACATTTTAGTCAAATATACACCAAACATGTTTTGGTTATGAAAAACTGAAAATTCAAAACAAGCTTGAAATGATGATTAATCAAACACACCCTAAGTTTGTACAAGTCAATCCCTGTTCAAACTGGAAAAAATGTCAATTTATTCATTTCATGTTTAGCTCATATCTTTAGGCAGAGGAAGGAGATGGAGAAGTTGAGGCCACCTGGAACAACCGAGCTATTGCTGTCAGATGATGGCGATCAAATTCTTGAAGGGAGCATCACAAATTTCTTTGTTGTTTGTCAGAAGGTAGCAAGTTATTTACACTTCTTTAAAAGCTTTTTTGTAACCTATTTCGATTTCTCAGTGACTGTTTTGCAACATATAGGAAGATGGTTCTTGCGAAGTACAGACTGCACCTGTAAATGCTAAGGTGCTTCCAGGAATTATACGCCAAGTCGTGATAGAGTGGGTTTACTTTCTACGATGCTTATCTGTATGTTATTAATTCTGGTGAAAGTTCAACTTAGCAAATAAAAATTAGCCCTGACACGGGTTATCTGAAATAAGTGCTAATTGAGCTTCATTCCATTTCTTTGTTTCTTAAATACATAAAGCTATATCGTAGACATGTCATTTGACAAACAATACCTTATATCTATTGTGTGAACTATTTAATTCCAGTATGTTGTGAAAAAAAAAAAGGTTGTTCTTTATGTCAATCCCAGTATAGGAAGTGGTGATGTTTCTGATGTTGTCTGATCGTCTAATTACTTAAATGCTTTAACTAATGCGCCTTTTACGTATTCGATACGCAAATCCTATGATGAAAGAGCAGTGGTGTCTGCTAGTTCTATGCTACATAAGCAGCAACTAACATAAAAGAGGAGCTATAATGGAATTTGTTTTAAAGCAACCACTTGATTCTGATTAGCTGAAATTTATGCATATGCATAGGGCATGTATGAGTCTTGGGATACCATGTCAAGAAGTGTCACCATCTTGGTGCGAAAGAGAACTTTGGAGAGAGGCATTTATCACTAGTAAGACTTGTTTTACCTTCACCTGTTAAGCTCATCTACTCCATGCATATAACATTTTGGAATAAATTTTATGTTACTATTTATCTGGCAATGATTGCGTAGCTGTATAACATTTTGGGAAGTTCTATAATTTGCTTCTCAGTTTGTTAGTTCTATGAATTGGTTGATACAATTTTTTTTGGCAATACGATTATTATAATATTATCCTCATCATAAGATGATCTTTACTTGATAGCCCTAGTTTTTGCTATTTCTATTGTAACCAGGAGTTCGCCAAAGAAAACTTCATATCGGCTGAAACGTTTAGTTTAACCTTCATCTGGTTGTAATGTAAGTTGAGCATGATGACTTATCATTTTAATCAGTGTGCAGTGTAGTCGATGCTACTAATAGGAAAATACTAATTTTGGATTTTCTATATAATTCGAAAGTCCAGAAATTCGTAGACATGATGTGAAGTCCATGCTCTTGGTTTTGCTCAAGTAAAAAAAAAATTATTTTACCTAAATATTACTATATATATTTTATTACATATAGAATATCGATCCATTGTAATTCTGAACCTAATGATAACAATATCAGATCATGTTTGGCATATTTTGATGTGTACAATTTACAATACCTTAAAACGGGTAGTATATATATAAGATGAAGTTGCTTTATGCCCCTTTTTTAACAAAGATATTAAAGACTTCACTGACAGGGGATACATTTATTTTTGTTCACTTAATAGATTTACTAGTGTGTAACCCATGCGTTGCATATGTTAATGTTGTTAAAAAAAGTATTTATTTTATTATTATTATTAAAATAGTTTTTTATTATGCAATATATGATACATTTATTATGATAGATGAATTATAAATTAAAATGACATGCATCTTATGATTGCTAATAAGATCAACCATACTAATTATACAACAGTCAGATGTATGGTTGATGGTTCAATCTTCGGTAACTACATATCTTTGTAGGAATTAATGTTCCAACTCAAAAAAATAATATTAGGAATAAAAATTGTTAATATTGTGTGTGTGTGTGTGTATGTATGTATGATTGAATAAATAACTTTACCATTTTCATTAATATGAATGTTGTATATATATTGAATTGTCATTTTTTGAAAGGATTTATAAATGAATTAATGAATATTAGATAGTTGAATTTATTTAAATAATTTAAATTAATAATCAACTTAACTATTCAAATATGGGGAGTTATGTAAAAAAGTTGAAGGAAATTGAAAAGAGCTCGGTACGTATTTGTAATTGAGAAGTGCATCTTATGACCAACTTATCTAGTTGTGAACTCTTATCCATTATTTAATTTTCTACTTTGAACAATTTTATCTTTGCAATTACAATACATTTCATGTTGTTGTAGCACGGTCATGTTTACAACTTTGATGGCTGCTAAATAATGTTATATAGCACTTGGTTGAGTTATAGGTCGGGTAAGATTTAATATCATGTTGAAAATGAATGTTCATGCAGTCTAATTTTTGTCAGTGTAATTTGGTGCATTCACATCATAATGTTGTAAAATATAAATTTATCCTTTAAAGGTTATATAAAAAATATAATTATGTTATGCATGTTAATTTTTTGAGATGACTGAATTAGAAATTAAAAGAATTATTATTATTTATGTATACATTTTATGTTATGTGACTTAAATATCTTTATATCTGAATAAAAAATAATTTTACCATTTGTTATATATATATGAATGTTGTATATATACATGAAACTATCATATTTTCGGGATATATTATATGTATCAATAAATATTAGTTAAATGAATTTATTAAAATAGTTTAAACTTAAATCACAAAGTTAGTTAAATATGTATTTGAATGTAAAATATTAGGAGAGAATTCAGACGGATTTGTAAGCAATTTTAGAAATTTTAAAATGTAGATATTTGAAGTTAATGAAATTGTGAAGTGGAATGTATGATAAATCCATTTAGGTAAATAAATTATAAATAAATTTGTTACCATCGTTAATATATATAATTTATGTTATGTGATTTATATTTGCACCTAGTGCGATAAGTTTAGTATAATAACTGTAAAATGATAATTATAGGATTTTGAAAATAAAATGTCTACATCTAGGAGAGCACGAGTGGAGAAAACTCATGGGATTATTAAGAGAGCTTGAAATTCTTCCGCTTTGCTATTATTTAATGGATCGATCAATAGGTTGAATGATGTATTTTACAGCCTTTTTGTGCATGAGATTTTTTATCTTGGATAAGGACTTGAATTGGATTGGTAAAGTATGAACAATGGAGGCCATTGATTTTCTTAACTAATTATAGCATATTACCTTACAGGTAGCTTGAGGCTTGTACAACATGTAGAGAAAATTCAGGTGCCAACTTCACTTCAAAATTTGCACTTAAAGAATTGGAATGAATTGTCGTGGACTGAGAAACAATTTCAGGTCAGCAGTTGCAACAACTATCTTTTGAAATATAATGTTTTTAGCATTTGCAGTTCTTTTGAAATATTATTTGTTAAAAAAAGAAAGGTTAGTATTCAATAACTTAGTCAGAGGTTTTCTGCACCAGTGCAACTTATATTTGTGCTCAACCAGTGAGGGTTAACATAACCTTACAAACTGATAAATGATCAATGAATAAAGTGCTAGTGTAAAATTAGAGGACAGAAGATTGCACTCTTGTATATTAGGTTTCGTCCTAGTATTGTTTCCTAATTTTTAGATATTTTTGTGTTAATGTGCTCTACAGGGCCCAGGGGTCATCACTGCAATGATACAGGTAAGCAGTTGCAACAACTATCTTTCCATCTTAACTTTCCATTATTAAATTGCACCACGTCACACTTCCATTTCCCTTGGATTTAAACTTATAACATACATACAAGAAAAGAGCCACAGGTCCCTGTTTTTGATGTTGTTATACAAAAAGTCCCTGCAGAAATGAATATGTAAATTTGGTCCCTATTTTTCAAAAATAATAAAACGCAAAGTGTCTTGCACTTTTCTGACATAAAATGCAAGATAACTTGCACTTTTCTAATTTTGAAATATTTTTCGAAGTTTTCGAAAATTTTGAAAAGCGCAAGCTAGTTTGCGCTTTCTAATTTTGAATTTTTTTTGAAAATTTTAAAACTTTTAAAATTTTTGAAAAGCGCAATGTATCTTGCATTTTCTATCAGAAAAGCGCAAGCTAGTTTGCGCTTTCTGATTTTGAAAATTTTGAAAATTTAAAAAGCGTAAGCTAACTTGCGTTTTCAACCCGCCGTTCGTAGCTCGGTTGGTTTGGGAGCTGGGAGATGGGAACTTAAGGACTGCGTCCGGACAGGTTCGAATCCCAGCGCCAAACCATCAGTGGGAGTTTCAACGTTATGCATCCGTGTGCGACGACTAAATAAAAGCGGGGTAGACACACGACATGGTTTACTTAAGTGGGTATCAATGAATACCATGATCTTAAGGTTTCCCATGTGCTCAAAAAAAAAAAACTTGCGTTTTCTTATTTAGAAAAGAATAGGAACTTAATTTACATACTTATTTTTACAGGGACTTTTCTTGTAACACCATCAGAAATATGGACCTTTCGTGCAAAGCCCCTATAACATATAATCTACAGATGACATTTTGTCCTAAGCTTAATTAAGATTTGAGACAAAATGTAGAAATTCTTGTAACTTGGGAAAAGAATAGTAACATGTTCATGATATTTGGAGCACTAAATATAAAGCTTCATGTTATTTGGAAATCGCCGGAGTTCATGATATCAATTCTCTAAAATAGTACATTTAGATTGAAAAAAACTTCTACAACTAGGTAGTGTAATTTTGAATTATTCTTTTACCAACTTCTTTTTCGCTTTCTTATTACTTTACTTTTTTTTCTTTTCCCTTTTTTCCTTTTTCTTTTTTCCTTTTTCTTTTTTCCTTTTTCTTTTTTCTTTCTTCCTTTTTTCTTTTTTCTTTCTTTAATATTATTATCAGCTAATGGCATGAATGTTATCTCAGTTTTTATCTAGTGGGCCGGCATTGGAGAGAGTAGGTGGTAGTAGTGTAGCACAGCGATGTTTATTGAACCCAATCCAGTCAATATGCCATCCTACTAATTTGAGTGTTAAAATGCCATATTGCAGAGGGAAGTTTTTTCAAGGGCAAAAGCAGAGAGCTTCCCTTTGAGGAATATGAAATAAGATTGCAGTACTAAATTATCATACCTCTTTCAACGGCATTCATATAATGTAATTTGAAATGCCATATTGCCTTGCGGATCGACTGATATTTTTTAAAGTGCCATACTGCATTGCGGATACACTGATATTTTTCACATGTAAGCTTAATATTTGCTTAGTTCAAATTATTAATATGAATAGCCGCCGGTTTCAAGAATGTAATTTGGTTCGAGTTTTTATACATGTCCTATATGGTTTAATGCAAGTGGTGGTGTCATTGCTTAGCAGATTCTGTTGATGTTCAAATTTCAAATTTTTTACCTTTAATTTTGTTGATACATAGCATTAATAGGACTGATTTTGATTAATTATTTTACAGTTAAAAATGCGAGTGGCATGTCTGTAGCCCATGACAAGCCAAAATGCTATCATTGGAGATTCAATTGCAAATATGAACTGTTTACATCATCACATAGTTCTTTAAGTAGTTGGCGCAAGTGGTCCATGTGTCTGTAAAAATCTTTATGGTAAACATCAACGTCTATTTTAAGTTAATTAGTTTTCCTTTTGATATAAGATCATTATACAAGTACAATAGTGGAGAACTGGGGTTTGGTTGTACAATTTCAAAAGAATATTTATTACAATTTTTCATTAATTTTAATTGAACATCAAATGATACTATTTGGGATTTTGGAATTAAATTTGAATTTTAAAGATCCAATAACATAAATTTTAAATTTGAATATTGAAATTCAAATTCAAATTTGAATTTAGAAAATTCAAGATCAAAGATGTGGATATAAATATACAAAACTCAAAATTCAAATTCCAAATTTGAAACTTGAATTTGGAAATTTAAAATTACAAGGTTTGAATTTTAACCTTTGGAAACAAGTTTAAATTTAAAACTGAATCCGAAAATTCATATTTGAAAATCTAATTTGTTTTTCAAATTTGAAGTTTTTAAAATGTAAAAATTTGATTGGCAAACCCAAAAAAGGAAATAAAAAAATCTGTGGAATTTGAACTTTTGAGAATTTTGATTCTAAGATTTTGAATATTTGAATTTGAGTTTGCAAATTTAAATTTGAATTTTTGAAATTTCATTCTTTCAGTTTTTTGAATTCGAACTTTGAATAAAAGTGTGGGTTTTGAAAGTGAAAATTTGAGTTTTGAATTCGGAACTATTACATACGAAATTTTGAATTGTTTTCTTCGATTTAGAAAATCTAAATTACAGTTTTGCGTCTTTAAACATGAATTTTGAATTCAAAATCTAAAAGTTTAAAAATGAAAATTTGAGTCTAAAAAGTTTGAATTTTGAACTTCAAATTGATAAGTATGAGAGGGTTGAAGGTTTATGAAAAAAGTCGATTTTTTTTTTTTGAAAAGAGAACATGTTATCATTGAAGTATGAGAAAATTGATTAAATATATTTGTGATGAATAAAATAAATTAAATTGGAGAGATTTAAGAAGACATGGTACTTGTTTTTTCTTTTTATGACTTCACGCTATTTGATTTTGCGAGTCTTTAGTAGACAAATATTTCTAACGATCAGATTGATAATGAATATCATACAAAAGCTCATATTTTCATTAAAAATATTCCAGTGCATCAAATTCTAACAGTTTTTTTTTCAAGCAAGACTAGTCGGATTTAAAGTGGACCGTTCACATGTATTAAAAACATTAGCAAACAAGTGCTCGACACATGCGTCGGAACAGCTAATAAAATAAAAGTGCAAGAGCTAGGCAGAAGGACAAAAGCCACCAATAAATAAGGCAAAATGCGACCAGTCCCCCTGGAGGAGGAACCACTGCCATCATCCTTAGAATTTGGCCCAATAACATGTAAATACCTTGAAAATAGTGGCTAAGTTAGGAACATAACCAACCGAAACACTGAAGTATAAATACTTCCTGTCCAAAGCGACGTCCTCTAAAGTTATCCTATTATTACCACCGTCTTCACCTAGCATAGATAGAGCAAGACCTTCCCTAAAAACATGACAACACAAAAGGCGATCCTCACCATCACCTTCAACAAACATATGGTAACTATCAGATAACAGAGAATATTTCATATCAGATTTCACATGAATCCAAGCTTGCTCATAGGAATCCCAAGCAATAACATTACTGGTAGAAGGAGGAACAACATCAGCAGGAGCAGCCGAGGGCTGTGAAGAAGGCAAAGTAATAAAAGTAGAAGAAATCTGTATCAGACCTATATGCACAATATCAGCAACTACATCAACAGCTGGGACAGGATTTCTAGGCTTAGGAACCCATTTCCTAACAGGTGGACGAGGAAGTAGGATCTTAACTGGGATAGGCAAGGGAGAATCAACAGAGCCATGCTTACAATTTTCTGCAGTGAGGCAAAAGAGTGGCAAATCGAGCAAAAATTAGGTTTCCAACAATAATCAACATCAACAAACACATCTCACCACTCAACCACGCGTGCCTTCAGCCTAGAAGGAAACGACTTATTCGATGTTATTTCAATCAACGCCTTAGTGTACACTAACCTCTTCCTTGCCACAGTATTAGCATCAAAACATTTGAGCTTTCCAACAAGGCTAGCTGACCAATCTAGCCCAATCATGGGTTGCAGAATAGAATGTATATGCATGAAATGAGCCCACATAAGAATAGACAAAATCTGATCACTTGCACCATCAACCGTTGAACTCTACAGGGTTAAATGAAAGACTTACCAGCAACGATGGACGATAGCGCTTCAAGGACACACAATCTTTTTTCTTTACAAGAGAACTTGAAATAAAACATGGAACCGTCATAATGAACACGTAGCCCACCTTAAGTTTTTAGATACTATGACAATGTTCTCTAACTACATAGTACGACATGTTAGAATCAAGGAAAAAGCCGACCAAGTAATCCGACCAAAAATCAACACCCGCTTGCAAAATCTCACCTGGAGACGCCATCATCACTCCATCAATTTCATCAGTTTCAAAAGTGCGAGGGGGGGGGGTGTGGGGGTATACTCTCGCATTTCTATGCAAGGATTTGAACAAGGAGGACCATTTGTTTAGCAGGAGGAGGAACTGCCTGAGAAAGAATCTGGGAAAGTTCAGGCAATTCAAGTATAGTAGTTGGAGCATTAGCACAAACATGTGGAGTGCAAACAACTGCATTTAAATTAGCCACCTCAACCACATTACCAACAACATCAACAACACACGTATCAGGTACATTCTCACAACACCAGTCTCATGCCATAACCCATGACCACCAAGAACAACAACGGCTAGTAGAGGAGACACAGGCGTTTCGGTCGCACCGGCCATATTACATAGCCCAGAAACACGGGTCGAAGGTTAATCGAAGTTATCAAGGGATGCAACAATTTCACGTATATGATTTGAATTTTCAGATCTAGAATTAGGCGAAAACGTTGCAACAACAAATGGGGATTTCAGAGGCAGGAAGTCATCGGAGGACATAGCGAATGACGAAGGAGAAAGACTAGGTACGGTCGGAACATAAGCGACACCGTTGAAGATGTGCCCGGATCTAGTCGAAGAAAGCTCCTTACGAACAAAAAGCTTTGATATGTCGTAAGGCATGAAAGGAAAGGAAACAGAGCAAAGTTGGGTCGAAGGAAACAAGAGAGGGGAGAAGCGGAGGACAGAATCACAAATGTATCAATCGCCAGTGAAATAATCAGTCGCTATTTTTGTTTAGGTTTGACAACTATTATCTCGAATTATTTTATGATTCTAATAGCTTATTTGTTACAATAATAACATACAATATCAGTTTACGTAAATCTTTTTCCAACAACTAAAAATACTCTAACCCATTCATGCATTACTTAAATATGTTGTGCATCTTTTGGATTATAATCGACTTATGTGAAGTTAGTTCTGCACACATAGTACCATATACTTGTTAATATCAATAAACAGTTTGAAGATTATTACAGTTTTTCGAATATTCAATAGAAAATATAAATAAAAAGATAAGAACAAAAGAATGAAATGAACACAAAATTTTATTAAAATCAAAACCAAGTCAATGATCACTAACTCAAATATTAAGTGATAAGACATTCTAAACTGAGATTTCAAAGGTTTATGTTCATCTCGAAGACAATAAAATGAGTGTTCAACTTAAATAAAATTAACGCTCTTACTCAATGATAATAGTAAAAAACAATCTAAACTCAACTTTTGTGTGATATACATCAAAATTAAACATTACAAATGCAAATCCACATGTAACTTAACTGGAACGTATATTAGTTTATTTCAAACATAAAAATTATTAAAGGTGATATGCACAAATGTTACAATATCAGCAGACAAAACTTTATTCCGCATTTAAAGGAACGGTGATACACAAAAATTAAACTCCAATTTTTTCCTTGAAAATAGAGCATGTTAGATCTTATAAAAATAACTATCTCAATTTATTAAGAGAGTAGTGCTAAATGCCCCTGTATTTAATCGTTTGAACCAATACGACCGTATAACAGTAGAGAAACTGACAGTTTGGTTACATAATTTTGAAAAAGAATATTCTACAATTTTTCATTAATTTTAACTGAACATCAAATGATCGTATGCTGGATTTTTTTTTGAATTTAGGAACTGAACTTGAATTTTAAAAATCTAAAAACATAAAATTTAAATTTGGATGTTGAAATGTTAATTTGAAATTTAAATTAGAAAATTCAAAATCAAAGATTTGAATTTGAAACTACAAAACTTGAAAATCAAATTCAAATTTCAAATTTGAAACTTGAATTTGAAAATCTAAAGATTTGAACTTTTAACTTTTAAAAAAAAGTTCAAATTTGAAACTAAATTTGAAAATTCATACTTTCAAATTCATATTTGAAAATCTAATTTATTTTTCAAATTCTATGTTTTTGAAAGTAAAAAGTTCAATTGGCAAACTTTTCTTCAAAAAAGAAAAAAAAATCTATATAGAATTTGAACTTTCGAGAAATTTGATTTTTGAATTGGAATTCTGAATTTGCAATTTTAAAATTTAAATTTTGTATTTAAAATTTGTTTTTTAAATTGCATTCTTTCAAATTTTTGAATTTGAAATTTAAAGTGTGAGCATTGGAATTGAAAATTGAAAATTTTAATTCGGAAGTATTAAATATAGAATTTTGATTTTTTTTCTTTGAATTAGAAAATCTAAATTATGACTGCATTTTAAAACATGAATTTTGAATTCGGAACTTTAAAAATTTAAAACTGAAAATTTAAATTTAAAAATTTTGAATTTTGAATTTGAATATTGAATTCAAAATTATAAGTTTGTGAATTTGAAAATTGTGAAAAGCCAGAAGCTTTTGAAAAGAAAACATGTTGTCATTTAAATTTCAGACCAAGTATTAGAAAAATGATTTAAGAGATTTGTGAATAGAATAAAATGAGTAATGTTAACAAGAAATCTTGTCAACACCCCAAAGTAAGGTTAAAGGAGTGAATAACCCCTTCGAAACCCCTTTCGAATTTATTGGAGTAATCTAAGGTCGTAACCTAGTGGGAACAAAAGGCATTAACTGAGTCGAAATCATCTTATTCCTTCGAAAGGAACCCCTTCAAAAGGTATAGGTGTGCTTGTTCTATAGATGAATCCACATATAAGCAACGAATCAGACTTTGTGCATTTGAAAGTGCCATGTATTTACTCCATTGATAATTTTTATGAATACAAGGGCTTAGGTATTACAATGAAGCAAAATCTCGAATTTGATTTGGAAATTAGGGTTTACAAGCTCAAGGAAAGTACAAGCATGGAAGCAATGAATTTGGATCCCCCAAAATGGCACCCCTAGGGTCTTATTTATAGATGCAGGTTGGACTCTTTTTCGCATCAGTCCTTTCGACTTAATTGAAAGGATGTCTTCATGACCTTCCACCGCTGTTGAATCCAGAGCGCCTCTCTAATTTTGCTTTCGAATGAGACTTGGATGCCTTCGACTCCATCGGAAGGTATATGAGCAACTCTTATTCTGTTGTAGATGTGTTGGATAAACATGAAAGGATGTCCCAACGTGTGTGGAAGGTACATATCCAATACTTGCGAAAGTTGATGATGCTTTCATATGCTTTCATTTTGATAGTTGCAGAAGCCTTCATTGAGGATGGAATTGTAAATGATGAAGTGGCCCCCGTGGAAGGGTCAACTGCTTCGAAAGCATCTACTTGGTTGGTTGCAGAAGGTAGCTTTCGAAGGCAATCCCCTTGATTAATGCAGAAGTCCATCTTTTCACACCCGCGGAAACAATACCGACGTATATGAAATCTCCTTAATACTTGTGGAAGGGTTCGACCGATTCGAAAGGCTAGTCTTTGCAAAACCATGTTTTTCGAAAGGGAAGTTTTGGGAGAATCTTCTCATGTGGAAAGTAGATAGTGGCAGAACCAATCGTTTCAAAAGGTTTGATATATGCGGAAGGGGTAATGTCAAAGGAAGCCCTTACTTTCATCTCTTGCGAAAGGTATCAACTGAAGCGGAAGGGTAGTCTTGATCTCTTTTGATCCCTTCAAATGCCCATAATTCATTTAATACCTGCAGAAGCATCGTTTTGACTCTTTCGAAAGGCCTTGCTATCACTATTGTTCTTCATGAAGCTCTTCTTTATAATATTTTGGGCTTCGACAGGGTTGAAGTGATTTTTGGTAGTAACATTTGCCCCTCTGCGAAAAGATGCTCTTGACTTTTCAAGTCAACTGTTTTGATACGACACCTTCCATTGCTTCGGTATAAAACTTTCTCGCTTATTGGTATTTGTTTGCGCCAAAAATGGCCGCAAACCCCAAGTATCGTGAAAGCACCAAACAATGAATATAAATCAGCAGTATTAGTCACAGATCTAATGACACAGCGAACAACAATCCAGAAATAATGAACAGAGACACAAAATTTATAGTGGTTCGGCTATCTCCGGCCTACGTCCACTCCAAAGTTTTATCCTTTATTGATTATCCTCGCTGAGTACAGTTGAATGCAGCAATTACAATGAAGAAATTCGAGTTTAACAGCGATGATGAAGTGTAGAATTGAATTTGGTAGAGCCTGGGCGCTTCTGAATCCAGCCCCCCTTTCCTGAATGACATGGGGCTCTATTTATAGATGTAGGAGGCTGATATTTTGCCTAAATTTAGGGAGACCACTTCTGGCACGTGAGTGGGCCCACATGCCCGCGTCCAGGAAATCTGGGCCCGTTCCGGGATCGATACGAAGCAATTTCGTATCGATCAGAAATGATCCAATCGAGCTGAAATTTGGTGAGAACATTCTTCAACATGTACGTAAGCTCCTGTGAAAATTTCATAGTATTTGGATTTGTGGTTTAGGAGATATGATCGATTCGAATTGGGGTTTATTGGCAGGCTGTCTATTTCGAATCCATGATTTCGTATCCATTCCCTTCGACTCGATCGAGACACGTGCGTGCGATGTGACGTGGCCTTATCTTCGGGGCTTGATCCGCTTTTCATGCCGTGTTGAACGTGTTATTCCAGAGATTTCTCCACGTTGATCTTTTCTTCCCTTGATTCGAGCATACTTCCAGTTCGTATTCATTCTTTGTGCCTAGTTCGTATCAATCCATTCGTGCCGCTCTGACTATTTCCTTCGTATCGATCGGCTCGAATATGATCGATACGAACGTTGTCCCTGAGTCCTTCGTATCCATACGCATCTATCCTTCCTTCATATCAATTCCAGCCACGATCGATACGAAATGCATCATCAACCCTCGCCTTCCTATCGATACAAAATGTATCGATACGAAACCTGTAGCCTGAATCCATCCTGACCGAAACCATCAAATCGAATAAATCATCATGCGCCTATCTGTTCAATCCAAGTCCATCGCCATCAAGCCAAAGTCCTCCGATCCTTTCTACCCGATCAATACGAATGCATTGTTCGCATCAATACTAACCGATACGAACAATACGTTCGTACCTATGCCGGATCGATACAAAATGTATCGATCCGAACCACTTTTCACATACTTTGCCCCATCCATATCTCGTGCATACGAGCTCCGATTGATCTGAAAATTAAAACGTAGCCTCTCCTAGCCTTGATCATCATTCCCAATCGATTCTGTCTTGATCGGAGCTTGGACAAATTTCGACGACATCGATCACAACCTTGTTTCTAATCGATCTCCAATCCTGGTATCCATCCTTTCTTGTCAATTTGTTGATATTCCAGCTTTGACCAAAAGGTGGGATAACATTTGCCCCCCAAAACATGCCTTGCGATAATAAGGCGTGTTTTGAATAGTTCCGAATCCGATATCCAAAGTCCATAGCCAATTCCATGCCCATCCAAACTCGATAACCGATTTTCAATCCATCCTTATCCAATAGTCAATAACCGAATCCAGGACCTCTCCGGGTCGATATCCGAATCCATAACCTCTCCGGGTTCATGTCAAGTGCAATCTACACTCGACGACCTTGGTCCAGTTTCCCTGGACGTTGAGCCAACCTCTCCGGGTTCTTACCAAGCGCAATCCACACTTGATGACCGTGGTCCAGTGTCCCTGGACGTTGAGCTAACCTCTCCGGGTTCTTACCAAGCGCAATCCACACTTGATGACTGTGGTCCAGTGTCCCTGGACGTAGATAATGCCGGGGCTTAAGTCCTAAGTCGAGTTCTGGTCACTCCTGACCCTTGTTGAGCATAGTCCATACCCAACGACCTGAAATAATAACCGATAATATAGGGCCTAAGTCCTAGGCCGAATCTTGGTCACTCCGGACCCTTGTCGAGCATAGTCCATACTCGACGACCTGAATGAGTCAATTTACCTCGTTCGGGCAAAGTGACTCACCCCTTGCCAGGTATTATCCATACTCGACGATCATTTATCAAAAACCAAAAGTCCAATCAAAAATCCGATCCAAAATCCAAATCAAATGGAAAAACCGGAAATCCATATTAAAAATCCAAATCGTCATAAAAAACGGAGAATAGTCATCCGAACGAAAGCCAAAACCAAAAAACAAACAAAATCAGGAGTTCAAACCAAACTCCAAAACCAAGCCAGAAAAATGAGTGTCCAATCCAAAAACAAAAGACAGATTTCGCAAACCATGGTTTCGCGGTTTATCATCATTCAGAGCATGCCTAGGGGCTATCTCCGTCCCCATACATGTGTAAATGACTTGGTTGCTTGCCAATGGTTTGTTACTTATTTCATATTACCCCGGTCAATTGATAACCAATCGACCATCATTCCTGGGCCTCACACCCTCATGGCTTGAGGTAGGCAGTGGTTGCTCCTGCTCCGCCGCTGCATTCCGAGCCCCGACATACTGCCTCAATTGTCCATTCCTCACATGCTCCTCAACTATATCCTTTAAGTGCCTGCAGCTGTTGGTATCATGCCCGTCCAAATCGTGGAAGAGACAATGCCTTCCTGATGCCCTCTCCCGCTCGGATGGTTCTCTCCTAGCCGACCTTCGGTAAGGAAGGCGATTTCGGGTTTCCATGTATATCCGCTCCAGCGTCTCGTTTAATCCTGTGTATGTGGAAAACTTTGGATCCTTCCATCGCTTTCTGGCTTTTCCTGAATCGTCATCCAGCTTCCTCTTTCCTTTGTCTTTATCCGGGTTTCCGTTGGATGGTCCTCCACCCTCAGTTGCATTCACCTCCTTTAACTTTAAGTCCATACATGCGTCTTCTTGCCGAAGGAATCTTTCAGCTTCGTGAAAGAATTCCCCGAGATCCAGTGGTGGGTCTTGTATTAAAGATACCTTAAAATCCGAATCCTCTCTGACTCCCGACACTGCCGCCATCAAAACCATCGATGGATCCGGCCGATCCACCGAAGCTACCGCCGCATTGAACCGAGTTAGAAAAGCCCTAAGTGATTCATCCGTCCTTTGCTTTACCGACGTTAGCATCATTACGTTTTTTGGTCTCTTGATATGAACCCGAAGCTGCCCCAAAAACCTGTCCACCAAC
Organism: Allium fistulosum; assembly: GCA_030737815.1. Classification (NCBI taxonomy): domain Eukaryota; kingdom Viridiplantae; phylum Streptophyta; class Magnoliopsida; order Asparagales; family Amaryllidaceae; genus Allium; species Allium fistulosum. Next base: position 310,691,482 of record CM060908.1, read on the forward strand.
TCCCTCCAAGTCCTAATGGATCCTTCTCCCAACTGCCTGAACCACATTACCGCTAAGTCCGTCAAGTATAGAGGGAAACACCGGGCCATTACTTCCTCCGATGCCCCCAGCACTTCCATGTGTCTGGTGTATCTCATCAGGTGATCGGTTGGATCAGCCTTGCCATCGTATACCTCCACGCTAGGTAGCTTGAACTTGGGTGGATTCCGAGCTATCGTGATTTCCCGAGTAAACGGACTCCGGTTCACTCCTTCCAAATCTCTGCTAGTCAAACCTTGATGCAGCAGATTAAACAAAAATAAGGTAGATCGATGAAAGTAGCAATCGGTGGATTGATGAATACTGAAATACCCAAATTCGTTGATCCAAAGATACCGAATTCAAGCTATCTCTGTCACGTTGATCGCGCACGATACCCTGAAGAGAGATCTACAATTCTTCGAGCGTTGATCAAGCGCACTTGATTCCATGAATTGGCTTCAACGATCGAAGATTCGAGCGCACTCGAATGTCGAAGGTGGAGATAGAAGATTACACTCAACTACCGATTTAATTGAAAGCACAAAGCTAACAAACAAGAATTTTATTCAAAAATCAACTTCTTCAAAATGTACAACTCACACCTATTTATAGCAGTTTTCAAACCAGACCCTTAAGTCGTATACGACTTACGACTCAACTAGGTCGTCAACGACTTAACAGCTCAGCAGTTCTACCGACTCAACATAACTCGTATTACAACCCACACAACATCACAAAATTACAACACTTAGGTCGTATACGACCTATCATAAGTCGTTAGCGACTTAACAAATACAAGTTACAATACAGAATGACAAGCCTACGACCTAAGATACAACGCACACGACCTACGACTTAAGTACAAACGACTCAACACAAACGACTTAACATTCGTGGCGACCTACGACTTATTACTTCTCAGCAACAGGAATCTTCACGCGACTTACCGAGTTAACTCCTGAGCGACTTAAGAAAAGCGGCCGGTGTGAGTTAGTTCGTGGCCGACCTAAAAGATCTAGAACGACTTAAGATCTTGCGACCTAAGCAGTTAAGTCGTAACTCGTTAGCTCTGAGTCGCGAATTATCATAGGTCGCTGATCTACCTTCTCCCGCATAACTCGCATCCTCTGTTCTCCTGTTAGGTCGTGGTCGACCTAAAACTTTCTCCTTAGGTCGTGAATGACCTAAAACTTCACTAGGTCGCTGGAGCGACTTAAGGAACATGTTAGGCCGGTCCCGACTTAGTACTTTATTCTGTATTCCCTCCTCGTGAACTTCCTTGTTAGCTCCCACGTTCTTAAGTCATAAACGACTCAGCATTTCCGAATGACTTAAGATTTCGTTAGGTCGTGGACGACTTATAACTTCCTCCTTAGGTCGTGGACGACCTAAGTCTTGAGAATTTAAAGGCTGCGCTGCATCATCCTCCCCAGGTTGAGAAAAATTCGTCCTCGAATTTGTGAATTCTTCCTCATCGGATCGTTCATCCCCATAATATGGTATGAGATGCTTAACATTGAACACGTCAGAAGTGTACACATCCTCCGGCAGCTTCAACTTATAAGCATTTTCATTAATCCGTTTCACGACTTCTACAGGACCAATTTTTCTGGCTTTCAACTTGTTATAAGCGCCCACTGGGAAACGATCCTTTGTTAACACAGCATATACCATATCTCCTTCATTAAACTCAACATTTCTTCGCTTCAGATCTGCAGATCGTTTGTACTTCTCATTCGCCTTTTCCAATCGTTCTTGAACGAATCTATGACACTCTGTCAATCCTTCCACAAAATCAGCAGCTCGCTTGACTGTCCCCTTTGGTTGTGATATTATCGTTAAATCCAATGGTCCCTTTAGCAAACTAGAATACACAACCTGAAATGGGCTGAATCCAGTACTCCGATTCACTGCATGGTTATGAGCAAATTCTGCTTGATATAGCTTCATATCCCAACTCTTCAGATTGTCTTGCACAAGACATCTCAACAAATTCCCCAACGATCTGTTCATAACCTCGGTCTGTCCATCTGTCTGCGGATGATAAGCTCTACTAAAGTTCAACTTTGTTCCCACCATCTTCCACAAGCTTAGCCAGAAATGGCTTAGAAATCTAGTATCCCGATCTGAAACAATCGATTCAGGCAGCCTATGCAATCGATATACCTCCTTAAAGAATAACTGAGCGACTCGGACGACATCCGCTGTCTTCTTACATGCGATGAAATGTGCCATCTTCGAAAATCGGTCAACCACCACATAAATGGAATCATTACCCCTTTGAGTTCGCGGTAACCCCAACACAAAGTCCATACTCACATCAACCCAAGGCTTAGTTGGTACAGGCAATGGCATATACAACCCTGCATTTGTAGCGGTTCCTTTCGAAACTTGACAGACATGACACCTCTCAACAAACCTCTCCACTTCTTTCCTCATCGACGGCCAAAAATATGATTGCGAAATCAACTGTAAGGTACGATCTCTACCCACGTGGCCTTCTTCATGTAGTTCCTTCACAATTTTCATTCTCAAACTACCCTCTGGTATGCACAATCGATTTCCCTTAAAAAGAAACCCTTCCACCATTACAAACTCATCCGTCTTTCCCTCCTTGACTTCATCAACAAACTTCGCAAAGTAAGGATCATCGACAAATAATTCTGGCAATACATCAAACCCCGTCACTTCAACCTTCAATGTAGTTAACAAGTGATTTCTTCTACTCAACGCATCTGCCACACGGTTTGTAATTCCAGATTTATGCTTCACAACAAATGTAAACTGCTGCAGGTACGCAATCCACGATGCATGTCTCGCTGAAATCTTGTCTTGCCCTTGTAAATGTTTCAACGCCTCATGATCAGTGTAAAGAACAAACTCTTTCTGAAATAGATAGTGTCTCCAGTGTTTAATAGCTTGCACAACAGCATAAAATTCCACATCATATGTACTATATCTCATCTTCGCTCCCGATAGCTTCTCACTAAAATATGCAATAGGACGTTCCCTCTGACTCAACACTCCTCCAATCCCAACCTTGGATGCATCAGTATGTAGTTCAAATACTAACTGAAAATCTGGTAATACTAGAATTGGTGCAGACGTCAGCAACTCCTTGATCTTCTCAAAAGCATCCTCTACTTCCTCTGACCATGAAAACTGTTTACCCTTCATACAATCAGTCACAGGCGCCATCACACTACTAAAGCGTGGAATAAATTTTCTATAAAATGAAGCCAACCCGTGAAAACTCCGAACCTCTGTTATCGTCTTGGATTGTGGCCAATCTCTGATCGCTTCAATTTTACTTTGGTTTACCCGTATTCCTTCTTTCGATACTACATACCCCAGAAATAAAACACTCCTCGCCATAAAAACACACTTCTTTGTAGCTGCATAGAATTGCTCGTCTCGAAGAATAATTAACACTTTTCTAAAATGCTGAACATGCTCTTCTGTACTAGCACTGTAAATCAGAATATCATCAAAGTAAACCACCACAAATTTCCCAATGTATGGCCTGAAAATTTGGTTCATCACCCACATGAATGTACTCGGTGCATTCGATAGACCAAACGACATTACCAGCCATTCATACAATCCTTCCCTCGTCTTGAATGTTGTCTTCCATTCGTCCCCTGGTCTAATTCGTATATGATGATAACCACTTTTAAGATCAATCTTCGAAAAGATCACAGACCCGCAGATTTGATCTAACAGATCATCAAGTTTCGGCATCGGAAATCTGTATCTGACAGTTATCTTATTCAGTGCCCTTCTATCCGTACACATTCTCCATGAACCATCCTTCTTCGGTACTAGTAATGTTGGTACGGCACACAGACTCAAACTCTCCTGTATACGTCCCTGTTCAAGCAATTCCTCTACCTGCCTTCGCAACTCTTCATGTTCTTTCAGACTCATTCTATAGTGTGGTTTATGTGGCAACACAGCACCTGGAACAAGATCTATCTGGTGTTGTATATCCCTCAATGGTGGAAACTCCGCTAGTAACTCTTCAGGAAATACATCGTTAAATTCTTCAAGTACTGGTTTTACTACTTCCGGCATCTCAACCACTTCATGACTCTCCCGTCCAATCAACAAGAATACTTCAGGCTCCTCTTCAACCTCCTTAACAAACTCCTTCAAGGATAATAAAGTTTTCAGCTCTTCAATCTCCTCCAGTTTGTTTTCTTCTTGTTGTCGCTTCTTTGGAACTAGAGTAATCTTCGTGCCTTCAAACATGAAACTGTAACTGTTGGTACGCCCATCATGTTGCACCACCCTATCATACTGCCACGGTCTCCCCAGCAACAAATGACAGACATCCATATCTACCACATCACACCAAATTTCATCTTTATATTTCTTTCCAATTGAAAAATTAATTCGAGCTCTACGTCCAACTTTCACCTCCCCGCCTTTCCTCAACTAAGCCAACTTGTATGGTTTCGGATGTTTCTCAGTCTTCAATGCTAACTTCCTCATAGCCTCTGAAGAAATTATATTATCACAGCTTCCAGCATCAATAACAAATTTGCAAACTTTTCCCAGAATAGTACATGTTGACTGAAAAATATTGCTCCTCAACCAACTACAATCCTCCTCTTGCTTGGGTGTCAAACAAGACCTCCTCATCATCAGATTACAACCTTCGTCTCCCGACACTTCTTCTTCCTCCTCATCAGGTGGTGAATTGGAACACTCAGCTTCTTCATCCTCATCCTCAACCTCCGCTATCATAGTTCACTTCTTCGGCTTTGGACATTCATTACTTTTGTGGCCCACTTCTTGGCAATTATAACACTTGAAACCATTATTGACCTTTGCCTTCACGCCTTCATTCACAACTGGTTTTGCAACAGCTTTCGAAACATTGGAACTTCCACTAACACCCTTCACTTGATTGTTGGAATTCGTAAACACACCACCTCCTCGTCGTCCCTGTTTCTCCCAGGCCAACGCCTTTTGATGTGCTTCCGCCACAGATCTTGGATCGAACATATTCACCATATCCTGAATCTGCATTCTCAATCCCCCAATGAATCTAGCAGTCAGCTGTTCTTCCGTTTCCATAATATCATTTCTAGCAATGAGTTGGTAAAATTCATCTGCATAATCATTAACTGTTTTCGTCCCCTGCCTTAGATTTTGCAACCTCTGGTACATAAGTGATTGATAGTTGTAAGGTAAAAATGTAGCTTTCATCAATTTCTTCATCTTCTCCCATGACTCAATCTTTGACTTCCCCATTCTCTTCCGTGTAAGTTTCGTTTGCTGCCACCATGCCAAAGCTCTACTCCTCAACCTTGTAGCAACTAATTTCACTCTTTGGTGCTCAGTAATCTCCTTGAAGTCAAAAATCTCCTCAACATTTGATAACCAATCAAGAAATTCTTCCGCTACCATTCCACCCTTAAACTCCGGAATTTCCATCTTCATTCCCGATTCCCAACGTCGATCATCTTCAATTTCCTGATACTGACGTCGTCCTTGATCTCGGTCTCGGTAATGAACACTTCCTCTTTCACCATCAAACTCTTCGTCAAAATCTGATGCATATTGTTGTTGATCACGTCCTCCAACATCTCTACCACTTCCACTTCTACCACCAACATCCCTCCGATCTACATTCCTCCTATCACGATCATCATCATTCCTACTACGGTTATCAACGCTTCTACGATCATGATTTTCTCTCCTCTCCCGATCTGAATGTGGTGAAACTCTACTTCCTCCCTGGATTGATTTAGGTGAATTTCTTCTTCTACTTTGATTCAATTCAAGCATCATTCTTTCCAATCTACCAATACCTTCATCAAATTTTTCATGCATATGTTGCTCCATTTGATCGGCTTCTTCCCTTCGATACAATGCTTCAATATTTTGATGGCGGTTAGCTCTCCTCGGCGGCATGGTTTAAACTTCTCAATACTTCACAAATCAGACACAACTTTAACAAAACAAAGTACGGCTCAAACTCAAATAGCTCGGCTTCAACAAGGCACGGCTTCAAGCACTTCACTTTCAAACTTTGGCGCGCAAGTTCTCTCGAGCAAATCCAAACACTTCTCCAACTTTGATCCAAACGGCTATGGATCGAAAACTCCAAACTCGTTGCAACTTCGCGATGAACATGATGAACACAACTTCAAACTCCTTGGCTCCAAGACTCGATTTTAGCTATGATTGGCTAAAACAATCTCTGATACCAAACTGACACAGCGGATTAAACAAAAATAAGGTAGATCGATGAAAGTAGCAATCGGTGGATTGATGAGTACTGAAATACCCAAATTCGTTGATCCGAAGATACCGAATTCAAGCTATCTCTGTCACGTTGATCGCGCACGATACCGTGAAGAGAGATCTACAATTCTTCGAGCGTTGATCAAGCGCACTTGATTTCGCGAATTGGCTTCAACGATCGAAGATTCGAGCGCACTCGAATGTCGAAGGTGGAGATAGGAGATTACACTCAACTACCGATTTAATTGAAAGCACAAAGCTAACAAACAAGAATTTTATTCAAAAATCAACTTCTTCAAAATGTACAACTCACACCTATTTATAGCAGTTTTCAAACCAGACCCTTAAGTCGTATACGACTTACGACTCAACTAGGTCGTCAACGACTTAACGGCTCAGCAGTTCTACCGACTCAACATAACTCGTATTACAACCCACACAACATCACAAAATTACAACACTTAGGTCGTATACGACCTATCATAAGTCGTTAGCGACTTAACAAATACAAGTTACAATACAGAATGACAAGCCTGCGACCTAAGATACAACGCACACGACCTACGACTTAAGTACAAACGACTCAAAACAAACGACTTAACATTCATGGCGACCTACGACTTATTACTTCTCAGCAACAGGAATCTTCACGCGACTTACCGAGTTAACTCCTGAGCGACTTAAGAAAAGCGACCGGTGTGAGTTAGGTCGTGGCCGACCTAAAAGATCTGGAACGACTTAAGATCTTGCGACCTAAGCAGTTAAGTCGTAACTCGTTAGCTCTGAGTCGCGAATTATCATAGGTCGCTGATCTACCTTCTCCCGCATAACTCGCATCCTCTGTTCTCCTGTTAGGTCGTGATCGACCTAAAACTTCCTCCTTAGGTCGTGAACGACCTAAAACTTCACTAGGTCGCTGGAGCGACTTAAGGAACATGTTAGGCTGGTCCCGACTTAGTACTTCATTCTGTATTCCCTCCTCGTGAACTTCCTTGTTAGCTCCCACGTTCTTAAGTCATAAACGACTCAGCATTTCCGAATGACTTAAGATTTCGTTAGGTCGTGGACGACTTATAACTTCCTCCTTAGGTCGTGGACGACCTAAGTCTTGAGAATTCAAAGGCTGCGCTGCATCATCCTCCCCAGGTTGAGAAAAATTCGTCCTCGAATTTGTAAATTCTTCCTCATTGGATCGTTCATCCCCATAATATGGTATGAGATGCTTAACATTGAACACGTCAGAAGTGTACACATCCTCCGGCAGCTTCAACTTATAAGCATTTTCATTAATCCGTTTCACGACTTCTACAGGACCAATTTTTCTGGCTTTCAACTTGTTATAAGCGCCCACTGGGAAACGATCCTTTGTTAACACAGCATATACCATATCTCCTTCATTAAACTCAACATTTCTTCGCTTCAGATCTGCAGATCGTTTGTACTTCTCATTCGCCTTTTCCAATCGTTCTTGAACGATTCTATGACACTCTGTCAATCATTCCACAAAATCAGCAGCTCGCTTGACTGTCCCCTTTGGTTGTGATATTATCGTTAAATCCAATGGTCCCTTTAGCAAACTAGAATACACAACCTGAAATGGGCTGAATCCAGTACTCCGATTCACTGCATGGTTATGAGCAAATTCTGCTTGATATAGCTTCATATCCCAACTCTTCAGATTGCCTTGCACAAGACATCTCAACAAATTCCCCAACGATCTGTTCATAACCTCGGTCTGTCCATCTGTCTACGGATGATAAGCGCTACTAAAGTTCAACTTTGTTCCCACCATCTTCCACAAGCTTAGCCAGAAATGGCTTAGAAATCTAGTATCCCGATCTGAAACAATCGATTCAGGCAGCCCATGCAATCGATATACCTCCTTAAAGAATAACTGAGCGACTCAGACGGCATCCGCTGTCTTCTTACATGCGATGAAATGTGCCATCTTCGAAAATCGGTCAACCACCACATAAATGGAATCATTACCCCTTTGAGTTCGCGGTAACCCCAACACAAAGTCCATACTCACATCAACCCAAGGCTTAGTTGGTACAGGCAATGGCATATACAACCCTGCATTTGTAGCGGTTCCTTTCGAAACTTGACAGACATGACACCTCTCAACAAACCTCTCCACTTCTTTCCTCATCGACGGCCAAAAATATGATTGCGAAATCAACTGTAAGGTACGATCTCTACCCACGTGGCCTTCTTCATGTAGTTCCTTCACAATTTTCATTCTCAAACTACCCTCTGGTATGCACAATCAATTTCCCTTAAAAAGAAACCCATCCACCATTACAAACTCATCCGTCTTTCCCTCCTTGACTTCATCAACAAACTTCGCAAAGTAAGGATCATCGACAAATAATTCTGGCAATACATCAAACCCCGTCACTTCAACCTTCAATGTAGTTAACAAGTGATTTCTTCTACTCAACGCATCTGCCACACGGTTTGTAATTCCAGATTTATGCTTCACAACAAATGTAAACTGCTGCAGGTACGCAATCCACGATGCATGTCTCGCTGAAATCTTGTCTTGCCCTTGTAAATCTTTCAACGCCTCATGATCAGTGTAAAGAACAAACTCTTTCTGAAATAGATAGTGTCTCCAGTGTTTAATAGCTTGCACAACAGCATAAAATTCCACATCATATGTACTATATCTCATCTTCGCTCCCGATAGCTTCTCACTAAAATATGCAATTGGACGTTCCCTCTGACTCAACACTCCTCCAATCCCAACCTTGGATGCATCAGTATGTAGTTCAAATACTAACTGAAAATCTGGTAATACTAGAATTGGTGCAGACGTCAGCAACTCCTTGATCTTCTCAAAAGCATCCTCTACTTCCTCTGACCATGAAAACTGTTTACCCTTCATACAATCAGTCACAGGCGCCATCACACTACTAAAGTGTGGAATAAATCTTCTATAAAATGAAGCCAACCCGTGAAAACTCCAAACCTCTGTTATCGTCTTGGATTGTGGCCAATCTCTGATCGCTTCAATTTTACTTTGGTCTACCTGTATTCCTTCTTTCGATACTACATACCCCAGAAATAAAACACTCCTCACCATAAAAACACACTTCTTTGTAGCTGCATAGAATTGCTCGTCTCGAAGAATAATTAACACTTTTCTCAAATGCTGAACATGCTCTTCTGTACTAGCACTGTAAATCAGAATATCATCAAAGTAAACCACCACAAATTTCCCAATGTATGGCCTGAAAATTTGGTTCATCACCCTCATGAATGTACTCGGTGCATTCGATAGACCAAACGGCATTACCAGCCATTCATACAATCCTTCCCTCGTCTTGAATGCTGTCTTCCATTCGTCCCCTGGTCTAATTCGTATCCGATGATAACCACTTTTAAGATCAATCTTCGAAAAGATCACAGACCCGCTGATTTGATCTAACAGATCATCAAGTCTCGGCATCGGAAATCTGTATCTGACAGTTATCTTATTCAGTGCCCTTCTATCCGTACACATTCTCCATGAACCATCCTTCTTCGGTACTAGTAATGTTGGTACGGCACACGGACTCAAACTCTCCTGTATACGTCCCTGTTCAAGCAATTCCTCTACCTGCCTTCGCAACTCTTCATGTTCTTTCAGACTCATTCTATAGTGTGGTTTATGTGGCAACACAGCACCTGGAACAAGATCTATCTGGTGTTGTATATCCCTCAATGGTGGAAACTCCGCTGGTAACTCTTCAGGAAATACATCGTTAAATTCTTCAAGTACTGGTTTTACTTCTTCCGGCATCTCAACCACTTCATGACTCTCCCGTCCAATCAACAAGAATACTTCAGGCTCCTCTTCAACCTCCTTAACAAACTCCTTCAAGGATAATAAAGTTTTCAGCTCTTCAATCTCCTCCAGTTTGTTTTCTTCTTGTTGTCGCTTCTTTGGAACTAGAGTAATCTTCGTGCCTTCAAACATGAAACTGTAACTGTTGGTACGCCCATCATGTTGCACCGCCCTATCATACTGCCACGGTCTCCCCAGCAACAAATGACAGACATCCATATCTACCACATCACACCAAATTTCATCTTTATATTTCTTTCCAATTGAAAAATTAATTCGAGCTCTACGTCCAACTTTCACCTCCCCGCCTTTCCTCAACTAAGCCAACTTGTATGGTTTCGGATGTTTCTCAGTCTTCAATGCTAACTTCCTCACAGCCTCTGAAGAAATTATATTATCACAGCTTCCAGCATCAATAACAAATTTGCAAACTTTTCCCAGAATAGTACATGTTGACTGAAAAATATTGCTCCTCAACCAACTACAATCCTCCTCTTGCTTAGGTGTCAAACAAGACCTCCTCATCATCAGATTACAACCTTCGTCTCCCGACACTTCTTCTTCCTCCTCATCAGGTGGTGAATTGGAACACTCAGCTTCTTCATCCTCATCCTCAACCTCCGCTATCATAGTTCGCTTCTTCGGCTTTGGACATTCATTACTTTTGTGGCCCACTTCATGGCAATTATAACACTTGAAACCATTATTGACCTTTGCCTTCACGCCTTCATTCACAACTGGTTTTGCAACAGCTTTCGAAACATTGGAACTTCCACTAACACCCTTCACTTGATTGTTGGAATTCGTGAACACACCACCTCCTCGTCGTCCCTGTTTCTCCCAGGCCAACGCCTTTTGATGTGCTTTCGCCACAGATCTTGGATCGAACATATTCACCATATCCTGAATCTGCATTCTCAATCCCCCAATGAATCTAGCAGTCAGCTGTTCTTTCGTTTCCATAATATCATTTCTAGCAATGAGTTGGTAAAATTCATCTGCATAATCATTAACTGTTTTCGTCCCCTGCCTTAGATTTTTTAACCTCTGGTACATAAGTGATTGATAGTTGTAAGGTAAAAATGTAGCTTTCATCAATTTCTTCATCTTCTCCCATGACTCAATCTTTGACTTCCCCATTCTCTTCCGTGTAAGTTTCGTTTGCTGCCACCATGCCAAAGCTCTACTCCTCAACCTTGTAGCAACTAATTTCACTCTTTGGTGCTCAGGAATCTCCTTGAAGTCAAAAATCTCCTCAACATTTGATAACCAATCAAGAAATTCTTCCGCTACCATTCCACCCTTAAACTCCGGAATTTCCATCTTCATTCCCGATTCCCAACGTCGATCATCTTCAATTTCCTGATACTGACGTCGTCCTTGATCTCGGTCTCGGTAATGAACACTTCCTCTTTCACCATCAAACTCTTCGTCAAAATCTGATGCATATTGTTGTTGATCACGTCCTCCAACATCTCTACCACTTCCACTTCTACCACCAACATCCCTCCGATCTACATTCCTCCTATCACGATCATCATCATTCCTACTACGGTTAACAACGCTTCTACGATCATGACTTTCTCTCCTCTCCCGATCTGAATGTGGTGAAACTCTACTTCCTCCCTGGATTGATTCAGGTGAATTTCTTCTTCTACTTTGATTCAATTCAAGCATCATTCTTTCCAATCTACCAATACCTTCATCAAATTTTTCATGCATATGTTGCTCCATTTGATCGGCTTCTTCCCTTCGATACAATGCTTCAATATTTTGATGGCGGTTAGCTCTCCTCGGCGGCATGGTTCAAACTTCTCAATACTTCACAAATCAGACACAACTTTAACAAAACAAAGTACGGCTCAAACTCAAATATCTCGGCTTCAACAAGGCACGGCTTCAAGCACTTCACTTTCAAACTTTGGCGCGCAAGTTCTCTCGAGCAAATCCAAACACTTCTCCAACTTTGATCCAAACGGCTATGGATCGAAAACTCCAAACTCGTTGCAACTTCGCGATGAACATGATGAACACAACTTCAAACTCCTTGGCTCCAAGACTCGATTTTAGCTATGATTGGCTAAAACAAGCTCTGATACCAAACTGACACAGCGGATTAAACAAAAATAAGGTAGATCGATGAAAGTAGCAATCGGTGGATTGATGAGTACTGAAATACCCAAATTCATTGATCCGAAGATACCGAATTCAAGCTATCTCTGTCACGTTGATCGCGCACGATACCGTGAAGAGAGATCTACAATTCTTCGAGCGTTGATCAAGCGCACTTGATTCCGCGAATTGGCTTCAACTATCGAAGATTCGAGCGCACTCGAATGTCGAAGGTGGAGATAGGAGATTACACTCAACTACCGATTTAATTGAAAGCACAAAGCTAACAAACAAGAATTTTATTCAAAAATCAACTTCTTCAAAATGTACAACTCACACCTATTTATAGCAGTTTTCAAACCAGACCCTTAAGTCGTATACGACTTACGACTCAACTAGGTCGTCAACGACTTAACGGCTCAGCAGTTCTACCGACTCAACATAACTCGTATTACAACCCACACAACATCACAAAATTACAACACTTAGGTCGTATACGACCTATCATAAGTCGTTAGCGACTTAACAAATACAAGTTACAATACAGAATGACAAGCCTGCGACCTAAGATACAACGCACACGACCTACGACTTAAGTACAAACGACTCAACACAAACGACTTAACATTCATGGCGACCTACGACTTATTACTTCTCAGCAACAGGAATCTTCACGCGACTTACCGAGTTAACTCCTGAGCGACTTAAGAAAAGCGGCCGGTGTGAGTTAGGTCGTGGCCGACCTAAAAGATCTGGAACGACTTAAGATCTTGCGACCTAAGCAGTTAAGTCGTAACTCGTTAGCTCTGAGTCGCGAATTATCATAGGTCGCCGATCTACCTTCTCCCGCATAACTCGCATCCTCTGTTCTCCTGTTAGGTCGTGGTCGACCTAAAACTTCCTCCTTAGGTCGTGAACGACCTAAAACTTCACTAGGTCGCTGGAGCGACTTAAGGAACATGTTAGGCTGGTCCCGACTTAGTACTTCATTCTGTATTCCCTCCTCGTGAACTTCCTTGTTAGCTCCCACGTTCTTAAGTCGTAAACGACTCAGCATTTCCGAATGACTTAAGATTTCGTTAGGTCGTGGATGACTTATAACTTCCTCCTTAGGTCGTGGACGACCTAAGTCTTGAGAATTCAAAGGCTGCGCTGCATCATCCTCCCCAGGTTGAGAAAAATTCATCCTCGAATTTGTAAATTCTTCCTCATCGGATCGTTCATCCCCATAATATGGTATGAGATGCTTAACATTGAACACGTCAGAAGTGTACACATCCTCCGGCAGCTTCAACTTATAAGCATTTTCATTAATCCGTTTCACGACTTCTACAGGACCAATTTTTCTGGCTTTCAACTTGTTATAAGCGCCCATTGGGAAACGATCCTTTGTTAACACAGCATATACCATATCTCCTTCATTAAACTCAACATTTCTTTGCTTCAGATCTGCAGATCGTTTGTACTTCTCATTCGCCTTTTCCAATTGTTCTTGAACGATTCTATGACACTCTGTCAATCCTTCCACAAAATCAGCAGCTCGCTTGACTGTCCCCTTTGGTTGTGATATTATCGTTAAATCCAATGGTCCCTTTAGCAAACTAGAATACACAACCTGAAATGGGCTGAATCCAGTACTCCGATTCACTGCATGGTTATGAGCAAATTCTACTTGATATAGCTTCATATCCCAACTCTTCAGATTGTCTTGCACAAGACATCTCAACAAATTCCCCAACGATCTGTTCATAACCTCGGTCTGTCCATCTGTCTGCGGATGATAAGCGCTACTAAAGTTCAACTTTGTTCCCACCATCTTCCACAAGCTTAGCCAGAAATGGCTTAGAAATTTAGTATCCCGATCTGAAACAATCGATTCAGGCAGCCCATGCAATCGATATACCTCCTTAAAGAATAACTGAGCGACTCGGACGGCATCCGCTGTCTTCTTACATGCGATGAAATGTGCCATCTTCGAAAATCGGTCAACCACCACATAAATGGAATCATTACCCCTTTGAGTTCGCGGTAACCCCAACACAAAGTCCATACTCACATCAACCCAAGGCTTAGTTGGTACAGGCAATGGCATATACAACCCTGCATTTGTAGCGGTTCCTTTCGAAACTTGACAGACATGACACCTCTCAACAAACCTCTCCACTTCTTTCCTCATCGACGGCCAAAAATATGATTGCGAAATCAACTGTAAGGTACGATCTCTACCCACGTGGCCTTCTTCATGTAGTTCCTTCACAATTTTCATTCTCAAACTACCCTCTGGTATGCACAATCGATTTCCCTTAAAAAGAAACCCATCCACCATTACAAACTCATCCGTCTTTCCCTCCTTGACTTCATCAACAAACTTCGCAAAGTAAGGATCATCGACAAATAATTCTGGCAATACATCAAACCCCGTCACTTCAACCTTCAATGTAGTTAACAAGTGATTTCTTCTACTCAACGCATCTGCCACACGGTTTGTAATTCCAGATTTATGCTTCACAACAAATGTAAACTGCTGCAGGTACGCAATCCACGATGCATGTCTCGCTGAAATCTTGTCTTGCCCTTGTAAATCTTTCAACGCCTCATGATCAGTGTAAAGAACAAACTCTTTCTGAAATAGATAGTGTCTCCAGTGTTTAATAGCTTGCACAACAGCATAAAACTCCACATCATATGTACTATATCTCATCTTCGCTCCCGATAGCTTCTCACTAAAATATGCAATAGGACGTTCCCTCTGACTCAACACTCCTCCAATCCCAACCTTGGATGCATCAGTATGTAGTTCAAATACTAACTGAAAATCTGGTAATACTAGAATTGGTGCAGACGTCAGCAACTCCTTGATCTTCTCAAAAGCATCCTCTACTTCCTCTGACCATGAAAACTGTTTACCCTTCATACAATCAGTCACAGGCGCCATCACACTACTAAAGTGTGGAATAAATCTTCTATAAAATGAAGACAACCCGTGAAAACTCCGAACCTCTGTTATCGTCTTGGCTTGTGGCCAATCTCTGATCGCTTCAATTTTACTTTGGTCTACCTGTATTCCTTCTTTCGATACTACATACCCCAGAAATAAAACACTCCTCACCATAAAAACACACTTCTTTGTAGCTGCATAGAATTGCTCGTCTCGAAGAATAATTAACACTTTTCTCAAATGCTGAACATGCTCTTCTGTACTAGCACTGTAAATCAGAATATCATCAAAGTAAACCACCACAAATTTCCCAATGTATGGCCTGAAAATTTGGTTCATCACCCTCATGAATGTACTCGGTGCATTCGATAGACCAAACGGCATTACCAGCCATTCATACAATCCTTCCCTCGTCTTGAATGCTGTCTTCCATTCGTCCCCTGGTCTAATTCGTATCTGATGATAACCACTTTTAAGATCAATCTTCGAAAAGATCATAGACCCGCTGATTTGATCTAACAGATCATCAAGTCTCGGCATCGGAAATCTGTATCTGACAGTTATCTTATTCAGTGCCCTTCTATCCGTACACATTCTCCATGAACCATCCTTCTTCGGTACTAGTAATGTTGGTACGGCACACGGACTCAAACTCTCCTGTATACGTCCCTGTTCAAGCAATTCCTCTACCTGCCTTCGCAACTCTTCATGTTCTTTCAGACTCATTCTATAGTGTGGTTTATGTGGCAACACAGCACCTGGAACAAGATCTATCTGGTGTTGTATATCCCTCAATGGTGGAAACTCCGCTGGTAACTCTTCAGGAAATACATCGTTAAATTCTTCAAGTACTGGTTTTACTTCTTCTGGCATCTCAACCACTTCATGACTCTCCCGTCCAATCAACAAGAATACTTCAGGCTCCTCTTCAACCTCCTTAACAAACTCCTTCAAGGATAATAAAGTTTTCAGCTCTTCAATCTCCTCCAGTTTGTTTTCTTCTTGTTGTCGCTTCTTTGGAACTAGAGTAATCTTCGTGCCTTCAAACATGAAACTGTAACTGTTGGTACGCCCATCATGTTGCACCGCCCTATCATACTGCCACGGTCTCCCCAGCAACAAATGACAGACATCCATATCTACCACATCACACCAAATTTCATCTTTATATTTCTTACCAATTGAAAAATTAATTCGAGCTCTACGTCCAACTTTCACCTCCCCGCCTTTCCTCAACTAAGCCAACTTGTATGGTTTCGGATGTTTCTCAGTCTTCAATGCTTACTTCCTCACAGCCTCTGAAAAAATTATATTATCACAGCTTACAGCATCAATAACAAATTTGCAAACTTTTCCCAGAATAGTACATGTTGACTGAAAAATATTGCTCCTCAACCAACTACAATCCTCCTCTTGCTTGGGTGTCAAACAAGACCTCCTCATCATCATATTACAACCTTCGTCTCCCGATACTTCTTCTTCCTCCTCATCAGGTGGTGAATTGGAACACTCAGCTTCTTCATCCTCATCCTCAACCTCCGCTATCATAGTTCGCTTCTTCGGCTTTGGACATTCATTACTTTTGTGGCCCACTTCTTGGAAATTATAACACTTGAAACCATTATTGACCTTTGCCTTCACGCCTTCATTCGCAACTGGTTTTGCAACAGCTTTCGAAACATTGGAACTTCCACTAACACCCTTCACTTGATTGTTGGAATTCGTAAACACACCACCTCCTCGTCGTCCCTGTTTCTCCCAGGCCAACGCCTTTTGATGTGCTTCCGCCACAGATCTTGGATCGAACATATTCACCATATCCTGAATCTGCATTCTCAATCCCCCAATGAATCTAGCAGTCAGTTGTTCTTCCGTTTCCATAATATCATTTCTAGCAATGAGTTGGTAAAATTCATCTGCATAATCATTAACTGTTTTCGTCCCCTGCCTTAGATTTTGCAACCTCTAGTACATAAGTGATTGATAGTTGTAAGGTAAAAATGTAGCTTTCATCAATTTCTTCATCTTCTCCCATGACTCAATCTTTGACTTCCCCATTCTCTTCCGTGTAAGTTTCATTTGCTGCCATCATGCCAAAGCTCTACTCCTCAACCTTGTAGCAACTAATTTCACTCTTTGGTGCTCAGGAATCTCCTTGAAGTCAAAAATCTCCTCAACATTTGATAACCAATCAAGAAATTCTTCCGCTACCATTCCACCCTTAAACTCCGGAATTTCCATCTTCATTCCCGATTCCCAACGTCGATCATCTTCAATTTCCTGATACTGACGTCGTCCTTGATCTCGGTCTCGGTAATGAACACTTCCTCTTTCACCATCAAACTCTTCGTAAAAATCTGATACATATTGTTGTTGATCACGTCCTCCAACATCTCTACCACTTCCACTTCTACCACCAACATCCCTCCGATCTACATTCCTCCTATCACGATCATCATCATTCCTACTACGGTTATCAACGCTTCTACGATCATGACTTTCTCTCCTCTCCCGATCTGAATGTGGTGAAACTCTACTTCCTCCCTGGATTGATTCAGGTGAATTTATTCTTCTACTTTGATTCAATTCAAGCATCATTCTTTCCAATCTACCAATACCTTCATCAAATTTTTCATGCATATGTTGCTCCATTTGATCGGCTTCTTCCCTTCGATACAATGCTTCAATATTTTGATGGCGGTTAGCTCTCCTCGGTGGCATGGTTCAAACTTCTCAATACTTCACAAATCAGACACAACTTTAACAAAACAAAGTACTGCTCAAACTCAAATAGCTCGGCTTCAACAAGGCACGGCTTCAAGCACTTCACTTTCAAACTTTGGCGCGCAAGTTCTCTCAAGCAAATCCAAACACTTCTCCAACTTTGATCCAAACGGCTATGGATCGAAAACTCCAAACTCGTTGCAACTTCGCGATGAACATGATGAACACAACTTCAAACTCCTTGGCTCCAAGACTCGATTTTAGCTATGATTGGCTAAAACAAGCTCTGATACCAAACTGACGCAGCGGATTAAACAAAAATAAGGTAGATCGATGAAAGTAGCAATCGGTGGATTGATGAATACTGAAATACCCAAATTCGTTGATCCGAAGATACCGAATTCAAGCTATCTCTGTCACGTTGATCACGCACGATACTGTGAAGAGAGATCTACAATTCTTCGAGCATTGATCAAGCGCACTTGATTCCGCGAATTGGCTTCAACGATCGAAGATTCGAGCGCACTCGAATGTCGAAGGTGGAGATAGGAGATTACACTCAACTACCGATTTAATTGAAAGCACAAAGCTAACAAACAAGAATTTTATTCAAAAATCAACTTCTTCAAAATGTACAACTCACACCTATTTATAGCAGTTTTCAAACCAGTCCCTTAAGTCGTATACGACTTACGACTCAACTAGGTCGTCAACGACTTAACGGCTCAGTAGTTCTACCGACTCAAAATAACTCGTATTACAACCCACACAACATCACAAAATTACAACACTTAGGTCATATACGACCTATCATAAGTCGTTAGCGACTTAACAAATACAAGTTACAATACAGAATGACAAGCCTGCGACCTAAGATACAACGCACACGACCTACGACTTAAGTACAAACGACTCAACACAAACGACTTAACATTCATGGCGACCTACGACTTATTACTTCTCAGCAACAGGAATCTTCACGCGACTTACCGAGTTAACTCCTGAGCGACTTAAGAAAAGCGGCCGGTGTGAGTTAGGTCGTGGCCGACCTAAAAGATCTGGAACGACTTAAGATCTTACGACCTAAGCAGTTAAGTCGTAACTCGTTAGCTCTGAGTCGCGAATTATCATAGGTCGCTGATCTACCTTCTCCCGCATAACTCGCATCCTCTGTTCCCCTGTTAGGTCATGGTCGACCTAAAATTTCCTTCTTAGGTCGTGAATGACCTAAAACTTCACTAGGTCGCTGGAGCGACTTAAGGAACATGTTAGGCCGGTCCCGACTTAGTACTTCATTCTGTATTCCCTCCTCGTGAACTTCCTTGTTAGCTCCCACGTTCTTAAGTCGTAAACGACTCAGCATTTTCGAATGACTTAAGATTTCGTTAGGTCGTGGACGACTTATAACTTCCTCCTTAGGTCGTGGACGACCTAAGTCTTGAGAATTCAAAGGCTGCGCTGCATCAAACCTCCACGCATAGTTCTCCTAATGATCTCAACTAATCCAGCAATGTCTGTCAAAGGTTGCCCCCCATGACCTCGAGGGAACTCCGGTACATACTCTTCATGTGGCTCGTTAGCATTAACGTTGGCTCTAGCCTGTGGAGCTCCTTCCATTGGTCTTCCAGTGTCGGATCCTGAGGGTCTGCCCCCAAGTCCTTGTTGATTGTCTCCTGGCTCCGTATTCTATCCTCCATTGGTTTCCGCAACCCTAGCTCCTTGTTCCACATTCACAGCCGCTGTAGCTGGTCCAAGGTTCTGTATCCCTGCAGCTCTCATCTGCTCAAAGAAAGCCTGCATCATATCCTGTTGACTCTTCAACAACCTCTCATGCAATGAATTTGCCATAGCTTCCATTTCGTCTCTGGTAATGTAAATCGAAGCTTGTCCTTCTCCAGCTCCGGAGGATGCCTCTTGACTTCCTCCTTGTTGACTTCTCTTAGCTCTCTGTCTTGTTTGTCGAGTCATTGTCTTTCAAATCTCAACTCTTCATGCTTTCCAAATCTGAACTTCAATCCGTTGTAGCGGGTGCTAGTCCTTCTCAGTGAAAGCACCAAAGTGTTTGCGCCAAAAATGGTCGCAAACCCCAAGTATCGTGAAAGCACCAAACAATGAATATAAATCAGCAGTATTAGTCACAGATCTAATGACACAGCGAACAACAATCCAGAAATAATGAACAGAGACACAAAATTTATAGTGGTTCGGCTATCTCCGGCCTACGTCCACTCCAAAGTTTTATCCTTTTATTGATTATCCTCGCTGAGTACAGTTGAATACAGCAATTACAATGAAGAAATTCGAGTTTAACAGCGATGATGAAGTGTAGAATTGAATCCGGTAGAGTCTGGGCGCTTCTGAATCCAGCCCCCTTTTCCTGAATGACCTGGGGCTCTATTTATAGGTGTAGGAGGCTGATATTTCACCTAAATTTAGGGAGACCACTTCTGGCATGTGAGTGGGCCCACATGCCCGCGTCTAGGAAATCTGGGCCCGTTCCGGGATTGGTACGAAGCAATTTCGTATCGATCAAGAAATGATCCAATCGAGCTGAAATTTGGTGAGAACATTCTTCAACATGTACGTAAGCTCCTGTGAAAATTTCATAGTATTTGGATTTTTGGTTTAGGAGATATGATCGATTCGAATTGGGGTTTATTGGTAGGCCGTCTATTTCGAATCCATGATTTCGTATCCATTCCCTTCGACTCGATCGAGACACGCACGTGCGATGTGACGTGGCCTTATCTTCGGGGCTTGATCCGCTTTTCATGCCGTGTTGAACGTGTTATTCCAGAGATTTCTCCACGTTGATCTTTTCTTCCCTTGATTCGATCATACTTCCAGTTCGTATTCATTCTTTGTGCCTAGTTCGTATCCATCCATTCGTGCCGCTCTGACTATTTCCTTCGTATCGATCGGCTCGAATATGATCGATACGAACGTTGTCCCTGAGTCCTTCGTATCCATACGCATCTGTCCTTCCTTCATATCAATTCCAGCCACGATCGATACGAAATGCACCATCAACCCTTGCCTTCCTATCGATACGAAATGTATCGATACGAAACCTGTAGCCTGAATCCATCCTGACCGAAACCATCGAATCGAATAAATCATCATGCGCCTATCTGTTCAATCCAAGTCCATCGCCATCAAGCCAAAGTCCTCCGATCCTTCCTACCTGATCGATACGAATGCATTGTTCGCATTCATACTGACCGATACGAATAATACGTTCGTACCTATGCCGGATCGATACGAAATGTATCGATCCGAACCACTTTTCACATACTTTGCCCCATCCATATCTCATGCATACGAGCTCCGATTGATCTGAAAATTAAAACGTAGCCTCTCCTAGCCTTGATCATCATTCCCAATCGATTCTGTCTTGATCGGAGCTTGGACAAATTTCGATGACATCGATCACAACCTTGTTTCTAATCGATCTCCAATCCTGGTATCCATCCTTTCTTGTCAATTTGTTGATATTCCAGCTTTGATCAAAAGGTGGGATAACAGTATTCCTGAGTTGATCTCGACCATTTACTTGAATCCGATCAGATGGTCGTCCTCTCATCCATTCAGCTTATAAATTGCAGTCCTCTTTTTCCTCTCTCTTCACCGCACTTTAAAATTTCTAAAGCAATAATTATATTCTTTAAATTTCCATCAATCCCAAAATTTAAAAGGCGAAACTCTCATATTTGAGGTGAGTATTTACGATTTCAAATTAGAAACTAGTTTTTCTATTCTAAATTAAATTTTCTACGGTTTAAGTCCGTGTTACTATTTTGAATTTTGAAAATGATTTGAGTTAATCAATAGTGTAAGATGATTCTAGATCCGAATTTCATGCTGATTTTGATTAATCCATGGCATCAATTCGGGTTCGAACATGAATTTGCCTAATTTGGGGTTATTTGCCATTGTTGGATGTGGATTCAAGCTCGAAACCCATTATGCCCAATTTTAATTTATCTTGAAGGATGCTAAGAGTGTAAAATTAACGACCTTTACTGTAAATTAAGTTAAGAAAAATATACTTTCTGTCATCATCTAAACCATTAGTTAAGCTTTCGACTTAATCGAAACCCCAAGATTGAGATAAGCATAGCTGTTTGCATTATCTAAATTTAGTGTAGACACTTTCAAAACACTATTATGCCCTTTCGAATTATTCGAAACCCACAAGTTAATAGGAATGTAGCTATTATCACTTTTCCAACACAAACATTGTCGAAATGTTTCAATGTCCTTTCATTGGTGTCAACGTCAATTTGTTTCAAATCTTTCGACTAAATTGGAGTATGGTGTTTCGACAGTGTATATTTTTAAATAGATATTACGTGGATAGCTACGCTTGTTACAAAATAGAGTAAAATTTGTGGGCTTCGATGTTGTCGAAGGGTAAGTCTAGGTGCTGTAAAATAGGGGATGTTGATAATGGTTTTAACACCGTCGAAAGCTCTATGATTCGCACAGTTCTAATTAGCTTTGACCCTTTCGAAGGCATGGAACCAAGTGCAATAGCGGGTACTTGAGCAGTTGTAATAGGCTTTCGACACCTTTGAAAGGTATTAGTAGTTGAATAAATCTTAACTTTGATGAATGATCCTGGGTATCAAAAGAATTTCTAAGAAATCCGACAAGGATATTGTTCCGATATTAGAATTTCCTCCAAAGAAGGTTGGGCAGTTTCAAGGCACTCTCTCATAACTTCTCAAGATCAAGTAGATGCGATCCTCAACGATTTTGGGATCACAGGGGTTAAGTTATCCCTCTTAGCGATAATGGCATAATTAAAAATCCTCTCGAGGGTTACTTTGCTTATACCGCCATTCATATCTGGCGTAATGGGGGTTTCATCCCATTTCCAGTGTTCTTGTCGAGATTCTTAAGTCATCTTGGCATTGCTCCTATCCAGCTATCATCCAATGTATACACATACCTTGTCTCTTTGGAGCTCATTGCCCTAGAGTCGGGAATCCATTCTCTGAGTGTTGAAGTTCTTAACTATTTAGCATGCCTTGTCAAACTCAGTAATTTGAACAGCCATATTTTCTGGACTAATCTCTCCAAAAAGTTGGTTTTAGAGGGAATAAACAGATTTAAGGATTGGGATACATAGTTCTTCTATGTCAAATGCCTTTCAAATTTTAGTGGGTCCTCTTCTTCTCCCCGTAAGCGGACCATTGCCCTTATTTCTATTAACTTGTTTTCTTTGGCCGAATAATGTTTTTTTATTAGGCCCTGCTCCTAAGGATCTTGACGATGAAGGCAAGAGAATCGTAAAGTTGATGACTGCTACTTCAAGCCGTATTGGAAATAGACTTACATTGCTGACTCCTAGCAACCTCTAGAAACATTCCCTCATACCAGAAGGCCAGAAGATTCTTGATCTCCTCTTGTCCAACACACTTCTAAAAGCAAACGCTTCTTAGCTTTGGGTGAGCCCAAATTTTTTTCATCCTTGTCCCCAGTATGTCCAGATCTACCTGATTAACTTAAGTGTATCGTTTGTAATTTGCTTTCATGTCATTCCTTAAATTTTTTGCTGATCTATGCCTTTTGGTTTCAACAGCCACTCCTCCAACTGAATTATTCACAAATGATCCACCCCCTCAGTCTTCGGGACCTGATGCTCTGGCTCTGACACAAGCTCTTGCTAGGTTTAGAATGATTGCAAAAGAAAATTAAGAGGAGTGACTGTCGCGGGCTCTACTCCCAAGAAAGCCAAGACTACTGATATCCAGTCTTCTCTTACCCAAAAGAGGGTGTGGTGCTGACAAGGCTTTAGAGGGTCCTAACCCTGATCCCACTTCTTCTGTGGATGACTTACCTTCTGCAACTACTAATCAAACTATAATGGTTCCTTTGAATGATGACTTTATATCTCATATTGTTGTATCTGATTCTCCCAGCATTATTGGTCAATTGCAGAAGGAGCAAGGCACTTCAACTCTGTGACGACCGCCCACGACCCCTGCACCGAACCTAGATAAAGTGCGCTGTAAAGTGTGCCAGGCGACCATGGACGATTGTCAGGGTAAATTAAAACAACAGAATCTATCGTATTACTCACAGCGCATGGACAAAATACAATAGAATATATACATAGTGAAGCTTCACAGAATAGAATCTCATCAATAAAACTTCATAATAGTTGAATACAAACATCTGAATAGTCAATACAACAAGCCTCACTACAGAACACTCAGAGAATATACAAGCAGCGGAACATCCAGTACATATAGTAAAAAGATAATATGCAATACTCCAGCTCGTCTTTGTCATCTGCATCGTGGAAAGTAAGAACAGCACCTGTCACCTGCTACCTAGTCTGCCCGTCCCAAAATGGACGAACAACCCAAGGCAATAAGAGTTAAAACATAAAGCCTTGAGTCAGACAACAGTCTTAGTGAGCGATAAATTAACTAACAACATACCAAAAGAGCATAAAGGAAAAGGAATAGGAATACAACCCTCCCACTCCACCTCTTTCTACAGTGATAGCCCCCAGACACACACTAAGTAGAAGCAAACATAGCAAAGCATACAATTTAAAGTAAAGCAATTATCACTCGAGTCAAGGGCGATGTTTTCCAAGTACAAACCCCCAAGGCCTAAACCAAGATCAGATAAGCACCCAGAAAATACCGCTCTTGAGACCGAATGACGATACAACCAAACATCCATGACTCTGGCTATCACTGTTATCATTGCTTCGATATCATCGTTAATTGAATGACCGGCACATTCTTTCAGCCGTCCGTCAAGGGCTAATGGAAACCCCGGTTCTAGACATAACACTGCACGTCATCGTGACCCGTGCCTAGGACTATCGAATCTGCCCAGAGTACTTGACTACCCAATCAGTAGCCTTCAGGGACTATCGAATCTGCCCAACGTACTCTTGCTTTGAGCATGCTAGAACCTTCAACAAAGATGAGATCTCAGCCTCCTAGTCATCCTCCTCGACGACTATTTCCATACTAGCTCAAGCACCTCTCGAGCAAACCATTATCCTCAAACTCGAACATTTCACCGAGTTATCAACATGCTTGGAATGATCCCGTCTGGATTAGACCAAGGCTATCTCATATCATGCTTCGCCTCATCATCATCATAGCAAAGCCTCATCTCAACATCATCACCCAATCTATCCATATGAGCTTCATCATCCGCTACATATGCCACAAGCAGCTTTTCCAATTCAAGAGCCTTTCCCTTAGCTTTTGAATCATCTTCGGTCATCTTGTCTAAATCAAATCATCAATCATCTAATTCATATCAATCAATCAAGTCAAACATTAATCCAAGTAAACAAGCATTCAAATATGAGCTAAATGAACAAGTATAACAATAATGGCAATTTCGTAATTAAAGAGTCAAAAGTTTAATAAGCATGTAAACATGAGAAATATCTCTACGACTTGATTAATGAACTTGCATAGGTTAATCGTGTAGTAAAATGGTTGTCAAATCATCATGAACAATGGATCTATATGGATCTACACTTAGGTTTATAAAAATGCATGGAAATCTCTACTTTAACACCAAATCAAGCCAACGATCCGATATACTCCTTTGGACCCGTGTGAGAGATAATCACCACTCACCCAATCACCAAAACAACTCGAAAGCAACACACTTCAGATCTGGACAGTGAAGGATCTAACTTGATCTATCACGAATCCACTTCAAACGATGAAATCTCTCTTCGAAGAATGAAGATCTTCAACTTTAGCTCTTGGATCTTCAATTTGATCTTCAACTTGGATGGATGGAATCACTAGATTAGAGTAGAGAAAAGAAGTGAAGAAGTGTAGAAGTCGAGCTCTCAAAATGGCAGCACTTCGTCGCTTCGAAATCCGCATCCCAAAAAGTGAGAAATGGATGAGTATTTATAGCTGAAATCCTCCTTAACTCGTCCGCCTTCTTAAGTCGTCACTCGGAATTAGGTCGTCCACGACCTATAGAGCCACGACCTACGACTTAGGAAAATACTACGACTTAACAGCTTGCCGACCTAAAAACCCACCTGTCTACGACTTACGACTTAGCAGCTAACTCCTAAATCGCTCACAACTTAACACAGCATATGCGCGCCTAACAACAGCTCCGGCCTAACGACCTAACACCCACGCGACTTAACAGATGCGCGACTTAGCGACTTATGACCTAACCAGGTCTCCGACTTAGCGCATGTGCGACCTAACAGATACGCGACTTACGACTTAACTATGGCCGACTTAACACACATGCGACCTAGCTATACACAGTATACTATCATAGGTCGTCTTCGACCTAACTAATCAAGCTACAACGACTCAGCGACTCAACTGTCTCCGACTCAAGGCTTAATAGATCTTACGACCTAACCCTGACATGCTCCTAAGTCGCTCGCGACCTAACTTCCTTAGGTCGTCGCCGACCTACCCTTTAGGTTGTTAACTCGCCAAAACTCCTAAGTCGCCACTAACTTAAGTCGCTTCATTCCTTAAGTCGGTCACGACTTAGGACTTGAACAAAATTCTGCCCAAAATCTGAAACGACTTAACAACGCTAAAAATTCCAGATTTTTACGAACTTTTCGATCCGTAAAAATACGGGTCGTTACATTCTCTCCCCCTTAGGAATTTCGCCCCCGAAATTCCAAACAAACAAGAGCAATCAATGACTATTCTGCACGCCTACCATACATAGCAATCAACAAACCATGCATCCAATTCTAGCTTAGCATGCAGAATTCTAAACCAGAACAAGTTACAATGTCGTTAGATGACACGACACCTTAGGGCCATACCTTGAAGAGTTCAGGATGAGCTGCCTTCATCCTCTCTTCCACCTCCCACGTACAGTCGTTATCATCGTCACTCCATTGTACCTTGAGCAACTTAACTACCTTCCTCCTAAGATGTTTCGTGTCGGTTTCCACAACACGAAGCGGCTTACGAGGTCTCCTATCGACTGGATCGATCTCGAAATCTTCACAGCTATCAGCAGAAACCACTGTATTCGAGTCGTGCACATACTTCCGTAGATACGATACGTGGAAAACATTGTGCACACTCGACATCTTCTCCGGTAACTCCAATCTATAGGCGAGCTTTCCAATTCGCTCGAGGATCGGAAATGGTCCAACAAATCTCGGAGTCAATTTCCCTTTCTTCCCGAATCGAATAACATTCTTCAGTGGAGAAATCTTCACAAAAACCATATCACCTACGTCGAACTCCAAATCCTTACGACGCTTATCGGCATAACTTTTCTGTCGGTCTTGGGCTGCCTTCATTCGTTGCCGAATGATCTCTATGCAATCCGAAGTCTGTCGAATCATCTCTGGCCCAAGTATCAGCTTTTCTCCGGTCTCTAACCAACATGTCGGAGAGTTACACGGTCTTCCATACAATGCCTCATACGGTGCCATACCAATGCTTGACTGGTAACTGTTGTTATACGAAAATTCCACCAAATGAAGGTGATCTTCCCATGATCCTCCGAAATTTAAAACACAAGCTCTGAGGAGATCTTCCAAAACTCGGTTGACTCTCTCGGTCTGACCATCTGTTTGAGGGTGATAAGCTGTACTCAAACACAACTCGGTTCCCAAAACTTCCTGGAAGCTCTTCCAAAATCCACTAGTGAACAATGGATCTCGATCGCTCACTATACTCTTCGGAATACCATGGAATCGAACTATCCACTTAACGTACAACTCAGCCAACTTTGATGCAGTCCTAGTCGATCGAACAGGAATGAATCTAGCACTCTTAGTCAAACGATCTACAATGACCCAAATCCCCTCATTTCCCGTCCTGGTTCTAGGTAATCCATCGATAAAATCCATCGACACTTGCTCCCACTTCCATGTAGGAACTTCTAATGGCTGAAGCAGTCCACTTGGCTTCTTTTGTTCAGCCTTCACCAACTGGCAGTTCATGCACTTGGAAATAAAATTTCCAACATCCTTCTTCATACCTTCCCAGTAGTAGGTTCTCTTCATATCCCGATACATCTTATTTCCACCTGGATGAATTGTCAGCTTTGAGTGATGACTTTCCTTCAGAACTTCACTCCGCAATTCATCTATATCGGGAACAACTAGTCGTCCTTGCTTTCGAAGCCAACCCTCTCGATCGACCTCGAATCCTTTATCCTTTTCTGGGTCCAATCCAGATTCCAAATCACGGATAATCTTGACAAGCTTATCGTCTTGCTTTTGGCTTTCGCCTATCTTTTCCACAAGAGTCGGTCTTATCGATAAGTTTGCCAACATCTCAGGTTCCAATCCACATCTGGGCCTGAAGTCAAATCCAGCTAAATACTCGAGATTCTTCCATTCTGAAAACATGGCTCCCAATCCTGCATGTCTTCGACTTAACGCATCTGCCACTGCGTTACCCTTTCCCGGAGTATAAGCTATACCAAAATCATAAGATGCTAAAAACTCTAGCCAACATTGCTGCCGAAGATTCAAATCCTTTTGGGAGAAAAGATACTTCAACGACTTATGATCTGTAAACAACTCGAATCGAACTCCCAATAGATAATGTCTCCACATCTTCAGAGCAAAAACAATCGCCGCTAACTCCAAATCATGAGTCGGATAATTCCTTTCATGCGGCTTCAGTTGTCGACTTGCATACGCAACAACTTTATCCCTCTGCACCAGCACTGCTCCAAGTCCAGTACCACATGCGTCGGTGTAAACTACCATCTCATCATTTCCACTTGGAATAGTCAAAACAGGAGCACTTGTCAATCGCTCTTTCAGGATTCTGAAAGTTTGCTCACTCTTATCATCCCATCTAAACACTTGGTTCTTTTTCGTCAATCCTGTTAACGGTGCAGCTACCTTAGAAAAGTCTTTGATAAATCGGCGATAATATCCTGCTAATCCAAGAAAACTTCTCACATCAGATGCATTCTTAGGTCTAACCCAATCCTGGATTGCTGCCACCTTAGCGGGATCAACCGCTATTCCATTTCCAGAAATCACATGGCCTAAGAACCTCACTTCACTCTTCCAGAAGTGACATTTTGAAAACTTAGCCTTCAGCTGATGTTTCCGCAAGATTTCCAAAACAATACGCAAGTGCGTCTTGTGCTCTTCCTCAGTTCTGGAATAAATCAGAATATCATCCACGAACACAAGCACGAACTTGTTCAACTGATCTCTGAACACTCTATTCATAAGATCCACAAAATATGCTGGCGCGTTAGTCAATCCAAACGGCATTACCAGCCACTCAAAGAAACCAGATGGTGTCCTAAAAGCAGTCTTCGGCACACTATACTTAGCCACTCTTAACTGGTGAAATCCCGTTGCCAAATCCATCTGAGAAAACACCTTAGCTTCGTGAAGCTGATCAAACAAGTCATCTATTCTCGGCAATGGATACTTGTTCTTCTTAGTCACCTTATTCAGCTCACGATAATCCACACACAACCTCAACGATCCATCCGCTTTGGTTGCAAACACAACTGGTGCACCCCATTCGGACACACTACGCCGAATGAATCCTTTCTGTAAAAGATCATCAACTTGCACCTTCAACTCCTGCTGTTCTCTAGGCGCCATTCGCCTAAGAGGCATCACAACAGGTCTGGCTCCTTCAACTAGATCTATACGAAACTCGATCTCTCTATGCGGCGGTAACCCTTTGACCTCGTCAAAGACATCCTCAAATCCATTAACGATTGGCAACGATGACAGTCCATCCCGTGGAACAACCAGCGAATACATGAAGCTCATGAAAACGCCTTCTTCATGCTTACATTGTATCACAATCTTTCGCCCCTCCACATTCTCGACTGTCACCTCCAACCTCTCACAATAAACCTTTGCCGCATACTTCCTAAGCCACTCCATACCCAAAATAATTCCGAACCCCGCAAAGTTCAGAACAAAGCAATCACAAACAAAAGAGCAATCATGACTCGATACAATCAGACCACGGCATAGCATACACAAACAAGACGAACCCCCAACTGGATTAGTCACAACCAATGGCCTATCAACAATATCCGGTTCTAAACCTAACCGGCCTACAAGTTCATTACAAATAAAAGAATGTGACGCCCCAGTATCAAATAACACTCTAACTGGAACACCACAAATAGAAAGAGTACCCTGAACCACCACGCTCTTTCCTTTCTCTTCAGCGGTAGGAGCTTTTGAAGACGATGGAACAGCCCCTAAAGCATAAGCCTGCACAATCTGCTTGTCCCTCCGCGGCTCTGGACAATTCTTCTTAAGATGCCCCGGCTTGTCACAGTTGTGGCACTTCATCGGCACCTTTGCATTCTTACTATCTCTAGAGTAATGGCCCTTCTGCTGACAATTGTAGCAGGTCACTTCGCCCTTCGGCTTCTTCTGGCCATCCTTACCTTTCTGCTGCTGCTGCTTCCTCTTCTTGTTTCCACCCTGCTGTGGTTTAGACTCCTCCTTGGTCACAGCAACATCAGATCCTTCCTTAGGAAACAGATTCTTATGCCTGAGAGCTTTCTCCACAAGCTTCTCAAATGAATCATCCAAATGATCCACCAACAGTCTCCCAAGATAACTGTCCAAGCCTGTTACGAACTTCTCGTTCTTCTGGTAAGGAGACTCGATATACGATCGAGCATACTTGGACAAAGCTTCGAACTCAGAAACATACTCAAGAACTGGTCTTCCTCCCTGCTTGAGCTCCACAAACTTCTTGAATAGAACAGACTTCTGAGCGGTAGAAATGAACTTAGCTTCAAATCTGGTTTGGAATTGCTCCCAAGTAATCTCTTCCTCCGGAGTATTGATGGTAATAGAGTTCCACCAATCAGAAGCTCTTCCCTGAAGCTGCCTTGATGCCAACTTCCACTTAGTCGCATCCTCAATTCCCAAATCACTAAAGATCCTTCTACAAGCATCAATCCACCTCTGGACTTCAATAGTTGATTCTGTTCCCAAAAAAACCTTTCCTCCAAGAGCAGTATAGTCCTTACATAGCTTAGCAAAATCCACCGGTCTTGGAGCCTGAACCTGAACTCCAACATCAACTGCTGTCCCCGAAACTGGTATCCTTCTCATGATCGAAGTCATCATAGCTTCGAACATAGCTGCATAATCAGCAGCCCCTTCAGTAGCACGACCTTCCCTAACAGCTGGTCTCCCTCTTCGACTCATTCTTAATATCTACAAAAAGAAATGAATTAGCACACCTTGAGAAACAACTGCAATAAGGATTCAAATCCTTCTAAGCTACTATATTATATATAGTAATCATCCATCAAAATACAATTACGTCTCTCATACGTAGTTACGTCAGCAAGCGTTGGGTAAAATCGATTAACCAAAGCTCTGATACCAAATGTGACGACCGCCCACGACCCCTGCACCGAACCTAGATAAAGTGCGCTGTAAAGGGTGCCAGGCGACCATGGACGATTGTCAGGGTAAATTAAAACAACAGAATCTATCGTATTACTCACAGCGCATGGACAAAATACAATAGAATATATACATAGTGAAGCTTCATAGAATAGAATCTCATCACTAAAACTTCATAATAGTTGAATACAAACATTTGAATAGTCAATACAACAAGCCTCACTACAGAACACTCAGAGAATATACAAGCAACGGAACATCCAGTACATATAGTAAAAAGATAATATGCAATACTCCATCTCGTCTTCGTCATCTGCATCGTGGAAAGCAAGAACAGCACCTGTCACCTGCTACCTAGTCTGCCCGTCCCAAAATGGACGAACAGCCCAAGGCAATAAGAGTTAAAACATAAAGCCTTGAGTCAGACAACAGTCTTAGTGAGCGATAAATTAACTAACAACATACCAAAAGAGCATAAAGGAAAAGGAATAGGAATACAACCCTCCCACTCCACCTCTTTCTACAGTGATAGCCCCCAGACACACACTAAGTAGAAGCAAACATAGCAAAGCATACAATTTAAAGTAAAGCAATTATCACTCGAGTCAAGGGCGATGTTTTCCAAGTACAAACCCCCAAGGCCTAAACCAAGATCAGATAAGCACCCAGAAAATACCGCTCTTGAGACCGAATGACGATACAACCAAACATCCATGACTCTGGCTATCACTGTTATCATTGCTTCGATATCATCGTTAATTGAATGACCGGCACATTCTTTCAGCCGTCCGTCAAGGGCTAATGGAAACCCCGGTTCTAGACATAACACTGCACGTCATCGTGACCCGTGCCTAGGACTATCGAATCTGCCCAGAGTACTTGACTACCCAATCAGTAGCCTTCAGGGACTATCGAATCTGCCCAACGTACTCTTGCTTTGAGCATGCTAGAACCTTCAACAACGATGAGATCTCACCCTCCTAGTCGTCATCCTCGACGACTATTTCCATACTAGCTCAAGCACCTCTCGAGCAAACCATTATCCTCAAACTCGAACATTTCACCGAGTTATCAACATGCTTGGAATGATCCCGTCTGGATTAGACCAAGGCTATCTCATATCATGCTTCGCCTCATCATCATCATAGCAAAGCTTCATCTCAACATCATCACCCAATCTATCCATATGAGCTTCATCATCCGCTACATATGCCACAAGCAGCTTTTCCAATTCAAGAGCCTTTCCCTTAGCTTTTGAATCATCTTCGGTCATCTTGTCTAAATCAAATCATCAATCATCTAATTCATATCAATCAATAAAGTCAAACATTAATCCAAGTAAACAAGCATTCAAATATGAGCTAAATGAACAAGTATAACAATAATGGCAATTTCGTAACTAAAGAGTCAAAAGTCTAATAAGCATGTAAACATGAGAAATATCTCTACGACTTGATGAATGAACTTGCATAGGTTAATCGTGTAGTAAAATGGTTGTCAAATCATCATGAACAATGGATCTATATGGATCTACACTTAGGTTTATAAAAATGCATGGAAATCTCAACTTTAACACCAAATCAAGCCAACGATCTAATATACTCCTTTGGATCCGTGTGAGAGATAATCACCACTCACCCAATCACCAAAACAACTCGAAAACAACACACTTCAGATCTGGACAGCGAAGGATCTAACTTGATCTATCACGAATCCGCTTCAAACGATGAAATCTCTCTTCGAAGAATGAAGATCTTCAACTTTAGCTCTTGGATCTTCAATTTGATCTTCAACTTGGATGGATGGAATCACTAGATTAGAGTAGAGAAAAGAAGTGAAGAAGTGTAGAAGTCGAGCTCTCAAAATGGCAGCACTTCGTCGCTTCGAAATCCGCATCCCAAAAAGTGAGAAATGTACGAGTATTTATAGTTGAAATCCTCCTTAACTCGTCCGCCTTCTTAAGTCGTCACTTGGAATTAGGTCGTCCACGACCTATAGAGCCACGACCTACGACTTAGGAAAATACTACGACTTAACAGCTTGCCGACCTAAAAACCCACCTGTCTACGACTTACGACTTAGCAGCTAAGTCCTAAATCGCTCACGACTTAACACAGCATATGCGCGCCTAACAACAGCTCCGGCCTAACGACCTAACACCCACGCGACTTAACAGATGCGCGACTTAGCGACTTATGACCTAACCAGGTCTCCGACTTAGCGCATGTGCGACCTAACAGATACGCGACTTACGACTTAACTATGGCCGACTTAACACACATGCGACCTAGCTATACACAGTATACTATCATAGGTCGTCTTCGACCTAACTAATCAAGCTACAGCGACTCAGCGACTCAACTGTCTCCGACTCAAGGCTTAATAGATCTTACGACCTAACCCTGACACGCTCCTAAGTCGCTCGCGACCTAACTTCCTTAGGTCGTCGCTGACCTACCCCTTAGGTTGTTAACTCGCCAAAACTCCTAAGTCGCCACTAACTTAAGTCGCTTCATTCCTTAAGTCGGTCACGACTTAGGACTTGAACAAAATTCTGCCCAAAATCTGAAACGACTTAACAACGCTAAAAATTCCAGATTTTTACGAACTTTTCGATCCGTAAAAATACGGGTCGTTACAAACTCCTTCCCAGGATTTAAATTCCTCAAGACCCTCGTTACCAGTGCCTCCTACTGAATTTGAGAATGTTGTATAGTCGATTATGCACTCTCAATCGTTTTCTACTGTTCAGCCTCCCACTTCTGCATTGGATTTACCGAGTCATTGTCGATCTCTTATCGAACAACAACTTCTGGCATATTCTGTACTGCCTGATTTTCTTATTACTATTTTTTTACTGAATTCTGATTCATGTCTTACTTTTCTTAGATCACCAAAAGCTGGTACTCTCTTCAAGAAGATGTTTCTATGTCCTCTGTTGAAACATGAATGCTCAATGATGAATTCTTGACTTTAAAAAATCAGATCGCTGCCCTGACTACTGCCAAAGATAATGCAGTGAGGGAACAAGAAAGATCGAGTGCTTCTATTGCTCAGGTAGAGTCTACTATTTCTAATGAAAGGAAGGCTAAATAGATTTAGTTGATGAAGTTTTGGCTCTGAAAATGACTTTGAAAGCGGAGGATGAAAAAGCCTGGGCTAATGCTAGACATGTTTCACTTAAGAAGAAGTGTACTTCTCTTAATAAGAGGTTGGAGAAGAAGAAGGATTCTTTATCCAAAGCTATCAACACTATTTCCGAAGCTAAGCAAAAAGTGTCTCAGTTTCTGAGCACTTCTTTGAATGATATTATTGTAAATTCTTATGAGGATGTGCTCATGATAGCCTATTTCGATAACATAGAAAAGTGCCCAGATTTAAGTTTTCCTTCTCTTTACCTTGTGTTAACTGAAAGATTTAGGGCTAAGATCAAGGAAATGGAAGAAGAAGTGATTGAGGTTCCTTACAAAGAGGAAACTAATGCCACTCAGATCCTATCTTTTGAGGTTCCTCCCGTGGAAGAGGATTTTGACTCAGACGAGGAGGAAGATGAAGAGGACGATGAATCATTATTGATGAAGATGACAACGACGATGATAATGATAATGATAACCATAGTGATAATGACAAAGGTCAGGGTGTTGGCGATAATGAGGGCGATCATGATGATATTCCTAGAGGGGATGGCGGTGACACTTCTAGGGATCCAGATAATGAAGATGGATCAAGAAAAGATTAACCCTGATCCTACTGTCCACGAAGCGTATCAGACTGAATTCCTCAAGTCCACCGATCTCCAAAGAAAAGATGTTGATTTGTGTTTCGAAGTATAATGAAAGAAGCAAACCTTACAGACCTCGATTCTAGTTTCTCAGGTATGGAATTCTTTATCAAAATGGCTCTCACTTTCAAGACAACCCTAGCTAATATCTTACCATTTTAGATAAGGAAGAAAACCATACACTTTTATAAGAAAAAGCTTGAAAAGAAACAGGTGGAAATAAATGGCCTATATAGGGAGTTAGATAAACAGTTAAAAGAACACAACGCACTATCTGATAAGTACTTTAAGCTTAATAAAAGTGCTGCAGTGTTAATGTCTTTCAAAGACAAGGAAGCAACCCCTCGACTGAAAAGAGCATGTCTTTGCTATGACAAGCTTTTGGAGGAAAATAAAGAATTGATGACACTCTTTTGAATGTTAATTGAAGACAAAGATATCTTGGTAGGATTTTTATTTAAAGCTTATTACAGACATCCAACCGTGGATTACTCTTACCTGGGTGATTTCAGTGGGGCCTTGCTTAGATACCTACATAAGAGATACTTGGAAGAACATGGGTCTGGTCCCCACCCGAGGACTTGTTGGAACTTACCACGGGTGTACTCAATTCCTCACACATTTCCAAGTAATTTCAATTCTGAAATATTTAAAAGATCAATCTTGTATGAACCGAAAGAAATTTGTAATCATGTGATTATATTGATCCATGGACCTTACTTTGTTAGTCTTTTTATTCCTCATTTTATTTTATTATGTTATTACAGAGTAAACATCTTTCAAGTAGCCCTGTCACTAGGGATTACTTAGGAAAACTTGTCAAGTTAAGAAGAGATTACTTAGAAAAGTCCTCGCTCTTGAAATCCTCAAGATTGGCCAGATATTGCTTTTTTAGAGATCTACAAAAGCTTTACATGCAACATCCCCGACTTCACTTTGATTTTCTGGCGAGGAAAAGGAAAAGCTTCTTAAGGAAATTCAAACATATCATACGAAATTTATTTATGGTCATGATAGTCCCCCAGTTGGAGAATGAGATTATAGCAAATGCCCTCCCGTTGTTACCCCAAAAGGATTTAATGCCACTTTTGAATCAACAATTACTCTTTTGGCTAACTCTTTAGACAAAGTTAAAAATGTTGTTTCTAGATTTTAAGTGTGATAGGGCAAAGAAAGAACTTGATTATAACAATGATGTTGTACCCTCTGTCTTATTTCTTCTTGAGTTGTAACCCTACTATTGTAATAAAAGAAATTTGTTCTTTGGGTATTGATTTAGTTTTTCATTTTTTTGAATATAAAACACAGTTAGCGACTATGTCACTTCCGTCAGATCCTGCATCTCGCTTTACTAGTCTTAGGGATAGATTGATTGCGGATCTTGAAAAGAAGAGCTTATTTAAAGATCCTTTTTCTACCAAACTACAAAGAAATACTCAAGCATTGGAATGGCGTAGGAAATTTGTGCTTCATAAGGCGATCATCAGAGGCATTAACGATCAAATTACAAGTCTCAAAGCGGACATTAAGAAGAAAGATGAGACGGTTTCTCAATTGAAACATCAAATTAAATCAAATCCTTCGACCGACTTCGATCATGAAATGTCCAAGCTTTACCAATAGGTAAGCGATTTGGAAATAAAACTAAAGGATAGCCAAGCACAGTGTAAATCTTTGGAATTTATCATAGGAGGTGATATTCTGAATATTAATTTACCGATTTCTCCAATCACTCCAACTATTAGGAAATCAACAAGGTCTTGTTCTTTAGCCATTCAAAAATTCCCTCCTACAACAAACCCTCCTCCGAGTTTACATGAAAAAGCAGTGGATGAATGGTGCAGAAAAGTCAAATTTGAAATGATGAAATATTTCGACAACCAACAAAAAGGAAGATACTCACAACGCATCAATGAGTATGCGGCAAAAATATAAAAAATTGAATATGAAAGATATCTTCTTCGGAAACATATCGCTGAATTGGAAAGACAGAACAAGACCCTTAGAGTTGCAAATAACGCTTTCAATCGTGCTCTAACGATTTGTATCGAGCCTATCAATGATGCTGATGAGATTACGAAGAAGGAAAAGAAACTTCAAGAAATTCTTTGTATGGCAATACGCCACATTGTTGATCCCTTGACTTCTAAGAATCTAGATAAGATTGCATAAGACCTTTGAGGCACACACTTGTTTTCGATCTTTCGGTACCAATATCTTAATGTATTGTATAATATACTTTGTAAATAATTTTGTAGATTATGTAAATATCGCTTGGCTTGTAGCCCTTATCTGTACTTGTATTGTTGTTTCTGAATCTGCTTCTTGATAATTTTGGCTGTGGTTTTTTATATTTGTTGAATCATTTGGTCTTCCTCATCAATCTTATTTTCCTACAAAGTACAAAGTAGAAAACATTTCTTATCATTAATTTGAGATTCATGTAAGAATTGTTAGTCTATAGGATAATGGTTTTGATGACAACAACTATAGAAGTGTTATAAAATATATATGTGCAGGAAATCTATATGCAGGTATCAACAAAAGAAGACTGTACAGTAAAGAAGACAAAGATCAAGAGTTCAAGATTGAAGACTCATGAGATTCAAGATATTCAAGAGTTCAAGACAAATAATATAGTTAGGTTAGATATTTGTTAAAACTCCTTGAAAGCACTATCATTCTTTTTTATCCAATTTACTCGTGGAATGGAATCCACTTCGTTCTTGTTAAAGGGATGGAACCCTAGTGAGATGGAACTCACGAAATATCTAGTGGAACGGATAGTAGCCCTATTTTGTTATCCACTAATTTTGATTCAAAATGATTTTCAAAATTATCTCTTGTTTCATAAAATGATTTTCAAATATTCCTTTTCAAAAGAAAAACCTTCGTTCGTATTTCCAAAAATGTTTTAGCCTCAAAATCATATTTATCATTTTGTTATATTTTGATTTCAAAATTGTCCTTGATATTTTAGCCTCAAAATCTATTTTAATATTATATTTACTTTAGTTTATTTACCTTGATTTTAAATATATTTTAGTATATATACATATATATATTCATAAGTATTTCTACTTCTAAATACCTTCTACAAATACATAGAGCCCATTTGAATAAAGTTGCATATGTTTTAAATCATCATTTTCAAAGAAAAGCAAATCATCATTTTTACTAGACCATGTCGACATCATAGTTACTCGTCATGTCGACATGCTTCCCGTTATAGCAAAGGTTGTTTTCAAAAGAAGTGTCTATTCGTTTAAATCTCTTTGAATGGACACATCCATTCATTCTCTATAAATAGAGACTGTTATGGACGTTTTCCAGTAACTACTTTCTTTATTTTCTCTCCTCTTTACTCTCTTATCTTATTTTCTAATCATCCTATCCATATTCTGCCGAAATCTTAAGTGAATCAAACCAGAATATCTCTAGATTGATTCTCTGCCACTCTCTTCAAAGAATCTCAGTGCTTATCAGAGTTATAGATACATTTGTACTCAAAGAAACTTGTTTAGGGTTATAAAGGTGTGATCGTGTCCTTGGAAATCGATCGAGTGAACTTGTGTCCTGTGAATCAAGTGGTTCTACCCAGAGACCTGAGAATCTGGAGGGTGTACCTCGTTGCCTTGGAATCGAGGGATTGTAATCTAGATTATTATTGAATAGAAAGCCGTACGAGTTGTGCGGGACTGGATGTAGGGTAACACCGAACCAGTATAAAATTCCTGGTGTGTTCTTTCCTTTACTTGCTTTTTATTTATATTTGCATCTGTTTGTGATTCTGTGATTTGATCTGTGATTGTGTATTTGCATTAAGTTAGTTAAATCAATTTAAATCAAAGAAGTTTTAAAGAAATTCTTAAAACACTATTCACCCCCCTCTAGTGTTAAATAGCCTTAAGATCATCTTCCGCGTCCCTGTCAAGAATATGTTCAATAATTTGTCCATATTATTGGAGATAGTATTAGAATTTCTGATAATAGAATTCCAGAAATCTAAATCCAGGAATAATGGAAATTAATAGATCTTTATCTAAAGATAATAAGTGATGAGAAATCCATGATTCGGAACGAATAAAGACCGAGAATTCTTGTTTGACAATAATAGAAGTCTTGAGATCCAACTTTGGTAATGAGAGAAGATCAGAAATACGACTCTGGTTATATTAATAGAAGACCAGAAATCTAATTATGGAATTAATAATAGTGGGTCATAAATCCAAATCTGGCATTAATAATAGAATTTTAGAAACCCTCTTCTGGAAATAACCGATAGAAGACCAAGAATAATTCTTTGATAATAATAAAAGCCCAGAAATCATCATTTGGAAATAAGTCATAGAAGAATAGGAATCCTCATTTGGGAACAAATAATAGGAGTCCAGAAACCCTTATCTATAAATAATAGAAGTCCTGAAACCTAGATTCCTGTATTAATAAAAGAGATCCAGAAATCATCATCTAGAAGACCAGAGATCCATAATAACAGAAGACCCGAAATCCAGATTCAGGCATTAATGAGTGAAGTCTAGAAAGCAATAGCAGAAGACCTGACAAATAGATTCAGGTATTAATAAGTGAAGTCCAGAAATCATCTTCTGGATATAGTGGAAGATCATGAATTCATAATAGAAGACCCAAAACCCAGATTCAGGTACTGATAAGTGAAGTCTAGAAGTCATCTTCTAGAAATTAGCCGAAGGCCATAAATTCAGATCTAATAATGAATGTAATCCGAGAATTATCATCCAGAAATATGATTAGAAATTCATTCCTGGCAATATGAAGGAAAGTTTAGAAATCGGTATTTGAATAATAGAAGTGCATAAAGTCTCATCTGAGCCTTTTGTTCTACACCAATCTTTGGGCTTTGATTGTTTGAATCTTTTGCTTTGTGTCACCTCTCTGATTCCAGGTATTTGATTCTTTCAATATGTTGCATCCTTTAGGCTTCGTATATTGTTAAGGCTTTGTGTGCCACTCCTCGAGCTTGGATGTCTTAGTCTGTTGTTGTCCAGTGTGCTTGGTTAGCTTATCCACAAGCATGACCCAAAGACTTACCCGAACTCCCGCCCAGAGGAGCTCCATCCAGGCCTTATAGGCATGAATGAAAGCTTGTCCGGTGCCTTGACTAGGCCATGGCCTGGTGGGATCAAGGGCTTACTTCGTCCTCCCTCCCGGAGGTGCTCTAGCCAGCCCTTATAGGCGGAACCGAAGGCTGGTTCGTGCCTTGAACTGGCCATAGCATGGCGCGTTCAAGGGCTTACTCCATCTTCCATTTAGGAAGTGCCTTGACCTGACCATGTAAGCGCGATCAAGGGCTTGTAGACGTTTTAGCCTGGCCATTTCTAACGCAGCTAAAGGCTTATTCTGACCTCCATCCAGGAAGCGCTTTGACCTAGTCATCTTGGCGCGGATAAAGGTTTATGACCGTTTAAGGTAATTTCCAATTTTAAGGAGAACCTTACTCCAAACCATGTAGATTTTTTTATTCGAATGAGTCTTTATTGGATTCATCTAGGATTGCTTTACAAATCTAGCGATCTTTCCTTGTTTGAAGAAGTCCATGATCATCCCTTCAAGAGCTCTGCATTGATTGGCTTCATGTCTGTTTATCATATGATAATGGAACTAAGGTCCTCCTAGATTTCTTTCGTATCTGGGCTTTTCCCTTTTAGAAGGCCGGTACGAGTTCCTCTTTTGTTAGTAAGTAGATGTTCTTGATTGATGTAGTAAAGTTGCATTCTTTAGGGTGTCTTGATTTAAAGGTTGTCTTTTTATGTTAATTTCTAGATCTTTTGTTGCTTAATTCAGGAGCTTCACCCTTAATGACCAATTTCCGTTTTAGAATCTTTCGAAGCTTGTATGGAGGTAATAGTCCACTTGTTACCTGATGCAATTTTTGAGTGAATGTATAGTAGTCGGCTATCATTCCTTCTTCGAATGAATAGCCTTCTTCATTTGAACAAACAAATTATCAACCCTACTTCTTGTTCTCCTAAAGCAAAGGTGGGTTTAAGGCCAATGTAAAATTGGTTTAAGCTCCAACTATCCAGATCAAAAGAATCAGCTATCTTCTTTTCCATGATCCTTAATGCTTCCAATCTTAACATTTGTTCTTCATATAGCTTCGAATCTACAGCAATTTCATGAGAGAATCCAATAAAGTGTGGTTCTGAAGATTCTTGCCCAGGCTTCTTGATTTTGTTGAACATTGTGGTGTCGGGTCTAAGGTTAGATTGGGATTGAATAGGGATAGGGGAAAGTAATGTTGGGAATTCAACGAAGGGGGAGGTTCAAGCCCTACTTCTAGCGCAAAAAATGTTAACAAGAAATCTTGTCAACACCCCAAAGTAAGGTTAAAGGAATAAACAACCCCTTCGAAACCCCTTTCGAATTACTTGGAGTAATCTAAGGTCGTAACCTAGTGGGGACAAAAGGCATTAACCGAGTCGAAAGGATCTTACTCCTTCGAAAGGAACCCCTTCGAAAGGTATTGGTGTGCTTGTTTCATAGATGAATCCACATATAAGCAGCGAGCCAGACTCCATGCATTTGAAAATGACATGTATTTACTTTATTGATAATTTTTATGAATACAAGGGCTTAGGTATTACAATGAAGCGAAATTGCCAGTTTGATTTAAAAATTAGGGTTTAAAAACTCATGAAAAGTACAAGCATGGAAGCAATGAATTCGAATCCCCCAAAATGGCACCTCTAGGGTCTTATTTATAGATGCAGGTTGGACTCCCTTTCGCATCAGTCATTTCGACTTAATCAAAAGGATGCCTTCAGGACCTTCCACCGCTGTTGAATCCAAAGCACCTCTCTAATGTTGCTTTCAAATGAGACTTGGATGCCTTTGACTCCATGGGAAAGTATATGAGCGACTCTCATTCTGTTGTAGATGTGTTGGATAAACATGAAAGGATGTCCCAATGTGTGCGGAAGGTACATATCCAATACTTGCAAAAGGTGATGATGCTTTCATTCTGATAGTTGCTGAAGCATTCATTGAGGATGGAATGGTAAATGATGAAGTGACCCCCGCGAAAGCGTCAACTCTTCGAAAGCATCTACTTGGTTGGTTGCGGAAGGTAGCTTTCGAAGGCAATCCCCGTGATTAATGCGGAAGTCCATCTTTTGACACCTGCGAAAACAATACTGACGTATATAAAATCTCCCTAATACTTGTGGAAGGGTTCAATTGATTCGAAAGACTAGTATTTGCAGTACCATGTTTTCGAAAGGTTAGTTTTGGTAGAATCTTCTCCTATGGAAGGTGGATAGTGGCGAAACCAATCGTTTCGAAAGGTTTGGTATATGAAGAAGGGGTAATGTCAAAGGAAGCCCTTACTTTCAGCTCTTGCGGAAGGTATCAACTGAAGCGGAAGGGTAGTTTTGACCCCTTTCGACCCCTTCGAATGTCCATAATTCATTTTATACTTGCAGAAGGATGCCTTTGACTATTTTGAAAGGCCTTACTATCACTATTATTCTATATGAAGCTCTTCTTCATAATCATTTGGGCTTCGATAGAGTTGAAGTGATTTTTGGTAGTAACAAGTAACATTGGAGAGGTTTTAAGAGACACGTTGCTTGTTTTTTTGGCTTTACGCTATTAGATTTTGCAAATCTACAGTAAACAAACATTCATAAAGGTGGGTTTGATAAATAATAGGTACTGTTAAAAATGGTCATTGAACTATTGTAATTTAAAACAAAATCGAAATGTAAAACAACTAATTATGCATCTTATGTGAATTTCAGTTTTCTTTCCATGAAATATAGTTTAGTGATTTCAAAATATGAAAGAAAAGAAGGTACAAATTCATTTTTATGGAATCTCACTTTATCAATATTAAGGTTTCACTTGGAGTTTTTTCACTTATTTTGATGGTTTCGATTGATTTGGTCTATAAGGGTTATGAGAAGCTTTAAAATTTCTTAATGACATATTTTAGTTTTAGGCTCGAGAAAAAAGAATTTAAATCAACATTAGGCAATGTTCAAAACTTATTACAAAATCATGCCTCTTTTTCACCATGTCAGCATTTTATATTTGTGCAATTTAAAATGACAAAAGCATAAATTTTTTAAAAGTTGCGCTCGTGCATGATCAAAGTGCTCAAGTACAAACTATAAATCTACGTTCGAGCATTTTAAAATTGCACAAGTACAAATCCTGTTCTAGTTAGAATAAGGCCTATTTTTGTAATAAGTTTGGAATGAGACTTAAAGTCGAAATAGATTTTAGGTTCTTGAACCAAAAACGAAATTTTTTAAAATTGGAACGAGGCCTAAAGCATTGATATTAGGTGTTGGATAAATCGATCAAAACCAATACAGTGTAATTTTAGAGTCTTTCAAATCACCAAATATAGTGGCTTTTGATCATTATTTAAATTTTCTTCCAACTTTACACTTCTTAAAACTATTATTTTAAATACTCCAATCTAAAAATTTAATTTTGATTTTATGTTTTCTACATAAAGGAAATTATTGAAAATATACTATTATATTGGATATCACATGGTTAGTTTTTTCCATAAAAATTTGAAAGTTGTTAATCAATTATTTTTACCATCACTTACTTTAATATCTAAATTTTTATTTTTTATCTTCTAATTGAATTTGACATTATTTATTTTTTTCTTTTTATTCTAAAACATGGTTTATTATGGACTAATGAAACAAAATTTAAAATCTAACTTTCCTAATTTTGAAA
The DNA here is from genome assembly GCA_030737815.1 of Allium fistulosum. Taxonomy (NCBI): domain Eukaryota; kingdom Viridiplantae; phylum Streptophyta; class Magnoliopsida; order Asparagales; family Amaryllidaceae; genus Allium; species Allium fistulosum. The sequence continues at coordinate 310,735,262 of CM060908.1, forward strand.
ACTTACTTTTTGTTTAATTTTTAGTGTAACATATATTTGAAATTTGGATACAAGTCTAATTTCATCGTTTTCAGATGGTATCTGTTAGGCCAGAAATCGACAGAACACCCCAATGCATCCAAAAACAAGAAAAAACAAAGTAAAGTTGAAATAAAATATCTTAAACACACGATATTTTATGTGGTTCGGCCTCAAATCATTGCCTACATTCACTTTGATCTATTTCAAGAGTTTTTCATGAGTATAAACAAACTACACCATTTTAGATCTAGAAAACAAAGTAAATCCGAGTTTTACAGCACTTTGTGGCAAACTTAGATAACAGAAGAGAATAAGGATCCCGAAAGTACTAAAAGTCCTTTCTATGTTGCTATAACACTTTTATTTATAGGCAAATCCATCCACCAGAGTCACTAGCTCACAGAAGACCAGGTAAGAACTTAGATCCACGCGATCAGGAAGGAAGAGAGAGTAATTCTTGTAATAAAAGTCAACTCAATACCGACCATAATCATGTCAGTACCGACCATATTTGCTTGGTGTTATTTTACTTTTTCTTCATACTTGTTCACGTTTTCAAGTTTCTATAACAACCCACCTAGGAACAAGTCTAAATTTCGATCCAGGAAAGGCCCATTGAAACTTAGATCCATTCTAAGGTTGATTGTTCGCTGGAAAAAGAAGTAACAGTTTGGAGAAATAACTATTTTTTCAGAACTCACAACAGACGGAATAAAATATAATATCAAATTGTACCCATTTATTTCAAAACCATTTGAAATGTCATAATATAAAACATCATAAAACTACAACATGATCCGTTACATCATTTGTCCAAATACATGGATACAATATAAAAATATCATAAAAGATAATAATAACTGCCACAAGTTTAAGCCACTCCATCTTTAAGTATCATCACCATCATCACTCTATCCTTAACCTGTACTGTAATGAGGAGGGAGTCAGAACAATAAATGTCTGGAGAATAAAAACCTCGAGTCTTACCATTTCAGGACTTGGCCAGTATATTTCAAAATAAGAATATGTCTAACATGCATAAAACCATTTAATACTTCTTATAAGAAAAGGAGGCGGGTCCATAATTAACCACTTAATATATTCCATTCCCGAAGTAGGTTCTAAATCCCATAACCCAAATCCCTTGTCATAAATATCTAACAATGCGAGAAATAGTACCCAAGCCACTTAATACCTTTTATTGGAAAATAGGCAGACTTTGGCCATTTAAGACTTCAATTGAGGCAAACCCCATCATTTAATACCTATTTCCAAGGCAGACCCCTCAAAGGTGACTATCTAGCTGGCATCGTGTGGAATCTCTTGAGCCACTCAATACTTCTTTATGGAAAGGCGGATCCTAAATTAGTTAGTTAATACATTATCCCCAAGCGGACCCCTGTCGAGATACCACCTATCATGCCTAATATATAGCCCATTGGTCATTTAATACTTCATTTGGAAAAAGGAGGCGGGCCCTCAAATAGCCACTTAATACTTCAAGATCCTGAAGTAGGCCCTTCGTATTACGGCCCATACTTATAATGATGTCTCGCATTAGTTCGACTATTCGTAGGAATTGGTAGCCAGATTAGTTGGGCAGTTTTATCTTACAGAATTTGGGACTAACCTTGCGTCATCACAAATACTTATCATAGGAGATGTATCACATCAATAGGAAGTGTACACAACTTGTAACAACCCATACCTTAATGGGCCTGAATTTTGACAAAAATTGAAACTCTAGTCTATTAAAGCACAAATCGTTGGATTTGGTACCTACAAATAAGCATGAGCATTATCAGAGTTTGATAGAAATCTAAACTCACAGCGAAAAAAATAATAGGATAAGAATATTGATTGTGACTACTACCTTGGAATTAATGGTATTCCTTGGCTAGCAGATTATCACATCGGCATCGAGCATGAGAGAAAAGGAGACTTCTCCAACAACTAAACTCATCCAGTTCCAGTGACCTGTTCCTCTAAATCTCTCATGTGGGTTGTAATGAGAAAGCGGGCAGAACAACATTCTACTGACAGGAAAATCTATAAACTGTCCATAATATAAATTTATACCAATTGATTTCCATTTAATTATTATGTCTATTAAGGATAGAAATTCTAATCTAACCTTGCATTGCATACACGATTACTTACATACCCATTCCAAAGGTACAAAATACCGATGAAACCATATCAATCACCCAATACTTCCACACCTATTTTCCACTTAATACTTCTAAATATAAAGCGAGCTTCTACTGTCACCACACAATACTTTTAAAAGAGAAATAGGCAGACTTTGCCATTCAAGACCCCAATCGAGGTAGATTCCATCATTTAAGACCTATTCCCAAGGTGGACTTCTAGCATCGTCATTATTGGTCTATTGGTCCTAACTACAAAGACCTTTGACCACTATATATGGCTTTATAATTTATAATAGCCATACCATCAGTGCATCTATCGTTATTAAAATCTTAGCAATATGAGAGACTGTACCAAAGCCACTTAATACCTCATTAATAAGGACTAGGTAAGCCTCTGACCATTTAACACATATTTATAGGCAGGCCTTTGCCATTTAATACCTAGGTAGACCGCTCATTGGTACTATCTAGTTGATATTGCTTGGAAATCTCATTAGGATACTTAGCACTTCTTTTATAGGTGAGAGGCGAACCCAAGATCAGTCACTTAGTACCGCAAACCTGAAGCGAACCCTTCCCGAGATATCCATCATCACTCTTAATTATAAATATGGTATCTCATTAGATTACTTCTTTCGGAAGGAAGGCGGGCCCTAAGATAGACATTTTTACCTCAACACTGAATTAAACCTTTTTAGAGACATCTCTCACCGATTCCTAATTCCAGATTTGGACCATTTAATAATTTTCAATTAAGAAAGTAGGTCCAATCTCTCATGCTCTCGCTGGTCCTAAGGATTAGTGATATTTCACATCAACAGTAAGTGCACATGACTGCTGGTAGCCACAAAGTGAAGGGCAGTCTTCCGTCGAGTGAATCTACCGACCTCGCATCACTAACCTAATAAGTCTAATTAACCATCCAAAGTCTTTACTTGTACTATCTTAGTTGATGTTGGACTTAGCTTACCAATTCCCTTTTTATTTAAGGTAATAAGATTTACCTTAAATACTTATCTAGCCGTAAATCCTTTTTTAATGCTCATAAATGTCAATTTGTCCATAAAATCTTAATGGACATTTCCTAAGTCATTTATTTATGATTACTAATTTCAAATTAGTAACCTTTTTATATCTATTTCTTTTTTATCAGTCCCATTAATCCATTTGTCTCTATTAATTGTAACCCTTAATTTAATATTATCCATTATTTCTCATTAATTGCCTATTAATTTAGGTTACAATCTTTCATTTCCTATTAATCAATTAAAGGAATTCCTAATTTATTTCCACTAATATGAATTATTACATTTTCTAATTCTAACTATTTTCTTCCCTAAATATAATAATAACTAATGAACGTTATACATAAATAACGCACGAATAAATGCTATTCTTCTTTATTAACAAAATAAATACGTATAAACTGCTAATAAAATGGCCTATTCGTAACTAAATATATTCTAATCATAAATATGTAACTAGAATATGCTTTCCATATTTAGTTTGCTGGAATTAAATTCCTTAGGATGATTTTCCGCTTTGATTTCCATAAATTGGTTTAACATAAAAAGAAAAGATCGACTCCGTTTGAAATTACAAGGAATGGATAATTTCTTATTCCTTGTCAAATCAAACGTCGTCCTTTTGAATGAAAGTGGAAAAAAAGTAAACAAATTTATAAAATCAAATGGATGTTCTTCTCACAGATTAAATTATGGAACATCTACAACATAACACAAATTGGGGAATAATTCAAAAATCCTATTTTATGCTCAAGTACAGATCTGGAATAAAATATACAACATTCAAATTCTAAAATCTTTGGGATTGATTTCCAGATCTAGGTGTAAACATATTTCAAAATAGATCTAAAAAAAGAATATGTAGGTAATAGTTTTCTACACTAATTTAAGCCCACAATTTACAAATAAAATTGATTTAGACACAAAAAACAAACGTATGCTAATGAAATAGATTTAAAATCATAAATAATATATATAATTTCTCACATACCTTTTAAAAGCGATCCAAATCTCCAGATCTGAAATAAAACCTTAAATTCATCCCCAAATTCTTTTTAATCTAAGAAATATGTATAAAAATGGTATATACATACATTAGAATTACAGATCTGAGAAGAGATTTGGGAGTGGGAGAGAAACAGATACAAATATGTAAATATATAAATTACCTCAAATACACGTATAGTTGATTCTCTTCTCTTCTCCTCTTTATTAGATTTTTATTCTTCTCCAATTTGTATGAATATAGATAAATATCTTATTTTTATAATTTAGAAAGAAATTGGAGAAGAAGAAACAACAGAGCTTCATTGCTCTATTCAGAAAAATATGAGAAGAGAAGGAAGGGTTAGGCCTTCATTTATTGGCGCTATAATCAACCAAAACCGTTTGATCAAAATATAATAGATCTGGACATTGGGACAGGAAAAACCCTAGCCGTCGCCCTAAGAGCGGTCGACTGCCCCCTGATGGGGGTCTACCACCCTAGGTCGACTGCTAAACTAAGTGGGTCGACCTATGGACCCCATTCAATAAATTAAAAACGTTAATTTCTTAAACGAATTATTTCTGTTCAGAATTCGTTTTTCATCCGTAACTTCTTCGTTTGAACTCCGATCGCAAAACTTCAAACATGTAAGTTGCTCAGAATTTCGCTAAATATGCAATGATGCAAGTTTCATGGTCAAATTCCATAGTTTGAACAAATTCCATTTTTTGATCGTAATTAACTAACCAACTAATTAAATAATTAATGCTAAATTATGAGGTGTTACACAATTGCTGGTAGCCTCAAAGCGAAGGGAAGACTTCTGTCATTCAACTCTACTGACCTCGCATCCCTATGACTTAACCATAATTTAAATACTCTTCATATATAGTACTCATCTCAATGTTTCATAAATAAGGCCTTATAAGGAATCTTCCTTATTGCGCCTCAAAATATCAATTACCTTCCTAAAGGGGGAAATTAACGATAATTACTATCTAATTAACCACGCAATTATACACCATAATTATACGTTTATTACGCTAATAGAAATAATATATATTCACACCTAATAAATTATAAGCGTGCAATTTATATGCCCTAAACTAGCGTTAAATGTCAATTCTTTTAACTATAATACTTGTACAATTCCTTTCCTTTCAAACTTCCAAGATTTCAATATCCGTAACAATGGATTTCATAACAAGGATGAAATCCCCATAACAAAAAGTATAATAAATAGACTTGTAAAGAAAAATAGAAACCCGATTTGTTACATCAGTTAAATGGAATATCCTAAACAATAGGAATTGCAATTCTAATTTCATATTCTATTCAACTCCTCTTTTCAAAGGGATAAACAAAGGAATTCATGTGGAATAAGTGGTGCAAACTATGAATAGAATCTGTACTCTAAACCCTTATTTCATTATTAAAAAATCATAATATTAATCAAAGAAGGAGGGGAAGTGGAATAGACTATGAAATTATTAGAAATTTCAAAAACAATATAAATTCCATCAAACTAACATAAATAATTGAGAATCTTAATCTAGAATTGACATTTCGAAATAAAAAGGAATATTGGGTGATTTTATCTATTTTGTTTTTGCAATCTAAAAATCCCCAAGGTATATTCAAATCCATAGACACTGAAATAAAAATACTAAGGTTTCCATTCATACTTCGTCTTTAGCTTTACTTCTCGTTGGATTTGCAATGCCCATTATGATCTTTTTCAGATCTCTTCTTTTTGATGTATACAACAAGGGATTTGCATATATATTAGATTGAGAAAGGTTGGAAGAGAAGAGGTTTAGAAATTAAATAATAAAAAAGACAGATTATGATTTCTTACCTGAAACTCTAATGGAGTTTTCTGAATCTAAGAAGCGGTAAACTGACAGAGCTTCGCTGATGTTCCTAAAATATTTGTGAATGAAAGTAAGGGCTCTAGGGTCTTATATATAGTGGTTGATATGCACCAGAGCCGTAGGATGGAACTAAGTTGAAAACGGATAAATCTAGAGCATACAAAGCAATCAAACCCTAGCGGCCACACAGGAAGTGGTCGACCTCTTCCCCATATTTTGGGAAGTTATTGAGTTTTTGAACCGTTTACCTAATTACTCTTAACGTTAATTGTTAACTTTAATGTTTACTTAAACCCAAGTTTAATCACAATTAATTTCAAAATTTCAAATTAGGGAATTAATTATTTTATATAAATTTGAATTTGAACTAAATTAATTTAAATATAAAACTTCAAATGCCCATAATTTTTTCGTTTGAGCTCCGTTTCCAGTATATTATATATGAAAACTGATCAGAATTTTGCCATAAACACAATAGCATAACTTTCATGATCAAATTCCAACTTTTGAATTTTTTTTATCCCTACCCTCATTAATTGAATTTCTGTAACGACCCGAAATTTTTGACCCCGAAAATTTGACACTAATACGTTCACTGTAGAAATGCCGAATATCCGAACACCGGAAATTCCCGATAGTTAGGGTAAAGAAGTAAAGAGGTAGAAGAAGAAACAGAAACCAAACACAGAATCTCACATTCGCAGCGGATCAAATATAATATCAAATAATATCCTTTATACAAAAAAAGCTGTATTAGTTAATTTACATCAATACATCAAAGTTACAACCATTTATACATGAACTGGACAGTTATACAACTTGTTCCAGACTACAATCTATACATACTACACAGTCTCATATACACAGCGGAAAACAATCCATATGTTCTTGCCATCCAGCTCGCCTCCTGAGCTCCAGATTGTCCTAACCTGAAAATCTGTAATACTCGATCTGACCCGAGCATTACATTAAAGTAACACCCGAGTCAGGCTGGAAACCAGCATGGGTAAACCCATATAATTTGAAACTCTAAGGTTGTAAAACTTCTTTGAAAACCTGGGTAACTCGTACCTTACTATGAGTTCTTATCTTATTATAGCCAAACAATTATTTCACAAAATAATATCTAAGTACCGTTACTTAGTTTCAAAGGTCTAGTTTACTTAATTTATTCCATTCCAGCCTATTTGATTTTAAAATCAAATCTATAAAGAATTATAGATTACTAATCGAAGTGGTTCCGGATATCGCTGATATCCAATCCCGGTCTCTTCGAATCCAATACCAATTTAATCCAAGTTGTTTAAGTGAATACAATTCAATTTATATTCAAAGTAACATATTCACATAGCGATTCCATTACAGATAAAAAAATCCATATTTATCACAGTTCAACCCAACATCATATCACATAGCATCACAAATCACATATTAGAGATATCAAATAATCCAAGGCATCCAATATAATTATTCATCCATAAGAAAGATTAATTGGTTGTTCAATTCCTAATTAATTCAATTTAATCTCCTAATAAATTAAATAAATTACCTTTAAATCCTGCTTACCTAACATTAATTAATTACAACCATTAATTAATCATTCTTTAATTATCAATCTAATTTAATTATCCATAATTACTTTCATTAAGTAATTATCCCATTGGTTAATTATCCTTAATTAATTAATTTAATTGTTAATTAATTATTCTCTAATTACTAATTAAATTAATGAACCCTTAAAAAATTAATCCTTAATTACTTACATTAATTAACCTCTAATTACCAATTAATTAATCTCTAATTAATTAATTTATAAACCTTAATTATTAATTAATTAATCCTTAATCATTAATTAATTAATTTCTCTTTAATTACTTCACTAATTTAATTACTCATTAATTTCCAAGACCTTAATTAACTTTAAGATAAACCTTTTCTTTATTAATTACCTAATTATGATTAACACATAAATTTAAAACATTTTATCTTTTAATAACTACTTAATTACATATTTCATTTAAGTTAAAAATAACTTAAGAATTTAAATAAATAAATCATATAACCTTCTTAAACCAATATTTAAAAGCATTTATTATATAAAGAAATTTGTTCTTAAGAAATAGTCAAATCTTGATTTACTTTAAATTTAAAACTTTGTTATGTTTTTAAACTTTAAAACTATTGTTGGAAACACTCGCGACCAACTCGAAAACAAACTCGAGACAAACACTCCACTTCCCCGAGTCCCACCCGAGGTCACCTCTTCTTCCTCTCGAAAACACACTGATACCACGGATACATCGTGCACCTGCACCTGCACCAATCATTGGTGAAGTTCCGATCACCCAAACCACCGCCGACAAGTCACCCACGACCTTCCTTAACCATCATACCACCTAGGTTCCTCGATCGATCACGAAAGCGAAATTGAGTTCGAATGAACCCATTGGAACAAAACCGACACCCACAAAACCACCACATCCCGACGACTCCGACCACCTGAACTCACGATACTCCGACCATAGATTCGCCATGACCCCACGCTCCGTTTCCCTCACGAACGGTTCCCTCCGATGCACTGTCGACGGCGCGGTCACCTGATTTCCAGCCTCGACCAAAACCAGGGTTAAACCCTACTTCTAGCTCATCCTGCTACCACAGGGAACGAGAATATCTCCGACCATTTTTGCCGACATCGCCTACCTCCAGGCTAGCTTCAACAGAGACCCCGACCATCCCGAGCCTACAGATCACCGAAAAAGCCTCAAAACCCAATTCACGTTCAACCTTGATTTCCTCACTCGATCCCAAACTAAAAATCATGAATTTTCTTTTAAAATTCATAGTTTTCAAATTCGATTCAGATTATATACCTAAATCAGTAATTCATGATGATTGATTTTAACATTTTTAAATTTTTTACTGTCTTTCCCATTTTCCAGATGATATTTCAACTTATTATACTTAAAAATAATTTAAAATATTAATTTATGTTTAAACAAACATAAATTATTAGAAAACCAAAACCTATCAGAGAATAGATGAAGAGATTTGGAATTTTAATCTAAATTTTTACCCTGTAACTTAAAACAGAGATGAACACAGATATATCCAAACATGCACACTTATATCACTTCATATTTATAACATGCAGGTCTAATTTCACTCATGCAAACAATTTACCACATCACTATTTCATAAAATCATCACATGATGTTGTTTAGTTTACTCACCTTTTTGATGTTTGAACAGAGAGCCTGTAAACTTGCTTTTGAACTGGAAACTTGAAAATGCTTGAAATCTTTTGAAAACTTGTAAACTAGATACTTGGTTGTTGAGATGATCTAAGCCTTGATTTAGTTTGAAGTTGGAAGCTTGCTAAAAACTGAGATTTGTAAAAGTTGATTGCAAGATATTTTCTGGTTTGTAATTTTTGTTTATAGGCTTTGGTTTCTTAGTTTTGAAAATGAGGATATCAAAGAAATGAAAGAGAGGAGTGTAAATATATTTATAGCTTGATTTCCTAATATATTTTTTAAAATAAAGAAAATGAATAAATGTGACACTTGTTTAATAATCTTACATTTGTCATTTGCATGAGTTAATTAACTTACATTTTCTCTTAATTTACTTATTTAATTAGGGTTGATTTTATGGAGTGTTACATTCTCTCCTCTTAAAAAAGATTTCGTCTCGGAACATTTCAAGAGGCAAATAGCGCAACACACAATAATATCTATGTTATACAACCAAGTTATCTATACAACCATCTACGCAACCAAAGTGCAATGTAATTATGCACTACAAACATGCTATAAATGATCTTAATCCTAACATGAGTGTGTGATCATGCTAATATATATGAAAATCCCTAAACATGCATAAAACTGCCATATGAGTGTAAAGTGATGATGAAAAAGTGTGGCAACCATTTTCTACCATCCAATCAAGCAACCATGATGCAACCAAAATCTTTATTTTGGAGAGAAAATTTACTAGAGAAATGCTTAGGATGAGAATTCCTCATGCTTTTCACCGGGTTTTCTCCCTGTTGCACTCAGACCAATCTAATTTCTTTATTTCGGAGCTTCCTAATTCCGTGCTCCACAATGCATGTAGTGGCACAGGATGCTATTGGATCCTCTCTAAATCCCCCAACTGATTAGTCTCTTCACAATTGCTATTCTATGAAGGTATTTCCGCAAATGAAAAATATGAAAAACGTCATAGACTCCAGCTAACTTACAAGTTTTCTTATTTTTTCCCAATATTTGGAAAGGCCCAATAAATCTGGTGCCAACCTTTTCAATTATTCAAATCTTACGACCTTCATACGTTACCTAATCAACTAATAGTCTTGCAATCCAAATTCTGTTTGAGTAGAATTTGTCAATGGTTTACCACCCACACTTTGATGATTTGTATGGCCTCCTAAAAATTGCTTCAAAGGTGCCATACCAATCATCTATTGGTAACTACTACTATACGTGAATTCTACTAGGGGTAAGCGCTGCTCCACTGTCCTCCAAAGTCCAAGATGCAAGTCTTTAACAAATCCTCCAAGTTTCCATCCATTCCTCTAATTTTTTCATCAATCTTCAATGCTCAAGTTTAACGAAGTTCCTAAAGTACTAGCATACTCCTCCAAAATTTGCTAGCAAACTAAAGGTCCCTATCACTAACGATGTAAACGGAAATTTCATGAAGCTGTGTTGGAGAGGTTGCAGTTTCAATGCTTCTAGCGGAAAATTTTGCAACCTTCTTCTTCATCCTTGATCAGTAGGAAATTCTCTTCATATTCCTATCCATAAACTTTTCCTTGGATTATGACAGTATGTAAGCTAAAATTTTCCTAGAATTCTAAAGTTTGTGGATTGAAACATTTATTCGTTTTAGGTTGCTAAGCTAATTACCTCATTAACTTCCAGTCTTACCTATGGTTTATTGCTAGTTAAATGTCCCTATAAAATTTCCCTATTTACTTTGCTTCCCAACACACACACACACACACACACACACATATATCAAGTGGTCAAAATCTACGTAGAAATAAAATAGGATATATCTTATATCATGTCATACACTTTTATAATAACTAAGGGAGACAACCAACAATTACAATACAAGAACTTTAAAAGAAAATTTTGCTGCAAGCTATCATTTACTATCAACCGATGCAAATGGTGTTGAGAACCTAATGCTCCTTACTAAATGAAGATGGGTATTTATAATATGCCATTCACTGGTACCTATTTCCTTAATTTCCTCTTTTGGTTTCTATTAATGTGGTCTATTCAATGCTTCAATTAATATCTATAGCGGTTGATCATTATTGTCAAATTGGATCATTTAATCCCTTTAACCTTCTTCAGGTTTCCAAAATCCAATCATTACTTAAATTTCTTCCATAAATGCCACATCAAGTTTCCTTAATTAGTCCTCATTTAATTCCTTTTTCCTCTCATTAATTATAAATTTATTGCCCATTAAATTTGTAATTAATGTCCATAAATCATAATCCCTCACTAATATGCATATAGTCGTAATCCGTGCTATATATATTTCAATCGTTAGGCTTGATTATACGCCTATATATTTCTACCTACTAATTTCTACAATTAGAATACTCATTTCCATATTTTGATTTATTGAAGCTATCCTTCCAAACAGAATACTATCATAATTTCTCATAAATTAACCACAAGTGGGATTTTTGCTTTGTTGAAATTACAAGGAATTATTTCATTTCTTTTTATTGAAATAGAGAGTGTAAAATATGAAAAAGAATATCCATTTCTTACACATCTCTTTCCTTTTTAGTTCATTCCTTGTTACTTCAAACAATGCACTTTTATACGTATTTCAAAATTGGATAATTTATGCAAATTACATGGAATCTGCTTCAAAACTAAAATATAGAAATTCATATTCCACGTGGAACCTAGTTTACAACCCAACTATAGATCTGGAGTATCTTTACACTTTACCAACTTCTTCAAATAGAGTTTTGGGATTGATTTCAAATATCCAGATTAGGTTGTACATTTTATTCCTATTTTATATGTATCCTAAAAACCTTTGTCTGTTCTACCTAGGTTATGATCCATAAAAACTATTCTTTATAAAACTAGAATTTTAGTAATCATACAAAATAGTTTTCAATAAACCATTTTCATCAAATTCAAAATCATCATTAATTACCTCATTTCTTGTAAAATTTAATTTTTTACAAACATAAAGTACTAAACTCAAAATCTCCACCTTTGAAAATATGAACTTAGAAACCTTTACCAAGAATTCAAATTTCTTAGTTCCAAATAGGAGAATTTTTTTTCTCTTTTTAAAATTTCCATCATTAAATATTTATCTCTTAAAAAGTTAGGCTTTCAACTTATAAAATTCAAAGATTGCTTGGTTTTCAAAAAGAAACTATGGAAAACTTCCCTTTTTTACTGACTTACTATAATGAAGATTTACTCCTTTTAAAAATAGGATCTTTAACACAAAACATTCAAAACTCAATTATCATTCTAAAATAATAAATTGGAACTTTATTATTTCAAAGAGTTTTTTAGTTACGTGAATTATCATTTTCAAATACCAGCTATATCTAAAATATAGATAAATATCTATCGCCTTATTACTCAAAATATACTGTTATTTGACAAAATACTTTTTGTAACTTTGCTCGAAACTCTTAAAATCCTTTACAATTCTTTTCTTATTAATTCTAATAATAATCTTATTCAAACAAGTTCTGATTTAAATTAGGAAAAATGCATATATAAAATTCTCATCTTTGCATAATTGCTTTTCCATAAAAATCTAACTCTTTTATTAATGGCCATCATTTAAACTGCCAAAAACACTTTATATAGCTTTAAACAATGGAGAAATGCAGTTATCTTATCTTATTCCAATCGTTCCTCTTTTGTATTCTTTATTACTAGATTAAAATTCTCAATTCTATTGCTACCTAAATTCAGATATCATTTTCCGCATTTCCTTATACAGGAATGTTCCTCCTATTTACCTTGTCAGACATTCTTATCATTTTATCCTTTATATCCTATGTTGATCAAGTGCCTTTACACCATTTCAAAAGAAATTTAAGAAAAAAACCTCTAATTTTATAAGGTAGGAAAAATCATGCATTTCTTAAAAGAAAGGTCCCTTATCAAAATCTTTGGACCAAAAACTTTTGGTGCAATAATTTAAACAAAGAAATTTAAGAATGCAAAATCCTTTAAGTTTGAACTTTCTAATTCAAATATTTATAAATCAAATTTCCTTTCCCTTTTCAAAATAACAACTGCCAAATTCATAAAGTAGAAGAATTCATAGAAATAGAAGAATCTTCTTTTAATTCAACAAATTTTAAATTGAAAAGTTAACAAATGAGAACCTTTCTCTTTTTATTTCAACTTTTCAAGTAATTAAAAATCATCCACCATTTTGTTTTTAAAATATTTCACCACTTCTTTCTAATCTTTTTACAAATGGTAGTGTATCTCCAAAGCTATCAAAAATCATTTTTTATCAAAAATTTCCAACTTACAGTACATAAGATTTTCACTTAATAATCTTTTGAAAAAGCTCATTCAAAACTTTCAAGGATTTTTCAAAAATCTTTTTACACTTTCTTTCTCAACGGGTAGGATTTAAAAATATTGGACTTTGATTATTCTTCACTTGAACTCCCTACTCAATCGTCTTAAAAATCTAGTTATCTCCTAGTGGTGATTAATGTACACCTTCTTACGAAAGCTTGTTTCGCTTCTACATCCCTTACTTCTATATGAATACCGTGCCTTATAATACCTGACTATTGCCTAACCTAGATATTTACTACTCTCTTAGATGTCACTTTGTCCGTATTTAATAGTTATTATATTAACAGACGTTTCCTAAAGACATTTATTTTCTTATTCAACTTTACCTATTTAACTTCTTCCTTATCTTCCTAAGGGTCTCACAAATCTATTTAATTTCTTGTTACTCCTCACTTAATCATTCATTGCATATTAAATTTTGGAGTTACATCCTTTCCTTCTACGATTCCTATCCCGATTATTTGACTTGCTTATAGGGTCCATAATGATAAGGAAGTCAAGGTTCAACATAGAACTATAAATTCAACTCTATTTATTTTTCCAACTCATAGTTACTTTGCCTACCCTTTCATAATATGATAACGACTAATTCTATAATCGGAATTTAAAGAATTAAGCGTAAGTTCAAAATAAGTGTGTGTGTGTGTGTGTGTTTTGTAGTAAGGTTTTTGAAAAATATTTCCAAAAATAAAAAATACGCAACTCATACGTACTCTTTTTTCCGTTGATTGGGTAGCCTAAGATTTGATACCAAATGTAACAACCCACCTCGAACATGCCTAAATTTCGACCTAGAAAAGACCCATCGAAACTTAGATCCATTCTAAGGTTGGTTGTTGGTTGGAAATATAAGTAACAGTACAAAGCAATAACTATTCTTTCAGAACTCACAACAGATGGAATAAAATATATTATCAAATTGTAACCATTTATTTCAAAACATTTGAAATGTCATAATACAAAACATCAAAAAAATATCACATAAGGTCCGTTACATCATTTGTCCAAATACATGGGTACAACATAAAAATATCATAAAAGATAATAATAACTACCATAATTTTAAGTCACTCCATCTTCAAGCATCGTCACCATCACCACTTTATCTTTAAGCTGTGTTGTAATAAAGAGGGAGACAGAACAACAAATGTCTAGTGAATAAAAGCCTCAACTCTTAGCATTTCAGTACTTGGGAAGTATATTTCAAAATAAGAATATGTCTAATGTACATAAAACCATTTAATACTTCTTATAAGGAAAGGAGGCGGGTTCACAATCAACCACTTAATACCTTCCATTCTCGAAGCATATTTCTAAATCCCATAACCCAAATCCCACGTCATAAATATATAAAAATGCGAGAGATAGTACCAAAGCCTATTAATACCTTTTATTGGAAAAAAGTACACTCTGGTCATTTAAAACCTCAAATGAGGCAAACCCCATCATTTAATACCTATTCCTAAGGCGGACCCCTGAAAGGTGACTATCTAGTTGACATCGTGTGGTATCTCTCGAGGCACTTAATACTTCTTTATGGAAAGGTGGATCCTAAACCAGTTACTTAATATCTTATCCCGAAGTGGACCCCTGTCGATATACCTCCTATCGTGCCTAATATCCAGCCCCTTGGCCATTTAAGACTTCATTTGGAGAAAAAAGAAAGGCTCTCAAACAACCGCTTAATACCTCAAGACCCCAAACCAGACCCTTCGTATTATGGCCCAAATTTATAACGACATCTTGCATTAGTCCTTCATAGGAATTGGTAGCCTGATTAGCTGGGCAGATTTACCCTACAGAATTTGGGACTAACCTCGCATCATCAAAAATATTTATCATAGGAAATGTCTCACATCAATAGGAAGTATACACAACTGTTGGTAACCTCAACGTGAAGGTAGACTTCTATCATAAAATTCTACTGATATCGCATCACTATGACTCAACCATAATTTAAATACTCTGCATATATAATACCCATCTCACCATTTCAAAAATAAAGCCTTATAAAGAATCTTCCTTGTTACGCCTAAAAATATCAATTACCTTCCTAAAGGGGGAAATTAATGACAATTACTACCTAACTAACTACACAATTATATGCCATAATTATACATTTATTATGCTAATAGAAATAATATATATTCGTGCCTACTAAATTCTAAGCCTGCAGTTTGTACGCCGTAAACTAGTGTTAAATGTCAATTCTTTTACCATAATACTAATAAAATTCCTTTCCCTTCAAACTTCCAAAATTTCAATATCCATAACAATGGATTCTAATATTCATAACAAGGATGAAATATCCATAACCAAAACTGCAATAAATAGACCTGTAAAGAGAAATAGAAACCCAATTTGTTACCTCAACTAAATGGAATATCCTAAACAGTAGAAATTGCAATTATAATTTCATATTCTATTCAACTTCTCTTTTCAAGGAGATAAACGAAGGAATTTGTGGAATAAGTTGGGTAAACTACGAATATAATTCATACTCTAAAACCTTATTTCATTATTGAAAACTCGCAATATTAATTAAAGTAAAGAAGGAGGAGAAGTGGAATAAACTATGAAATTATCCAAATTTGTAGAAACAATATAAATTCCATCAAATTAACATAAATAATTAAGAATCTCCATCTACAATTGACATTTGTAAATAAAAGGAATTTTGGCGGATTTTATCTATTTTGTTTTCGCAATCCCAATATTGCTAAGGCATATTTAAATCCATAGATATATACTGATGAATTACTGAAATAAAAATACTAAGGTTTCCACTCATAGTTAGTCCTTAGCTTTGCTTCTTGTTGGATTTGTAATGCCCATTATAATCTCCTTCAGATCCTTTCTTTTATATTTACGACAAGGGATTTGTATATATATTAGATTGAGAAAGCTTGGAAGAGAAGAGGTTTAGAAATTAATAATAAACAAAGATAGATTAGGATTTCCTACCTGAAATACTAATGGAATTTTCTGAATCTAAGAAAAGATAAACTAATAGAGCTTCGCTAATGTTCCCAAAATATTTATGAATAAAAGTGAGGGGCCTAGGGTCTTATATATAGTGGTTGAAACACACCAGAACCATAAGACAAAACTAGGTTGAAAATGGATAAATCTAGAGCGTATAATGCAATCGAACCCTAGCTTCCACACAAGAAGTAGTCGACTTCTTCCTTTCAAGCGGTCAACTTCTATGGGTCGACCTCTTGAGGTTAGGGAGTTGACCTCTTCCCTTATTTTGGGATAAATTTTTGAGCCGTTGTTTATTTAATATCCTAATTGCCCTTAATGTTAATAGTTAACTTTAACGTTCACTTAACCTCCAAGTCTAATCCAATTAATTTCAAAATTTCAAAATTTCAAATTAGGGAATTAATTATTTTATTTAAATTTGAATTCAATCTAAAATAATTTAAATTTGAAAACTTCAAATGTCCATAACCTTTTCATTTGAGCTCCATTTTTATCATATTATATGTGTAAATTGATCAGAATTTCACCATGAACGCAACGATAAATTTTTTGTAGTCAAATTCCAAATTTTACGAAATTTCCTTTTTTATCCCTACCCTAATTAATTGAATTTATCTTAATTTACTTATCTAATTAAGGTTGATTTTATAGGGTATTATAGTTTCCAAGATTATTAGCAAAACCACCTCTACAAATCGTGTCAGTATCAATAGGATTTGTCCAATGTAGACTTGCCATTTTCTGCTCAGTATTGGAGTAGTTCACCTATAACACCCTAGAAATTTAATAAAATATTTAAAGAAATTTAAATGGAAATTTAATAAGAAAAGTAAATTTAATTAAAATAAGGACTAAAAAGAAAATTTTCACAGACATCTAAATTTGGCTACGAAACCTACACCATTGCATTTGAAGTGATGTTGTAGATGTTTTCATATACTACACTTTGAAATAGGAGCTTATATGGAAAAGTTATGGACGTTGGAAGATTGGAAATAAAATGAATGAAATAGAAAAGAAAAAAATAATAATCAACATCCATAAGTCGACCCTAGGGGTGTGATGGCCGGCCGGTATTGGTCGATCATGGGTCATCTTAGGTCGACCCTAGGAGTGAAAATGTAGAAAAATGGAGCGTTGTTTGACAACTCTGATTGTTCCTTCATGGCTAAGCAGTTGATGAGTGTATGAGATAACAACATATATTCTCTAATCTAAATTTAATGGCCTAAATTATTTCCAACCCCTATAAATTCAAGTCTAACCTAACCCTAAAATCTACATAAAACTTTACTACAACAAAGTTTACCAAAATCGAACCTCTTCTCTAACCCAAAATCTTATTAAAAATCAAAATAAAATCAAACTAGAAGAATACAAGCAATCAGATCTAGAGGGAGAAGCAATTGGATCTAGAAGGAGCAAGCCGTGCTAACATACAAAGAAGCAATTCTCAAACAAAGCAAATAGGAAGAGCTTAGGTTTGAGGCGAATGGGAACAATTATTGTAGGATAATTATTACAGTTAGATTCAAAATATTTTAATTGATTTAAGGTGCTAGAAACCTAAATTGAAACATACAAAACCCTAAATTGAAATCTGTACGTTAAAATAGAAATTTCCAGTACACTTTAACAACATGAATTGTAGTTAAGCTTATACACCTCTTTTATAACTGAATTTGCAAACACTAAATCCGTAAGCATCGAATCAAATTGCAAATTGACATATAGACTAGTCGCCTAGTAATTAGGGTTCACTAATAGCTGCTAATAACTACAAATGACATGAGTTAAACGATAATGAACAATCGACAAAAATCAAATTGTAGAAAACCTTAATTTTAATATGCGACATGTCGACCTTGGAACCATAGCGGTCGACCGGAGGGGAACCATGGTAGACCGTTTGCAACGTAAAATGCGAGAATGAACCTCAGCCTAAGGCCCAAGTTTAAGATTAAAAATTATATAATTTTGTAAAAATATTATATTAATGGAGAATTGATTGTTTGAGCTTATTTTAGGCTATGTACACAAGCTAGAGACTATAATGAAGTCGGTTTCCTATTAAAGGACAATAGGTCATCGTGGTTTGGGTAATGGTTAAATACCCAAATAAGAGCTAAGAGTTGACTAGGTTGATGTATTTCACAGACACTCAGGGGGTGTTCCGTAGTGGACGCGCAACATTGATGGAGACATTGGGAGAGTGATCACGGTGCTAACTGGGGATTTCTAAGGACAATCAGGCCTGACATAACACAATAAGTGGCTATATAGTAGAAAGGAGCTCGGTACTAATGGGAGTCCTTGTACGCACGGTTTTAGCATGACATGGGTACATGTGGACGCCAGTGCTATACCATAAGAAGCATTTTGCCACTACGATCGTGAGGTGAATAGTGGGTGCATAGGATGAGTCACACAACAAGTTTGCATTACGTGAATCTCCCTCTCCAGCTGTAGTGATGATTATAGAGATTCATGAGAGAGCAGTTCCCATAGTAGAATGAGTGGAAAAAAGGATACGCATGAAATAAGCCCATACATGAATAGACAAATCTGATCCCTTGCACTATCGACCATTGGACTCCACGGAGTTAAAATGAAAGGCTTATTAGCAATGATGTATGGTTGTGCTTCAAGGACACACAATCTTTCTTCTTTACATGTAAAACATGGAGTCGTCATACTGAACACGTAGCTCGCCCTTAAGTTTTCATACACTATGATAATGTTCACTAACTACATAGTACGGTGGGTTAGAATCTAGAAAAAACCAACCAAGTAATCCGATCAAAAATCAACAGCCGCTTGCAAAACCTCACCCGGAGGTGCCATCACTCCATCTATTTCATTAGTTTCAAAAGTGCGGGGAGAGTACACTCCTGCATTTTTAGGCACGGATGTGAACTAGAAGGACCATTTTTTACATAGGAGGAGGAACTGGCTGAGAAGCAATCTGGGAAAGTTTAGGCAATTCAAGTATAGTCGCTGGTAACTTTCATGTAGAGTATTAGTCACCTAAACCACGTTATCAGCAACATCAACAACACATGTACTAGATACATTCTCACAAACACTAGTCTCACGCCATACCCATGACCACTAGGAATAACAGTGGCTAGTAGACGAGAGATAGGCGTTTTGCTCGCACCAGCCATATTACGTAGCCCAGAAACATGGGTAGAAATTGAATCGAAGTTATCAAGGGACACAGTAATTTCATGAATAGGGTTCGAATTTTTAGATCCAAAATTAGGCGAAAATGTTGCAACAACAAATGGGGATTTCAAAGGCGGGAGTAATTGGAGGGACGAAGGAGAAAGACTAGGCATGGTCGGAATAGAAGCAGCATCGTGTAAAGAAGTGACCATATCTAGTCGAAGAAAGCTCCTTATGAATAGAAAGCTTTGATATGTTGTGAGGCATGAAAGGAGAGGAAACAGAGTAAACTTGGGTCAAAGGAAACAAAAGAGGGGAGAAGCGGAGGACATAATCGCAGATGTATCAGTCGCTAGTGAAATAGTTAGTTGCCATTTTGTTTAGGCTTGGTAATGGTAACTGTGATGTATTTTATGGTTCTAATGGTTTATTTGTTACAATAGTATCATACAATATCAGTTCACGTAAAAAATTTCTCCAACAACTAAACCAACTTTAACCTATTCATGCATTACTTCAATATTTTGTGCATCTTTTAGATTCTAAACGACTGATGTGAAGTCAGTTCTGCACATATAGTACTATATAGCTGTTCTTAAATATCAATAAACAGTTTGAAGATTATTACAGTATTAATCAAATATTTTGAATATTCAAAAGAAAAAAAGAAAAAAACAAAAGAATGAAATGAATAACACAAAATTTTAATAAAATCAAAACCAGGTCAAGGATCACTAACTCACATATTGAGCGATAAGACATTCTAAACTGAGAATTTAAAGGTTTTGTGTTCGAACTCGAAGATATTAAAATGAGTGTTCAACTTAAATAAAAATTGCACTCTTACTCAATAATAATAATAGAAAACAATCGAAACTCAACTTTTATGTGATATACATCAAAACTAAGGCAATATATTCAACTAAAAAGAATTAACCTAAACATATTTCCATAGATTTAAAATGGTAGATTAAACATTATAGATGTAAATCCAAATGTAATTTAATTGGAACATATATTAGTTTATTTTAGATATAAAAATTATTAAATGTGTACACACAAATGTGACAATGTCATCAGACAAAACTTTATTCCATATTTAAAGAAATGGTGGTACACACAAACTTAACTCCAATTTTTTCCTTGAAATAAGAGCATGTTAGATCCTAGAAGAATAACCACCTCAATTTATTCAGAGTAAGAGTAATGCTAAATGCTGCTATATTTAATTGTCTGAACCAATATGACCGTACAACAATGGAGAAACCGACTATTTGGCTGCATAATTTTAAAAAAGAATATTTTACAAACTTGCATTAATTTTAACTTAACATCAAATGATAATATGATGGATTTTTTTTAAATTTAGGAAGTGAAATTGAATTTTAAAAATCTAAAAACATTAAATTTAAATTTGGATATTGAAATGCAAATTAGAAATTTGAATTAGAAAATTCAAAATCAAAGATTAGAATTTGAAACAACAAATAAAATTTAAAATTTCAAATTTGAAACTTGAGTTTGAAAATCTAAAGATTTGAAGTTTTCAGATTTAAATTAATTTAGTTTGAATTCAAATTCAAATGAGTATTTAATTTAGGGTTTGAATTTGAAAGATTAACTGTAGGATTAATTGGGGTTAAGTAACCGTCAAGTTAAATAGTTAATGTTAAAAGTTAATTAGGGAATAAAATAAAAGAGTAATGGAAACAAATCAGTGAACTCGAAATAGGAGTAAAGATCGACACCTCCAATCCCAAGCGGTCGACCCCTAGCAGTTAACTGGTCTATGGGGGGGTGGTTAATGCCTACTTTTGTAGCGTCTAATATTTTTTTAGCGTTAAACGCTCTAGATTTATCCGTTTTCACCTAACTTCATCCCATGGTTCTAGTACGTTTCAACTTCTATAAATAGGACCCTATCCTCTCCACTTTTTATTTATAGATATTTGGAAAATACCTCGAATCTCTGCCATTTTCTCTTCAGTTAGATTTATAAATTCAATTAGAAATTCAGGTAATGATTCTTATCCTTTTCTAATTATTCTTTTAATCCATTTTCTTCTCCTCTATCCTCTCTGAATTTAAAAAAACTATATACACCTATCCATCGCTCTCTCTCTCTGTGTATTAAAAGAAGGAGATCTGGAAAAGAGTTACTTTGGTTGAAAATCCATACAAGAGAAGCTAAGGATAATTTGTGAGTGGAAACCTTAGTATTTCTATTTTCGTAATTGATTAGTATATATCTATGGATTTGAATATGCCTTAGGGATTTTGGGATTGCGAAAAAAATAGATAAAATCCCCTGAAGTTCCTTTTTATTTTGAACGGTCAATTCTAGATGAAGATTCTCAATTATTTATGTTAATTTATAGGATTTATATTGTTCTGCAATTTCTGATAATTTCATTGTCTATTCCACTTCTCCTACTTCTTTGGCTTAAATTATAAGTTTCTAAGTAATAAAATAAGGGTTTAAAGTATGAATTCTATTCGTAGATTACACTACGTCCACACAAAATTTCTTCATTTATTTCTATGTAAAAGATGTAACAACCCGAAATTGAACCCATAATAATTAATTTATTAATTAATTAAATAATAAAATAACTTTGTGAAATTATCAGAATTAAGCCACGGAAGTTGCACCATTGTGTCTGTTGTAATTTTCTGGTCAATTTCCATATATAGAACTTTAGAAACCGGGCTAATATGACCAAGTTATAAAATAAACAAAATAAGCAGAAATATAACGAAAAAAAATATATGGTCAGGTCGACCGGCCGGCCGACCTGGGCAAGGGGGTGGTCGACCCGCCTTGTATTTTGGCAGGCGAATGAACGTTAATTCGTTCGAAAGAATTAGAGGCCTCGGAACACGTCATTTCACCCTTTAGTTTAATCAACCCGCCTTGTATTTGAGCAAGCGAACGAATGTTAATTTGAGCAAGCGAATGAACGTTAATCAGGTCGATCGGCCGGTTGGCCTGGACAAGGGGGCAATCAACCCGCCTTGTATTTGAGCAAGCGAACGAATGTTAATTTGTTCGAACGAATTAGAGGCCTCGGAACATGTCATTTGCACCCTTTAGTTTAATCCGGTCCCTCCGTTTCTACATCCGATGGCTCCTATTCAGCCTATGATGTGGTTGCATCCTATTCAATCTCCAAATCCAACGGTCCGAGATCCACTTCTACACATATAAATAGACCCCTAGACCTAACACTTTTTCTCATTCTAGGTTTTCTCCAATTGGGTTCACCTTTCTAGGAAGGACCCTAAACGGAATAATTTTTCCAAAGGAGAAAATCGTTATAAATTAAATTATTTTACAACTCAAAGTGGATCCGGGAAGACCAAAGGAAATGCTTAGGACTGGAGGTGAGTGATTGTAATTATTTTAAGATTTCTTTAAGTAATTTAAAATAATAGGGTTTCCAATAGGTATAGTTTTACTACGATTTTTGGAATATCCTTTTTCAGTAATTATTTACAGTTTTTAATTATCTTCAGTCTATTCAGCTATTCCTTTCAGTAATTTTAGTATTATTACTGTTAATTATAATTTATTACTGTTAAGCATAGCTTTTATTTATTTACAGTCTATTTACAGTATTTAAGTTTATTTACTGTTATTTATTTCTTATTTACATCTTTTCGACATTTTAGATTTTATGCAAGCGTCTATTCTCTTCATTCCCCTTTTCTGCGCGTATGGATTTTAATAAATTAAACGCGAATATGGATTTTATAAGTAAGAATATTAAATAAAGAAAATAAGATGTAAATTATAAAGACTGTAATAAATAATGGAATTGGACTGAAATTACGCCTAATTATAATTAATATTGGACTAATTAAAGATAATTGGCATAGTTATAACTTAGAATTATAACTAAATAAAGTAAAAGATGAAAGAAGCTTATTTTCACACTTTGACCTTGGGTTCAGTAATAAGCATGATTATAACGTAGGTTATAATAAGGAAAAGAACAGAATCGGGCTTATTTTAAGGTTTGGGTAAATTAATAAGCGTAGAAAGTAAAAATGGTAATAAAGGCTTATTTAAATAATTTATCTAAGTTAATAAGCAAAAATGAAAGTAGGATCTATACCAAATACCATTCCCTAGGGCATGCTTATGCTAAGAATGGTAGTAATTGGTCAAATAGAAGTCCAAATCATGGGGATTTTGATAAGAGGTGCAACTAGATATCGTTTGGATGAAGGGCCAGTACCAACAGCATTTCCCCTATTTTTCTATGGACACACGGTGATCTCGCATTAGCCTGAAGTGAGATGAGGGGCACACTATGCTGGACGTTGGAGGTAATAAAAAGACCCAATAGGTGGAGCAAAAGGTAGCATAGGCATGGTGGCAGTTACGTGTGCGACTTCCATTCGGGTGGTCAGTAATAGGTATGAGTTCCAAGCGCTTAGTATGTTGTCTTAGTAGACACCATTGCCTTCTGTGTAGGGAGCTATATATGTCGTCTGGATCTACAGTAGTTTCTCTCTGTGTCTTCCGTAGATACCATTGGCTAATGTGTAGGGAGTTATATAGCGGCTGGTCCAAAGTAAGGTCTATGGAGTAGCAGGCCGATCAAAACGGGTAGAATTAGGGTCACATCCTAATTACAAGATTAGGAATTAAGCCTAACTAAATCAGAACAAGTGTAAGCAATCAAAGTTAACCTATCTTGATTAATATTTAAATGTATTTATTTCCAGTTTATCTCTTTTCTATTTCCTTTGTTGTCCTCATTTATGCTAGAACTGTTGTAGAGTCTTTTACTTTTATCTTTCTTAAAGACTCTAGTAATTACTATCATTCACTAGACTTTTGGTCTGACCCAGTCCTCTATTTCCCCCCTTTTCCCCCTTAGGCAATCAAGGAAGAAACTAGTAGATTGCTGCAACTTGGAGCTCTTCTTAGAGGAGACTTCTTCTATGTACTTCTTTTATTTTCAGCTGTTGTTCTTATATGCACTGGTTTATTTATGTGGGATATTACGCACTCTAATTTTGAGACTATGAAATTTTATTTCATAAGACATGATGGGTTTTGAATGTTGTATTTGGCATTTGACTTATTTATGAATTAATCCTGAAGCTTTGTTTTAATTAAAGACTTATTTAGTTTCCGCTGTTTTGACCTATTTTTGTCTTGTGAATCTTAGTCATTGTTAGTTTCAGTTATACCTACAATGCACCACGCCTTTTAATGTCTCCTTCTGGGTATATTAAGGGGTGTGGGGGGTGTTTCACTTGGTATTAGAGCCTAAGGTTACAGGATTCCAAAATTTTATTTTGAAAGTAAAGTTTTTTTTTTCAAAATAACTTGTTTTAAAAGTATTTTTCAGAAAAGAATTTAGAAATGATTTTAAGTATAAAAGAACTTTTCTAAAAATCCCCTCATACGTCCAGTTAAATCTCCCTTTGACTCTTCCCTAAACTATCCTTTTCTTTTCGTAGAATGGCTGATGCCCCGAACCCTCCGGAGGGCATTCCAGTCCCAGCCTGATTTCATAGGTACTTACAAGCCATGACTCTAGAGGTGCACGGGCCTGCGCCCAATCCTGCACCAGTGGGTGGGAATCCCATCAACCCACCTGCCACCATCAATTTCTCTAAGCTTTGTAAAGATTTTGCGAGTTTGGGTGGGAAGACTTTTTCTGGCAAGGAGACTTTTGTGGAGGCAAGAGCATGGCTTAGGGACATAGAGAAGATTTTTGGTCTTTTAGGATTGGATGGTCAATAGCGAGTTCAGCTAGCCGCTTGGCAACTGAAGGAGGAGGCATCTTATTGGTGGGAGGTGATCGAGTTAGAGGGAAGGAATATTACTTGGGACGGATTTTGGGAGCGATTCAATAGGAAGTTTCTATCTCAGGCAGAAGAGGGTGTTCAGCTGGAGAAGTTTATCAATTTGGAGTAAGGGAGTTTGTCGGTCAAGGAGTACATCAATCAATTCAATGAACTGTCGTGGTTTGGTATGGACTTGGTGAACACGACGCACAAGAAAGCTATGAAGTTTGCGAAGGAATTGAATCAACCCTTTCAGGGATTATGCTAGCTCATGTACCGGTGGGAGCTACTTTTGAGTCTTTGGTCGAGATGGCACTTATGTCGGATACAGTCAAGGAAGGAGAGGCTAAAGAGGAAGTTAAGTTAGAAGTCATATGCGGATAGACGGAGGAGAGACTTAGAGTTTAAGGTTGGAGACTTAGTATTTATCAAAGTATCCCCGCTTAGGAAGGTGGTAAGATTCAGATCAAATAGAAAGTTAGCCCCTAGATTTGTTGGACCATTTCCTATCACAGAGAGAGTTGGGAAGATGGCCTACCAAGTGAAGCTACCAGAGAGGCTCATAGGAGTACACGACGTTTTCCATGTTTCGCACTTACTAAAGTGATTACATGACTCGGCGGAGGTTGTAGAGCCTAGTCAGTTAAAGGAGGTGGAGGTAGAAAGGGAAGCTTCTATATCCCTATGATGATTGTTGGAAGAGATATCAAGCGACTAAGGAATAAGGAGGTTCCACTAGTAAAGGTGTAATGGGGAGATGATGTTGCAGACGCCACTTGGGAAGCAGAAGAGAAGATTCGTACTTCCTATCCTCGTCTTTTTGATGGTAAGTTTTAGAATTCCTTTTTCCATCTTTAGATTTGAATAGGTTCTTTCCTTTATTATCCTTTGGGAGGGTAGAACTTAGGATTTAACCTATGGATGGTAGGATTTGATGTAAACATGTTAATAGAACATGTTATGAATGATGTATGCTAGTGGTTGCTACTGTTTGCTAGTGGATGCTATGGACGCATATAGGTACACTAGGCACTATTATTCCTTAGGGATCGGCCTAACTAGGACACTAGAGCATATGCATATGGATGTGTGCGCATTTTTATTTTATTTCCATCGTTGCTATAAATGGATGTTTATCACTTGATTGTTGCATTTGGGTGATGTTTGTAGCACGCACATAGAACTATCAGTTATCATTAGGAAATTTTTGCATTCATTTGGATACATGGCATGGACATGATTGCATAGAAAGGAGGTCAACTGAATCAGAGGAGCGCCTAATCTTTTGCATTAGTTAGGGACATTTACACTACACTAATGCATAAGTATCATAGAGTGCATTAGAAAAACTTAAGGACAATGGATGAATGGTTGATAATTGAGTACTTGGTTGTAGAATTGGATGAAAACATTTAGTACATTCTTCTATCCTTAGAGATTTCGGGGACGAAATCCCTTAAGGAGGGGAGAATGTAACATCTCAAAATTTATCCCGTAATAGTTAATTTGTTAATTAATTAAATAATAAAATAACTTTGTGAAATTATCAGAATTAAGCCACGGAAGTTACACCATTGCATCCGTGGTAATTTTCTGGTCAATTTCCATATATTGAACATCAGAAACCGAGCTAATATGACCAAGTTATAAAATAAACAAAATAAGCAGAAATATAACGAATATATATATATATATATATATGTATATATATATATGGTCAGGTCGATCGGCTGGTTGGCCTGGGCAAGGGGGCAATCAACCCGCCTTGTATTTGAGCAAGCGAACGAATGTTAATTTGTTCGAACGAATTAGAGGCCTCGGAACATGTCATTTGCACCCTTTAGTTTAATCCGGTCCCTCCGTTTCTACATCCGATGGCTCCTATTCAGCCTATGACGTGGTTGCATCCTATTCAATCTCCAAATCCAACGGTCCGAGATCCACTTCTACACATATAAATAGACCCCTAGACCTAACACTTTTTCTCATTCTAGGTTTTCTCCAATTGGGTTCACCTTTCTAGGAAGGACCCTAAACGGAATAATTTTTCCAAAGGAGAAAATCGTTATAAATTAAATTATTTTACAACTCAAAGTGGATCCGAGAAGACCAAAGGAAAAGCTTAGGACCAGAGGTGAGTGATTGTAATTATTTTAAGATTTCTTTAAGTAATTTAAAATAATAGGGTTTCCCATAGTTGTAGTTTTACTACGATTTTTGGAATAGCCTTTTTAAGTAATTATTTACAGTTATTAATTATTTTCAGTCTATTCAGCTATTCCTTTCATTAATTTTAGTATTATTTCTATTAATTATAATTTATTACTGTTAACCATAGCTTTTATTTATTTACAGTCTATTTACAATATTTAAGTTTATTTACTGTTATTTATTTCTTATTTACATCTTTTCAACGTTTTGGATTTTATGCAAGCGTCTATTCTCTTCATTCCCCTTTTAGTCATGTATGGATTAGAATAAATTAAACGTGAATTTGGATTTTATAAGTAAGAATTTTAAATGAAGAAAATAAGATGTAAATTATAAAGACCGTAATAAATAATGGAATTGGATTGAAATTGAGCCTAATTATAATTAGAATTGGACTAATTAAAGATAATTGGCATAGTTATAACTTAGAATTATAACTAAATGAAGTAAAAGATGAAAGAATCTTATTTTCACACTTTGACCTTGGGTTAAGTAATAAGCATGATTATAACGTAGGCTATAATAAAAAAAGAACAGAATGGGGCTTATTTTAAGGCTTTGGGTAAATTAATAAGCGTAGAAAGTAAAAATGGTAATAAAGGCTTATTTAAATAATTTATCTAAGTTTATAAGCAAAGATGAAAGTAGGATCTATACCAAATACTATTCCCTAGGGCACACTTATGCTAAGAATGGTAGTAATTGGTCAAATAGAAGTCCAAATCATGGGGATTTTGATAAGAGGCGCAACTAGATATCGTTTGGATAAAGGGCCAGTACCAACAGCATTTCCCCTATTTTTCTATAGACACACGGTGATCTCGCATTAGCCTGAAGTGAGATTAGGGGCACGCTATGATGGACGTTGAAGGTAATAAGAAGACCCAATAGGTGGAGCAAAAGGTAGCATATGCATGGTGGCAGTTACACGTGCGACTTCCATTCGGGTGCTTAGTAATAGGTATGAGTTCCAAGCGCTTAGTATGGTGTCTTAGTATACACCATTGCCTTCTGTGTAGGGAGCTATATATGTCGTCCGAATCTACAGTAGTTGCTCTATGTATCTTCCGTAGATACCATTGGCTAATGTGTAGGGAGTTATATAGCGGTTGGTCCACAGTAAAGTCAATGGAGTAGCAGGCCGATCAAAAAGGGTAGAATTAGGGTCAGATCCTAATTGCAGGATTAGGAATTCAACCTAACTAAATCAGAACAAGTGCAAGCAATCAAAGTTAACCTATCTAGAGCAATATTTAATCGTATTTATTTCCAGTTTATCTCTTTCCTATTTCCTTTGTTGTTCTTATTTATGCTAGAACTGTTGTAAAGTCTATTACTTTTATCTTGCTTAAAGACTCTAGTAATTACTATCATTCACCAGACTTTTAGTCTGACCCAGTCCTCTATTTCCCCCTTTTTCCCCCTTAGGTAATCAAGGAAGAAGCTAGTAGATTGCTGCAGCTTGGAGTTCTTCTTGGAGGAGACTTCTTCTATGTACTTCTTTTATTTTCAGCTGTTTTTCTTGTATGCACTGGTTTATTTATGAGGAATATTACGTACTCTGATTTTGAGACTATGAAATTTTATTTCATAAGACACGATGGGTTTTGAATGTTGTATTTGGCTTTTGACTTATTTATGAATTAATTCTAAAGCTTTGTTTTAATTAAATACTTATTTAGTTTTCGCTGTTTTGTCCTATTTTTGTCTTGCGAATCTTCGTCTCTGTTAGTTTCAGTTATACCTACAACGCTCCATGCCTTTTAATGTCCCCTTTTGGGTATATTAAGGGGTGTAAGGTGTTTCAAAAGGGGAGTTGAATAGAATATGAAGTTGGATTGCAATTCTTATTATTTCGACTATTCCATTGGATTGATGTAATAAATTAGTTTTATATTTTTATACATCTATGTATTGCAGCTTTGGATATGAATATTGAAACCTTGGAAATTTGAAGGGAAAGACTTGTATTAGTACTATGGTTAAAAGAACTGACATTTGATGCTAGTTTAGAGCATATAAACCACATGCTTAAAATTTATTAGGCGCGAATATATATATATATATATATTTCTATTAGCTAATAAGCATATAATTATAGCGTATAATTATGTAGTTAGTTAGGTAGTAAATGTTATTAAATTCCCCTTTTAGGAAGGTAGTTGATATTTTAAGGATAATAAGGAAGATTCCTTATAAGGCCTTATTTATGGGATAATGAGATGAGAGACAGAGAGTGTGTGTGTGTACGTATATATATGGAGGATATTTAAATCATGGCTAAGTCATAGGGATGCATGCTCAATAGAGTTGCACGACAAAAGTCTGGCCTTCATTTTGTGGGTACCAGTAGCTGTGTACACTTTCTATTGACGCGAGACGTCTCCTATGATAAATATTAGTGGAGATGTGAGGTTATTCCAAAATTTTGAAGGGTAAACCTGCCCACTTAATCTGGCTACCAGTTTCTATGAATAATCAGACCAATTTGAGACGTCATTATAAGTATGGGTCATAATACGAAGGGCCTACATTAGGGTCTTGAGATATTAAGTGGTTGTTTAAAGGGCTGCCTCTTTTCCCCAAATGAAGTATTAAATGGCGAATGGGCTAGTTATTAGGCACGTTAGGTGGTATTTCGATAGGGGTTCGCTTTGGAATAAGGTATTAAGTGATTGATTAAGGGTATGCCTTTCCAGAAAGAAGTATTAAGTAGCTCGAGAGATTCCATATGATGTCATCTTGATAGTTATCATTAAGGGGTCCGCCCTGGGAATAGGTACTAAATGATGGGGTTTACCTCAATTGAGGTCTTAAATGGCTAGAGTCTACCTATTTTCCCATAAAAGATATTGGGTGGCTTGGATACAATCTCTTGCTTTATTATATATTTATGACATGGGATTTGGGTTATGGGATTTAGAAACCTGTTTTGGGAATGGAAGGTATTAAGTGGTTGATTGTGGACCCTCCTCTTTTCCTTATAAGAAGTCATAAATGGTTTTATGGACATATTCTTATTTTAAAATATACTGCCCAAGTACTGAATGGTAAGACTCAAGGTTTTTATTCATCAAATATTTGTTGTTTTGACTCTCTCCTCATCAAGGACGGAGTGATGCTGGTGACAATGATCGAAGGTGGAGTGACTTAAACTTGTGGCATTTATTATTATCTTTTACGGTATTTTTATGTTGTACACTTGTATTTGAACAAATAATATAACAGATCTTATGTAATGTTATATGATGTTTTGTATTATGACATTTCAAATGGTTTTGAAATAAATGGGTATAGTTTGATATTATATTTTATTCTGTCCGTTGTGACTTTTGAAAGAATATATTGCGTTGTATCGTTACTTCTTTTTCCAACCAACAGCCAGCCTTAGAATGGACCTATATTTCAATGGGCTTTTTTTGGGTTGAAATTTAGGCCTATTTCGGGGTGGGTTGTTACATTTGGGTGGCGTACTTGTTATTTTTTAAAAGGTTTTTCCAAAAGGATTTTCAAAAATTCTTACTACATATATGTGTATGTGTGTGTGTGTATATCTATACGCCTATTTCTTTGAACATACACGTGCACATTAGGCAGCCATTTTTCCTTCGGCGTATAACACTATATTAGGAAATCATCGCTAAAGATTTAACTTACAGATGGTTGATATGACTGATAATCAATCTTCTTCCAAAGCCCTAGCCCATGGAAGACCTCCCATTCGTGGAATACCCGAATGGTTTAGACATTATCTTAGGAATAGTGATTAATTTCCTATTCCTCCAACTACACCGATGGCACCTACTACCCCACCTATCGATGCTGCACCCCGTTCTGTTGACTTCCCTAAGTTGTGTAAGGACTTTCTTAATATGGGAGGGAAGACATACTCTGGAACTGAAGGACATCTAGAAGCTAAAGCATGGGTTAATGACTACGAGAGGATATTTAGAGAGCTTAGTTGGGAAGATTGGCTAAAGAGGAGGATGGCTGCTTTGCACCTCAAAGGAGAAGCCTTAGATTGGTGAAATTTGGTGATGGAGGAAAACACCGTAAGGATTTTCTTATGGAAGGAATTCAAGAATAGATGTGAGATAATTTTTATGTCTAGGGCAAAAGTGAGTCTACAACTAAAGAAATTCATTTAGCTTAGGCAAGGTGACCCCACTCTTAAGTAATACATAGCTAAGTTCACAGAGTTGGTTAAATTTGGGATGAGCTTGATCAATACACCCATGAAAAAGACCATGAAGTTTGCGAAGGGTCTAAATTCCCCCGTCGAGAGAAATATTGTTGACCCAAGTACTCATTGGTGCCTCGTAAGAGATGTTAGTGGACATGGCAATGCTACACGTGGCCAATGTAGATGATAAGGAAGCGGAAAAGGAGAAGGCTACACCTACCCAAAAGTAGAGAGGGTCCAAGAAGGGAAGCTTTTGGGATAATAAGAAGTCAAAGGGTAAATTTAAGAAGGATGGTGAGCGGTGCAAGCGACGCCAGAAAAAAGGCCATGAAGTTAAAGATTGTAGGGTGAGTCTGATGAAGGAAGCTTTTAAAAGGAAGTGCTTTAATTTCCACGAGGAAGGGCGTCTCAAGAATCAATGCCCTAAGTTGGCAAAAGAAGGATCAAGTGGATAAGCTTATGCTATTGAAGTCTTGCCTTTTGCAAGTAGACCACCGAGATACCAAGGGAAGGCAGCATTAGAAGGTATAACTCTTATTTCTGGGGTAATAATTTGATACCCTATTTGATTCAAGGGCATTGCATTCCTTTATAACTAGGAATGTAGTAAAATTTTTAAACTTTCAAACCCAGATTGTCACCAACCCAATGGCGATCTCTAATCCTATTGGGGGTTCGACACATCACTCTTTTATTTGCAACGACCTAGTGTTGGACATATGCGGCATTGATTTCATATGTAATGCATACGCTCTAAATTTTAGGGAGTATGGACTTATCTTGGAAATGGATTGATTAGCATATTATAGAGAAATTCTTGATTGTGATAGGAGGTTTGTACGTTTAAGAAGTTGTGGAGGCCGTGACCTAGAAATTCATTGTACACCCTAAGATTTAGTTGAGTTAACCCATCTATAGTAACTAAGTCTATCTGTTGTTCGAGAACCATCATCTGTATCTGTAGTTTGTGAATTTTTTGATGTATTTAAGGAAGTCTCGGGTCTCCCACCCCATAGGTAGATTGGGTTCTGAATAGATTTAGAGAAGGACGCAAGGCCAGTCGCCCCACCTTTAAGACACATGGCCCCCAAAGGAAGAAAGGAATTGGATAAGCAAATCTCTGAGCTATTAAAGAAAGGATTCATCCATAGGAGTACTTCAGAGTGGGGAACCCATGTTGTTTTCGCCACTAAGGCAGATGGTTCTTTGAGACTTTGCGTCGACTATAGGGAATTAAACAAGTTGACAAGGAAGAATAGGTACCCTTTACCTAGGATAGATGACTAATTCAATCAGCTTGGAGGATCTATAGTCTTTTTTCAATTAGACTTAGAACTAGATTCCATCAGTTGAGGATTACTGAAGAAAGCAAATTGAAGACTGCATTTCACACACTAGATGTACTCTATGAATGAGAAGTGATGCCTTTTGGATTGATGAACACCATAATATACTTTATGGATTTGATGAGTAGGGTATTTAAGAGGCAACTTAATAAATTCATTGTCGTTTTCGTTGATGATATTTTGGTTTTCTCCAAGAACAAAGAGGAGCATGAGGATCACATAAGAGAGGTATTAGGAACCTTAAGAAAGCAAGGATTGGAAGTAGACCCCGCCACAGCGGAAGCTGTTTAAAAATGGAAGACTCCTAGGAATGCAATGGAGGTTAGAATTTTTATCGAGTTGGCAAGCTACAATAGAAAGTTCATCGAGAACATTGCAAGAATAGTAGCCCCTTTAACTCAATTGACTAAGAAGAATCTAATCTTTTCTTGGGACAATAGATGCACTAAGGCATTTGAGAAGCTTAAGGAGTCATTGACTAGTGCACATGTGCTTACTATTCTAGATGGAGCCAAACTATTTACAGTTTTCACTGATGCTTGTGGCACAAGGTTAGGAGTAGTTCTAATGTAAGGAGGAAAAGTAGGTGCTTATGCTAGTAGGAAACTGAAGGATCATGAAAAAAGATATCCAGTTCACAACTTGGAGTTAGTAGTTACCGTCTTTTCCTTGAAGATGTGGAGGCATTATCTTTTAAGAGAACGGTTTAAGTTATTCACTGACCATAAATCACTCAAACACCTTATTTTTCCAAAAAGATTCAAATTTTAGGCAGCAGAAATGGATAGACTATATAGCATTGTTTGACTTTAGTATTCAGTCACCCATGGAAAAGGGAATCTAGTTGCTAACGCCCTTAGTCGAAGGCATGCTACTCTAAGTGCTATATATGAATAGAGGCAGTTGGAGTTCCTCTCAAATTTTAACTTCCAACCGCAAACAGAACCCACCCAAGGCTTTTTGGCAGTTATAGAGATTAGATCAGCCTTGATGGACGGCATAAGGTTTGAGCAAGTGAAGGATGAAAAGTCAGTAGAGATTTTGGAGAAGTTGAGAAAAGGAGAGCATTTTCCCCATGCTAGTAGGTATTCGGTTGATGAGAAGGAATGCTTAAAAAGAGGGATGCCTTTGTGTCCCTATGGTTGATAGTTCATTGAGAGAGGTGCTTATGGAGTGTCACAACTCAAAAATGACCATTCACCCCAGAGGAGATAAGATGCTCAAGGATATGAAGAGAATTTTCTTTTGGCATGGAATAGGGAAGAGTGTAGCTAAGTTTTTTGCTAAGTGCTTGACATGTCAGAGAGTAAAAGCTGAGCAAGTGAAGCCTGGTGGATTACTATTACCTTTGAAACTTCCAACTTGGAATTGGGAACACATTTCGATGGATTTTGTGGAAGAGTGGCCTAGAATTTAGAGGGTAATGAAGCTATTTGGGCTGTTGTGGATAGACTCACTAAGCGTGCCCATTTTATCCCAGTTAGGAAGAATCGAACTTCCACTTCTCTCGCGCAAATCTATATCAAGAAGGTAGTTCAGTTACATAGAATTCGTGTGAGTATAGTTAGTGATAGGGACCCCTTGTTTACTAGTGAGTTTTGGTGGAACCTACATGCAGCTTTGGAACTTCTTTGAATCTCAGCACTACATATCACCCACAAACTGATGGTCAAACAGAGAGGGTAAATAGGATTTTGGAAGACTTGTTGGGGGCTTGTGTTTTGGATTTCGAAGGACATTGGAAGCAGCACCTACCATTGGTCGAGTTCGCGTATAATAATAGTTATCAAGCAGTGATTGGTATGATCCTTTTGAAACACTATATGGGAGGCCATGCAAATCCCAAAGTTATTGATAGGAAATCACTAACAAACTGTTACTCGGACCTGATTAAATCGTGATACCATGGAAAAAGTTAAGTTGATCAGACAATGAATGAAGGCAGCCCAAGATTGTCTGAAATCTTATGTGGATAGAATAAGGAAAGAGCTTGAGTTTGAAGTCGGAGATATGGAATTCGTTAAAGTCTCCCCTGTTAGAAAAGTGGTTAGGTTTGGTAAGTCTAAAAATTTGGCACCTAGACTTGTTGGACCATTCAGAGTTTTGAAAAGGATAGGAAAACTTGCTTATCGCGTGGAGCTTCTTGACAGATTTCCACAAGTCCACAATGTTTTCCACATTTCTCAGCTTAGGAATTACCTTCGTGACACCGCTATTAAAGTTGAGCCAGTTCAATTAAGGGAATTAGAAACAGAGCTAATAGTGCCCCATGCCATTGCACGCATCATGGAGCATGGAACTAGGAGACTCCGCAATAAAATAATTAGGTTGCTCCGAGTACAACGGGGAGGCAACTCGGCAGAAAGCATATGGGTAACCGAGGAGAAGATAAAGGTCACTCAACCAGAGCTTTTCACCAGTAAATTTTCTCTCCATAATTAGGATTTTGGTTGCATCCTAGTTGCAAGATACGATGGTAAGAGATGGTTGCCACACTTTTTCCCAATAACTTTACACTAATGTAGAAATTTTTATGCATGTTTATAGTATTTGCATACATATTTGCATGACATGATTACAAACCCACGCTAGGATTGAGCTAATTTTAGTATGTCAGTTGTACATAATCACATTGTACTTTGGTTGAGTAGATGGTTGTATAGGTAACTTGGTTGTGTAAAATGGATGTTATTGAAGGTTACAATATTCACCCCTTGAAAGATTCCAGAATGAAATCCTTTTTAAGAGAGGAAAAATTTGACAACCCATAAAATCAACCATAATAAAATTGAGTGAATTGAATTAAATAAGGTAGGGTTGAAAATGGAAATTTTATAAAACCATGAAAGCAATTCCGTTGCAGTCATGGCGAAATTCTAATCTATTTCCAAATATAATATGCCAAAAATGGAGCTCAAATGAAGAAGTTATGAGCATTAGAAATTTTTAGATTTAAATTAAATTAGTTTGAATTCAAATTTAAATGAGCATTTAATTTAGGATTTGAATTTAAAAAATTAACTATATGATTACTTAGAGGTTAAGTAACTATTAAGTTAAACAGTTAACGTTAAAAGTTATTTATGAAATAAAATAAATGAGCAACGGAAACAAATTAGTGCACCGCAAATAGGAATAAAGGTCAACACTTCGGATCCCATGCGGTCGACCCAGGGTGGTCAACCAGTCTATGAGTGGCCATCGACCCATACTTAGGTGGTAGCTAGGGTTTTTTCAGTGTTAAAATGCTCTAGATTTAGCCATTTTCACCTAACTTCATCCTACGGTTCCGGTGCGTTTCAACTGCTATAGTATTTGGGAAATACCTCGAACCATTGCCAATTTCTTTCTTCAGTTAGATTTTGAAATTCAATTAGAAATTTAGGTAAGGATTCTAATCCTTTTCTAATTATTCTTTTAATCTATTTTCTTCCCCTCCAACCTCTCTGAATCTAACAAAATTATAGATATACCTATTCTTTGCTATGTTTATATATATCAAAAGAACGAGAGATGGAAACGAGTTGCTTTGGCATTGCAAATCCATACAAGAGAAGCTAGGGATAATTTGTGAGTGGAAACTTTAGTATATTTATTTCAACAACTGATCAGTATATATTTATGGATTTGAATATGCCTTAGGGATTTTGGGATTGCGAAAAAAATAGATAAAATCCTCCAAAATTCCTTTTTATTTCGAAGTGTCAATTCTAGATGAAGATTCTCAATTATTTATATTAATTTGGTGGGATTTATATTGTTCTGCAATTTTTGATAATTTCATAGTCTATTCCACTTCTCCTCCATCTTTGATTCAAATTATGAGTTTTCGGTAATAAAATAAGGGTTCAAAGTATGAATTCTATTTGTAGTTTACACCACTTATTCCACACAAAATTTCTTCATTTATTTCTATGTAAAAAAGGATTTTAATAGAATATGAAGTTAGGATTGCAAGTCCTATTGTTTAGGATATTCCATTGGATTGATGTAATAAATAAGGTTTCCACTTTTGCATGTCTATGAATTGCAGTTTTGGATATGAACATTTAATCTTTTGTTATAGATATTGAAATCTTGGGAATTTAAAGGGAAAGATTTGTATTAGTATTATGGTTAAAAGAATTGGCATTTAACGCTAGTTTAGAGCGTATAAACCACATACTTAGAATTTATTAGGCACGAATATATATTTATTTCTATTACCATAATAAATGTATAATTATGGCATATAACTTCGCAGTTAATTAGGTAGTAATTGTTATTAATTTCCACCTTTAGGAAGGTAATTTATATTTTAAGGCGAAATAAGGAAGATTCCTTTTAAGGCCTTATTTATGAAACATTGAGATGAGTATTATATGTATGTATGGAGGATATTTAAATTATGGCTAAGTCATAGGGATGCCAGGTCAGTATAGTTGCATGATAGAAGTCTACCCTTCATTTTGAGGGTACCAACAGTTGTGTAAACCTGCCCAATTAATCTGGCTGCCAGTTCCTACAAATATTCGGACCGATGCGAGACGTCATTATAAGTATGGGTCATAATACGAAGGGCCTACTTTAGGGTCTTAAGGTATTAAGTTGTTTGAGGGCCTACGTCCTTTCCCCAAATGAAGTATTAAATGGCCAAGGGGCTAGTTATTAGGCACATTAGGTGGTATTTCGATAGGGGTCTGCTTCGGGATAAGGTATTAAGTGACTGATTGAGGGTCCGTTATTTCATAAAGAAGTATTAAGTGGCTCGAGAGATCATATTTGCTAGATAGTTACCATTGAGGGGTCTGCCTTGGGAATAGGTATTAAATGATGGGGTCTGCCTCAGTTGAGGTCTTAAATAACCAGATTCTACTTATTTTCCATTAAAGTTCTTAGGTGGTTTGGGTACTATCTCTCGCATTGTTATATATTTATGACGTGGGATTTGGGTTATGAGATTTAGAAACCTAATACGGGAATGGAAGGTATTAAGTGGTTGATTGTGGACCCTCCTCCTTTCTTATAAGAAGTATTAAATGCTTTTATGTACGTAGACGTATTCTTATTTTGAAATATACTGCCCAAGTACCAAAATGGTAAGGGTCGAGGTTTCTATTCACCGGACGTTTGTTGTTCTGATTCCCTCCTCATTACAACATAGGTTAAGGATGGAGTGACGATGGTGATGATGCTCGAAGGTGGAATGGTTTAAGCTTGTGGTAATTATTATTATCTTTTAATATATTTTTATGCTGTACCCATGTATTTGAACAGATGATGTACCAGATCTTATGTGATATTTATATGATGTTTTGTACTATGACATTTCAAATGATTTTGAAATAAATGGGTTCAATTTGATATTATATTTTGTTCCATTTGTTGTGAGTTTTGAAAGAATAGTTTTTTCTCTATACTGTTACTTCTTTTTCCAAACAACAGCCAGCCTTAGAATGGATCTAATTTTCGATGGGCCTTTTCTATGTCGAAATCTAAGCCTATTTCGAGGTGGGTTGTTACATTTTGGATGTTGGATAAATCAATCAAAACTAATATAGTGTAATTTTCGTGTCTTTCACCTCACCAAATTAGTGGCTTTTGATCATTTTTAAATTTTCTTCCAACTTTACATTTCTTAAAACTATTATTTTAAATACTCCAATTTTGGATTTTATGTTTTCTACTTTAAAGGAATTATTGAAAATATACTATTGTATTGCATGACAAATGAATAGTTTTTTCTAATGAAATTAGAAAGTTGTTAATCTGTTAATTTTAACCATCACTTATTTTAATATCTAATTTTTATTTTTTATTTTCTAATTGAATTTGACATTATTTAATATGTTTCCTTTTATTCTAAGATATAGTTTATTATGGATCAGTGATATAACCTTTAAAATCCAAGTTTTCTTATTTTTAAAACTTGCTTATTGTTTAATTTTTAGTGTAACATATATTTCAAATTTGGAAACAAGTCTAATTTCATCATTTTAAGATGGTATGTGTTGGGCCAGAAATTGACACAATACCCCAATGAATCAAAAAACAAGAACAAACAAAGTAAAATCGAAATAAAATATCCTGAACACATGGTATTTTATGTGGTTCGACCTCAAATCACTGTAATGTTACAAATATAGAAAACAAAGGAAATCCGAGTTTTATAGTACTTTGTGGCAAAGTTAGATAAGAGAAGAAATTAGGGATTCCAAAAGCACTAGAATTCCTTTCTACGTTGCTCTAACACTGATATTTATAGGCGAATCCATCCACCAGAGTTGCTAGCTCGCAGAAGACCAGGTAAGAACCCAGATCCATGCGATCAGGATGGAAGAAAGAATAAACCTTGTAATAAAAATCAACTCAATACCGACCACAATCATGTCGGTACTAACCATATTTATCCCCATTACTCTACTTTTTCTTCATACTTGTTATGTCTTCAAGTTTCCAAGCTTCATTGTCAAAACTATCCCTACAAATCATGTCGGTATCGTTAGGATTCGTTCAATGGGTGACTTTCCTTTTTCTACAAAATATTGGACTAGTTCACCTATACCACCCCGCAAATTTAACAGAAGATTTAACAGAAATTCAAATAGAGATTTAATAAGAAAAGTAAATTTAATTAGAGCAAGGACTAAAAATAATTTTTTTACAAACTTTCCAATTTGGCTACGAAACCTGCAATATTGCATTTGTAGCAATTTTCTAGGCGATTTTCATATATAATACTTTGAAATTAGAGCTAGTATGGAAATGTTATGGGCTTCAGAAGATTGGGAATAAAATAAATAAAATAGAAAAGGAAAATAAATAAAATAGAAAAGAAAAAAATACTCAACATCCATAAATTGACCCTAGGGATGTCATCGTCGACCGGTATAGGTCGATCATGGGCCATCTTAGGTTGACCCTAGGAGGGAAATGTAGAAAAATGGAGCGTTGTTTGATGACTTTAGTTGCTCCTTCGTGGCCAAGCAATTGATGAGTGTATGAGATAATAGTAAATATTCTTTAACCTAAATCAAATGGCTTAAACAGTTTTCCAACCCATATAAATTCTAGCCTAACATAACCCTTAATTCTGCGTAACACTTTACTGTAACAAAACTTTACCAAAATCCAACCTTTCCTCTAACCCCAAATCTTCCTAAAAATCAAAAAAAAAAATCAACCCGGAAGAACACAAGCAATTGGATCTAGAAGGAGCAAGCGGTGCTAGATACGGAGAGGCAATTATTAGGCAAAGCAAATAGGAAGAGCTTTGGCTTGAGGCGAGTGAGAACAATTTTAGTAAGATAATTATTATAGTTAGATTCAAAATATTTTAATTGATTTAGGGTATAGGTACCTAAATTGAAACATGCAAACCCTAAATTGAAATCTGCAAGTTAAAATAGAAATTTCCAATACAATGTTAATGACATGAATTCAGTTAAGCTTATACACATCTTTTACAATTGAATTTGCAGACCCTAAATCTGTAAGCATCAAATCAAATCGCAAATTGACAAATAGACTGGTTACCTAGTAATTATGGTTCACTAATAACTGCAAATGACATTAGTTGAATGATAATGAATGATCGACAATAATCAAATTGTAGAAAACCCTAATTTTAATACACGACCGGTGGACCCTGGAACCCTAGCGGTCGATCGATAGCAGTCGACCAGAGGAAAATAATGGTCAACCGTTCGCAATGTAAAATGCGAGAGTGAACCTCGACCTAAGGCCCAAGTTAAAGATTATATATTATATAATTTTGTAAAAAATTATATAAATGGAGAATTAATTGTTTGAGCTTATTTTGGACTATGTACATATACTAGAGACTGTATGGAAGTCAGTTCCATATCAAAGGACAATAAGTCATCGCGGTTTGTGTAATGGTTAAATACCTATTGACTAGGGCGATGTATTTCATAGACGATCAGGGGTTGTTCCATAATGGACGCACAAGATCGATGGAGACACTAGTTGAGTGAGCCCGGTGCTAACGAGGGATTCTAAAGGATAGTCAAGCTCAACACAGCACGATAAGAGGCTATAGAGTAGAAAGGAGCCTAGTACTAATGGGAGTCCTTTTACGCACGGTTCTTATGTGATGTGGTATAGGTGGATGCCAGTGTAGTACGAGAAGAGGCATTTTGCCACCATGATAGAGAGGTGAATAGTGGGCGCATACGAAGAGTCACACAATGAATTTGCATTTTGGGGATCTTCCTCTCCAGGTGATGGTTATAGATATTCATGGGAGAGCAATTCCAATAGTACTATGAGTGGAAAAAAGGGGTTTTTGTAACGACCCCGAAATATAATTATATTTAAATTGATAATTTAAATTAATTTTTGAATAAAACTGTGAAGTTTATCGACTTAGTGATTCGAGTTTCCCCGAATTCATGTATATTTGGTATAAACCATTTATTTTAGAAATATTGTAAATATTGTATATATATGTGAAAATATATGTATTTAAGCATATACGAGTAAATTTGATATTTTAAAATATATATATGTATATACATTTGATTTGAATTTAAAATCTTAAAATAAATGGTTTAATAATAAATGATAATAATAAATATTAAAATAGATGGTTAATAATAATTTGAATTTATAAATTAAATATAAGATAATAAATATAAAAGTAAAATAAAATACAAAAAAATGCACTTATTAAATAAATAAGAAAATATAAATATATAGAAACATACCAATTTATAGATATTTAAGTTAGAAAATTGAAATAGAAAATAAAAATAAAACAAAACATTTATGTACATATACATAACATAACTAAAACTACTTTATATCTATATCTATATTCATGAAAGTAAACTAATTTAACAACATATTAACAATAGGGAATTATTCAAGTAATATATAGAAACAAAAGAAGTAATAAAACTTATATCAAATATAGTATAAAAGCTTACATAGAAAAGCCACCGCTATCTTCATTTGTACAGCTGAAATAAAACAAATATAAAACAAAAGTATGTATAAAGGAAAAGATATAAAATATAAACAAAAGAAATAAATGCCAACATCTTAGTGCACAACATATTATGTAAACAACAAACGAGACCAACAATACCAAAGTATAAAGAAATATAATTTTAACAACATATTAACTATAGAACCTCATTTATATCCCTAAGTAATTAAGCAATGTACAAAGTAAAACGAACAAAAAAAAATAAGTATAAAGATGAATAAAATAAAACAATACAAGGATATAAATGAATGGCTTGCAAAATGAATAAACATATTTATATAAGTAAGTAAATAAACAAAACAAAGCATAATCAACAAAACAAATGAAGCAAGTGTGAACTGGAAAAGCAAGACAAAAGTAAGGAAATAAACAAAGCTGTAGCCACCAAAGTAGATCCATCAGCCACCATAACAAATCATTTCAGCCACCACAAAATAAAAACAAACATATATTTAACTAAAGCAAAGGACAAAATAATTAATGAAAGCCATACCTCTAATACATCTCAGCCGAAAACAAGGAA
This sequence comes from Allium fistulosum, assembly GCA_030737815.1. Taxonomy (NCBI): domain Eukaryota; kingdom Viridiplantae; phylum Streptophyta; class Magnoliopsida; order Asparagales; family Amaryllidaceae; genus Allium; species Allium fistulosum. Next base: position 310,778,155 of record CM060908.1, read on the forward strand.
ACATCTCAAGCCACCATACTAAGAAACTAGTGTGTAACCCGTGCGTTGCACACGGTAATGTTGTTAAAAAGTATTATTTATATTTTAATTATTGCTAAAATAAATTTTTATTTTGCAATATATGATAAATTTATTGCGATATATTAATCATAAATTAAAGTGATTTGTGAGGTTTAAATATAAGGTTAAGGGTTCAATACTCGCTAACTACACATCTTTATAAAAATTAATGTCCCAACTCAAAAAAATTATAGTTAAAATTGTTCATACTGTATATAAATAATTTTTGTTATGTGATATGCTATATATTATATGTATATATGTAAGCAAATACGTAGCTTCACTATTTTGTTAATATGATTGTTGTATATATATTGAATTATCATCTTTCTTGAAGGATTTATAAATGAATCAATGAACATTAAACAAATTGAATTTATTTGAATAATTTGAATCAATGATCGACACAACTAATTAAATAAGGAGATAAATGTAAAAAAATATTAAAATTCGGAAGACCTTTTTACAAATTTGTAATTGAGAAGAGCATAGATCTTATGGTTAGGTTATCTGCATGTGAACTTTTTTTGAATCAGACGTGAACTTTTATTCATTTTTAAGTTTTCATTTTTAAACAATTTTAACCTTGTAGTTAAACATAGATTTCATGTTCTTATAGAAAGGTCATGCTTACAATTTTGATAGTTGCAAAAAAATGTTATGTAACATTTAGTTGAGTTATGAGTTGGGTATGATTTGGTAACATGTTGAAGATGAGAACGTTTGTATAATCTAATCTTTATCGGTTTAATCTGTGCGTTTATATCATAATATTGTAAAATATAAATTTATCTTTTAAAGCTTGTTAAAAATGAAATTATAGCATGTAATGTATGATATTTTTTAGGATAAATGAATTAGAATAAAAGAGTTACTATTATTTAAGTATATACATCTATGTTATGTGATTTATATATCTTCATATATTTGAATAAAGAAGAAATAATTTTGTTATTTTTCTCATATACATGAATATTGTATGTATTGAAATCGTCTTATTTTTAGGATTTATTAGATTTCAATAGTTTAAATTTTAGATTACACAATTAGTTAAACATATAGACTTAAATGTAAAATATTAAAAAATAATCGAGAAAGGTTTCTGAGTAATTGTAAAAAAATTAAATTTTTAGGTATTTGAAGTTAATAGAATTTACAGTGAAATATATGATAAATTCATTTAGTAAATAAATTATAGAATATATTTGTTATTGTTATTGACGTGTATGATTTTTATTATGTAATTTATATATATTTGCATCCAAATGAATTTTTTTACCAATTTGTTATGCGCCTATAATACACATATTGAAAATTTCATCTTTTAGGATTTATTAATAAATATTAGTTGATTAAGTTTATCAATTAGTTTAAATTTTGCATTATGTAATTAATTTAAATGTGTGGACTGTAATGTAAAATTTTGAGAAAGAACCATGAAAAATTTGGAAATAATTGTAGATTCTTTTAATAATAAATATTCAAATGTAAAATAGTGTGAAAAGTTTAATAAGATAATTGCAAAGTAGTAAATGATAGGATTTTGAAAATAAAATATCCACTTAGAGAGAATTAAGGAGAACACAAAAACTCCTAGAATTAATATGAGAGCTTGAAATTCTTCTGCTTTACTATTATTTAATAGATGTCTTTGTATTGTACAAAATAATAATATATACTGTAAGCTTCTTCTATATATTTATCATCTTCATCATCAGCTCGTCCATTCAAAACTAAAGTAAACAAAACATCAAAACAGAAAACAAATCAAAGAACTAGAAACAAGAAACATTTTCAGTTTGGAAATTAAAGCTTTAACCTGGAAGCAGGAAGATCAAAAAGCAAAGGCAACTTAAAACATTTTTTCAAAGAAAACCAAGCAAGTTAAACAGGACTCAACAACAATTTCAACTTCAACAAAACAAGGAAGCTCTGTTCCTCTCTATTAAATTATAGGTGAGCAAACTTCTTCTTTCAAGCTTAATCTTCCATATTATCTTAGTCTGTGATGATGATAATTTTGATGTGGTTTGCATAAATATGAAATTATGTTTGCATGCCTAAATATGTTGTGTGCAGTCAAAATAGATCTCTGTTTAAAAAATTCACAGTTTAAAATTGTAGAACAAAGAAAAATAATAAGGTGAGCAAACTTATTTTCTTTTGAAATCTAAGTATTTATATTGTGTTTAGTTGTATATTGAAAGAAAAGTGTACTCTTTATGTTTCTCTGTTTCTATGTTACTGGACATACATTTAAGTGCATTAGAACAAAATTTAAATAAAACTCCATGTAACATTTTTGCTTGGGATTTTTAACAAAATAATCTTGCTTAAAACTTGAATCACAATTAAAAAAAAAATTGTTTTAAGTTTGATCATAGAGAGATGGACTCTGTAACCAAAAAATTCAAAGTATAAACAAATTTTTAATGAAGAAATCAAGTATTTTAAACTTTTGATTTGATTACATAATTTGAATAAACACACAAAGTTATGATTTTTAAAACAAGAACGATGATTTTTAAGCAAGTAAATCATGTGAATTTATGAGATGAATTAATCATGCAATTTCGACAATTCTCGATGATCGAGGCAGGAATAAATCTCGTGGTCGAAGGAGAAGTATGTCTGGTGGTCAATGACTATCAGAAAAATGTTCGTTTATTTTATAATTCGTTTTGGATGATGGGCGATCATGATTTAGGGTTTTTGTTCAAATTCTTGGTCATGTCTGAAACGAGACGAGTTCGTCTCCTCTACTTTATCGAGTTTCACGTGATTCGAGGGGATGCAAGTATGGGGTGTTGCCGTGGTAAGGCCGAAGTCGTAGCGATTCAGGTGGTAGGAGCTTCGAAGACGTGGTAGTTTCCGGTGGATGTGGTTGATTTCAGGTTTCGACCTGAGGACTAAATTTTGAATCGAGATGGAATCGTGATATCTGGATGGTCGTTGATGATGTCGAGGTTGTTTTCGACTTGTCGGAGACCAGAAGAATGGCCGGAGGAGGGTGGCGTATCGGTGCACGTGCACGCGTGAAATTCGTGCATCTGGGTTTGTGAAGGCTGGGGGAAGAAGAGAAGGACTCGGGTCGTTCTCGAGTTTTCTGCGTGTGTGACTCGAAGAATTGTGGGTATTCGAGTGTCTCGGGGCATGTCTCAAAGCAGGGGTCGGGCTGTACTCGAAGTAAACGTTTTAAACAGTTTTTTTTAAGTAAAGGTAAGTTTTTAAGTTTTTAAAGTAAGTCTAGTTTAAATCTTTTTCTAAATAAAATTCTTTTATACATAATAAATGTTTTGTTTAACCTTTGATTTTTAACTTAAATTTGTAAGTTATTTTGAAACTTAAATTGGGAATAAAATTAAGTGCTAAATAAAAAGTTAAAATCATAATTAACTTAAAGGTTTAAAATTTAACTATTGGTTAAATTATTTTATTCAATATGATTTAAAAGATGTAATTAAGGGATTAAGTGAGTATAGTACTTTGTGTAATTAATTTAAGGATTAATTAATTATTGTGATTAAATTAATGAGTTTTTAATATAATTAATTAAAGGATTTATTAATTAAGTTAATAAATTACTTAATGATGATTACTTAATGAAAGTAATTAAAAGAAATAAATTAAAGACAATTAAGTAAATGGTGAATTTAAATAATTAAAGGATAATTATTTAATAATTAAAGGTTGATTAATTATAATTGAAGGTTAATTAATTAAAATAATTGTAATTAATTAACCAGGATTAGCAATTTATTCATAAGAAATTTATCTGATTTGGATTAATCAGATAATTAATTGACTTTACCTATGGATGTTTGGATTGTATTAAATGTGAATTGTTGATATTCCCTAATATCTGATGATTTGTGATATACCCTGATTTGTGTTTTAATCTGTGATATATATTTGTGATCTGTAATTTATTATCTATAAGTTATATATCTGTAATCAGTGAATGAGAGATAAGCGTTATATTTATACCGCTTATCAACTATATTTCTGTATTCTGATTTGTGACGATTCTATGATGTTGCACTATTGTGTGTGAAACCCTTGGACTACACTTTTACACACACAAATATGGATTTCACGTGGAAATCGGTTAAGTCAAAGATAATTTAAATTTGATGTTGTTTTTGAAATTGAAATTTTAATTTCAATTAATTTTGAAATTGGAAATTTGGGTTTAAAGTAAAAAGCTTTTGAAATGGAATTTCAAATATAAAAGTTATTTTGAATAACTTAATCGAGTTTGGAAATTTAAATAATTTGATTTGAATTCAAGTTTGAAATTGAATCCTATGATTCGAAAACTAGGGATTTAAGATGTTGTACAAGTTATATGAATTTAAACCATTTTAAAAGTAAAATTTTAGGAATTTGAATTTAACCCAAGGATTTCAACTCGTATGAATGAATCAGATTTTCTGAAATGAAACTGTTTGCTTTCAAATAATAAAAGCTTTCAGATAAGAAATGAAATTCCAGTTTAATTAAAGGAATTTCAAGTTTGAATTGAAAAATGGTTTTCCAAGTTATGAATGAATTCTTTTTGAAAGCTATGAATTAAATCTGTTTATTTTTAACAGATTTAAAATGATGATTTGTTTAACCCATTCGAAATGAAATTGTTTTGAAAGCTATAAGTTGAATCTTTGTTTTTAAAGATTTAACGAGTTAATCTAATTGAAACGGAAATTGTTTTGAAATCTGTGAATGAATTTTTTGTGAAACTGGGTGGCTTTATGAAATAAATCTTTTTAAAAGATTTGAAATGGTAATCGATTGAAACCATTTAAAAGGAAGTTGAATTATTAAGTTGTGACTTAATTGAAATCCCATTATCCATTTATTATTGAATATTACGCTCACTATTCGGGTTAGCCGGGAAAAGACCTATGTGTCATATAACCCATTCCGAATAGTGATACATCGTATATGGATAGCATTTGAAGACCGGTGTAGAAGACCAGATATTTTCGAAAATTAAAGGACAACCTGTCGAATGTCTCTGCACTAAGTCACGCCGGTATAGAGATTTATATCACTCTTTTTGTGATGGGAAGTCCGGACGTGATTAGAAAATTATCCGGATTTGCAAGGACTTCTTTGGAAGTGCCTTCGGTTATGTTCGAACCCGAAACAGACTTGTATGGATTGTATGTCTGACATTACAAATTGAAATATAAAGCTGATTTCTTTCAAAGACATTTCTGTTTGGTGGCGGAGAATTTATTCTCTTAGCTTAACACCCTTCTCTGAGACGTACGAGCTCAGAGGTTATGTAGTTGAAATTTATCAGTGATATATCCCAATTTGGTAATGTGACATGCTGAGTGTTGCTGTGTGATGATCAGTATTTGATCATTTGTGATATGATCATTTTTTTGATCATTTATCTTTGTGATCATTGGTTGATCATCTGTTGACCCAAAGCATGGCTTTGTGACAAAGCGTAGCTTTGTGGATGAGACTTCGTCGAGCCTCACAACCCGGTAATGGTCGAAACAGGAATTGTGCGGCAAGGTTTCAGGGGTAGCTTCCCTAGGGTATGACCATTCCTTCTGGAAAAGGGTAGTATCATGGTATGGAGCCCAGATACTTACTCATGTGGACACACTTTATTTATTATGTGTGATGTTGGATACTGAGGCCTCGGATAAAGGTCCCAAAGGACTGGGGGTGGCATATTTCAGGTTTTGTATATTCCCCGGGAAGGGGGGTAGCCGGCCTTGTTTGGCAGAGAATGGTTTGGTTCTCGGAGCGTCCCGCCAGAGGCGTTTCTTTCGTGGAATAGGAAGTTCCTTAGCCTGACAATTTGTTGGAAAAATCCAAACAAAACAATACGAGCCTTTACAATTTCAATTGTATAACCTGTCTCCTCAAGAGGCAGCTATAGCAGGCATAATATAATGGTACCTATGCTGGCTAAGATTTATATTCTACTTTCGAAATGTTTCTACACTATGCACTAATAATAATATCAAAAAATGATTTGATTTTGCGTAATAAGCATCTTTGACTAACATAAGAAGAAATCTCCTCCAAGTCTGCGTTTGCATTGTGTGTGTGGTGGGAGGTCTTATGGTAGTTACATTTTCAAAAAAAACATTGCAAATTGACTTTAAAATCTTTTGTTGTTCGTTTTTAAAGATAAACTGTTTTTGTTGCTCACACCAGTCCCATGACTGATCCAGAGTTTATTGTTTCTTTCCTAAACTCTGGATGCTCAAAATTTTTCTACACGAGTAGTCTAGAGTTGGGTTTTTCAGATAGTCAGGATTAGTAGATTTTCTGGAGCTAGTTCAGTCTTTGGATATGGACTGCACTTGCTTATCTTTGTGCCTCGTTATTAGGAGTTCGAGCTATATCTAGATTGGTGCTTTGAAAATGAAGATTTTACGCTGCTGATGTTATCGTTTTATTTTCCGCCGCTATTTGTTGTATCATATCTCTGATGTATATTGATATTCATTGTATCACTCTGTTGTATCAGATATTGTATATCAATGTATTATTCTTTTTCTTCCGCTGTGTTGTTTACTTAATGTTGTTATAAGCTCCGGCGACTCGGATTTGAAAGGTCGAATCTACGGCATTCGAGTACGATGTAAAGTATGGATGTCGATTTTCGAACGCGAAAATCCGACTCGTTACAGTAGTAGCCTACGGGCGGTGATTTCTTATCGGTAGCTCTAGGAACCATATCCGATCTTTAATGTGAGATTTGATCCATTGTTCGATCCTTGTTGTAGTCTACACAGGTAGTAGTGTAGGTATGTATTAGAAAAGAACCCTTAGTTAATAGACCTTAGGAATTCACGGACACTTGTAGAACACCCTATGTCATTTAGAATAGTTTTGAAGTTAGCTGCACATGATCTTCACATATTAAACTTGTATGCATTCACCAGACTTTTGTTTGACCCACTCTGTAACGACCCTAGATTTTAATTTAATTTAAATTAATAATTTATTGAAATTTTGAATTAAATTGAGTAATTAAGTAAATTTTTGAATAAAAAAAATTGTGAAATTAAATGGATAAATTGATGCGAGTTTCCTCGAAACCAAATTTAAATATTAAATCATTCAAAATTAAAAATATTGTATATATAGGTGATTTGAATTTAAATCTTAGATAAATGGTTTTAAATATAATATATACATATATACTTTGGACACAAATATAAAAATAAATAAATAAATAGATTGATTTAAAATTTTTGAAATGATGATAATTTGAATTTAAATAATATTTATGAAAATGAAAGTAATTAGTATTAGAGTTAAATAATAATAGATGTTAAACAAGAAAATAAACGATACAAATACATTCAAGTATAACGTAAATACAATTGTTACAAATTTAACAACAAATAAAGATAGAAATCTACTTATATTATTAAGCCATAAGAGAAGAAACAACATTTAAAATATGAAACAAAGTTGTAAATAAATAAAGTAAACAAAACAAAGTAAAATAACAAACAAAACATCTTCACCCATGCTATTGTATAAAACAAGACAGTAAAGCATACATTTAACTAAAATAAAATAAAATACAATACAAAACAAATCAATGCAAACCATCCCTATATCTATCAGCCGAAGTATGACATTGACAAAAGAAGTAAATAAAATACATAGAAACAAAAAAATATAAACAAAACAATGTACAAGCTTATGCATTCAATACCATATCATGTCAGCCGAGCTAAACAAAAGTAGGAAAATGTAATAAGTAGCCTGTAAAATAAAGCAAAGTAATAAATGCAAGATATCTCAGCAATGCTTGTGGTACAAACATGAAATATAATATGATACCCTGTACAAAACTGTATAACCAGTAAACACCTCCCCTCTGCAAAAACTATCTCTCTTTGTATATACATCTATTTTAGTCTTTGTTCGTGTATAAACAACTAAGTAAAATGGAAGTAAACAACAGCTTGAAAACAATCAAAGCAATCAAAGAAAACAAGAGAATCAAAGAAAGGTTTCAGTTTGCAAATTTTTACAACCTGTTCAACAAAAAGTAAAGCTCTGTTCCTTGTTCTTTGTTCTCTGCCTTCACATTACAAGTGAGTAACTTAGATTTTAAAAATACTTAAGTATATATATGTTGCTTAATTTTTGTCTGAGATGTGTATATATATTTATGCATTTCTATGTATGTTGATGTTTAAAATATATGTCTGCCTGTACAAATTTAGTTACCTCAGTTCTTGTTTCTTCCAGACAAGATTTGCAAACAAATTCTCATCTTTAGATGTAATAACAGATAGAACTTAAAATATAAACAAAATGGTGTTTGTTTGATTTTAAACTATGTTTTTAAATTCTATTTAAGATAAAGCAACTTGTAAATACCCCTGGAAATCAAACCATCTGAGCAAATCTTTAAACAAGTAAAAATTCAAACATTTTATTTTATGATTTCAGGTATGTAAACTGAATTCGTACATTATAATATGAATTTTAAAGCTGAAAGTGAAAATTTTAGATTAGGGATTTAAGAGCAGTTTTGGGTTGTTCGAACTTCCTTGTTTTGAGGAATTCTAGTGATCACGTGGATGGGGGAGGCTGGAGTTTCTCGAGGAGGTGGAGGAGTGACCAATGTCGATTAGAGAATTATCTGGTGGTAGTGGATTTCAGCGTGGAGGAGATAATTGTGATTTGAAGTCTAGAACCCTAGTTTCTGTTGAGTTCGTTGAATCGATCGTCACGGCTAGAATAAATGATCGAGTGTGGCGAGTTTTTGGGTGGGGGTAGTTTGGCCATAGTCGAAGTTACGGCCGGAGTTTGGTGGCCACTATTAGTCGACATCGCCTGAACGAGGTGGGTTTGGTCGGAGTTATGTGTTCCAGGCTCAACTGTGAAGCTCGATTTTGTTTTGGGCTTCGCGGCATTAGTTTGTGGGTCGGAAACGTAGAGGTGGTTGATCGCCGACGTGTGTGAGGAGTCATCGGAGGTAGCGACGGCGTGGATGAACTGTGCACGTACACCCGTGCATGTGTGTATCTGGTGATGTTGTTGAAATTGGGGAAGATGAAGTTATCTCGGGGAAGAGAAGTGAGTGGCTCGAGTTTTTGTTCGAGAAAATTGGGTTGTGGTTCGAAGATGCGCTCGGGTTTGTTTAAATTAACACCAGATTTAAAATTTTCAAAAGGGAAAACATGTTTTTTTTCAGTTTTTAATTTACTTTGGAGAATAAAATCTGTACCAGGTTTGAATTATAAAACAAATATTATACCAAGGTTTAAAAACTAAAGATATGAACAAGTTTCAAGGGAAAAATGTTAAGTTAAATGTTCTTAAATTGTTTTGAAAATTTATTGATTTTGAATTAATTTATATGATGATAAGGAATAAATTTCTAAGTATTTTTAAATGGAATTTGATAACGCTTGAATCAAGCAAGTGTTTGAAATAAGTATATTAGAAATTTTGATTAAGGGATGTTTTTGAATCAATTTAAATAAGTTGTATTGATTTAACTAAACAATAAATTAAGGTATATATGTCTTAATTGTTTATTGAAGGTCTTTGTAATTGAAATATAATCTCTTAATTTATTCAAGTATAATTACTTAATAATTTGTGATTAATTAATTATAATTAAAGATTTATTAATTAATGAAAATGATTAAAGAAGAATTGATTTATGAGATTAAATAAAAAAGGATAATTACTTAAGATTTAATTAATGGAAGTAATTAAAGAATAATTACTTATTGAAATTAATTAGAGGTTGATAAATGAAAGAGATTAAAGGATTTAGTACTTGATTAATTAAAGATAATTAATTAAACGGTAATTAATTAGGGGTTAATTAATTAATGTAATTGATTAAAGATAATTAATTAAAGAATAATTAAATAATTGAAAGTAAATTATTTAATGATTAAAGTTTGATTTAATTATAATTAAAGGTTAATGAATTATAATTAAAAGTTAATAAATTTATCATTAGAGGTAAATTAATCAAAGGATAATTAATAAAAATGGTTTGTAATTTAATAAGATTAATTAACCAGGATTTGTGATTCATAAGTAATTTATCTGATATGAATTAATTCGACAATTAATTGACTTTACCTATGGATGTTTGGATTTCGTTGAATGGTTGAATTATTTGATATCCCTGATTATGATGCTTTGTGATACACCTTGATTTAGGTTGTGATAAATTATCTGTGATGTAATTTATTATCTGTGATATCTATATATCTGTGGTCTGTGCATGAACGATAAGCGTTATAGTTTATATCGCTTATCAATTATATCCTGTATTTTGATCTGTGATGATTCATTGTGTTGCACTATTGTGTTAAACCCCTGGACTACACTTTTACACACACAAATTTGGATTTCACATGGAAATCGGTTAAGTCACAGATAATTTAAATTTGATGTTTTTGAAATTAAAATTTTAATTTCAATTGATTTTGAAATTGGAAATTTGGGTTTAAAGTGAAAAGCTTTTGAAATGGAATTTCAAAGATGAAAATTTATTTTGAGTAACTTGATTGAGTTTTGAAATTTAAATTATTTGATTTTAAATTTGAATTCAATATTTAAAATTGAATTCTATGATTTGAAACTAGGAATTAAAGATGTTTATATATGGGTTAAACTATTTTAAAAATATTGATTTTGGAATGTGAATAAAATTCAAGGGCTTTAACTCGAGCAAATAAAATTGGATTTTTCTGAGACGAAAACTATTTGTTTTCAAATAATAACAGCTTTCATATAAGAAGTGAACTTCCAATTTGTGTTGAAAGGTTTCAAATTTAAAATGAAATTGAAATGTTTTTAAAAGCTATGAATTGAATCTGTTTATTTTTAACAGATTTAAAATGATGATTTGTTTAAACCATTCGAAATAAAATTGTTTTGAAAGCTATAAGTTGAATCTTTGTTTTAAAGATTTAACGAGTTAATCCAATTGAAATGGAAATTGTTTTAAAACCTACGAATAGATCTTTATGAAACGAAGTGAACTGAATGAATTAAATCTTTTTGTTTAAAGATTTGAAATGATGATTGGTTTAAACTATTTTGGAAGAAGTTTTGAATTATTAAGTTGTGACTTAATTGAAATCCCAGTATCCATATGTTTTAAATATTTCGCTCACTATTCGGGTTAACTGGGAAAGGACCTTTGGGTCGTATAACCCATTCCGAATAGTGATACGTCGTATATGGATAGCATTTGAAGACCGGTGGTGTGACGCCCCACCTCTATACCCACGCTAACCAAGAACACTACGATGTAGTGCTGTCAATTAGCGCGGAGAATAAGGCTGTGGAGGAGCGACCATCCATGTAACTTCTTTGTGCGAGCATCGATACGTCAGATAGAATAGAATGCATATCTTTTAAGGAGGAAATCCGACATACCGATACAAACACAAAGCTATCACACGGTGGCTATATATAATCTTCGGAAACAAACATAGAAGTAATCATAACGACAATCAGTCACAGACATCCATATCACAAAGGCGGAAGAAGATATGAATAAATATATATAACACATAAAAGTGTACATCAGAGTAGTGGTCAGAAAGATCCACGATAATACAAAAGAATAGCATCACGTGCTATACAAAAGAATAAGTACACAACATAGAGTCTATATCTCAAAGGTGTACATCCAAAAACTACTAATCTAAGTAGTTAGCCAAAAGTCAGAGTAATCCGGAAGAGAAGTCAAGCAGAAGCACCTGTAACATCTCGGTCTGACCCGAGTATTATTTATAAGAAAATAATAAACGGATCAGTCTAACTATAAATATCAGATGACATGATATAGGATAAGGGGTATGGCATAAACATATAATAACCATGATGGCATACTACTATAAGTATGTAAATGATAATCAACAAGGGATTAATCAATGTCACAAGAATCTTCTCAAAGATCCAAACACATAAAAAGGTAATGACACATGAATTCACCAATACACAAAAACCTGATATCATATCAGTGAAAATCACAAAAGTTGGTGAAGCACTAAATCCAGAAATCAACACACGAAATCCAGAACAAATCCCAGATATCAACACACGAAATCCAGAAATCACTAAAAGGGGGAAGTCCGACACACGGACGAGAAGTTATCTCATGGAAGCTATCCATTTAAATTTTCCGAACACACGGATGGCCCGAAGGCAAGTCCGACACACGGACGAAGAGACATCGCACATTGCTAGTCTAAACCATAAAATGATCATCATCGATCATAAAGAAGTGTCAATCACACTAAGCTAGTAAATATATGAGTTTAGCTTCATGTCCCATAACCACTTGCTTAACTTAAATATTTACGAACAAACTGTAGATCTTCACTAGGAAATTGTCACAAAAGGGTTCAATCGAACAAGTCCAAGAGCTAACCGACGAAGTGAACGCAAGCGTTTCATACCACTCGTTTTACTAAGTCGTTTAAGTCGATTTCTCATTCGAGTGAAGTAAAGGCTTGTATATACTAGTAGATCGAAAATCGGTTTGAGAAAACGAACTTTTGATATTTAAAATAGTGTTGAAATCGCTTTGATGAAAGAGTTTTGATATTTACTATTAGTATTGAAACCTTCATATATCTTTAAAATGACAAGTCATAAAACGATTGTAGAAACGAATCAATTCACGTTCGAAGACGTGAGTAAAGTCCAAAGGAGTCAATCCCAAAACCATCAAAGTAGAAATTCTGATAAATGCTTTGTCAGATAAGATTGCCTACGCAGAGTAATACAGGGTTCGACCTAGTGAAGGCAAGCGGTCTCGAGAAGCCAAACCGGTCAAATGACCAAGTACTAACTCGCGAACGACCTAGGGGAAAAACAGGTCAAACGACCAAGTACTAACTCGCGAACGACTTACGACTTAAGGGAGGCAAGCGACTTACGACTTAAGGGATAAGGTCATACGACCTAAGTGGAGAATGCCACGCGACTTAGCAGAAGAACAGGTCGAACGACCTAGGGGAAAAACAGGTCAAACGACCAAGTACTAACTCGCGAACGACTTACGACTTAAGGGAGGCAAGCGACTTACGACTTAAGGGATAAGGTCATACGACCTAAGTGGAGAATGCCACGCGACTTAGCAGAAGAACAGGTCGAACGACCTAGGGGAAAAACAGGTCAAACGACCAAGTACTAACTCGCGAACGACTTAACGACTTAATCTTCTATTCGAGCTACGAGCTAAGGCTGGAACGACCTAGTGGAGTTAGGTCGGGGACGACCTACGACTTAAGGTCATACGACTTAACGGTTTAAAAAGCCAACGACCTAGGACTTAAGAGCCATACGAGCTACGACTTAAGCTCAAATACGAGCTACGACTTATCACTTAACTCGCGAAAGACCTAGCGAAGGCAGAACACCCAGAACGACTTAACACTTTAACTCGTGAACGACTTAGGCCTTTAACTCGTGAACGACTCAGGCCTTTAACTCGTGAACGACTCAGGCCTTTAACTCGTGAACGACTCAAGCCAGGCGAACAGAAATGCACGCGCGCGACTTAAGCCCTTAACTCGTGAACGACTCACGACTTAGGCTTAACTCGTGGACGACTCAGCGAAGGCCAGAAATGACTTAAGGCCAGAAAAATCACCAAAACGCTGAAAATTGAAGTTTTTCGCCAATCCAATCCAAACCAAATGCAAATGTTGATGCAAATACAATAGGGGATCATTCCTAACAGTCCAAGATAGATATAGGCAAGATGTGAGATCAAAAATCTCACCTTTTCCACGAAATTGATGAAGATGGAGATTGAAAGCAAGGAGAAGCAATCCTAAGCTTGAATCCACTATCTTCTACTTGAATTTGGAGTTGAATCACGGATTTGCAATAGAATTGGAGTTTGGAGTTTTAATTTCCACTTCCCACCACCATTTTTGATGAAGCTTGAATGTTAAAACAAAGGGTGAATGAAGTGAGGAAGGGGGTTGGGCTGAACTAAGGAAGTGCAGTCCAAACCAAAGTCTCAAGCGGGAAAAGTGACGAAAATTTCACTATCTCCAAACATATCGAAGTTTACACTCAAAAAGATCGCAAACATCATTTTGAACTCAATGGGGGTGGTCTCGAGTCCTAATTTGACCGTATGCAAAAAGTAGCTTTTCGGACTAACATCCGACTAACGATGAAATATTTAAATATAAAATCGATAGATATGCGGGTTGTTACAGGTGGTGAAGACCGGATATTTTCGAAAACGAAAGGACAACTCATCGAATGTCTCTGCATCGACTGGTCCCCGGTATAGAGATTTGATCATCCTTTGTGATGAGAAGTCCGGACATGATTAGAAAATTATCCGGATTTGCAAGGGCTTCTTTGAAAGTTCCTTCGGTTCTGTTCGAACCCGGAACAGACTTGTATGGTTACATGTCTGACATTACACTTTGAGATATAAAGCCGATTTCTTTTAAATACATATTTGTTGGTGGCGGAGAATTTATTCTCTTAGCTTAACACCCTTCTCTGAGACGTACGAGCTCAGAGGTTATGTAGTTGAAATTTATCAGCAATATATCCCAATTTGGTAATGTGGCATGCTGAGTGTTGCTGTGTGATGATCAGTGTTTGATCATTTGCGATATGATCATTTGTTTGATCTTATATCTTTGTGATCATAGGTTGATCATTTGTTTGACCCGAAGCATGGCTTTGTGATAAAGCGTAGCTTTGTGGACGAGACTTCGTCGAGCCTCACACCCCGGAAATGGTCAAAACAGGAAGGATGCGGCAAGGTTCTAGGGAGTAGCGCCCCTTAGTGTATGTCATTCCTTCTGGATAGAGGTGGTATCATGGTATGGAGCCCAGATACTTAACCTATGTTGATACTGCTTATTATGTGGTTGTTGGAATCGAGGATCCTTGGGAAGATCGGTTACGATCGGGGGATGGCATACGCGTGTCAGTAGTTACCTATTTTTGCAGAGGTAACCCGGCCTTGTGTTGGCAGAGATCCGGTTAGGTTCTCGGGACGTCATTCCAGAGGCGTTCCTTCGTGGCATAGGAAGTTCCTTAGCCTGACCATTTGTTGGAAATCCAAAGAAACAATACGAGCCTTTACAATTCCAATTGTATAACCTGTCTCCTCAGGAGGCAGCTATACCAGGCATAATATAATGGTACCTATGCTGGCTAAGATTTATATTCTACTTTCGAAATGTTTTCTACACTATGCACTAGTAATAATATCAAAAATGATTTGATTTTGCGTAGTAAGCATCTTTGACTAACATAAGAAGAAATCTCCTCCAAGTCTGCGTTTGCATTGTGTGTGTGGTGGGAGGTCTTATGGTAGTTACATTTTCAAAAAGCATTGCGAATTGACTTTAAAATTCTTTGCTATTTGTTTCTAAAGATAAACTGTTTTTGTTGCTCACACCAGTCCCATGACTGATCCGGAGTTTATTGTTTCTTTCCTAAACTCTGGATGCTCAAAATTTTTCTACACGAGCAGTCTAGAGTTGGGGTTTTCAGATAGTCAGAATTCAGTAGGTTACATGGAGCTAGTTCAGTCTTTGGATCAGACTGCACTTGCTTATCTTTGTGCATCGTTATTGGGAGTTCGAGCTATTTTTGGATTGGCATTTTGAAGATGGAGATTATCCGCTGCTGATGTTATCGTTTTCTTTTCCGCTGCTATTTGTTATATCATATCTCTGATGTATATTGATATTCATTGTATCATTCTGTTGTATCAGATATTGTATATCAATGTATTATTCAATTATTCCGCTGTGTTATTTGCTTAATGTTGTTATAAGCTCCGGCGACTCGGATTTGAACGGTCGAATCTGCGGCATTCGAGTACGATGTAAAGTATGGATGTCGATTTTCGAGCGGGCAAAATCCGACTCGTTACACACTCCCTCCTTCCCATTATCCCACCATAGGATGATAGGTTAGTAGTTTATTGGACATGGTACATGGAGAAAGGAGCTTCACACTGGAGTTCTCATGTTATTCATTGTTCCTCTTATAGTCACTTATTGTATTAAATGTCTGAAAGCTTATATTGTACTTTAAAAATAGTGTATATGTAAAGCAAGTAATTTGGAGACTGTTTTTCTAAGGGGTCTATTTTGTATACTTATATTTTAATTCCTTCTGCTATAAGATCTGAGAATGTAGAATTTTTTAGAACCTACCCTTGTAATTTTGCTCTATAATGTTTTAAAATCCCAACAACTTGTATTTCTTGGCATGATAGGAGGCTGAAAGCCACAATGTGCTTTGGATCGATGTGTCGGGAAGTACAGTTGCTACATTTGGTATCAGAGCATAAGTTTAGGACCCCCTAGGACTTAGGTATGTATTGAGCGAACGTACTTGAAAAGTTTTTGAAATAAAATGGTTTTTCAGAAGGTATCCCAAAATATTTCCAAAAAGTTTTCAAAATGGATTTTGAAAGTATATTATATACACATAAATAATAGTTTTCAAAAGGATGTTCAATGATTTTATCTATATATCAAAATTTCTTTTATTCGTGTCTATACTATCTGTGGGAAAGTTGAAAACAATTTCCAATCACAAATAGTAAGAATGAGTACAAATTTTAGAGGAATGAGTTAGAGAAGGCAACTAGGATTCCGAACGTGAACATCCTAATATGGTTTCTGTTGGTATCCATAAGCAAGGAGGTAAGATGAGCCAAATCTAACTAGGAGAGCTAATTATACTGATATGTGTACTGATACACAACACCTTATATATTTTGATTCATAAGGTAATTATTGGCTTATTCCTTATAAAAGCAGATAATTGGGGGTCAGAATTAGTGTTAAGGTTATAACAGCTAAAGTGAAAATTTTACTTTTCACATTTATTATGATTTACCCTATAAAGGAAGGCTAGCAGAGATTTTAAATACCAACCATCAGTAGCAAGTAAATTATGGATTTAAGGGTGAACAAAGAAGATTATTACCAAGGGACCCATATAATAAGAATAAGATGTCAACGAAGCGTAAGGGGAAACACTGAAAAAGGACTTTACAAACTTATGGAAATTTTTTCCCAATTATAGTGGAAACCCTATCTTCATATTTATAGGAGTTGCAAGGATTCATATTTACTTAAAAGTATGGCTTTAACATTTTTGTATTGAGTTGGACACTGTATTAACCATCTTTTAAACGGAAGACAGAACTTTATACACTTAAAGCATTGTTAGGTATAAGAGGGCTTAGGCAATTAGTTGCTACTGTCTACTCCAACGAAATGATAAACCAATGAAAATGTTTTCTAAAAAGTTAGAAACAGTAAATATCTGATACTTTAAAATAGAAAAATTTTGGTTTTTTATTTTATATAAAATAGCCAGATAAACTTTATGACATTTGTTTAAAAATAAAAATTAAAGAATTTGGTGAAAAGGTTTTTTTAATAACTGTTTCAAAGCTTTTGTTTTGTTTTTGGGCACATTGTTATACTTACCCCAATGTGCACTTTGCTTTTAATAATATAACTTTTGAAAAGAAAAAATAAAATTTGAAGAGTATGTGAGAATTAACTTTTGAATTCCTTTTATAAATAAGTAGTGGTTATGTATCCAAAAAATGTTTATAAATGTTTCTATTATATCCCTAAAATAATAATAATAAATAAAAAATAATACATTTTATTTGAAAAAAATTATAATATGAAAATACGCTTTTTTGAAAATTTCTTATTTACAAAAGAAGATTTTAGAAAGATGTATTTTTATGTACATTTTTACTAAGTTAAGTTAATCAATTTTGATAATCTATTTAAAGAAAATGTACGACCCTAGTAAAAGGAAATAGTTGTTAAAAATGAATGAAGGATTTTAAGGTTTTAAAAACTTACCAGTTTTGTAGTAATTGTAAAAATCAGAGGTTTTGAATTAAAAAGTTAAAGTGAAAATATTTTAACTGTCACCAAAACTTAAAAGAAAAGAAATAGTTTGGAGTTAGATAAACAGGTTTAAACAGCCTACTAGGACAAGGTAGACTATGGAACTTAAAAGTATTGAAATAGTTGAGACGGAGATAAGAAGTAACATGAGAACTTAATAATCTTTTCAGTCAACGGTTAAAATCGAAAATATATAGTGCTAAGTCGAACTTCCTATAGTAGTGAAAAGTAAACATCACCATGTATCTTTCCACCTAAATAAGATTTGAGTAAACCTATCCAGAATAAGGAAGGAGTAAGTTAAGATGTTTTAGTTGTATCAAAGAATACTACGAATGTAAGAAGTTTTTCGATTCGAAGTGTTAAAGGGACAAGTAGGGTATACTTTAATCCGTATTAAGAGTGTTAAGTAAAAAATATTCATTTCCTTGATAACATTAGGCAATCATAACTAGAACAGTAAGTATAAGCTTGGCACTATAGCAATATGACATTAGTTGGTACCATATAGATGAGTATAGGATACCTCTAGACTATAGACAGTCCAAATATTGTGTTGTCCCCTGTAGACTATGGGCGGACCAGGTGGACAAGAATGGGAAGATATCAATTCTATACATGTTATTGGATTTATATCATAGTAGTTGTGTTCCATGGATGCCTAGATGTGAATCTTGGAATTATAGGGTTGAATGTTGCACATACTTGAGTACGGAAAATAATGGGTTGTAGTAGTTTTTGAAACTTATTTATTATGTAATAGCTTCTGATTGGTAGACTCACATCACTTAAGCAGTTAAAAATACGAAATTAGTCATCGCAGTAAGTCGTTGAATAATTGATATGGATCGGTAAACACAAAATGAAAGTTATTATAAAATGGGAATGGTATTTAGGTAGTATTTTAATTCATTGGAATGAATGGTGTAACAATGTAAATTTCTATAAATTATCCAATTTAGTGTAAAAGTGTATCTTTCAGAATATATCCAAAAGAAAGGGATGTACAAAATAGGGATAGTCACTGTACTTTATACTATCTATTTCAATAATAAATGGAAGAGATAATTCCTTATATTCCAAACATAATACAAATCGTCTTTGAGATAATTTATGAAAATTTATATTGTTCATATTCCTTTTGGGAAAAGTGTAGTTCCAATGCATTAAAATGCAGAAATCTTTAGGTATAAACCAAAGTAATGTCCATCACGTCTATTGGATTAAAATCGCAGGAGCCGTTTCACATTAAGTAGTCTTAACCTTACAATAAATGAAATAATTGGAATAAAGTGATAAGAGGTTATGTTTGAAAAGAGAAGAGAGATCTCATTCATGAAATGACATCAATAATAAAAGAAGAAATTTTTAGAAGTTCAAACCACGAAAGGATATCCTAGATAAAGTAGTAGTCGAGATTTTTCAAGGGATGGTTAATTCAAGATTATGGGCCTCCGTCAAGAAAAGATACGGATATTTGCATGCATTGAGAATGTAGAGGCGATTTTCATATAAAAGAAGGTCAAATTTTTTAGCAAGATTTAGAGAAAGGGATAATTTTTTTCCTCAATCATCCCCTGGATTGGAGGAAGACTATTTTTTAAGAAAATTTATGGAAGACTAACTTAGAAAACATAGTCGTATGCACAACACTCACACGTGAATGAAATACCTCTTAGATGATTATTATTAATGCTAGAATGATTCTAGGTTATAACTCCAATTAATTTTAGGACCTTTATTGATAAGGCTAAATAGAGAGATATACCAAATTTCACTTAAAGAACTTAGGATAGATCAATGTTGATCATAAACATGATAACTAGGTACCATGATTTTTGAAAGATTGAGAAATAGTCCAAAAGTCAAAGGAGATGTCTTAAGTTGAGCCGAATGGGAAAAGAAGATATGCTATTTCTAACAATTAGGAAATCACTAGTTTAGATAGCCATAAGGAAAATGGAGATATAGCAAAGAGGTAAGTAAGAGGTACCATAGGAAAAGATAACATCTACATTTGCTTTATCCCACTTGGAATGTAGGAGTTGAGGTGATTAAGCATACCGCTGGAAGAGTTAGGGCAATAGGTTATGCATTGAGGATTTTGTGGAGCTACAGTTAGTGGGAGCATGCTTATGTTCAAGCTATTTAGCATGGTGCAAGATGACATCATTTGAGTTAGTAGCAAGGATTGTGTGAGGTTACCGATGCACATATAATTAAATTGAGAATTTATGCCAATGGTAAAAGTTAGTAAGTTCAATCGAGATTCGATTCATAGAACGTCAAGAACTACACGAGATAGGCAAGAAGAAAGTACTGATAGAAGACATATGGGGTAATTCAAGGAGCTAAATCCTCTCTAGTCTATGGAGCTAATTCAAACATTGGAAAACAGACAAGTAGAAAATCCCCAAGGTAAGATAGAGAATGACTAAATTATAAAGTAATCGCATCAGGTACTTGCGGAAATGTCTATGCAATGCAGTTACCATGGTCAAGTTGTAAAGGATAGGCAAGTCCCTTGTTCGCCAGGCACCTACCCATATATTTAGGTATGGGACAAATTGACTTCACGATGAAATAATTAAACTGGTTAGATATGAAGATGATCCATTTGAGAGTACATGAAAGCTTGAGAAAAAAATCCGAGCTACCCATCCCAAACTCTTTTCTGGCACGTTTCCATTTTAGTTAGAAGAAATTATTTTGTATATAGGTTCTAGCTTTGGTAGAGACCATTTGATAGCAGGAATGGTTGTAAACATGTTAATAGGACGTGTTATGGAAGATAGATGCTAGTGGAAGTATTTAGTTGTATTGTTTGGATTTCTTGTTATACAAATTTATAGCAGACTATCCTCTAGGTAGTACACACATATTCACATTTTCCCTTATATTATATAGCTTGTTTTATATGATACATATGGATGCTTGATAGTTGTCTACCATGCATATGGATGGAATAGTTGCCCAGACATGTAGAATTGCAAGTGTACCTATTTAGGATGTTGCATACATTTTTGATGCATGGCATTAGCACTTGCATGATGGAGGTTGACTGGATCAGTAGATCGCCTACTTTTTGCATTAGCATTAGTTCATATCCATTTCACATTGTATATATGTACATATTGAAGTAGAAAATTTCTAAGAACAAAGATTGCTCATGGATGACAAATGAGTAGATGATTATAGCTATTGGTTGTTGTGTGTATAAGTTATATTTTTCCATCCTTTAAGATTTCGGGGATGAAATCCTTTTAAGGGGCGGGGGAGAATGTAACGCCCTAAAAATTTAACAGAAATTTAATAATGAAAGTAAATTTAATGAAAACAAAGACTAAAAAGAAAACTTTCAGAGACGTTCAAATTTGGCTATAGAACCTATACCATTGCATTTATAACAATTTTCTGGACGATTTTCATGTATAACACTTTAAAATAAGAGTTAGTATCGAAAAGTTATGGGCGTCGGAAGATTGGGAATAAAGTAAATAAATAGAAAAAAAACAACATCCATAGGTCGACCCTAGGGATGTCATGGTCGATCGGTATAGGTCGACCATGGGTTATCTTAGGTCGACCCTAGGAGGTGAAAATGTAAAAACTAAAGCGTTGTGTGCGGCTCTGATCATTTCTTCATGGCCATGCGGTTGATGAGTGTATGAGACAACAGTAAATACTCTCTAACCTAAATCTAACGGCCAAAACTATTTTCCAACCCCTATAAATTCTAGACTAACCTAACCCTAAAATCTATATAACACTTTACTGTAAAAAAACTCTACAAAAATCCAACCTCTCCTCTAACCTCAAATCTTCTTAAAAATCAAAATAAAATCATTCTAGAAGAACACAAGCAATTGAATCTAGAAGGTACAATTGGTACTAGCATATGGAGAAGAAATTCCTAGGAAAAGAAAATAAGAAGAGCTTAGGCTTGAGGTGAGTGGAACTATTTTAGTAATATAATTATTGCAGTTAGAGTCAAACAATTTTAATTGATTTAGGATGCTAGAAGCCTAAATTGGAACATGCAAAACCCTAAATTGAAATCTGTAGGTTAAAATAGGGATTTCCAGTATACTTTAACGACATGAATTATAGTTGAGCTTACACACCTCTTTTATACTTGAATTTACAAATTCTAAATCCGTAAGCGTAAAATCGAATTGCAAATTGACATATAGATTGGTCACCTAGTAATTAGGGTTCACTAATAACTACAAATGACACGAGTTAAACAATAATGAATGATCGAAATAATCAAATTGCAGAAAACCCTAATTTTAATACGAGATCGGTTGACCTTGGAACCCTAGGGGTCGATCGGTTGTGTTCGACTAGAAGGGAACAGTGGTCGACCATTCATAATATAAATTGTGAGAATGAAGCTCGACCTAAACCCTAAGTTAAAGATTATAAATTATATAATTCGTAAAAGATAACATAAATGAAGAATTGATCATTTGAGCTTATTTTAGACTAAGTACATACGCTAGAGACTATAGGGAAATTAGTTCCCTATCAAAGGACGATAGGTCATCGTGGTTTGGGTAACGGTTAAATACCCAAATAAGAACTAAGAGTTGACTATGGCGATGTATTTCGTAGGTGCTTAGGGGTTCCGTAGTGGACGCGCAGCATTGATGGAGACACCAGGTGAGTGAGCTCGGTGGTAAAGGGGGATTCTAAAGGACAATTGGGCCTGGCACAGCATGATAAGAGACTACAGAATAGAAAGGAGTCTGTTACTAATGAGAGTCCTTGTAGGCATGGTGCTTACATGACGTGGGGCAGGTGGACGTCGGCGTAGTACGATAAGAGACATTTTGCCACTACGATCGAAAGGTGAACGGTCGGTGCATATGGTGAGTCACACTGCAAGTATGCATTTCGAGGTTCCTCTCTCTAGACATAGTGATGGTCATAAGTATTAATGGGAGAGCAGTTCCCACTGTAGCTTGAGTGGAAAAAGGGGTTTCCACATTAGCTTACGGGTGGTGATTTCTTATTGTGTAGCACTAGGAGCAATATTTGATCGTTAATGTGAGGTTCGATCCATAGTTCGATCCTTGTAGTAGTCTACACATGTAGTGTATAGATATATATTAGACAAGAACCCTTATGTAATAGACCTTAGGAATTCACAGAAACACATAGTACACCCTATGTCATTTAGAATATTTTTGAAGTTAATTTCACATGATCATCACATATTAAACTTGTAGTTATTCACTAGACTTTTGTCTTACCCACTCCCTCTTTCCATTTTCCCGACCACAGGATGATAGGTTAGTGGTGTTAGTACCTTAAATATTGATTTTGATGATAATAACCCTTGTAACAAATATACATTCATATAAAATATGGATCTAATGACTTTTGCCAAGTTATATAGTATATAGTGCAGGATATTATACAGGTTTTGAACTAAAGACTGTAAAGTATAAAGACTCAAAAAATGGACATGAAGACTGATGAGTATAAAGATCAAGATATAAAGATTTCAAGACTATGGTGCAGTGTATAAAATTATAGAATATTGTTAAAGTCCCTTGTAGCAATCTTTGATCTTAGTTTCTCCTTTTCTTATCATTTATTTTTAAATCAAAATACATTTAAAAATACTTTAAAAAGTTTTCTAAAGTTTAAAATGTTTATAAACTATGTTTAAAATATTTTACAAAGTATTGGATTTTCAAAACATTTTAAAATAAACAATTTTTCAAAATACACTAGGATATGTCGACATATAGGCAGATTGTATCTCAACATTCATGTCGCAGTTTTCAAAATTCAAATTTGGAATGAAGTGTCTATTTTTCATAACTCTTCGTGAATGGACATTTCCATTTGTTCTTTATATATAGGGTGTTTCCAAATGAACTTTTAAAAACTACTTTCTTATCTTCTTCTCTCCTCTTACTCTGCCAAAATTTTTATTAAAAATATATCCAAATTTACTCATATTCAAACCAGAATCAATTCAATATTCATTGTATCGATTCTCTACTATTTACTCTTTGATTTTAATCATCTCTTTCACTCGATCAAAGATCAAAGTATTCTCCAAGAGGCTATAGGATCAATTGTATACAAAATTGTCATTGAAAAAACCATTAAAACTCTAATTATAGTTGATTAGGTGTGACTGTGTCCCGTTTAAAACAATTGCGTGTGCTTGATGTCCCAGAAATCCAAGTGGGTATGCTTGTGTCCCGAGTCAAATCAAAGTGAACCCAAAGCTCAGAAAATCCGGAGGGTGTGTCTCGTAGCCTTGAAATTGATATTATATTAGGTTTGCCTTCTGCCTATTGTAAGTTTGGCATTCAAAAAGAAATTTATATAAGAAATTATATAGGACTGGATGTAGGGTAACTCCGAACCAGCATAAAATCTGTAACAACCCATAATTTTAACAAATATTTTTATTCAATTTTATTTGAAACATTGATTTTTAATCATTTTAAATTGAAAGTTTGGAAAATTTTCCAATGTATTTTGGATTCTGTTTCTAATTTGTTTTCCAAATATAATTAAATAATGATTTTCTGGAAAATTTATATTTTGGTCAAACTTTGACTTTCAGTTAAAATTTTTAAATTTGAATTTTATTTTTCTAATCTTTTTCTTTGAAACTGTAGGTGATTCTGATATTCGTCCTGCTTTTTGTTTCGTCAAATTCTGTTTTAAACTTTGAAAATTGATAAAATTCAGCGTTTTACAGGCGATTATTTTCAGTAGTTTATTTGTGATTTTCCTTTTTCTATCTTCTATTTTTTTCTATTCCCTATTTTATATTTTCTATTTTCTATTTGGTCTATACCTTGATATTTTATTTGGATTGTAAGTTTGTTTTGATAAACGAGCTTTGGAAATTCAAGAGGTATAGGTTACTTGTTTTAATGGTTGCCTTTTCATTTCCTTTTCTAGCCGTGCATTTCTTTCATAGCCGTTCATTTTTTCTCTCATTCACGTACAAAATAACAAAGCTTCTCATCCTCTTTCTCATTTTCATTTCCTAAAGAAAAAAATTGGCAGTAAGTTTTCTTTTCATGACTTCCTCTTTCTTCCTCTTTTTCATTTCTTTTTCCTCTTTTGTCTCAAAGCTATGCTCGGCCATCATGCTCCTAGCCGACCATCTCACCACTTCACCACCACCATGATCGGTCTCCATCTCCTCACTATCATCACCAAGCCTTGCCATGACCCTAGATCCAAACAACATCACCATCCCTTGATTCAAACCCTAGCCGAGCCCATATTATGCATCCACTCCTCTTTATTTGCCTCGGCCACAATACAAACCCCACCATGCCTTGCCTTGCCGTGATCTACACCACCCCATACCATGCCTTAAGACCACTTGCCCAAGCTTAGCCATGGCCGAGCACTTTAGACATAGGGCCGAACCCATGTGTGCATGACCCTTCACTTGTCTTGTCCTTTTACCTTCCATGAGTTTAACTTACCATCTCTTCCCATTCCACAAACCATAGCCGTGCCTTGTGACCACATAACCGAGCCTAGCATGCCTCAAAATATCATGGCCAAGCCATGTATTAATGTGGCCGAGCCATGTTGAGATGATGGTTGAGCCCATTTGCATAGTGGCCGAGCCCACTTATATTTGGTTAAACCAATTTTACTTCACTTTGTTTCATCTTTAATTTATTTCTTGTGTTGAATTATTTACCTATATTTGTTTGTTTTACTTGTTGTTGGAAGATCTACATCTTGGCTCATCATCTTCTCCTCGAATCTAGTCGTGCTTTTTCGTGCTTTATGGAGTTTGGATTTGTGTTTTGAAATTTATCTCTAGCTTTAGAGGTGAGTTTATCACTCTCGACAAATCGTACTTATATAAATGTGAAACAATGTCACTTGAATTGTAGTAGTTGATATGCTATGTTATATGCTCACATCTGCCTGTTATCTGACAATATATGATGATATTACCTGATTATATACCTGTTGCATCACCTGACATCATATGATATGTTTTACTGTTTATTTATTTTCTGTTTCTCACACTGCAAGTTCCCTGTTAGTATAGAATCACTATGGGTTGAAATGATACATACCCGAACGGACTTTAGAATAGGGAAAAGTCGTTACGAGCTGAAATAATAGGCTCGAGCGATTTTTATTTAACTTGGGATTGCGGGTTTGAAATGATAAAACCCGGAAGTTTAACTAATTACGGATTGAAATGATATATTATCCGTATCACTTGACCTAAGTTAGAAAATATTATACAGACCCATGGTTAATTTTAAAATATGATTTTCTAGAAATTATTAAGTATTTTAAATGTAAAAATATGAAATTTTGACTTATATTGGATTTAAAGGATTTAAACAGTGATTTCCTAAAAGTTAAAATTTTATAAGTTAATAAATGGTTTAAATTGTAATTTAAAATTTGATTTAACTTAATAATTGAAATTTGAGTTAAAATGGTAATTTTAAGCTTAACTTAGTAATTAAAATATTTATTTAGGAAATGGATATTATTTTAAGTAAAAGAAAATATCAAGTTATTTGTTAAAATAAAAGATAGGCAACTTATAGTGAATTTTGACTTAATGTAAATGAATTATAATTTAATTGAATATTTATTAATAAACTTTTATTTTATTAAATTAATAAGTAAAATGATATCCTGATAAATAATTTTGAAAAGTGGAATAAGTTTGATAAGTTAAAAATGATAAAAATTAAAGATATATTGTATAAAATGTTATAGTACAACTTACAACAGAAATTGTAGCATTCCAGAAATGCTATGGTTTCAGTGTATTGTTTTCAAACTACTACTGTCTCTACAGTGCAGTTCATAAGTGCTGCAGATTTTGAAATATATTAGTTTTCCAATTAACACTGTAGCTACAGTAGCATTCTGTAAGTGCTGCTGTTTCTGAATATGTTGTTTTTCCAAATTTCCACTATACTTACTGCAGTAGTTTATAAGTGCTGAAATTCTTAAATGAACTGTTTTTCAAATGTATCACTATACTTACAGCAACATTTTCTAAGTGCTGCGAATGCTGAAAATACAATGTTTTGAAATATTATAATTGAATAAACGAACTTAGAAATTGCTAAAATCTTGGGAATTGAATATTTTGATTTGAAAGTATAATGACTTCACCTGTAAATGTTTTAAATGAATTATTTGGATTTGAAATATAACCATTTGAAATTTATAACCACGGGTTATAATAACTGTTGGATGTTAGAAAGTGTGGCTAGAGGTGGGCAATTGCTGCAGCTTGCGCTACCCAGTCACATTAACACTATTATTTTGTATAGTCTACTTTACTTTAGACACTACTATGATAGCGTTCATTACTACATAGTAGATGGTTTAACGGATCCTTAAAGGATGGACGATCCCAGCCATCCTTTAAGTTACTCATGCATCTCTATTACAGTTCACTTGAGTTGGTTTACATTGTATAAGTATGTATGTCCTGACTCGAGTGTTTTTTTTTGCTTTACGCTCGAGTCAGTCTGAGTATCACAGCATTTGATTCATCTTCTGGAGCTAGATATCTACTGAAGCTTATTTGTCTATCTGCTCATCTATTTCCATTTCAGTTATTTCCTATTCAGTATTGCTTTTGTATTAGTTGACTTATGTATTCAGACTTCTGTTGTATTTGTTTTTTCAGACTATGATATTTTGTATCTGTTTTGAGATTATTTTTGTAGTAGCTTCATGAACTACTATGGTATTTTATTTCCACTGCGAGTTATTCTGATATTCTGTGTCTGTGATTCTGTGTTTGATTTTATTTGCTCCACATTTTCTTAACAATCCACTGTTTTGAAGTATTCGAGTCCGACATGTGTGGATTTATTGTCGATTTGAATGGTCCAAAATAGTGGGATGTCACAAAATCTCTGGTGTGATCTCTCTGATACTCTACTTTTACTTTACTACATTTATATTTATCTTTTTTTTGAATCTGTGATTGTTTATTTTGTATTAATTAATAAAAGAATAAAAAAGAAATTCATTAAAGTTAGAAAACACTATTCACCCCCTCCGGTGTTTAGTTAAAGCTTTAAGATCCATAATTCCGCCACTAACATTTGGTACAAAAGATTTGGTTTTCAAAAAATTCGTAATTTATTTTTGAAAAGTTTAAATGGTTAACAACACTGTTAGAAATTCTGTTAGTAACACTATCAGTTCATTTGTCAACACTTTTGTCGAAGGACAATCTACTGCTAGACCCCCACTTTTTAATGGCAGTAATTACACTTATTGGTCATGTAGAATGAAAATTTATTCACAGTCAAGTGGTCTAGACATTTGGAATATTACATAAAATGAGTACACTAAACCCCAGACTGATTTTTCATCTTGGACTACTGATCAGAAGGCACATGCAAAAAATAAATACAAAGTCATGAATATTTTATTTTGCTCACTGGATAAGAATGAATTCAATAGAGTGTCCACCTTGTTAGTAATTTCTTTGATTAGGATTCCCTTAAAAAATTTGAACTTCTATCTTGTTGATCTGGATTCTTTGATGATAGGAAGCTATTTTGTGTCTGGCAAAATCGGAAGAGCAGAAAGCAGCTTGTCGAGCACGAAGAGCACTGGCCCATAAGGAACGGGAGGAAGCAATCGAGGAGCGAGAAAGGCTGTGGAGGGAAAGGGCAGAACTTGGTCCTTATGACTATGTCATTTGTTATCGGTGTCAGGAAAAGGGACACTATGCAACCATGTGCGGAAAGAGAGATAAAGGAAAGAAGATGGAGGGCAAGCGTTTACGATCCAAGATTTTCTGTTTTAAATGCCGTGAGAAGGGACACTTTCCAAGTCGCTGCCTGAAGGCGAAGAAAGTGAAATCTGCACTCCTTACATCAATCGACCAATCAACTATTTGCTACCACTGTAGGAAGACTGGGCATATGTAACAACCCGGGTTTTTCCTACACGAAAAACCGGACCATTTGAGTTAAGAAGAAGAGGTAGAAGAAGAAGAAAAATAGAAAACAACAATAGAATCTCTCATACGCAGCGGAATAAACTATAATAGGTAATAACAGATCTTTACACAAAAAGAAATCTATATCTGTTTATATATACATCATCCCAATACATCATCAGAGTACATCACATCAATATCATACAACTGGACAGTAATCATAACTTGTCCTCACAATCTGAATACACAGCGGAATATATAACTCAAATACGAAAGTACGTATCGCCATCCAGCTCCACAGCATCATTTCCTGTAATTTATAATACTCAGTCTGACCCGAGCATCATATAAAACAATACCCGAGTCAGTCTGGAATACCAGCGTGAGAAAATCACACTCAATTGATTATTAAAGTTTCAAAAATCCTTTGAAAACAAAAGCATCTCGTAAGACCATGCCACAAATAAACATGTCGGGTTTTTACCTTACGATAGCTAAAACACTTCTTATCAAATTCCTTTGATATTATAATAGTGTCTATATACAAATACTTATTTAAAATAGCTGAAATTGTTACATTATTAAATTCCAGCATACTAGCCACAAAAGTGGGTAATACAAACAAATACCGTACAAGGCACGTAGGAAGAATGGATTTCCAACGATTGACTAGGCACTGGGGTACCACCTATCACAGTACGTGGCCTAGATCACCGTACCGAGGAGTACGCCCGCTCCCCTGCAACACAAGGCCGGAACCATCCCTTACTGGATGATCCCGAATAAAATCACCCCACGGTTGGGATCAGCAACCGCACCACTAAGCCGAAATAAAAAGGGACATCTAGACAGGGATGACCTTACCCTCCAGTGGGAGCTACCCACGAAGCCTTGCTGCATAACCCCTGATTTTCAGTCATTCCCGGTTGATGAGGTTCGAGGCTAAACGATACCTTTTAGAGAACATATCCCTTAGAATGCCCATCGTCCGCTGACGATGTTTCGCAAGCATTCGTCCATACAAGTCCGTCCTGGGTTTGAACGGAACCGAAGGCACTATTCCTACTACATCCATTTTGGAAATATCCTCAGGATTAGTAGCGACTAGCCCTTGCACTTCACTGCTCCATCTTCGACTCCGAAATCGTTACACGAAACGTACAAACCGGATCGAAGTGGTATTCGAGTCTCCAGACCTAGAATCCCGGTATACGGAAACCCAATCCCGGTCTCTTCGAAACGATCAGCGCATTTGGCCAATATTGATAGTCGGTTATTTAACTATCAATTAACATCCACAAGCAACCATCACACAATAAATAATTTCCCACATTATTTATTTGCCCAAATATCTTTCCAAGATATATTTCCGAATTTTCAAAACTCATTTGAAAACAATTTCAAAACAGTTTCCGCTTATGGAATACATTTCCAAATATTTATTTCCTCTGAAACACCAAGTACAAAACACTTTTATTTTTAAAATAATTTAAAAACACTTTATTTTAAATATATTTTATAACATTGAAATCAAACTACTTTAATACTTTATTAAAAATATATACTTTAAAATAAACCACTTTATAAATATAAACTAAATTTCTCTTTTTAAAACAGAATAGCAAATCACTTTTATATAATTACTACAATAATAGATTTTTAAAAATACCTACTTTGAAAATTAACATTTAGAAATAATCAATTTTCTAAAACATGCTTTTTAAAACATACTAAAACTTTTAACTTATATTTAAAACTACCTTGAAAACGTACTTGGCTATCCAGAGAAATACACTTCTCATTTCCATCTTTTAAAAATAAATCAACATTTATTTTAAACCAATTCATATCCCTTTATAAATTCCCACCTTGAATTTATATTTTCTAATATCCACTGATATTTTATTTTACTTTATAAACCCAGTTTATAAATTCCAAAATCTCATTTCTCTTCTAAAATTCCAATTTTAAACAACTAAATCAATTTCCAATTGATTTCCCAATTTACTCTACTTACTTTGAAATAAATTTTCTTTGCTACTTCATTTATTCCAAAATACATTAACCTTTAGATTTTTATTCCTTATTACGAGTTAAACCCCTTTTTACCAATATCGATTACAGATTTCCAAAACTCCTTATTTATTCTTTAATTAGCTTTAATCCTAAATTTCAAAAATAACCTCTTTTTATTCTTCAAATAATATCACTTAAGTATAAAATTTATTATCCCTTGTGAATTCAAAATCCCCTTTTTTTCATATTTGTTAAAACTCCAAAATCACCTTATTTTTATTTCAATTCGTTATAAATTTTATCCCAATTCCTCGAATTATTTTACTTAAACTTTTATTCCTTTATTTCTTTTCAAAAATTCAATTCCATAGATTTTATAATTTATTATACTGGACAATCCAAATCAACCACATCATCCAATATAAAATCATCACATGATATCAAATATTCAAAACACGGAATATTAAATAATCTAATAATTTTGAGGAATCCAGTTGGATCCCTCCAACCTGTTTCCCTGCATCCACAAACGTTAGCACAATACCAATTCCACTTCAAAGTGGAATATCGCGGTATATGGGTTTTATAAAATATCATCCGCTATTATGCGGCGCATAGGGTCTCATCCGCTATATAAATGCGGGAATATCAACAACTCCAATATATACATATGCCAATATATATATATATATTGGTATATACTACTATATATAGTATAGCACATCAATCAATGCAATCATCCAATCAATTATTTAAATTTAACCATTTAAATTTAAATCTAACTGAGTGAGATTAACTCACCTTTGATTTTGTTAGTAATCCGTTCCCATTCCGGCTAGATTTCTTCAAGATTTAGACCTTGAATAAATATTGATATCATTTAGTTTTAACGAATAAATTAAATTTCCAACAACAAATATTTCTAGCAATTAAAACTATTAAAGTTTATAAATTTTTTTTTTAAAATAAATTGAACGATTCAATATTTAATATACTTTACTTAACTAGCCCTTTAAATTTTAAACAAATAATTTTCCTTTGGAAACCTTTTTGTACTATATAAATTTGATATGTGTATTAAATAAATTAATTACTTTATAAACTTTAAATCTTACATACACATATATTTAAATTCAACAGTGAGTTAAAATATTTACGTATATTGCTATACCTTTTAAATCCTTACAAATGTGTATTAATTTTAAAACAACATTATTATACTGTGAACGGTAAATTCAACAAATAGTTTTTTTGCTAGTTTAAACTTGAGAAATACCTAAATTAAAATGCTCAAAATTAACTACCTCAGAGAACAGGAAACCAAAATCACGAGACGGCTCCCACGGCGAACTTGATGCCGCTTAACACCTCCAACCAACAGTTCACCTCGCATCCTCCTCTTTCACCTCGAATTCGAGCTCGCCCCCAACGACAATCGAACGAGATCGCCAAACCGCCTTCTTGATGACATCGCCGACGAGTATCATCCCACGCGAGATCGCCCTAGCAGCCTCAACTGATATGATCTCGCTTCCAGGCGAAACCCTAGCTTGCTCGAGAACTGGCTGCGCCTCATCTGGCCTCGCGATGCCCTACGGCGAACGCGACGACCCCACCCTGCTTCGATTGCTCCTCCCCAATCGAACGACATCGCGGCTACTTATTTTTTTGAGAAGGAACGAATTGATTTATATTTTGGAAATCTTAGATTTTAAAAGAATTTTGTTCGAACCGGATAAGAAGAATAACTGAGGATTTACTTTCTTTTTTTTTTTTTTTCTCTGGCTTTGCTTCGTTCGATCTGCTAAGAATAACTGAAGAGGGGACGCGTGTTCTACCAGTTGAACACGTGTTAAGTTAATATACGTATCTACATCTAATTACTTAGGCAAGAAGAGAACGTTGCGAGGAAGGACACATGCACTGAATTTCTATACGTTTATATACCGTATGCTTACACAACAACTCCAAACGCTCTGAAATTTAAAATCCGATAATAATACAATATTATGGATCCAATGGAACTGGTTTCGCTGAATTCCGAGACTGTGCCTCGGACGGCTATTTTTAAATTCAATTTCAACGATATATTTTTAAAACTGAACAAAACTCTTTAAAATTCCATTTTAAAAGTTCTATCATCTTCAGTATTAACAATATAAATTTTCTGAACCTTTGAACTATTTTTAACAGGCTTAAAATCAAGATTCAATATTTTACCCAATCCCGATAATTAAATTTAATAATTAATTATCCAAATAAATACTGTATATTTGAAATTAAAGTTAAAATTTAACCTTCGGATATTTAAAATAAATTAAATATTCACATTTCAAATATACAAAAATTCCTGGTCGTCACATTCCTCCCCCCTTAAAAGAATTTCGTCCCCGAAATTACCAGTTAAGAAGAATGATTCAATCCCCATTAACTATTTCCCAAATTCAAACAGTTTTAACAATACCCAAACAATCTTTTATTAATGATACACTAATCATCTTTTAACTTCCCAAACTTATTCATAAGTTCAACCCATACCACCTACTTATCCATTCAAATTTAAATTTGAATTCAAATTTTGAATTATCAAAATTTCCCAAAATTTTTCTAACTCCCTAAATTTCCTAAAAATTTCGCCAGCGTCTCCTTTGCGCGGCTAGCTCGGTACTACTACAAAATGGCTCTACGGCCTCCCAACCTCAAAAAGAAAACAAAAAGCCAAGTGGCTGGATCCAAAACCCAATCAAATTTCATATAGAAATTCAAATACATACCTTTTTGTCGGGCCATTAAATTTTATCTTCTAAATCAAAAATCCCAATTTATCCATTGCTTTTATACACCTGTATATCCTACTAAGCAATAATATTCAATCACAATCCCAAAGTCATTTTATACTTTTCTTTACAAATTTCCAATATTTGTTTTACTTAAGCCCGTACGATGCACATATATCATTCGTACGCAATATCACATTCGATCGCTCAATCGATCACACAATTTCACTTCCGAACTAGTATCGTCCTCCCAACTTCCTAGTGCGGACTCAGATCTGGTTCCTTGATCAGAAACCGTCATTCTCCTTGCATAGTCACCAACTATGATAGAGAATTTCAGAATCAATCAACAATCCATATCCAGGCTCGCCGTCGAAAATCGAGTGAAAAATTCCAACTCGGATCGATATATCTATCTCGAAATTCTGTGTTCGACATTTGGATAAAATAGCTATGCGAATAAAATAATATACGTACATCTTACGTATAAATTCCAATTGATTATCAGTTATATCAATTCTCCTTTATTCACATTCCTTTTTGATTGTTATCCCTTTATTCACAACTATCCCATTTCACAACTTCAGTTTGATTACATTCACTTATCCACAATTTTCTCATTTCACAATTTCAAATTTTAATCGTCATTCAATTATTCATCTAGAATAATTTTCCTCAATACCAAATTACTTAAGAATCTCACCCTACTTCTTAAGTTCAATATAAATATTTTACATATTGCTTACACTTATTTTCACTTCACTATTGAAGTTTATTTTCATTACTATTTACTTTTAGTTTACCATTCAATATTAAATTCATTAACCCACTAGTTTCATTCAAACCCTTTTTATTTGTTCACAGTCCATTCATTCTCCTTTGATTATCCAACAGGTTCTATTCAAAGCTATTTCATAATCCACTTAAGTTAACACTTAAGCTCATTTTCATTTAATTTGTTTATTCAAATCTTATACCCAATATTTGATTATTTTTTTTTATACTTCCATTCAATTAAACTCATTACCACATTAATTCAATTAATCATACTATCCAAACTCATATTTAATTTATACATACTCGAACAAAGTTTATTTGCATCCCAAATCATTTTATTTTAATTCAATTCCCTACGGTTTTCAATTCATATTTTTTCACTTCTAGTCTCAAGTTGAATTTCTATTAACAACTCAAGCTTCACCTTCAAATTCTATTATTAATTTCATTTCTGAATTTTATAAGTCACAAACTCATTTACATCCATACTTCCATCTATTTAAAATAAATTTTATTCACATTTTATCTTTTAACTCAAAATTATACATTTTATTTAGCCAATAAATATTTTTATTATTCCATACACAACTTTAAATAAGATTCCAGAGTTTTAAACAATTTTCCAAAATTTCAAAATCATTTTTGAAATCAACTATATCCAAACCCTTTTCAATTTCAAAACCAAACTCAGTTTTTGCAAACAAACACCAGCCCAAAACATCCAGGTAGCAATTCCTCTTTTGGAAACTCGAAAATGAACACCGATGATGTCGCGATCATCATCGGAATTATTTTCCAGCGACCACTGAGAGTTTAGTGCTTTTATCACTTTTAAAAACATTTCAAATATTTTTAATTTCCAAATCTCTCCATATTCGATTTCAATCAAAAAAAATATTTCCGAAATAATGTCACCATTATATTTTCCAAAGCCCTTTGAAAACCATTTTCAAATTCAAAGGAATTTAAACTTCACAAAATTCCAAACTCGAAATCCATCTCGATTTATTTCCAAATATTTCTCTGGAATCCTATTTCAAATTTTGAATCACATTTGTATATGAAGTTTTATTTCAACTTATAAATTACATATATAATTTATTTTCTCAAATTCCATTTGTTATATAAATTTATTCTTTAACTTTGGTTATAATTAAATTTCTTATTCAATTTCCTCCTACTGATAATAATTTATTATCATTATCTAACAACCAAACATCCAAATAATTTATAAAAATTATTTCTTCATATACAAAAATAATTTGGATAAAATTATTTCATCTACCCATTTTAAAACAATATTGTGTCGAATTGTTCTATTCGAGTGTTTAGAAACCCCTTCGATACAGTTGTCCAGACTGTGCCGACGAAGGTTCATATGCCACTCAATAAATCAACCAACACAATATAAAACCATTTTATATTCACTAACAAATACGCGCTCATATCTATTAGTACACTCAAAATTCCCACCAGAGCCAAGGTTATCGCCAGCCTAAGCTCTGATACCACTGTAACAACCCGGGTTTTTCCTACACGAAAAATCGGACCATTTGAGTTAAGAAGAAGAGGTAGAAGAAGAAGAAAAATAGAAAACAACAATAGAATCTCTCATACGCAGCGGAATAAACTATAATAGGTAATAACAGATCTTTGCACAAAAAGAAATCTATATCTGTTTATATATACATCATCCCAATACATCATCAGAGTACATCACATCAATATCATACAACTGGACAGTAATCATAACTTGTCCTCACAATCTGAATACACAGCGGAATATATAACTCAAATACGAAAGTACGTATCGCCATCCAGCTCCACAGCATCATTTCCTGTAATTTATAATACTCGGTCTGACCCGAGCATCATATAAAACAATACCCGAGTCAGTCTGGAATACCAGCGTGAGAAAATCACACTCAATTGATTATTAAAGTTTCAAAAATCCTTTGAAAACAAAAGCATCTCGTAAGACCATGCCACAAATAAACATGTCGGGTTTTTACCTTACGATAGCTAAAACACTTCTTATCAAATTCCTTTGATATTATAATAGTGTCTATATACAAATACTTATTTAAAATAGCTGAAATTGTTACATTATTAAATTCCAGCATACTAGCCACAAAAGTGGGTAATACAAACAAATACCGTACAAGGCACGTAGGAAGAATGGATTTCCAACGATTGACTAGGCACTGGGGTACCACCTATCACAGTACGTGGCCTAGATCACCGTACCGAGGAGTACGCCCGCTCCCCTGCAACACAAGGCCGGAACCATCCCTTACTGGATGATCCCGAATAAAATCACCCCACGGTTGGGATCAGCAACCGCACCACTAAGCCGAAATAAAAAGGGACATCTAGACAGGGATGACCTTACCCTCCAGTGGGAGCTACCCACGAAGCCTTGCTGCATAACCCCTGATTTTCAGTCATTCCCGGTTGATGAGGTTCGAGGCTAAACGATACCTTTTAGAGAACATATCCCTTAGAATGCCCATCGTCCGCTGACGATGTTTCGCAAGCATTCGTCCATACAAGTCCGTCCTGGGTTTGAACGGAACCGAAGGCACTATTCCTACTACATCCATTTTGGAAATATCCTCAGGATTAGTAGCGACTAGCCCTTGCACTTCACTGCTCCATCTTCGACTCCAAAATCGTTACACGAAACGTACAAACCGGATCGAAGTGGTATTCGAGTCTCCAGACCTAGAATCCCGGTATACGGAAACCCGATCCCGGTCTCTTCGAAACGATCAGCGCATTTGGCCAATATTGATAGTCGGTTATTTAACTATCAATTAACATCCACAAGCAACCATCACACAATAAATAATTTCCCACATTATTTATTTGCCCAAATATCTTTCCAAGATATATTTCCGAATTTTCAAAACTCATTTGAAAACAATTTCAAAACAGTTTCCGCTTACGGAATACATTTCCAAATATTTATTTCCTTTGAAACACCAAGTACAAAACACTTTTATTTTTAAAATAATTTAAAAACACTTTATTTTAAATATATTTTATAACATTGAAATCAAACTACTTTAATACTTTATTAAAAATATATACTTTAAAATAAACCACTTTATAAATATAAACTAAATTTCTCTTTTTAAAACAGAATAGCAAATCACTTTTATATAATTACTACAATAATAGATTTTTAAAAATACCTACTTTGAAAATTAACATTTAGAAATAATCAATTTTCTAAAACATGCTTTTTAAAACATACTAAAACTTTTAACTTATATTTAAAACTACCTTGAAAACGTACTTGGCTATCCAGAGAAATACACTTCTCATTTCCATCTTTTAAAAATAAATCAACATTTATTTTAAACCAATTCATATCCCTTTATAAATTCCCACCTTGAATTTATATTTTCTAATATCCACTGATATTTTATTTTACTTTATAAACCCAGTTTATAAATTCCAAAATCTCATTTCTCTTCTAAAATTCCAATTTTAAACAACTAAATCAATTTCCAATTGATTTCCCAATTTACTCTACTTACTTTGAAATAAATTTTCTTTGCTACTTCATTTATTCCAAAATACATTAACCTTTAGATTTTTATTCCTTATTACGAGTTAAACCCCTTTTTACCAATATCGATTACAGATTTCCAAAACTCCTTATTTATTCTTTAATTAGCTTTAATCCTAAATTTCAAAAATAACCTCTTTTTATTCTTCAAATAATATCACTTAAGTATAAAATTTATTATCCCTTGTGAATTCAAAATCCCCTTTTTTTCATATTTGTTAAAACTCCAAAATCACCTTATTTTTATTTCAATTCGTTATAAATTTTATCCCAATTCCTCGAATTATTTTACTTAAACTTTTATTCCTTTATTTCTTTTCAAAAATTCAATTCCATAGATTTTATAATTTATTATACTGGACAATCCAAATCAACCACATCATCCAATATAAAATCATCACATGATATCAAATATTCAAAACACAGAATATTAAATAATCTAATAATTTTGAGGAATCCAGTTGGATCCCTCCAACCTGTTTCCCTGCATCCACAAACGTTAGCACAATACCAATTCCACTTCAAAGTGGAATATCGCGGTATATGGGTTTTATAAAATATCATCCGCTATTATGCGGCGCATAGGGTCTCATCCGCTATATAAATGCGGGAATATCAACAACTCCAATATATACATATGCCAATATATATATTGGTATATACTACTATATATAGTATAGCACATCAATCAATGCAATCATCCAATCAATTATTTAAATTTAACCATTTAAATTTAAATCTAACTGAGTGAGATTAACTCACCTTTGATTTTGTTAGTAATCCGTTCCCATTCCGGCTAGATTTCTTCAAGATTTAGACCTTGAATAAATATTGATATCATTTAGTTTTAACGAATAAATTAAATTTCCAACAACAAATATTTCTAGCAATTAAAACTATTAAAGTTTATAAATTTTGTTTTTAAAATAAATTGAACGATTCAATATTTAATATACTTTACTTAACTAGCCCTTTAAATTTTAAACAAATAATTTTCCTTTGGAAACCTTTTTGTACTATATAAATTTGATATGTGTATTAAATAAATTAATTACTTTATAAACTTTAAATCTTACATACACATATATTTAAATTCAACAGTGAGTTAAAATATTTACGTATATTGTTATACCTTTTAAATCCTTACAAATGTGTATTAATTTTAAAACAACATTATTATACTGTGAACGGTAAATTCAACAAATAGTTTTTTTGCTAGTTTAAACTTGAGAAATACCTAAATTAAAATGCTCAAAATTAACTACCTCAGAGAACAGGAAACCAAAATCACGAGACGGCTCCCACGGCGAACTTGATGCCGCTTAACACCTCCAACCAACAGTTCACCTCGCATCCTCCTCTTTCACCTCGAATTCGAGCTCGCCCCCAACGACAATCGAACGAGATCGCCAAACCGCCTTCTTGATGACATCGCCGACGAGTATCATCCCACGCGAGATCGCCCTAGCAGCCTCAACTGATATGATCTCGCTTCCAGGCGAAACCCTAGCTTGCTCGAGAACTGGCTGCGCCTCATCTGGCCTCGCGATGCCCTACGGCGAACGCGACGACCCCACCCTGCTTCGATTGCTCCTCCCCAATCGAACGACATCGCGGCTACTTATTTTTTTGAGAAGGAACGAATTGATTTATATTTTGGGAATCTTAGATTTTAAAAGAATTTTGTTCGAACCGGATAAGAAGAATAACTGAGGATTTACTTTCTTTTATTTTTATTTTTTTTTCTCTGGCTTTGCTTCGTTCGATCTGCTAAGAATAACTGAAGAGGGGACGCGTGTTCTACCAGTTGAACACGTGTTAAGTTAATATACGTATCTACATCTAATTACTTAGGCAAGAAGAGAACGTTGCGAGGAAGGACACATGCACTGAATTTCTATACGTTTATATACCGTATGCTTACACAACAACTCCAAACGCTCCGAAATTTAAAATCCGATAATAATACAATATTATGGATCCAATGGAACTGGTTTCGCTGAATTCCGAGACTGTGCCTCGGACGGCTATTTTTAAATTCAATTTCAACGATATATTTTTAAAACTGAACAAAACTCTTTAAAATTCCATTTTAAAAGTTCTATCATCTTCAGTATTAACAATATAAATTTTCTGAACCTTTGAACTATTTTTAACAGGCTTAAAATCAAGATTCAATATTTTACCCAATCCCGATAATTAAATTTAATAATTAATTATCCAAATAAATACTGTATATTTGAAATTAAAGTTAAAATTTAACCTTCGGATATTTAAAATAAATTAAATATTCACATTTCAAATATACAAAAATTCCGGGTCGTCACAGCATATAGCCAGAGATTGTTCTAAGAGAGTGCGGAAAGCAAGCTGTGTTCCCGAAGTTCATTAATGAAGATGGGAGTGTAGTGCACTTATGCAGGAAATGTAATAGTTGGGGGCACATTGATGTGGAGTGTTCTGGACCCATTGAAGCACCACCGGGAAGAATTACCGATGCTTTGTTTATTTAAGGGTATTAATCAGTGGATCTGCTTGATATAAGTAGTATGTTGGGTTGCATTAAGTGAACTCTATTGTATCTTTTTCTTAGCTGAAGTTGTCGAACTAAAGATATTTATGCTCCTGTATTTCGTATGATAAGAATTTGAGATTTTCCATATAATGAATGGGAATTCTTTGAATTGATATAGGTTGTATACCTCGAAATCTTGGGTAGGATTCTCATTGATTAGGATTCCTTTGAATTTTGGAATGCTCCCATTTGTTCTGAAATCCATTCTTGTCTTCGGTATTTATATTCTTTTGATTCTGGAGCATTCCATAACTCCACTTCGAATGACCTCTATAAAAAAAATCGGCGATCCCGCCAATCTTTGAATGATTTGTAAATGGGGAAACTCCCTTACAATGGGCATTGATTCATCGGAGATTTCTATACCCTCGGTTTAGATGCTTCTATCTTTTGCTATGCCGAATTCTATCTCTGGCGATCGAATGTCGATTTGCCTTAGAATTTTGCATCAATCATATTCCTGAAGTCACGGTTGACCCGGTTAAGGTCGCCCGCGATTTATATAAGTATATCCATCTTCTATTTTGTAATTAATTATCTCATCTTCGTTCGAGCCCATATTCGAATCGAAAATTCTTTTTGATTAGGGTTCATCTATTTTGAATTCCTTTCTTTGTTTTGAAATCCATTCTTGAATCATCCCTTGAAAAATTTGTGTTTTTTTGTGTTTTAGGAATTGTTTATATATCGAAATTATTATTTTGATAAGGATGATTATATTTTATATATAAAAGTGAAATGTTTCAAATAAGGGTTATATACCTTTTAAAAATGAGAATTTGAAGTTTTGAAAGGATTTGAAATTTTGGAAGTTATATAAGAAATTGATTTATATAAAAATGGATTTCAACTGAAGGGTTTTGGAATTGAAATTTGAGAGATTGGACTCCGGCATTTTGAAACTGGTTTTAAGATTTGAAAAATATATATAATAATATGATTTGAAAGTATTTTCTGAATAAGAAATGTTTCAAATGACTTTAAATGAGTCCCAATGATTTCAAAGAAATTTCAAAGAAGGTCTCAAGAATATAGAAGTCCAGAACTCACTTATGTCGCTGGAGAATAATTTCGGTGATGAGTGCATGCATCATCGACATTGATTCTCGAGTTTCAGAGTGGGGGATAGGCCACTTTAGTAGCTTTGCTATGCGATTTATTTTGTGAAACCAATTTTGATTTCAAATTCCGAAGTATGTTTGATATTCGAAAGATATATGTATATATATTTGAAACGATTTGAAGTGAGCCCGGTGTTCAGTTCTCAAGTTTTGGATTTGATTTGGCATAACCCTATCTTTTGAAATTGATTTACTGATTTGTTGCTAATTTCCAACTCTTGGATTGGAAATTTGATTTCTTCGACTATTTTGAAAGTTCGAACACTTCCAAATCAAGGTTTAATTTTCTAAGCTAAGTAATTTTGAAAAGTATAAATTATTAGATAAAGTATATAAGTTTAGTTTGTATGTTTAAAGTATGAAGTAATATGATTTAAATAAGTTTGAAACTGTTTTGTTAAGTAAATGAATAAGACTATTTTGAATTATACTAATATGAAATTTAGTTTTAATAATTTTGAATAAAATTTAGTTTTAAATGTTTTAACTTAGTAACATCTTTTATAACACTATATATAATAATAATAATTTTCAAAAGGTAAACTGGATCTTTCAAATAAAAAGTTTAAAGGTTTTAAGAGGAAGGGTTATAAACTTGGAAATCATTTTGGGGTATAATTGATTTTGAGAAAAAGATTTGATTTCGAAAATAGATTGGGATTTAAAACCCAGTATTTATTTGATATCTATATATTTTCAAATATAGAGTTTATAATGATTCAGGTTGGAAAGATAAATTTCAGATTGATTTGAAATTATATTATTTTAAGAATTATACTTAAATAAGTTTGATCTGAAATTTATTAAAAATTGAAATTTCAAAGAGATGATTTTTATAACTTGGATTTGATTAAAAGTGACTTAAATGCATATTTCAAATTTATATAAATTTGAATGGGATATTTTGTTTATTTAAATTTGAAAATTGAGATTGTATTTAGATGTTATTGAAATGATTAAGTAAATATTTCAAACTAAATAATAGTAAAGTGAATTTGAGATATAAATGAAATTATCAAATTTAGTTTTGAAATATTGAATATATAAAGCTTTGAAATACATTGAAATTGAAATGGTTTATTTTGTGGTTCAAATATGTATTTGAAATCGATAAAATTTTGAAATGGTTTATTGAGAAACTGAATTGAATTGAAATTTGAGGATTTGGGATTGGATTAAATTTGAATTTTGGAATCTGAGTTGAGTTGAATCGATTTGTGGAATTTGAAGAAACTATTGTATTATATAAAGTATTTTAAAACTATTTTATATTATTTAAACTATTGTTAATATAAACTATTTTTAATATAACTATTTCTAATATAAACTATTTTAAAAATACTAATTATTTTAATATAAATTATTTTAACTTATTACTATTTTATTTAAATGTTTTATTTTACAAACTATTTTATTTTATATACTATTATTAATATCTAAACTGTTTGAAGGAAAGTGTTAAGATTTCAAGTGTTGTGATTTCCAAAGTTTGAATTTCGAAGTATTATGATTTCCAAAGTATTATTATTTCAAATTGTTTGGGTTCGAAAGTATTATATCCTTAAAAGTATTATGATTTTGGAAATGAATTTGTTTGACATAAAATATGTTGATTTGGAAACAAACTTGGATTATTTTCTAAACCTATTACCTTGGAAACTTTGAAACTGGAGATATTTAGTTTGGAAGAAATAATTTGGTGAAATCGTATATGATTTTGAAACTGAACTGATATTGAAACAAATTGAAATTGAGAACCTTATTTTACTAAATACTTGATTTGGGAGTTATCGAACTTATATAAAATTTATTTGTATAAGTATGAAGTTGATTCGAAACTATTGATTTAGAAAGGTACTCAATTTGAAAAGTGAAATCTTGTATAATCGAAGTCTATATAAGTGTGATTTGCTATACTTTTGACTTTGTAAAGTATTCGATTTGAAAATGAAATCTTATATATAATGGAATTTATATAAGTATGATATATAAAGTTGATTTGAAAAGGTACTATATGATACATATTTTCAAAGTAAAGATATTGAAAGTGCCTTCTGCTTGATATCCGCTTTGTGGCCACATTGTGGATTCATTCTATCCATATTATTCTCTCTGATTTGGGTTTTCCGGATGTGATACTCGAGTGTCCATCGAATTCCATGGCGTTACCCATGGTCTTATGAACTCGACTGCATAGCGTAATCCGCAGGGGCTGTGACTTCCTATGGGTACGAATGTTTCCTGGGGATCCAGGCATAACCATTGAGTATCTGCGATTCTATAGGTCGTTTTGTAGCGTGATCCGCAGGGGCTGTGATTGACTACGGGTACGGATGCTTCCTGGGGGATCCGGGCGTAACCATTGTGTATCTGCGGTCTACAGTTGTTATCATGGCGTAATTCGCAGGGGCTGTGATGGC
Organism: Allium fistulosum; assembly: GCA_030737815.1. Lineage (NCBI taxonomy): Eukaryota > Viridiplantae > Streptophyta > Magnoliopsida > Asparagales > Amaryllidaceae > Allium > Allium fistulosum. The sequence goes on from CM060908.1 coordinate 310,822,359, forward strand.
CTACGGGTACGGATGCTTCCTAGGGGATCCAGGCGAAACCATTGTGTATCTGCGATCCATGATTCGGTTTGATTCTGTTGATTTGTTTGGATTGTACTTTCCATATCAGTTTTGAAAGTTTTTCCAGTATTTTCACTGGGTGTTGAAACAAGTCGACTAAGTACTTGGAGAATTCTAGCTTTGCGCCTGATCAACGCGTGGCCAGAGTTTGCAGGAATGAGGATAAACTTGTTAAGACATCGAGTTATAAAAGTATTTTGATAAAGTATTATATAAAGGATATTTTGACCATTTATTTTTCCTATCTAAGTAATCTTAAATGTTTTAAATATTTTTTACTTTTTAAACTAACAAATTTGTATCGAATGACTATTTATGGATATAAAAAGGGGTTTAACCAAATTATTAAATATTAAATTTTTTTAATTAAAATTGGTATAGTTTTAAATTAATGGTTCATCATTGTCTTTCAACCTATTTTGCTTTCTAGTTGTTTATATTCTTCGACCTTCTTCCTTTTTGAGGACGAAAAGTTTTGAGTGGGGGAGAGTGTAACAACCCATAATTTTAACAAATATTTTTATTCAATTTTATTTGAAACTTTGATTTTTAATCATTTTAAATGGAAAGTTTGGAATTTTTCCAATGTATTTTGGATTCTGTTTCTAATTTGTTTTCCAAATATAATTAAATAATGATTTTCTAGAAAATTTATATTTTGGTCAACTTTGGTCAAACTTTGACTTTTAGCTGAAATTTTTTAATTTGAATTTTTTTTTCTAATCTTTTTCTTTGAAACTGTAGGTTATTTTGATATTCGTCCTGCTTTTCGTTTCGTCAAATTCTGTTTTAAACTTTTAAAATTGATAAAATTCAGCGTTTTACACGCGATTATTTTCAGTAGTTTATTTGTTATTTTCCTTTTTCTATTTTCTATTTTTTTCTATTCCCTATTTCCTATTTTCTATTTGGTTTGGACCTTGATATTTTATTTGGATTGTAAGTTTGTTTTGATAAACGGGCTTTGGAAATTCAAGAGGTATAGGTTACATATTTTAATGGTTGCCTTTTCATATCCTTTTCTAGCCGTGCATTTCTTTCATAGCCGTTCATTTTTTCTCTCATTCACGTACAAAATAAAAAAGCTTCTCATCCTCTTTCTCATTTTCATTTCCTGAAGAAAAAATTTGGCAGTAAGTTTTCTTTTCATGACTTCCTCTTTCTTCCTCCTTTTCATTTCTTTTTCCTCTTTTGTCTCAAAGCTCTCGGCCATCATGCTCCTAGCCGACCATCTCACCACTTCACCACCACCACCATGATCGGTCTCCATCTCCTCACCATGATCACCAAGCCTTGCCGTGACCCTAGATCCAAACAACATCACCATCCCTTGATTCAAACCCTAGCCGAGCCCATATTATGCATCCACTCCTCTTTATTTGCCTCGGCCACAATACAAACCCCACCATGCCTTTCCTTGCCGTGATCTACACCACCCCAAACCATGCCTTTAGACCACTTGACCCAAGTCTAGCCATGGACGAGCACTTTAGACATAGGGCTGAACCCATGTGTGAATGACCCTTCACTTGTCTTTTCCTTTTACCTTCCATGAGTTTAACTTACCATCTCTTCACATTCCACAAACCATAGCCGTGCCTTGTGACCACATAACCGAGCCTAGCATGCCTCAAAATATCATGGCCGAGCCATGTATTGATGTGGCCGAGCCATGTTGAGATGATGGTTGAGCCCATTTGCATAGTGGCCGAGCCCACTTGTCGGTTAAACCAATTTTACTTCACTTTGTTTCATATTTAATTTATTTCTTATGTTGAATTATTTACCTATATTTGTTTGTTTTACTTGTTGTTGTAAGATCTACATCTTGGCTCATCATCTTCTCCTCGAATCTAGTCGTGCTTTTTCGTGCTTTGCGGAGTTTGGATTTGTGTTTTGAAATTTATCTCTAGCTTTAGAGTTGAGTTTATCACTCTCTACAAATCATACTTATATAAATGTGAAACAGTGTCACTTGAATTGTAGTAGTTGATATGCTATGTTATATACCCACATCTGCCTGTTATCTGACATTACATGATGATATTACCTGATTATATACCTGTTGCATCACCTGACATCATATGATATGTTTTACTGTTTATTTATTTTCTGTTTCTCACACTACAAGTTCCCTGTTAGTATAGAATCACTATGGGTTGAAATGATACATACCCGAACGGACTTTAGAATAGGGAAAAGTCATTACGAGCTGAAATGATAGGCTCGAGCGATTGTTATTTGACTTGGGATTGCGGGTTTGAAATGATAAAACCCGAAAGTTTAACTAATTATGGATTGAAATGATATATTATCCGTATCACTTGACCTAAGTTAGAAAATATTATACAGACCCGTGGTTAATTTTAAAATATGATTTTCTAGAAATTATTAAGTATTTTAAATGTAAAAATATGAAATTTTGACTTAAATTGGATTTAAAGGATTTAAACAGTGATTTCCTAAAAGTTAAAATTTTATAAGTTAATAAATGGTTTAAATTGTAATTTAATATTTGATTTAACTTAATAATTGAAATTTGAGTTAAAATGGGAATTTTAAGCTTAACTTAGTAATTAAAATATTTATTTATGAAATGGATATTATTTTAAGTAAAAGAAAATATCAAGTTATTTGTTAAAATAAAAGTTAGGCAACTTATAGTGAATTTTGACTTAATGTAAATGAATTATAATTTGATTGAATATTTATTAATAAAATGTTATTTTATTAAATTAATAAGTAAAATGACATCCTGATAAATAATTTTGAAAAGTGAAATAAGTTTGATAAGTTAAAAATGATAAAAATTAAAGATATATTGTATATAGTACAACTTACAACATAAATTGTAGCATTCTAGAAATGCTGTGGTTTCAGTGTATTGTTTTCAAACTACTACTGTCTCTACAGCAGCAGTTCATAAGTGCTGCAGATTTTGAAATATATTGGTTTTCCAATTAAGACTATAGCTACAGTAGCATTCTATAAGTGCCGTTGTTTCTGAATATGTTGTTTTTTCAAATTTTCACTATACTTACGACATTAGTTTATAAGTGCTGAAAATTATGAAATGAGCTGTTTTTCAAATGTATCACTATACTTACAGCAGCATTTTCTAAGTGCTGCGAATGTTGAAAATACAATGTTTTGAAATATTATAATTGAATAAACGAACTTAGAAATTGCTAAAATTTTGGGAATTGAATATTTTGATTTGAAAGTATAATGACTTCACCTGTAAATGTTTTAAATGAATTATTTGGATTTGAAATATAACCATTTTGAAATTTATAACCACGGGTTATAATAACTGTTGGATGTTAGAAAGTGTGGCTAGAGGTGGGCAATTGCTGCAGCTTGCGCTACCCAGTCGCATTAACACTATTATTTTGTATAGTTTACTTTACTTTAGACACTACTATGATTGCGTTCATGTGAAGACCCAAAAAATTTTTGGGAATAAAAATTATTTTAAAAGAAAAACAAGAAATGGAAAATAAATACCAAGAATGAATGAAGTAGATAAGTGAGAGAATGATAGTTAGAGAAAATAAGAATGGGGAGAAAAATAGCTGAGTAAAAAGGAGCATTATATTCACATATTGTATGTATAAATATATATAGATGTATTATATAAATAACCAAAGAATAAAAATAGCTTGAAAAAGGAATAATTATTTTTATACAGTGATGATAGGAAAATGATGAAGTATAAAATGAATTCTAAAATTCACATGACTAGTATATATGTATATTGTAAAGAAAATATATATACATATGGTTAGAGAAGTATGGGATGATAAAATAAAAATTCTCTTGATAATTAAAATGCATAGAGGTCAGTCAAGCTATATTTGTGAGTATGGATGCATTTTTGGAATAAATCAAGAAAGAAGCAAATGGTAAATTATGTTTGTTAAAAACAAAACTTATAAAAAGAAACATGAAAAATAACTCGGGTATAATAAAAATAAAATAAAATACATTGTCAAGTGGAGTCATAGGAAAACAATGTGCAGATAAGAATCATGCAAATAGCATGCATTCAGAAAAGAGAAAAACAACTGTTTTCACCTGAAATGGAAATAAAAAGAAAATGGCCAAATTAGCCATAAACATGCATACAGGCTTCTTTTATTTTTGTGAGGATAAAATGGGTGTTTCCTTTATTAAAACCCTAGTTAAATGATTTAAATCAAGGGGTAAGGCAGAGGTTTTCTCTGGAGAGGAAAAACAGAAGTTTAATTCAAAAAAAATAGAAAGGAGAAACTCACACAGTTTTCAAACTAAGGCATTCTCGGGGAAGAGGAGAGGAAGGTGAGTGATAATCATTTAAAAGACTTAAGGCATTAAGACCCAAGTAAGGGCAGCCAAATTATTTTATATAAAATCATATTATGTTTTTCTGTTTGGTTTTATTCTCTAAATAAATACATGTTGATCATGGATGGTATTTTGGTTGAATCTTTGGTTAATGTTTTGATCTGTTTTGAGTTGTTACAATTGTTTCAATTTTTGCTTTGAAATATAAATAATCTAACATATATTCACATGTTAGGAATGGATTTTATAATCTAGTTTTATATGAAGAAGGAACTAAATGTTTAACTGAGAAATAGTATATCAAAAGGAAATGATGTGGGCATTGTGAATAATGAGATTCATGCTCATGCCTAGTTCATATTAAAAAAATGATGTGAACAATGCAATACTATAAACATGTGCTGATTTGTTCAGATTATGAGCCAATATGTTTTATGGGTTTTTCTTAAAAACTTTATCCTATGTTCACTGTAAAATAAATATAGAATTTCTTATGGCTTTATCAGATTTATGCAAGCAATGGGGAAAATTCTAGAAACAAAAATAAAGGCAGTTTTATAAAATGAGATTAAGCCAGAATGACTTTGGATATGCAATTTTGCATAAATGCTCTGCATGATTGGATGTAAACCCTTGAGTGAGTTTAATAAATTTTGGGGTTTATGTAATGAAAGGAAGAACATGAGCACCTCTGGAATTAAGAAGAAAATTTCTCAGCAATTAAATGAGCATGGTCTCTAAATTACAAAGTAATTTAGGAGAGGTGCCTTGATCTACTCATCATCGGGTGGATGATGGGTATGTGCATGACTTGTTCAAGTCCTGAAGGCCTCTGTGCAAAGGTTAACAAAATTGAGTCCTTTGCAATGCACACTTAGTGTTCAAAGGCAAGAGTTTAGACCATATAAAATATAAAATGGGATAGAAAGATTATGCTATGGATTTTAGGAAGCTAAAATCCATAGGAGTTTGTACATGTACAACTGAATGGATTGAATTGATGAATGTTTGGGTGTATGTTTGTTAGATAAAATTTGAATGCACATATGCTCAAGTTTAACAAGAAATTGAATAGTGTCAAATATATATGTTCTTTGCACAGTTTTAAGAATTTATAAGTTGATTTAATAATGATTTCACTCATACCAGAATTTTATTCTGACCCTATTTATTGCCTTTGCAATATTTGGGGTGTCTCATTTTTATTGAGGCAGCTCAAAATATTGTTGCAGGAAGAAGTGCATGAGTAGCTTGCTTGCTTGGAAAATTAGAAGACTTACTTGAGTTTAAAAATGCAGTAGTTCATTGTAATAAAGATAGCTAGGCAAACTTTCTTAAGTCTATGCAAACCTTTCAGTATTGTATTGGCTTTGTTCATTTGAAAAGAATTTGTAAAACTTAAATATTATATGTGTCTGGAGTTACAGATCTAAGTAACTGATTTTGATGTTTTCTGGTAGACTGTGATGGAGAAACTTATGCCATGTAATTTAATATGTGGACATGCTTTCTGTACCAAGTTTGTTAAATTTTAAATGGAAAGTTGCAGTAGTGCATGGATATGCATGTAGCTAGAAATTGTTAAGAGATAATTGAATCTGGCATTGGCTAACTAGAAGAGCCTGACCATGACTTATAACTGATATAAGACCATGAGAAGCTTGAAGTCTTAACTTGTTAAATTCTCTTTGAACATCTGATTCTCCAGTAAAGAATTTGCATTGTATTGTATAGTAGAAGTGAAACACATGCTCCATACTTATAATCTGGAATGCAACTATATTGAACTGAGCTTAGCTAACCACCTATTTAGTTCAAATTAAGTGAGTTTTGTCTTTAACAAATCTGTTAAGAAAAATTCATTGCCATGTAGTTTACCCAGATATCAAACATGCTAATAATCCTACTGTCTGATTGACCACTATCATTAGTTTTATAATCTAAGAACCTATTAGTACCCTTCTCAAAATGTGCATCTGAAAGTTTGCATTAGACTGATTTTGGTATTGCTCTAGTCACTCTGTTTTCATATACCTGCAAGTCTATATATAGTATGCTAGATTAAGTTAGCATTTTGCTTGCCTGTAGTTCTTCTTCTGCCTGGTCTATAACACAATTATCACCAAATGTTCATAAGATCATTACCAATATTTTAAGACATGAGTATAGTTACTTGACAAAAACATTGTTGGAATAGGTAAATAGCACCCCGGGATAAATTCCCAAACTTGAGTTGTTTTAGTGCTTTGCATAAATTCAAAGGAAAAATCATAGGTAATAAACTCCTAGTTCCCATACATTAAAAGCATGAGTGGATAATCCAGAAATTAAATTATTGGGCCATGAAACCAGTTGTGAAGTAAATCAAATAAATAACTGACAGAAGAAATAAAACAAGAAGAAAAAATGGTTAAATAATAATCAAAGAGATGGCTATGTGACACAAAAAAATCTCTTGAATATGAGAAACATTGTGTGATTGAATTTCTTTGCTAATTCAACAACTCTGATAAGCAAAGAAACATTTATATATCTTCGTATATATAAATGACAAGATTTGATTGAAATACTGATATTTTTATATTGGTAAAATATGGATCTTGGGGAAATGAATTAAAGAGAAGTGGTCCATTGAAGTATATATATACATGAAAAAAAAACTTAGCAGAAAATCCTCTTAAATAATTGTATATAAGTAGTGGGTCACTTCAGTTGGTATCAGAGCTATGTTGTTAAAACATAGCATAAATATATTATCCAATTTTCTTGTATGGATAAAATTCTAAATATATATATATATATATATAATAATGATAAAAATAAATACCCACGGTAGAAATAAATTGCAGGAAATAATTAAATTAGAAATATGACTAACTAGCTATGCAATTGAATAGTGAATCATGGTAGGAAGACCACCAAGTCATGGAGCAGGACCCTCCAATACAACACCAATGGTCAATTTGCAAGATTTGGTGAGGGCATTTAGAGAAGGAGCAGTGCATAGGGAAGAGAATCCTCATGAGGAATTAGCTAAGCTATTGAAGACATTTTCAAACTTAGGAGGCAAGGATTTTGAAGGCACTGAGGGAGTTATGGGAGTGCAGACATGGTTGAGAATTTTGGAAAGAATATTTGCAGATATGCAAATTAATGACCAAAGAAAGAGGCAGATAGCTTCAAGGAGACTCAAAGGAGCAGCATTAGATTGGTGGGAGGTGATCATCACAGGAAGGCCAGAAAATGAGATAACATGGGATCAATTCAAGGAGGTCCTTGAGGCAAGGTTTGTTCCAGCAACAGCTAAGGCAACATTGCTTGAGGAATTCATAAGGCTGAGGCAAGGATCAATGAGTATGACTGAATACACTAAAAAATTTGAGAGTTTGTCCAAGTATGGAACTATGCTCATAGGAAATGAAGAATCAAAGAATTCAAGATATATCCAAGGACTAAATGCAGGTCTGAGTAGAGCAATGTTACCATACAAGGATAAAACATTTGATCAAGTCATAGACCTTACTCTTTCTTTTGAACAACATGACAATGCAAGGGAAAAATTTAGGAACATGAGGGCTAACAATCAAAAGAAGGGGAAAAATAGAGCACATCCCTATGACAAGAAGAATATGGATAAGAAAGTGGAGGGAGTAGCCACTGGGGAAGCTAAGAAGAAAGTTACTTGTTATAATTGTGGCAAAGAAGGACACATGAGTAATAGGTGTCAAGCAGCCAAGAAGGCACCATTTAGCTGCTATAACTGTGGGAAAGAAGGTCATATTAAAAGAAACTGCCCAGAGTTTAAGAAAGGAGCAAAGGTAGGAGCATTGGAAACAAAGGCAAAGGCAAATGCAGCAGGAGGCTCTGGACAATTGGAAGGTATACTTCTAATTAAAAGTTACCCAATCACAGTTATATATGACACTGGAGCTACACATTCTCTGATATCACAAGACATGGTGGATAAATTAGCTCTTACATGCAACAAAGTTGAAAAACCCTTGTTTATTCAAAGTCCCCTGGGTAGCTCTTGTTTGCTAGGATTAAAATGTTTGGGAGTAGAATTAAACATAGAAGGAAATGTGTTTAAATCTGATCTGTTTGTATTGAAATACCCTGGAATAGGAATTATTTTAGGGGTAGATTGGTTGAGTAAATTCAAAGCAATTTTGAATTTAGAAAATTTCACTATATCTTTGAAAACAGAAAATGGTAAATATACTAGTCATGAGTGAAATAGCTAAAACAAATTGTCTTAATCAAATATGGAATATGACTGAGAAGGAATTAATTTTAGAAAACATAGAAGTAATAAGAGAGTATCCAGATGTTTTTGGAGAGGTAGTAGGGGTACCAGACAATAGACCAGTTGAATTTCAAATAAGGTTAATTCCGGGATCAAGTCCTATCATCAAGAAACCCACTAGAATGGGTCCAAAAGAATTAATAGAATTGAAGCAACAGCTGGAAGAATTGGAGCAGAAAGGCTTCATAAGGCCTAGCAGTTCAAACTAGGGTTCTCCAGTGGTGTTTGTGAAAAAGCATGATGGTACACTGAGAATGTGTATTGATTATAGAGAACTAAATAAAGTCACCATCAAGAACAAATACCCACTCCCCAGAATTGATGATCTATTTGATCAATTAAATGGAGCAAAGATCTTTTCAAGGCTAGATTTAGCCTCTGGGTTTCACCAGATGAAGGTAGAGGAAGAAAGCATTAAGTATACTGCCTTCAATACAAGGTATGGGTTATATGAATTTTTGGTGATGCCTTTTGGATTGACAAATGCACCATCATATTTTGTAGATTTAATGAATAGAACATTTAGAGATTTTCTAGACAAATTTGTGGTTGTCTTTATTGATGACATATTAGTGTATTCAAAATCAGAAGAGGAACATGCAAAACACTTGCATCTGGTTTTGTCTAGACTGAGAGCACATGATTTAAAGGCCAAATTCTCTAAATGTACATTCTGGAAGAATGAAGTAAAATTTTTGGGGCACATTGTATCACAACAAGGGGTTAGTGTAGATCTAACTAAGGTGATAGCAGTGCAGTCATGGAGTAGACCCAAATCAGTGACTGAGGTGATATCATTTTTGGGAATGGCAGGCTATTATAGGAGATTTATAAAAGACTTTGCAAGAATAGCCATTCCATTGACCAAGCTAACTAGAAAGGAGCAGCCATATGTGTGGACAGAGAAATGTGAATAGGCCTTTACATTATTGAAGAAAGCATTGACGGAAGCTCCAGTTTTACAAGTACCAGAGGGAAATGAAGGATTAGTAGTTTATACAGATGCTAGTGGATCTGGACTAGGGGCAGTGCTCATGCAACATGGTAGAGTCATAGCATATGCATCAAGGCAACTCAAGCCAAATGAAACTAGGTATGCTACACATGATTTAGAACTAGCTGCTGTAGTATATGCATTGAAGCTATGGAGACACTATTTATTAGGTGCCAAGTTTGAATTGTTTACATACCACAAGTCACTTAAATACTTGTTTTCCCAAAAAGACTTAAACATGAGGCAACATAGGTGGGTAGAATTTCTAGCTGCCTATGATCTTGATATATTATACACCCCAGGAAAAGCTAATAAAGTGGCAGATGCATTAAGTAGACATCAAGCAAAATTGGCAAGCTTGATGATGGCTGAGTTCAGGGATTTGACAATCCTTAGTGAGGTGGAAGTGAAAGAGGAAACTAGTGTATCAGATAAGACACACAGTGAGATGATTGAATATGGTAAATTAAGCCTCATTTCTTTAAAATCAACACTGGTTGATAAAATAGGACAAATGCAGAATCAAGGTACAAATTTGAAGGAGAAAAAGAACATGATATCACAAGGCATGACAGTGGAAAACTATGAGGTAGATGATAAAGGATACTTAAGGAAAAAGGGGAAACTTTGCATACCAAATGTAGAGGAACTAAAGCAAGAAGTTATGGATGAGCATCACAAAACAAAATATACTATACATCCAGGTGGTACAAAAATGTACCATGATCTTAAGAGGAATTACTGGTGGCCAGGGATGAAAGGAGCAGTGGCTAAGTATGTAGCAAATTGCTTGACATGCCAACAAGTAAAGGCAAATTATCAAAGACCCTCAGGCCTATTGCAACCTTTGGAAGTGCCTACTTGGAAATGGGAAAGCATATCAATGGATTTTGTGGATGGTTTGCCAAGAACAAGAAGAGGCAATGATAGTATTTGGGTAGTGATTGATAGGCTTACAAAAACAGCACACTTCATTCCTATAAATTCAAACAGAAATGCTCATAAACTAGCTCAGTTGTTTGTGAAAGAGATAGTGAGATTGCATGGCATCCCCAAAACTATCATTAGTGATAGAGATACTTTGTTTACTTGAAGGTTTTGGAGTAGCTTTCAAGAAGCTATGGGGACAGAACTAAGCCTAAGCACAGCCTACCACCCACAAACAGATGGGCAAACTGAGATTGTTAATAAGGTTTTAGAAGATTTGCTTAGAGCATGCATACTTGATTTTGGAGGCAACTGGGAGGATCATATTTATTTAGCTGAATTTTCTTATAATAATAGCTACCAGTCCACCATAGGAATGGCTCCATTTGAGGCTTTGTATGGAAAGCCTTGTTTATCTCCTGCATGTTGGATGGAGGCTGGTGAAAGAGTGTTGCTTGGACCAGACAATGTAAAAGAAACTTCTGCAAGAATTGAATTAGTGAGGCAAAGAATGAGAGTAGCTCAAGAAAGACAGAAAGCATATGCAGATAAAAGGAGAAGGGAAGTAGAATTTGAGGTGGGAGACTATGTGTTTCTCAAAGTTTCACCAATGAGGAAAATACTGATATTTGGCAAAGCAGGGAAACTATCACCAAGGTGTATAGGACCATATGAAATTGTTCAATGAATAGGGACTTTAGCTTATAGGTTGAAGTTACCAGAGGAATTGAGCAAAATACATGATGTATTTCATGTATCCCAATTGAGAAAATGGGTGCATGATAAGGAGACCATTCTTGAATCTCCTACACATGTTGAAATTCAAGAAAATCTGGTTTATAAAAAGGAACCAGTGGGCATTGTGGCTAGAGAAGAAAAGAAACTAAGAAATAAAATAATTAAACTAGTTAAAATCCAATGGAGTTTAGATGGGAATGACTGCACATGGGAGGCTGAAGATAGGATGAAGGATAAGTATCCTAATCTATTTTCTGCTTGAAGGTATGTCTAGAACTGTAATAACTTTAAATATTACTTAAGTGTATTTGACAGATCTTAGATGAATGAATTTCTGATATGTTTGAAATATACTAATAAACCAATATATAATTGTGGGACACAATTCCTTTTAGGAGGAGAGTATGTGAAGACCCAAATTTTTTTTGAGAATAAAAATTATTTTAAAAGAAAAACAAGAAATGGAAAATAAATACCAAGAATGAATGAAGTAGATAAGTGAGAGAATGATAGTTAGAGAAAATAAGAATGGGGAGAAAAATAGCTGAGTAAAAAGGAGCATTATATTCACATATTGTATGTATAAATATATATAGATGTATTATATAAATAACCAAAGAATAAAAATAGCTTGAAAAAGGAATAATTATTTTTATACAGTGATGATAGGAAAATGATGAAGTATAAAATGAATTCTAAAATTCACATGACTAGTATATATGTATATTGTAAAGAAAATATATATACATATGGTTAGAGAAGTATGGGATGATAAAATAAAAATTTTCTTGATAATTAAAATGCATAGAGGTCAGTCGAGCTATATTTGTGAGTATGGATGCATTTTTGGAATAAATCAAGAAAGAAGCAAATGGTAAATTATGTTAGTTAAAAACAAAACTTTTTAAAAAGAAACATGAAAAATAACTCGGGTATAATAAAAATAAAATAAAATACATTGTCAAGTGGAGTCATAGGAAAACAATGTGCAGATAAGAATCATGCAAATAGCATGCATTCAGAAAAGAGAAAAACAACCGTTTTCACCTGAAATGGAAATAAAAAGAAAATGGCCAAATTAGCCATAAACATGCATACAGGCTTCTTTTATTTTTGTGAGGATAAAATGGGTGTTTCCTTTATTAAAACCATAGTTAAATGATTTAAATCAAGGGGTAAGGCAGAGGTTTTCTCTGGAGAGGAAAAACAGAAGTTTAATTCAAAAAAAAATAGAAAGGAGAAACTCACACAGTCCTCAAGCTAAGGCATTCTCGGGGAAGAGGAGAGGAAGGTGAGTGATAATTATTTAAAAGACTTAAGGCATTAAGACCCAAGTAAGGGCAGCCAAATTATTTTATATAAAATCATATTATGTTTTTCTGTTTGGTTTTATTCTTTGAATAAATACATGTTGATCATGGATGGTATTTTGGTTGAATCTCTGGTTAATGTTTTGATCTGTTTTGAGTTGTTACAATTGTTTCAATTTTTGCTTTGAAATATAAATAATCTAACATATATTCACATGTTAGGAATGGATTTTATAATCTAGTTTTATATGAAGAAGGAACTAAATGTTTAACTGAGAAATAGGATATCAAAAGGAAATGAAGTGGGCAGTGTGAATAATGAGATTCATGCTCATGCCTAGTTCATATTAAAAAAATGATGTGAACAATGCAATACTATAAACATGTGCTGATTTGTTCAGATTATGAGCCAATATGTTTTATGTGTTTTTCTTAAAAACTTTATCCTATGTTCACTGTAAAATAAATATAGAATTTCTTATGGCTTTATCAGATTTATGCAAGCAATGGGGAAATTTCTAGAAACAAAAATAAAGGCAGTTTAATAAAATGAGATTAAGCCAGAATGACTTTGGATATGCAATTTTGCATAAATGCTCTGCATGATTGGATGTAAACCCTTGAGTGAGTTTAATAAATTTTGGGGTTTATGTAATGAAAGGAAGAACATGAGCACCTATGGAATTAAGAAGAAAATTTCTCAGCAATTAAATGAGCATGGTCTCTAAATTACAAAGTAATTTAGGAGAGGTGCCTTGATCTACTCATCATCAGGTGGATGATGGGTATGTGCATGACTTGTTCAAGTCCTGAAGGCCTCTGTGCAAAGGTTAATAGAATTGAGTCCTTTGCAATGCACACTTAGTGTTCAAAGGCAAGAGTTTAGACCATATAAATTATAAAATGGGATAGAAAGATTATGCTATGGATTTTAGGAAGCTAAAATCCATAGGAGTTTGTACATGTACAACTGAATGGATTGAATGGATGAATGTTTGGGTGTATGTTTGTTAGATAAAATTTGAATGCACATATGCTCAAGTTTAACAAGAAATTGAATAGTGTCAAATATATATGTTCTTTGCACAGTTTTAAGAATTTATAAGTTGATTTAATAATGATTTCACTCATACCAGAATTTTATTCTGACCCTATTTATTGCCTTTGCAATATTTGGGGTGTCTCATTTTTATTGAGGCAGCTCAAAATATTGTTGCAGGAAGAAGTGCATGAGTAGCTTGCTTGCTTGGAAAATTAGAAGACTTACTTGAGTTTAAAAATGCAGTAGTTCATTGTAATAAAGATAGCTAGGCAAACTTTCTTAAGTCTATGCAAACCTTTCAGTATTGTAGTGGCTTTGTTCATTTGAAAATAATTTGTAAAACTTAAATATTATATGTGTCTGGAGTTACAGATCTAAGTAACTGATTTTGATGTTTTCTGGTAGACTGTGATGGAGAAAATTATGCCATGTAATTTAATATGTGGACATGCTTTCTGTATCAAGTTTGTTAAATTTTAAATGGAAAGTTGCAGTAGTGCATGGATAGGCATGTAGCTAGAAATTGTTAAGAGATAATTGAATCTGGCATTGGCTAACCAGAAGAGCCTGACCATGACTTATAACTGATATAAGACCATGAGAAGCTTGAAGTCTTAACTTGTTAAATTCTCTTTGAACATCTGATTCTCCAGTAAAGAAATTGCATTGTATTGTATAGTAGAAGTGAAACACATGCTCCATACTTATAATCTGGAATGCAACTATATTGAAATGAGCTTAGCTAACCACCTATTTAGTTCAAATTAATTGAGTTTTGTCTTTAACAAATCTGTTAAGAAAAATTCATTGCCATGTAGTTTACCCAGATATCAAACATGCTAATAATCCTACTGTCTGATTGACCACTATCATTAGTTTTATAATCTGAGAACCTATTAGTACCCTTCTCAAAATGTGCATCTGAAAGTTTGCATTAGACTGATTTTGGTATTGCTCTAGTCACTCTGTTTTCATAAACCTGCAAGTCTATATATAGTATGCTAGCTTAAGTTAGCATTTTGCTTACCTGTAGTTCTTCTTCTGCCTGGTCTATAACACAATTATCACCAAATGTTCATAAGATCATTACCAATATTTTAAGACATGAGTATAGTTACTTGACAAAAACATTGTTGGAATAGGTAAATAGCACCCCGGGATAAATTCCCAAACTTGAGTTGTTTTAGTGCTTTGCATAAATTCAAAGGAAAAATCATAGGTAATAAACTCCTAGATTCCCAGACATTAAAAGCATGAGTGGATAATCCAGAAATTAAATTATCGGGCCATGAAACCAGTTGTGAAGTAAATCAAATAAATAACTGACAGAAGAAATAAAACAAGAAAAAAAATGGTTAAATTATAATCAAAGAGATGGCTATGTGACACAAAAAAAATCTCTTGAATATGAGAAAAATTGTGTGATTGAATTTCTTTGCTAATTCAACAACTCTGATAAGCAAAGAAACATTTATATATCTTCATATATATAAATGACAAGATTTGATTGAAATACTGATAATTTTATATTGGTAAAATATGGATCTTGGGGAAATGAATTAAAGAGAAGTGGTCCATTGAAAAACATATATATACATGAAAAAAAAATTTAGCAGAAAATCCTCTTAAATAATTGTATATAAGTAGTGGGTCACTTCAGTTCATTACTACATAGTAGATGGTTTAACGGATCCATAAAGGATGGGCGATCCCAGGTATCCTTTAAGTTACTCGTGCATCTCTATTACAGTTCACTTGAGTTGGTTTACATTGTATAAGTATGTATGTCCGGACTCGAGTGTTTTTTGTTTTGCTTTACGCTCGGGTCAGTCTGAGTATCACAGCAATTGATTCATCTTCTGGAGCTAGATATCAACTGAAGCTTATTTGTCTATCTGCTCATCTATTTCCATTTCAGTTATTTCCTATTCAGTATTGCTTTTGTATTAGTTGACTTATGTATTTAGACTTCTGTTGTATTTGTTTTTTCAGACTATGATATTTTGTATCTGTTTTGAGATTATTTTTGTAGTAGCTTCATGAACTACTATGGTATTTTATTTCCACTGCGAGTTATTCTGATATTCTGTGTCTGTGATTCTGTGTTTGATTTTATTTGCTCCAAATTTTCTTAACAATCCACTGTTTTGAAGTATTCGAGTCCGACATGTGTGGATTTATTGTCGATTTGGATGGTCCAAAATAGTGGGATGTCACAAAATCTCTGGTGTGATCTCTCTGATTTTCTACTTTTACTTTACTACATTTATATTTATCTTTTTTTGAATCTGTGATTGTTTATTTTGTATTAATTAATAAAAGAATAAAAAAGAAATTCATTAAAGTTAGAAAACACTATTCACCCCCTCCAGTGTTTAGTTAAGCTTTAAGATCCATAATTCCGCCACTAACATTTGGTATAAAAGATTTGGTTTTCAAAAAATTCGTAATTTGATTTTTGAAAAGTTTAAATGGTTAACAACACTGTTAGAAATTCTGTTAGTAACACTATCAGTTCATTTGTCAACACTTTTGTCGAAGGACAATCTACTGCTAGACCCCCACTTTTTAATGGCAGTAATTACACTTATTGGTCATGTAGAATGAAAATTTATTCACAGTCAAGTGGTCTAGACATTTGGAATATTACATAAAATGAGTACACTAAACCCCAGACTGATTTTTCATCTTGGACTACTGATCAGAAGGCACATGCAAAAAATAAATACAAAGTCATGAATATTTTATTTTTCTCACTGGATAAGAATGAATTCAATAGAGTGTCTATTTCTAAGTCTGGATAGAAATATGGAGAACACTACAAGTTACTCATGAGGGCACTAGTAAAGTAAAACAAACTAAAATTTCCATGTTAACTAATCAGTTTCAATTATTTAGAAGGAATCCATTCTAACATGTACTGTAGATTTCAAGATATTATACATTCATTAGTTGCATTTGGGAATTTTTTTCTAAAGAGGATCAAGTCAGAAAAAATTATAAGTTCACTCTCTTCAGCGTGGGATCAAAAGACACTTGCAATTGAAGAGGCTAATGATATTAGTAATATGAAAATTGAAGAGTTGATAGAAAATTTAATATCTTATGAAGAACAAATGCAGGGTGGAAGAAAAAGCAAGGCAACATAAAAGGAATCCATTGCTTTCAAAGAAATACTAAATATCAGGATTCAGACGATGACAATGACGAGCAAATCGCCTTTATGACCAGAAATTTCAGAAAATTCTTGAAGTATAAAGAGAAGAACAACTTTTGAAAACTTGAAAACCAAACCAATGGAACTGGAACTATGATTAGATGCTTCAACTATTATGAACTCGGTCATTTTCAGAGAGACAAACCACATCCAAATAAATCAAAGGTCTCACTAGGAAATGACCCATCTAGAAAAATAAAAACGGCTTATAAAGCAACTTTGGATGATTCAGAGACCTCTTTTAGCGATAATGAAATAGATACTGAAAATGTGTATGTGTTTCACTGCAACAACAGACTAGTCAATGCTGATCAACAAAAAGCAGAAAAATTGGTATGCTTTACGTTTTTATTTCCATTTTTTTGCTTTTGATTGTTAGGAATAACCTATAGATTAATAATAATACTAGATGAATATTGTATAAATATTAAGTATATCTTTAAAATTTATTTTGGTTAATAGGAATATAATATTAATTAAAAGACATATATAAGTATATAATTTTCAAAAATTAATTTCTTTTGTTTTTTGGATGAGTATATAGATTAGTAATAATTATAGGATAATTAGAAATATATATAAGTGAATATGAATAATTTGTTCAACTTTGTATTTTGAAAATTGCTGGCTATACGTCGACATACCCATTCTCTGTATGTCGACATATGCTCCAGAATTCTAAAATTTGAATTTTCATTTCAAATTCAAAATTTGAATTTCCCTCCACTGTTTCATCAACCTCTATGTTTTGAAAAGGTGTCTCTTGACCAAAGAACATGACTATTGATTCTCTATTTAATTACTATATCTTCATCCATTCATTTCACTCTCATTTTTCCAAATCAAAAAATTCATTAAACTCTCTTATGTCCTCAAAAATTTCATTAATGGCTTCTTCTAGTTCAAATCCAAAATCCATTAGGATCTCTAGGAAAACTAAAAGCTTTCTCTTCAATGAGAAAGATGCAATTGAGGCCTACAAAATATTTAACTTCTGGAAAAATTTCTCTCGGAAGGTTTGCTATTTTAATGATTTTGCTTCTTCTGGTTTATATGAACTTTGTTTTGAAAATAAAATTCTTAGTTTGGTTGAGTCTTCACAAAACGATTTTGTTTTCTACCCCGATTTGGTAAAAATGTTATATGCAAATCTAAACGGAAAGTTTTTTCGAAGGGAAGAAGGTCAAATTTGGAGTTGCGTTAATGGGATTCAAATAGTTTTAAATTGTGAACTTTTGGGTCATATTCTTGGTTGTAAATCTAATGGAATCAACCTCTCCACTTTTCAAATTAATATTCAAAATCATGAAGTTCTTCACGACATTTTCGAAAGTGATGAAGATTTTGAATTTAAACATACTATTCTTCGACCTAAATCGAAATTTATGAGTCTTGTTCTTCAACAAAGTATTACGCCGAGAACAAGAAATTATAATTACCCGACTCAAAAAGTGTTCAAAGCGCCTTTTGTTATTTATGGTGCTATGACATAAATTGGGCATAAGTCATTTTATATGACTTTATCAAAATGAACATTTTTAGACACGAGAACATACTTTTCCATGGTGTATATCTTACTAGAATTTTCTTATATTTTGGTGTAGATTTAAGAGGAGAGAAATCCATTTCTCGGAAAGTTTTAAAGAAAGCGAATACCTCCCTTATGCATATTCCACCATTCTTTAAGCCATGTGAAACTCTTCCTGAAAAGGAGCAAAGGTTGGCATGGGAAGAGGAACAAGAAATTCAATAAGAAGAGAAGGAAGAAAGAGATGAAATGGAAGTGGAAGAAGAAGAGGAGGAAGAAGAAGATTCTTCTTTGGAAAGTTTTGAAAATCCACCAACGCTACAAACAAAGAGATACTAAGGAATGAAGAGAAGCTTCTTAAAACCAAAAGAATCTTAAGTAGTGCCTTTGGTCTGTTCATGTCCTGAACAACTTGTATATATGAATGATGACATTGCATTGTTGCCTAGAGGGCAATGTTAGCATTCCAAGTGGGAAGTGCTATATATAAGGTAAAACATAGCCTCGAAACCTCATGAACTAGGAATGACTAAAACATGGAAGATGCAGCAGGGCTAAGTGGGTTGCTCCCATTAGGGTATGATCATCCCTATCTAGAGTTGATATTATCTCTCATTTGTATGCTTCTAGGCCCATTAACCAAGGGGTGATCATATTCGGTACTACTAGTCAAGTGGTAGACCGGTTCTATGTTGGTAGGGGATCCCAGCGAGGTCCTCGGTGTTATTTTATCAAGAGATGCACCATGATAGGCGGTACCTCAGTAGCCCAGTCATTGTATGGAATCCATTCTCCAATAAGCACTATATGGACTTAATTGTGCCTAACTATGTTGAAATGTGAGATGCAAGCATTGCAGCTATATTCATATTTTACTTTGACCCCTAGACATTATTATAATATTAATGGATTTACTATAGAAAATGTTTTAGTTAGCATAAAGTAAAAATCCATCTGCATTTATGTGCGGCATGGTCTTACTAGATGCATTTGATTTAAAGGTTTTTATAAAATTAAAATGTATGCTTTACTCACACTAGACCCATGTCTGACTTAGAGTTTATTTTCCATTTTCCTAAACTCTTCGGTGCTCAAATTTGAAAGTGCAGCCAAGTAGTTCAGGTTTTCTGTAAATTCATCTTGGAGGGGCTTGGAGCAGGTAGCTTCATCGATAGCTAGTAATTACCTTGTTTTCCACTCTATTTTATGTATATTGTATCTGTTAGGTAGGGACAGGCTGTTATAACTGTCCTAGGCTAGAATTCATTTTAGAATGACTCTGATGTAACATTTTTGAGATGACTTTAAATATGTTATGTTGAGTAATATTTATTGTTCCGTTGCATATGAGATTCTATGTTGTTAGTTTCTTCTCTTTTATCTTATCTTTCTTTTTTATTTACCCTTAATGGCTCATCTTTCGGAGTAAGAAAGGCGTTCATTACAATCTGAGTTTGTAACCTCTATCAAATCATATTCTTATACTCTATGGTGTGCTTGGTATTCCTGAAATCCAAATAGGTGTGATTTTAGCCTGTTGAAATCAATTGGGTGTGCTTAGTGGCCCGTAAATCTAGCGGGTGTGCTTATAGCCCAAAAATCAAGTGGCTCTACCTAGAGGCCGAGATTTTGGAGGGTGCGTCTCGTAGCCTTGAAATCGAGATTTTATATGCATTTATTAGTTGAAAAGAAATCCGTACAAGGAATTGTGCGAGATTGGATGTGGTGTAACTCCAAACCAGTATAAAATCCTGGTGTGTTATTTTCTTTTTACTTGTACTGTACTTTTTTCTATACTTTGATTATATGATTGTTAATTCATCGTTCCAAGTAAAATCTTAAAGAATTTGAATAATATTCATATAATACATTCAACACTATTCATCCCCAGTGTTAATTTAGCCTTAAGATCCTTATTCCATTGACTCACATTTGGTATCAAAGCATTGGTTTTCAAGGTATTCATCATCTAATTTTTATAAAGTTTAAATGGCTAATAACACCGATAATAGTACTATTAGTAACACTGTTAATACACTTGTTAGTAACTCATTTGTCGAAGGAAAATACACTGTAGACCTCCACTTTTTAATGGCAATAATTACACATATTGGTCACATAGAATGAAAACTTATTTACAGTCAATTGGTTGACACTTGGAATATCACATGAACTGAGTCCAATGAACTCGAGATGAATTTTGCACAGTGGATTGCTTACCAAAAAGCAGTTGCACAAAGTAACTCTAAGGCTATGAATATATTATTTTGTTCACTAGTTAGAAATGAATTTAGTAGAGTATCGATATGTAAATCAGCATTGGAAATTTGGAGAACTTTGCAAGTTACACATGAAGGGACAAGTAAGGTCAAATAGACTAAAATTTCCAAGTTAACAAATTAGTTTCAATTATTCAAGATGATTCCAAATGATTCCATATCTGATATGTATAGTAGATTCCAAGATATAGTACACTCACTTATTGTACTGGGTAAAAGTTTTTCTAAAGAGGATCAAGTTAGAAAATCCTCAATTCACTTACTTTTGAATGGGATCAAAAGACTCTTGCAATCGAAGAGGCTAATGACATTAGCACTCTAAAAATTGAAGAGTTAATTGGCAATTTAATGTCTTTTAAGCACAAATGTAGATTATGAGAGAAAGCAAAGCAATGGAGAAGAAAACTATAGCTTTTAATACAGGATTTGGACCGCGATGAAGATGAAGAAATTGCTTTCATGATAGGGAATTTCAGAAAATATCTAAAATATAGGAAGATGAAAAATTTCAAAAGAAACAATAAGAAAAATCCAGGAAGCGGAAGTGGAAATGGAAATTGCGTTAGATGTTATAACTGCGATGACCTTGGTCTTTTTAAAACAAGACTGTCCACATCTCGATAAACTGAAAACTACACCAAACACTGATTCATCCAGAAAATGTAGAAGAGCCTATACTGCACCATTAGAAGATTCAGATACATCCTTAAGTGATAATGAATTAGATATAGAAATTGCTAATATGTGCTTCACAGCAATACATAATTCAAAACAAAATTGTGAATTGGGTCAGAAAAAGGTACACATTTAATGTATCAAAAGTTTTTTTAATTTCTTGAATGAATTTTTCTTTTCTTTTGGTTGCTTTATTGGTTGTTAGGAATATCCTATGGATTAATAATAATAATGGTTGAATATTGTATGATCATATTTTAAATATAAATATTTTAAATATTTTAATAATAAAATAATAATATAAAATACATTTAAGATTATTTTAAGACTATTTTTTTGAAAATAGAATAGCTATAAATAGATCTATATAATAAAATAGAATATAGTTAAACAAAAATCAATTTGAAAATTTCGACCTATATGTCGACATACCCAACGAACATATGTCAACATATACAGATAGAATTTGAATTTCAAAACTTGAATTTCCCTCTACTTTTTCATAAACTCCTATTTCTGAAAAGTTGCCTTTTGACTAGAGAACACACCTTTTGATTCTCTATTTACTTACTTTATCTCCATCCTTTCATTTCTCATTTTCATTTTCAAATTCAAGAACCATAAACTCTCTTATCTCTTAAAACTATTCTTCAATGGCATATTCAAGCAATACTAAGGCAATCATGAGGCTTTCTAAGAAAAAAAAATATTTTTTCAATGACCAAGAAGCCATTCAAGCCTATATTAAGTATTTATCTTTCGGAAAAGTCTTTCCCCAAAGATTTGTTATTTTTGAAGATTTTCCTACTTATGATCTTTTCATTCTTTGTTTGCAAAAAGGAATTCTTGGTATAATTGATGCTTCTAAAAATGATTTTGTTTGTTATCCAATAGTAAAGATATTATATGCAAATTTAAAAGGAAATTTTTATGATGGTAGAGAACGAGAAGTTTGGAGTAGTGTCAAAGGGACACAAACTGTTTTAAATTGTGAACTTTTGGATCACATTCTTAGATGCAAATCTAGTAGAATGGACCTTTCATCTTTTCAAATTGATTTTCAAATTCGTGAAGTAATTCATGATATTTTCGAAAGTGATGACGATTTTGAATTCAAAAACAAAAACTTGCATCCAACAACAAGAATTGTAAGCTTTTTTTTACAACAAAGTATCACTTCTAGAAATGGTAATTATAATAACCCGACTCAAAAAGTATTCAAAGTTTTTTTTGCAATTTATGGCCAATACGACATAAATTGGTCTCAAGTTATTTTGAATGAATTTTTTTCTAAGAATCTTTCTAAACATGAAACACATTATTTCCTGGTATCTTACTCGTATTTTCAATTATTTTGGTGTTGACCTTAAAGGAGAGGAAACAATTCCTCAAAAAATATTTGACAAGGCCAGCATTTCACTTATGCATATTTCACCCTTTTTCGAGCCTTATAAAACACTTGCGGGAAAGGAACAAAGGTTGGCTTGGAAAGAAGTGAATGAAATAAGAGAAGAGGAGGAAGGGGACGAAGATGAAATGGAATTCGAGGAGGAAGAACAAGAGGAGGAGGATAATTTTTGTAAAGTATCAATATGCCACCAAATCCATCCAACAAAGATCTCTCAAAAATCAAGAGAAGATCATCCATAACCAAAGGAAGTTCAAAAAATCATTTCAAAGAGATTTACTTCAATTTCCAATAAAAGGGATAAATTCTTTGGAAAGATCATCCACAAGCTTGGTGGTTCTTCTTCATCTTCATCTGTAGCTTTCTAGTTGTTTGTTTAAGCTATCCTTGTATTTGGATTTTCTTGTTTTAATTTATGTTGAATCTCATGTATTTTTCTTTCATTTCTTGAACTCATTATTATTATCAATGAAAATTTTATTTCTTACTGTTATATAGTCAACTATCTCTGGAAAGTCATACAAGTATAATAGTATAAGTCTAATACAATAGAAAAGTAAAACAATGTTTTTTTGAAAATTTCTGCATATATGTCGACATATCCTAGGTATGTATGTCGACAAACAACGGTAATCTTTAAAAAAAATTAATTTTGAAAACTGAATAGACATCAAATGTCTATTCATTTCCAATGAATTTCCACCCCTTTAAATACCTGTTAAAACCATAGAATCATTATTGTATACTCTCTTTCTTCTTCCTTCACATCCCTAAACTCTAAAACCAAAATAATGGCTTCTCCTATTCGAAAAACTAACTGCAAACCTCAAACAAACTCTTGAATCATTTAGGAACATTCTTACTTTCATCCTAAGAAACCAAAGGCACTTATAATTGAGTCAAATGAAGATGATAAAGGTGCAATAAAGGCATTTCGATGCGATTCGATAGATGATTTCTGCCATGAACAAAGAAGAACCAACCACCAATCCAGAGAATACCATCAACAAAGATGATGAAGATTGTGATGCTATCAAATCAGATCCAATCTTTGGCACTGATGGATGGGTTAAAGTTCCTCGAAATGTCTAGTTTATATAGGTTTGATTGAATAAATAATAATACTTGGTTTGGTTTGGATTTGATTAGTTTTGATTTGTGTGGATTTTTTTGAATACCATGTGATATAAACTTTGTTTGATTTGATGAATATTTGGACTGATTATTTCATGATTATCTAATTTTACGTATGACTTACTGTTTTTATATAATCTTTCTCATCATCATTATATATAATTCTTATACATATTTATTAGTATTTTATTTAGGGAAGTTAGAGTTAGGATTATAGTAAGAGTTAATGTTAGAGTTATAATTTTAGGAGGTTTTTTTGTTGATGACAAAAGGGGAGAAATATATAGGCATAGATCAACGGGGAGTTTTGTAACTCAAGTCGAGTTATAATATATTTTATATACAGAGTTGTCATCATAAAAAAGAGGGAGGTTCTTAGTACCTTAAGTATTGGTTTTGATGATAACAACTATAGGACATTATATAAAATATAGATACTAACGTTTTATCAAGATATATATAGTATATAGTGCATGATATTAGACATGTATTGATCAAGTGGACGGTACAGTATTAAGATGTTGATATTAAGAGTAGATTCAAGATGCTGATATAAAGTTTCAAGAGTTTAAGAACTCATTAGTGTTGAAGAGTTCAAGATTTCAAGATATTCAAGATAAGTTATAGAGTCATAGAATTTATGTCAAAACTTCGATAGCACTTTCCTGATCTCTCTTACCTTCTCTAATTTTGTTTCAAAATTGTTTTTCAAATATTCTATTTTAAAATAATCTTTTCAAAATATTTTCCAAAATGATTTTCAAATCTCTTATACTTATAAAGATATTATTTTAGAGTTTTTAAGTTTATATATATATTGAATTTTTGTTCATACTTTAATAATTTATAACTATATTGTTTTTAAATATATTATTTACATTATATTGAATATTCTTATTAAAACTTTCAAAATTATTTTATAAATTTTTATTAAGTTATATTTTGATATAAACTATATTTAAATGATTCTACAAAGTATCAAATGATTTCACAAAGCAATGGATTTTCAAAATAATTTTTATTAAGTGATTTTTCAAAATACAAAGAGATATGTCAACATATCCTATGCAATTATGTCAACAAACTAGCCGTAAATTTCAAAATTCAAATTTTGAAACGAAGTGTCATTTCGTCATATCTCTTCGCGAATGGACATAACCGTTGTTTCCCTATATATACCAAACTTCCAAAAGAATTTTCATTAACTACTTTCTTACTTTTGTCTCCTTTTCTCACTCTCTTGATTTCTATATCAATTTCTATCGAAACTCTATCAAAATTCAACCAGAATCAAAACCAATCATTACTAGTTTGATTCTCTTTCATATACTCTATAATTTCTCTCATCTCTCTCAAGATCAAGGTGCTATTCAAAGAGTCATAGGATCAATTGTAATCAAGATCAAAGATCCGAGTATATAATCTTTATCAAATCATACTCTTATACTCTGTGGTGTGCTTGGTATCCCTGAAATGCAAGCAGATGCGATTGTAGCATGTTAAAATCAATCGGGTGTGCTTAGTAGCTCGTAAATCTAGTGGGCGTGCTTTTTGCCCGGAAATCAAGTGGCTCTACCCAGAGGCCGGGATTTAGAGGGTGTGTCTCGTAGCCTTGAAAACAAGAATGTATTTGCATTTACTAGTTGAAAAGAAATCTGTACAAGGAATTGTGCGGGATTGGATGTAGGGTAACTCCAAACCAATATAAAGTCCTGGTGTGTTTTTTCCTTTTTACTTTTACTGCATTTATCTTTATCTACACTTTGATTCTGTGATTGTTTGTGTGATTGTTAATTCCATCATTCCTAGTAAAATATTAAAGAATTTGAATAATATTCATATAATCCATTAAACACTATTCACCCCTATCTTGCATTAATTTAGCCTTAAGATCCCTATTTCGCTTACTTACAAAATATGCATACGCACATATTAAGATCTAACTCAGGCAGAGTTATGTCATATTTTTTATATACAAAATAATAATGGTTGTCATCATCAAAAATGGGGAGATTCTTAGTACCTCAGATATAGATTTTGATGATAACAACCTTGGTGACAAATACATGTTCATATAAAATATGGATACTAATGATTTTTACCAAGTTATATACTATATAGTGCAGGATATTATATTGGTTCTGGATTGAAAACTATGTGGTATAGAGACTCAAGAACTGGACATGAAGACTCATGAGTATATAGATTAAGATATGAAGATTTCAAGACTATGATATTGTGTATAGAGTCATTGAATATTGTCAAAGTCCCTGGTAGCAATCTTTGATCTCAATTTCTCCTTTTCTTAATATTTATTTTTAAATAAAATTTTATTTTTAGAATATATTTAAAAATACTTTATAAAAGTTTTCTAAAGTTTAAAATGTTTATATACTATGTTTAAAATATTTCACAAAGTATCAAAATATTTTACAAAACATTAGATTTTCAAAACATTTAAAAACTAGTTTTCAAAATGTACTAGAATATGTCGACATATAGGCAAACTGTATGTCAGTATACATGCCGCAGTTTTCAAAATTCAAATTTGAAATGAAGTGTCTATTCGTCGTAACTCTTCGTGAATGGACATTCTATTTGTTCTCTATATATAGGGGGTTTCCAAATGAATTTTTAACTACTTTCTTATTATCTTCTCTCCTCTTACTCTGCCAAAATTTCTATTGAAAATATATTCAAATTTTCTCAAATTCAAACCAGAAACAATTCAATCTTCATTGTATTGATTCTCTACTAGTAGGTTTCAACCTTGTAAAAAGGTTTACGAACGACCTCTTTTGGATTAAGCCTTACAAGTCCGGGTATCTATATTTAGAGAATAGATTTTGACCTTGTCGAAAGATTTAGGCCTCATAGTTAATCACTTCGGTACGTTGCAGTTAATGTTTGGACTAGATGTATTGTCAACCTTGTTGAAAGGTTCAGATTGTAGGGTTAATGGCTTTGAAATATTGTAGTAGCTGTTTGTATCAAAAGAGTTGTCGACCTTATCGGCAAGAACCTTTCGATGAGATTGAACCTGGAAATTAGTAGTTAATCCAACAAAAAGTTTAAGCAAACAGTAAAGTAATCAACTAAACTTAGGACTTCCCTCTTTATCCAGGAAAAAGCTTCATTTTATTAAATTCCCCAAATCAACACCCAATTAGGGTTACAATGCTTTGATTAAGAAGTTACAAGATTATAATGAGAGAAATCGGATCCCCCAAAACATGACCTCTTGGGTCTTATTTATAAATGTAGTCGGCCCCCCTTTCTACTCTATGCTCTCGACTGGGTTGGAAGGTCTCCCTTTTATATGCAGTTGTGAACCTTTCGGCTTTGTCGAAAGGTTTGCCCTTTATATGTCATTTTGGACCTTTCGACATTGTCGAAAGGTTTGCTTTTCTTTATGCCTTCATGAACCGTTCGACTTTGTCGAAAGGTTGCTCTTCACTTGATTGTTTATGAACCATTCGACCTTGTCGGAAGGTTGCTCTTCACTTGATTGTTTGTTGAGAGCTGTGCTTCCCTTCAATGTTGTTGAAAGGTTGTCTTTCATTCTTTGCTGACTTATGAGTGTTGCTTCCTTCATAAAATCTTTCGACATTGTCGAAACGTATCCTAGATGTTCTTTAACCGGTTCGAAAGGCTTGCTATGCTTTCGAAATGGTCACCATGGAGCTGTTCACATTTGCTTTGACTTCTTTATCTTTTTCGAAAGGTAGGAACTCTTTAGATACTGAGAGATGGAACCTTTTAACCACTTCAAAAGGTTTGAGGCTGTTGAACTCTAATGACTGCATCCCTTCGACTCCTTCGAAACGTTTGGGCTATGCTTCTCTTTCCTTTGTCTTTGTTGAAATACCTTTCGACTTAGTCAAAAGGTTGATTTTTGGTGTAACATTAGCCCCCCCCATTCGAATGTATGCTCTTGACTTTCCAAGTCATCTTTGTCGAAAGCTAAAAACTTCCTACCTCTTGGCCTTCCCGTGTTGATCTGGGACGTCCATTTAAATCTGATCCAATGGTAGAAAATTTGGGCAACTTTTCTTATATAGTACGCTTCTTCTCTTTCTTCCTCTTTTACCTACAAACAAAATTATCATGCAAAAGTAAAAGTATTCTCCAAAACTTCCTACATTTCAATTTAAAACAACAAGGTAATGTCTTAGATTTGATTCATAACCTTTAGATTAATCTCTGCTCTTGTTCGTTTGCAATCAAATTCCAGTTTTCCAAATCCCAAAATTGAAATTCAATTTTAGTTTGGTTTGCTAAAAAACCTTTTCTTCTAAATCAGTTTTAACAAAATTCATCTTTGGCTTTGGAATTTTGAGGTTGGTGGTGATTGTTGTTGTAAATCCCCTTATCGGGTTTAGCTTTTAATCCAAAATGTTTTATTTTTGCCTTTTGTTTTAATCCTGGGTTTTTGACTTATTGACAATTTTTATACCTTTTTCGAAATTGAATTAGATTGATTTATGATGAAATCCATTTTGTTAATAGGCTTGATTTACTTGTTCTTCAAAAAAAAGTTTGAAAACTGGATTTACAATCGGGTTTGGGGTTAGTTAAACCCGATTGATAACCTAGAACCCTCTCGTGTATAATTTGATAGCACAAAATGACCTTTCTACCCCTTAGCACCTTTCGATGGTGTCAAAAGGTATTGTGATGCCAACATTTCCAATGTTGTCGAAAGGCTAGGTGGTTAAATGGAGTAAATCTAACTCTTCGACAATGAGCTCACGATAAGGTTGAAAAGTTTCAAACCTTTCGACTATTAGCTTTCGACAAGGTTGAAAGTTTTCAACCTTAGAGTTATTTCTGCCCATCTTTGTTGATACGTTTAAAGCACACATGAGTTGAACCTGAAACCTTTCGACTTCGATGGGTAGGACATGTTTTGACAACTTCGACCAGACCTTTCAACAACATCAAGAATATCAATATTTTTAACTCGTGAATTTTAAGGTCTTGGTATCGACCATGTCGAAAGGTCTTGCCACCCAGCTTATGTTACCCTTGAAGTTTATCTAGGCCTTCATAGAGCTTTCAACATTGTCAAAAGTTGATGAATGAGTTAATATTCCATTTCTTCCTTTCGACTTTGCCGATAGGTTAAGGAATTTATTTTATTATTTGCTCTTTAGGCCATTCAATAATGTTATAACATGATGGTTAAGGTTGATGTCATTGTCCGTCCGACATTGTAGAAAGCTCAAATTGCTAACCTTTCGACATTGTCAAAAGCTTGAGCTATAAACCTTTCGACACTGTCGAAAGCTTTTACTATAAAGCTTTCGACATTGTCGAAAGCTTAAACTATAAACCTTTCGACATTGTCGAATGCTTACACTATCAAGTTTTTTAACTTAAACTTTTTGCACCATCTTTAAAACTTTGTGTATGTTTTCACACTTAAGCTATCTAAGCAAACTTTTTTGCTCTTGAATTCTTGATTGCTTTCTAAAGTCATAAATAAACAAAAGATTTAACTAAAACATTTTCACCTGGTAGAATCATGAGCTCTCCAAAAGTTTAAGCCATTGCTAAACATTCTACCATCGAAACTCAAAATGAAGTTAATGCTATTCTTAAAAACTTTGGCATCACTGGGATCAAAGCTATCCCTCCTCAACCCACTGACACCATTGACCACCCTCCTGAATGGGATTTTGCTTACACAGCCATCCACATATGGCATGGTGGATTTCTTCCATTTCCCAAGTTCCTGATCTCGTACTTGTCTCATGTTGGAGTTGCTCCAATACAACTATCCCTAAATGTTTATACTCATCTTCTATCTTTGCAAATGCTGGCATTGGAATCTAGATTTCCTTCGCTCAATGCTGAAGTTCACCAAGTTGGCAAGGTTAAGTTATCTTAACAAGCAAATTTACAAGGTCAATGTGTATTAGAAGCTAATATCAAATGGCATTAATAAGTTCAAGGATTGGGAGAATCAATTTTTCTTCGTCAAGTGCTTTGCTGATGTTCATGGGACTTTTGCCTCCCCCCGTAATCTACTTTAATGTTGTCTTTGCTTTACTCTACGTTATCAATTAACTAATCTTTGACTTTTTTCAGGTGAATCTTCCAAGAAACTTAGTGATGCTGACAAGAAAAAACCATTGATTCTTTAACCACAACTTCAAAACAACTCGAGAGCAGGACGAGGCTCTTAACCCCTTCGAATCTAAGAAAACATTCTTTACTGCTTCCAGGTCAGGGGATCCTAGGGACTTCTCCCATAATCATGCACACTTCTCAAGGCAAGCACTTCCTTTCCTTAGGCGATGCTGAATACTTTACTTCAATGTCACATATCAGTGCTGATACTTCAGGTATATTATTAGCTTTGTATTTACTTCTTTTTCTCTGGAATTCTTTAAATTATTTTGACTAATTTTATATCCGCTTGAAATTGTTTTATCTCCCTCCAAGGCCATCGTATCTTCCAGTTGTGCTGCTCCTCATTCATCATCTTCTGAGATGTCATCAATCTTGGAGGCTTTTGCTAGATCCAAAAGATCTCTCAAAAGAAATTTAATAGTGCCTTCTAAAGATGCTCCTCCGGTGAAAATGCCTAAAATTACTAACATGGAGGAAGAAGAGGAGCGTATATCTTCTGAATGAGTGTCAAAGAGCCATGTCATTGAAGCTTCCAAAGATCAAACAGAGCAAACTCCACCTACTCCGGAACCTTTTCCTCGTATTACTATCACTGATTCCCCAGCTGCACTTGTGCAAATGCAGCTTGCTCTATTGACAACTCCTTCTAAGTCGCATATTCCTCTGGAGTCGTCATCTTCTGCTCTTCCATCGACCAATTTTGATGAATTTGTCAAGCTTATCCTACATTCTGAATCTTTCGCATCTTCTTCTTCGCCGTCATTAGTCCAGATTTGGTAGAAAATCATCACTCTCTTATGGAGCAACAACTTTTGGTAAGCTCTCACCCAATTAATCCTATCATCACTGGTTCTTTCTGATCGTCAACTTGCGTTACACTTCTTCTTCTTGTAGATTTCCAGCAACTGGATTGCTTTAAATGAACATGTCACAAGGCTCACTACTGGATCCTCCAAGCTATAGGAGGAAAATGCTGAACTCAAAAGTCAACTATCTTCTTTAATTACCGCTCACAATGACACTTCTTCTGAGTTGGAGTGAGTCAAGGCTTCCCTTACCAGGGCTGAAGCTGATCTAGAAGCGGAGAGGCAAGCTCACCAACTCTCCATGGATGAAGAATTTGCGATGGAGCTTGCTCTGAAAGACTCGAAAGATAAGAAAGCTCGCTTAGTCGGTAAGAATTCTCTACTGAAAGGCAAATTCAAAAGGACTAGAGCTTCGTTGAAACTACTGTTCAAACCCTCTCCGACATCAAAAAGCAAGACTCTGAGTTTGCTGAAGCCACCCTGGGACCCATGATGCTAAAACATTATGAAGATGCCCTCATGCTCTCCTATGCCGACAATCATGAGAAATGTCCCAACTTCAGCTTCCCCTCTTTTGATCCAGCCTTAGCCGAAAGTGTAATGGACAAAATTAGCCATATTAGGCAGGGTACTGGGCCTGAAGGCAAGGAGGAGATAGTTAATGTAGAGGAAGCTCTTTCTTTTGATATACCCTCCTTCAATATTGAATCAGGTTCTGAAGAGGAGGATGATAAAGATAACGATCTTGAGCAAAAAGGTGATGATGGTGATGATATTGATTGGGACAATGACTATGATGATGATAATGATGATGACCCCTCCAAAGGTCAAGGCCTTGATGGAGACAAAGGGGGTCCCTCTGGTGCCATAGGAAAAGATGGTGATGATCCAACTAAATCCTCTAAAAAGGAGCCATCCCCTTATAAAGATATGCCTCCAACATCCCCTGGTCCATCTGGCCTTTCAGAGGAGGAAACTGCTCCCACCCATACCGAGGATCCACAAGAGAAAGAACTGGCTCCCCAGGCTTCCATTCCAGTTTCATAGGTATGGCCTTCTCTGTTTAAATGTCTTACACTTCAAAGGTAATAATTAGTGATAAATCATTTGTCTTAGATAAAGAAGAAGTTAAATTTCCCTATAGAACAAAACTTGACAGAAAACAGGCGGAAATCAACAAGTTATATAGGGAGTTAGACAAATTAATAAAGGAGCACAATATTCTATCCGAGAAATATCAAGTCTGGGCAGGACTACCTCGTTTTTAGCATCTTTTAAATATCAGAGGGCGGCTCCTTTACTAAAGAGAGCACGTCTCCGGTAGACGCTCTTTTGAAGGAATATAGAGAGTTAATAACACTATTTTGGATGATGATTGAAGAGAGAGACATTTTAGTTAATTTTTTGTATAAAGCATATTGTAGACACTCTGTCATAGATTTTTCATACTTAGGCGAATTCATTGGGGTTCTACTCAAACGTTTTGATAAAAGATACTTAGATGAATTCAGATCTGACCCGCATCCTGGAGCATGCTGGAATTTACCGCGGGTCATATCGATTCCTCAAGATCTTCTCCCTAAAAAGCTTAAGTGTTATAAGGATATATTTGTTTCTGAGTTTTCTCTAAGTCTATTTTCTATGAACCAGATGAATGATTGTAAATATGTAACAAATAATTAATTTATGTATATATTTTTTGGCCTATTTTATATGCTTAGTTTCTTTTATTGTACTATTTTAGAATAACAGCTCTTTAGGATAACTCGTCCTTAGAGATCACTTAAGCCAATATGTTAAACTGAGGAGATTTTATTCTAAATAAGAATCAATAATAAAGAATTCAAAATTAGCGAGATATTGCTTTCTTCGGGATTTAAAAAAACTGTACTTGGAATACCCTCGCCTTCGTTTCGACTTCCTTGGTGAAGAAAAAGAAAAATTCCTTAGTGAAATTTGAACTTTTCACACTAGATTAATTTGCGGTCGCGATAGTCCCCCAGCCAGAAAATGGGACTATAGCCAATGTCCACCAGTAATAACCCCTGAAGGAGTCACTATACCCTTTGATTCGTCCGTTATGCTTTTGGCTAAATCTCTTGGTAAAGTTAGAAAAGCAGTTTCTAAACTGTGAATGTAATCGAATTACATGTTATATCCTTTAACTTTGTTGCTGCTTTAGTTGTCATCTGTTGCAATGATAATAAAGATATTTTTTATCTCTATCTTGATTTTTATTATATTTATTTTTGTTTGAATAGGAGCTACAGCTGTTTTCGACACATCTTTCTCAAAATTTACTTTCTCGCGTCGATGCTATCATAGATAGACTACTAACAAGGAGCGGCGAGATCGTGGTCCACGACGAAGTCCTTCTCGAGTGTTTCGATGGTAATACCGAAGTCGTGAAGTGGCATAAAAGATATCTTATTCAAAAAATCATCGCCAGTGGCTACAAAGACCATATAGCCTATCTCGATGCTGATATCAAGAAAAAAGATGAGGTGATTACTACACTTAAAAGACAAGTGAAGACTAATCCCACAGCTGATTTCGACCAAAGGATGTCTGAACTTATGCAACAAATAAGTTATTTGGAGTTAAAGTTAAAAGATAGCTAGGCGCAGTGTGCTTCTTTAGAATTCATTTTGGGAGACAAGACTCCAAAGATTGAGCTTCCGATACCACAAGTAACCCCTTTAGCTGCCAAGCCTACTAGGTCGAAACTCCTTGCTGCTTAGAAATTTCCCACCATGCTCAACTCTCCCTTGGCTTAGATTATAATGTGGTTGGGAACTGGTGTCGGAGAGTAAAATTCGAAATCGTCAAATATTTTGATGAGCAATAAAAATTGAAGTATTCTCAAACCATCAATGAATACGCTGCCAAGAACTAGAAGACGGAGCATATCAATTATTTAAGCGGGTTGCAGAGTTAGAGAGGGAAAATAAGAAAGTCAAAGCTGCAAATAGGGCTTTCAATCGCGCCCTGAAGACCAATACTGATGTTAATCGTCTAATTTTCTATCGGTTTAGAAAATAGTCAAAAAATTTAAAATTAAAATAACCGCAAGCGCATGGTGTACAATAGTTAGTACGAGGCGAGTACGGGTCGATCCGCAGGGAATTGTTAGAGTTTAAAAATCTATTCAATCAAATTAGACCAAATGGAGGAGGAATTGTTAACTAGAAATAAAATAAGGTTAAAACTTGAATTAAAATATGATTTAAAAACTATTAGACTAAAGAACAATTTAGAGGCAAATCCACTCTCATATTTTTGCAAATCAACAAACAAATAATTTATGATCTCTAACTTTGATATTAAGTGAAATAATCATTGCATTTATCATAAGTATGGTTTGTTTATGTTATTAATTAACATAACTCAAACCATCAAACTATAATACAACAATTATACCACTTATAATTCTCATGAAAATGAAGCCAAAGCAAAAGCTATTTTAAGTATGATCTATTTACTATTGTAACTAGTAATATAGATCATCAAATTTCATTTTTACTTTCATTTCAAGATCAAAAATTAATTAGCAAATGATGATGTAAATTGTGTTTATGTTGAATAAGAATAGCTCATTTGCATAAGCAATATAAGCTATCAAACCCACTTGTATAAACTTACATCAAAATTCACATTCATGAAGCATAAACAAAGAGATCATAAAACATAAAATTGTTGAAATTACATAAAGTTAGAGAGCTTCATCACCCCTAAATTGAAGGGGTTTAGCTACTCATTTGTGTTATCAAATCAACACTTGTAAATTTCAACATGAAAAAGCAAAGAAATGAAAACTAAGCAAAGGAAGAAAGAGAGATTAACTACTAACTATTTGCATAAAAATTAAAGCTACACTACTTGCATTAATGTAAATCTAAGCTATGAACATTAAAGGAATGAGAGCATAAAAATAAGCATTAACATAAAAACAAAGAAAGCATGTAGAAAAGAGAGGAGAAAGAGGCTTGGAAGCCATTTTTATTTCATAAAACATTGCCAATACAACTTGTAATTTTCATTTCCTAACTAATATGAAAGAGTAGAAGATATGTTCATGTACATAAGATAGTTATTTATACATGCATAAAATCCTAATTCTATTTTTAGGGAGCTTCCCAAAATGCCCTTTAGGAAGTGTGGCCACCAAGTAACCATTAGCCACTAATGAATCCATCATTTGATGTGCATGAAGCTTTAACCTCCACTTAGTTGTCCATTAGCTCCTAATTGTACATTTAGGTAAGTGAGTGGGGTCCTCCATGATCTTGAACTTGTTTCCTCTTCATTCCTTTGTATTTCCTTGTGCATGCATATATCATCATGAATCTCACTTCCATATGCATCAAAATATCCTATAAAAATCATAAAAATTGTCCAAGTAAAAATTCTTAAATTAACACATGCACAAAAATGACCATTTTGCCCCTGAATGAAGATGAAAATATGATGGTTTGAAAATAATTGAATTTTGTTTTTAACATGTAAAAATGTCCAAATATGATGTTTATTTAAATAAAAAGAGATAGAATATGGATGTAAATATATGCACATTTACGTGCACATCAAATACCCCCACACTTATCTTTTTATTCATTCTTGAATAAAGGAAAACTAAGATAAATCCATTTTCGTAGGGAGCACGATTGCATTGAGCGTATGCAACAAGACGTTAAACCTTTGGGTGTCGCCAGTAGGACGAGTGTTGTCTCGTGAGGGTT
This sequence comes from Allium fistulosum, assembly GCA_030737815.1. Classification (NCBI taxonomy): domain Eukaryota; kingdom Viridiplantae; phylum Streptophyta; class Magnoliopsida; order Asparagales; family Amaryllidaceae; genus Allium; species Allium fistulosum. The sequence continues at coordinate 310,857,986 of CM060908.1, forward strand.
TTCAGTGGATACTACCCACAAAATCCAAATGCACAGTGAAAATATTTACAAAGTGCAAGATTTATTTACAATGGGATGAATGCAAGTTTTTGAAAATATTTCTTAATGAAGGATTCACTTTCAATTCGACACTCATTAGTTAAATATAGGTTTTGGTCATTGTCTTGAAAATTTAAGTCATTTGCTTGTCAAAACTTCAAACAAAAATCAAGTTATCATAGCAAATAGAAAATTGTTTAACTCGTTGTTTCGGTTGATAACAAAGTGTAACTATGAAATAAATCCTTAGTTGATTATCAAAGTTTGTCAAAGTGGTATTCTCATTTCTTTTCAATAACAAGTTAAATCAAACAAGTTAAAATGGTTCTTGGATTTCAATTGCTTACTCTCTCTTACTTGAAAATTTCATTGATATTAACATTATTTACATATGCCTAACTTAGGTAAACTGAGGCCAGATATATTACCCGTGCACTGCCTTGTGGACTGATGTGAGGGGAATACAGAGCGTGGCGAGTGAACACACAAGTGTGAACACTTATCGACTGTAGGCGTTATTAAAAAGAATTTTTATGTACATACACCTAATTCAAATAAACTGAGGCCAGATATACCGATCCTGCACTGCCTTTCGGGCTTACGTGAGAAGGGTACAGAGCATGGAGAGTGAACATAAGAGTGTGAATACATGACTCTAGGTGTTAAAAATATATACATATATACAAATGTTTTTCTTATATATTTTTTTTTATGTTTTTTTTGTATTTTTTTTAAGAAAGAGAGAGTTTTGCAAAATTATCTAAGCACCATTTAACTTAGAAGATAATAATGTTATATCCTTTACATTAAATTTACCACTTTTTTAAACAAGATTTTCAATTAGAACATACTTCATACTTATCACATATGAACCTTCCTATATACTAGTTAAACCATTGTTATTTGTAATCAAACTTCATTTTTTATTTTTGTTAAGACAAACAAATTTTCAAAAATTTCAATTCATTAACCAAAACTTACACTTATCCTATAGTGTTTCAAAAATAAATCAAAATGCTAAAAAGAAAATGTTTTTGAGATTTAGAAATTTTGAGATATTTTTTTTAAGTTAAAAGAAAATTCAAAAATGCCATCAAAAACTAAAAAAAATGAAAATGGAAATGAGACTCCCCCCACACTTACTTTTGACTATGTCCCCACAGTCAATGCATGATATAATGAGTGTAACGGGGAAAACTATGTACATATTTACAAAAGAGGGTTAACATTCTTACTGGACGTAGCTTTGCTCATGAAGGATAATGAGCTCCTCCTCTTGGTTATTTGGCAATTCCAAGAATGGTTTCAAACGATGACCGTTGACTTTGAAAACCGATACCTCCCTGGGGTTTTCTATTTCTACGGCACCATGTGGAAAAACAGTTCGTACCATAAATGATCTGGTCCATCTTGATTTAAGTTTCCCAGGGAATAAATGAAGTCTTGAGTCATATAAAAGAACTTTCTGGTTAGGCAAAAACGTTTTCCTTAGGATTGACTTGTCATGAAAATTTTTGGTTCTTTCTTTGTAAATTTTCTCATTTTCATACGCATCGTTCCTAAGTTCTTCTAGTTCGTTGAGTTGTAGTTTTCGGTTTTTGCCATCTTTCTCAAGATCAAAGTTTAAGTTCTTAATTGCCCACAACGCTTTGTGTTCGATTTCAACGGGTAAATGGCAAGCTTTACTGTAAACTAAACGAAATGGGGACATCCCAAGGTTAGTTTTAAAAGCAGTACGGTAAGCCCAAAGCGCGTTGGCCAATTTCTAAGACCAATCTTTTTGATTTTTATTGATAGTTTTCTCCAAGATTTGTTTTATTTGTCGATTTGAAACTTCAACTTGGCCACAAGTCTGAGGATGATACGGAGTGGATAACTTGTTGGTTATCGAGTATTTTTTCGTTAAAGTTTCAAAAGAACGGTTACAAAAATGGGTTTCGTTATCACTGATTATTGTGCGAGGTGTGCCGAACCTCGAAAAGATGTTTTCTTTGAGAAATTTCACAACAATTCTATGGTCGTTGGATTTGCAAGGAACGGCTTCGACCCATTTTGAGACGTAATCGATAGCGAGAAGGATATACAGGTTTCCAAAAGAATTGGGAAAAGGTCGCATGAAGTCGATACCCCAAACATAAAAGATTTCAATCGTAAGAATGGGGTTTAGAGGCATCATATCTCGTCGAGAAATTCGTCCAAGAATTTGACATCGATCGCAAGTTTTGCAAAATTCCAATGAGTCTTTGAAAAGAGAAGGCCAATAGAAACCACACTGAAGCACCTTTTCTGCAGTTTTTCGAGGACCGAAATGTCCACCGCACGCTTGATCGTGGCAAAACGAAAGAACACTCCTGATCTCATTATCCGGAATGCAACAACGGATGATTTGGTCGGGACAATATTTGAACAAGTATGGATCGTCCCAATAGAAATGTTTCACTTGGGACATGAATTTGCATTTGTCCCGTTTGGACCAAGATGAGGGAGTTTCTTTAGTGACTAAGTAGTTCACTATGTCAGTGTACCATGGGTCGATAGAATTGAAAAAAGTTGTTCATCGGGGAAGTTTTCATTGATTGGCAAAGAAGATTATGCATTTGGAAGACGAGACAAGTGATCGGCTATGATGTTATCGGATCCTTTTTTGTCTTTGATTGTAAGGTCAAACTCTTGAAGTAAAAGGATCCAACGAATCAAATGGGATTTAGCATCCTTTTTAGCGAAGAGATATTGAAGCGCAGAGTGGTCTGTGTACACAATAATGTGTGAACCTATCAAGTAAGGTCGAAACTTTTCGAGCACAACAGCTAGAAGCTCTTTTCGATTGTTGTGTAGTTGAGTTGAGCGTTGTTCAAAGTCATACTCGCGTACTGAATGACGTGAAGGATCTTGTTGATGCATTGTCCTAAGACAGCACCAACGGCAAAGTTCGAAGCATCACACATTATTTCGAAAGGAAGATCCCAATTGGATGCGCAAATGATTGGAGCAGAAATGAGTTCGTTCTTAAGACGTTCAAAAGAAGAGATACAATCAGAGTTAAAATCGAAAGGAACGTCTTCCCCGAGGAGAGTCGTCAGAGGACGAGCGATTTTGCTAAAATCTTTCACAAAGCATCGGTAAAAGCCAGCGTGTCCTAAAAATGATCGAATGTCCTTAACAGATTTGGGAATGGGTAGATTTGCAATGACATCGATTTTCGCTTTATCTACCTCAATGCCTTTATTTGAGATGATATGTCCAAGGACTATGCCTTGTTTGACCATAAAATGGCATTTTTCCCAATTCAAAGTCAAACGTTTTTCTTTTATCGATTTAGAACCAACTCGAGATGATGTAAACATTCAGAAAAAGAATCGCCAAAGATAGAGAAATCATCCATAAAAACTTCTAGAAAGCGTTCAATCATGTCGGAAAAGACTACAACCATGCATCGTTGGAAAGTAGCAGGAGTTTTACAAAGTTCGAATTGCATACGTCGATAGGCAAAAGTACCGAATGGACACGTGAAAGTCGTTTTCTCTTGATCTTCGGGAGTGATTGGAATTTGGTTATAGCCGGAATAACCATCAAGAAAGCAGTAGAATTCGTGGCCGGCTAGACGTTGGAGCATTTGGTCAATGAAAGGAAGAGGGAAGTGGTCTTTACGTGTTGCGGCATTTAGTTTTCGATAGTCAATGCATACACGCCAACCCGTTTGAGTACGAGTTGGAATAAGTTCGTTTGAATCGTTCTTGACAACGGTTAGCCCGGACGTTTTTGGTACAGCGTGAATTGGGATAACCCATGAACTATCGGAGATTGGGTAAATGATTCCGTTGTCGAGAAGTTTAAGAATTTCATCACGCACCACATCTTTCATTTTTGGATTAAGCCTTCATTGCACGTCACGAACAAGCTTAGCATCGTCGATTAAATGGATGCGATGTTGAACAATAGTAGGGCAATTTCGTTTTATATCGGAGATCGACCATCCCATCGCTTCCTTGCTTTTCAAAAGAATAGAAAGTAAGGAAGTTTCTTGATCAAGAGAGAGATTTGCAGAAATTATGACGGGCAACGTTTCGTTACCACCTAAGTATGCGTACTTAAGGTGATCGGGAAGTGGTTTGAGGTTCAACTTTGGGAGTTTTTCGATCAAAGAATTGAGTTAAGAGTCGGACTCAGCTGGAAGCGATTCAAAAGGAAGAGTGTATTTAATTTCGTTGGGAATTTCATGAAACAATTTTTCGTACTCGGCTTTGCATTCGTCGTTAAGGTCAAGTGTCCCGTTTTCGAAGTTTTCGTGAATGCCACTAACTTCCAACGTTTGGTCACGAGGTTCGTTCGATTGGTTTTCAAGATTGAAAATATTGAGATCCAAGTCATGTTTCCAAAAGAGATTTTCATCGATCGGTTACGACAATTGATTAAGGCATTTGAGGTGGCTAAGAATGGTCGGCCTAAAATCAATGGAATTTGACTTGCGGGATTTGTCACGGGTTGTGTTTCGAGAACAATAAAATCAACGGGGAATATGAATTGCCCTACTCGAATGAGCATGTCCTCGATTTCTCCCATGGGCTTCTTAATGGAATGATCAGCGAATTGAAGCATTACTTTTGTAGGTTTGAGCTCACCTAAGTCTAATTGTTCGTACACGGAGTATGGAATCAAGTTCACACTCGCACCTAATCTATCAAGCATTTGTTAATCATCTTATCTCCAATTGTGCACGAAATCGTATGGCAGCCAGGATCTTTGTATTTAACGGGCATGGATTGGGACAAGACTTCACTCAAACTGGTGGCTAAAAAGACTTTTTTGGGCACTTGAGTGTGTCGCTTTTGGGTACACAAGTCCTTAAGAAATTTCGTGTAAGTGGGGACTTTTTGAACGATGTCAAGAAGCTGGATGTTAACTTTCACTTGTTTAAAAATTTCCAACATCTTTTCCATTTGGTCCGAGTGTTTCTTTGGTCGAAGACAATGTGGAAATGGAACATGATACTCGGTAGGCGGGTCTAATAGAGTAGAAGAATAATTTTTATTGGCATTCGATTCGACGTTTGGCTCCACGTTCTGTTCTGAGTCGTTCATTGTTTTAGAAGTGTCGAGAGAAATTTCCGGTAAATCGTTTGGATTATCGACTTGATTATCGATTTGTTTACTGAAACGTAAAGTTGTGATAGCATTCAATTGGGTGACATTGCTATCTTGAACAACATGGGCTTGATTTGAATTTGCGTTTTGATTTATGGGATTTGGAAGGGGTTGGCTTGGGGATGTTCCTCGTTCACGTTCGCTCACAGACGTGGCTAATTGACTCATTTGCATTTCAAGTTTTGTAATTGATTGGTTTGTGTTTTGCATATATGAGGTCAATAAATTTGAAAATTGCTGTTTGATTGAAGGCTTTGAGTAGTTGCTTTAGCCAACGTTTCAAGAGTTTTCTCAAGTGAAGTTAAACGATTATCGTCTTGGGGAGGATGAGCCGAATTTGGTTGAAAATTTAATTGTTGCGGTTGAATATGCCGCAAAGTTTGGTTGAAAATTGTTGGGCTGAAAGGGAGGTTTCGAAGCATTATTTGGGAATGCTTGAAAATTGGGATGAATCGTATTCGTGTTGGGATTGTTTTGATTCCATGCAAAATTCGGATGATTTCTCCAACCATGGTTGTACGTTGGAGAAAACGGATCGCTTTTGGCTTTATTGAAAGAATTGATTTGTTCGACAGAATTAGGACATTGATCGACTATATGATTAGGATCGTTGCATTTATAACACATCGGGTAGGAAGCTTGGTTCATTTGATTTGATGAGAAAACGTTATCGAATTTTTTAATCATTGCGTCAATCTTAGCTTCCAAAGCAAAAGAAGATCCTATTGACTGTGCACTCGATCGTGAGTAAATTGATTTTTCGTTCGAATGTTCCCACTGGGATGATTTTTCAGCGAGGTTTTCAAGAAATTTCCAAGCATCGTCGTGATGTTGTGCAAGAAAGTTGCCTTGGCACATTGATTCGAGCATGGTTCGTGAACTGTTTTTGAGTCCATCATATAAGATTTGGCAAATCGTCTATTTTTCAAAGTTATGATGTGGACATTTTATCAAAAGCTTTTTGAATCTTTCAAAATATTTTCTGAATGGTTCTCCCTTGTATTGATGAAAATTTACAATTTCATTTCGGATTCTACTTGTTTTTTCCAAAGGGTAGAACTTTTTTAAGAAAACTTTTACGAATTCTTCCCACATTTTAATTGTGTTCGATGGTAAGCTGTACAACCATTTTTCAGCGTAATCCGTAAGAGCAAATGGGATCAATCGAAGTTTGATTCCATCATCGGAAAGTTGTTGGAGTTTAATGGTTGCACAAACTTGTTCGAATTTAGTCAAAAAGATGTAGGGGTCATCGTGCTCGAAATTGCCAAATTTTGGAAGCGTGGCAATATGGTTTGAGTGAATTTCGAAATGGTTACCCGTAGGGGTGGGTAACGTGATGCAAGATAGAATAGAAACTCTATCGGGAAAGATTTTATCCGTAAAGGTTCGAGGGGCGTTTTCGTTCGCCATTTCGGGAGGATCGTCTGTTCGAGTTAAACAGTTAGTTGTTGAGTCACCAGTCCAACGATTGGTTGTTGTGTCATGAGTCCAAGACCTCATGCACAAGCGAAAGTCGCGAAGAGAAAGAAGTTAGAAACGAGTTTAGAGAATGAAAGAAGATTTGAAAAACGAAGTGAAAAATTATTTTTTTTAAAGGAAGAAAAATATTTACCAAGTGAAATTTATTTTCAAAAGAGAAGTTTGACTTTTGTTTGGTTTTTGGCTTTTCAAATTTTTATATGTTTTTATTTTTGTAATTTTTTTTGTTTTTGAATTTTCAAATTTCAAATATTTACTAAAAGGATTTTTGTTTTTTTTTAGAAAATGGAAACTGGATTTTTGTTTTTGTTTTTGAATTTTCAATTTTTTTGAAAAGATTTTATTTTATTTTTTTGGATTTTTTTGATTGAAAAATTACAAAGGAAAGGATTTAAAAGATTTTTTTTGGATTAAAAACTAAGTTAAAATTTACAATTTTTTTGGATTTTGGATTTTTTTTTGTTTTGTTTTTTTATATATGCATCAACTAATGCAACTAAATGAATGCCAAAGACTTAATTACATCTGTCCTTAGTAGCTCATAACCCAAAATTGTATAATCACACTTTGTCTTAAATCAACAAAAATATTTCTCAGCCAGGTAACGGGCAGGGGTTATCGGTGCACCACGAATCACCGTAGCAATGCAGCCGAAGGTTTAAGTACCTTCAGAGGAACAACCACTATAATATTTATGAATCACCGTAATTTTTATAAATGGTTATTACTCTGCCGTAGTCTAGACACTAAGAAATAAAATTGTTCAAATAAAAAAATTGTGAAGATGCAATTAAGCCCTAGGTGAGCTCGTGACACCCTTAAGTCAAATGTCTAACCTTTATTATTAGTCAAATTCTACGATGAAATGCATTTGTGGGCGAATGAAAGGGTGATGAAATCCCTCACCTTATGTGAATTGGGGTATTGCCCTTAGAAAATAAAACAAGATGAGATGAATGCAAAACAAAAATTAAACGTGAATTTACAATGCAATTAAAATGATATTTGTTTTTGTTTTTGGATTTTGAAATTTTTTTATATCTAAATGCAAATGCAAGCAACCAACAATGCAATTCAAATAAAAACAAGGGAAAAGGCACGATACTAGAGCGTGCAGATTATTAGCAAAAAATTTTAGCGGCGTTTTTTTTAGCAAGCAAAGCAAAGCGATTCTTCTTTATTTTCTGCTTGGGCAACCTGAAAAAAAAACAATATATATATATACAAGTTTTTTTAATCAAAGAAAGAAAAAGAAATTAAAAACTAAATAAACTAAACTAAAAACAATTGAAAACAATTTTTTTTAATATATAAAGGTGGAAATTATAACAATTTAAAACAACACTAACTAAAAAAACCTTTTTTTAATGGATAAAGTAAATTAAACAAAACTAAAACAAATTAAATAACACAAAAACAACACAAAAAAAATCGATCCCACACACAACACTAAAAAAACTTTTGTTTTATTTTTTATTTTTTTGGAAGGCTTGAAAGAAAATTAAAAGAAAGAAAAAGAGAAACAAAAAAAACTTTGAACACACACGGAATTTTTTTTTCTCTTTTTTTTATAGTAAAAGTAAACTCAAATAAGAATTCAAGGTAAAGAAAAACTAAGGAAAATAAATATTAAAAAAAATGATGCGGCCTAGCCCACCACATCCTATAACCCAAAATAAAGCACAATGTTTCAACAAAATTGATCCCCCTCTTTCACGTACAAAACCAAATACAGAAAGATGTTCAAACTAATTCATCAAAGTGCTTTAAAAAAAAATTCTTTTTTTTCTTTTCAATTCCTCCGATTCTATGTTCGAGGGGTAGTCGCGTGGTGTCAGGCGGCTTGTATCTAGGTACGGCGATTGGGGATGCGTGAAGTTGAATGGTGTTCGACTTGGATTCGACTGTGGTTGGGGGTTGTGCAGTTAGAAGAGGGGTTGTCGGAGATGGAGGCAGTTCATTTTGATGAAGGCGATGGATTGAAGTGGGAATGTTGAAGAGGTTGTGCAGTATGCTATAGTAGTGGGGGTTTGCAGGCAGTTGCAAACAACTGGGTTGGAGCTGCTGTGTTTGAGGTAGCTTCGATTATTTGGTTCAGACGAGTGTGTGGCAGTGGGAGATTGGATAATAGCGATGCGATGGGCGATTTCGGGTTCGATGGCTTGGGTCATCTCGTTTGGGTTGAATGGCTGGTGTTAGTAGAAGATTTGGGGATGTTGTCAGTTGGTGATGGTAGGGGTTGGGAGTGAAGCAGAATTTGCTGAAGGGGTGACTGTAGTGGTTAGAGGGGTGCAGAGGTCAGGGACTAGTTTCGGTGGAGTGTGGAAGATGGTATTGGTAATGACGGGGTAGTGTTTCAGGCGATCATTTTATACAGTTTCAAGTAGATATTTAAATGGGTGGAGTTCGTTATTGGGCAGAGGAGGTTGGTGAGGCACGATGTATGCACTGCGTGGTTAGGGAAGTAGTTCAGTGGGTGGTGAGTAATGATGCAGTTTAGTGGAAGATGATGAGCAGTGAGGCGGTGCACAGTAGAGGAGGAAGTTGAAGACTGTGTGTATGAGAAAGTAGTGATTTGAGTTGAAGATGGTGTGCAGTTTTGATATTTTTTATGCGGCAAGGAGGTGAAGGCTACACAGGGGTTGTGACGGGTTTGTTGTGAATGAAGAGCAGTTGGTAGATGAATTTGCAGCAGTTCGACAATGTTGATGTTGATTTGTCAACGAAGTGATGGCTCTGCTTTGCCGAAGGAAGTTTTTAAGACAGAAGGAAGTGAAGTTATGATTGCTTTTGGGTTGTTCGATTGAGGAAGCAAGCAGAGGCCGTGAACAATTGAAGGTTCGAGTTGTCGTTGCACTATGGTGGTATTGAAATGGTGTGTGCTGGGGATATTGACGGTTTGAGGAGTATGTCGGCAGTTGCTTGAAGTTGAAGTTTGAATGTGGTCTGCTGATTGCACTGGATTGATTTAGTGGTGAATGGGTGGTGGAAGAACTATTGAGCAAGTAGGCAGATTTTGATGATGGTCAGTGATTGGAGTGGTAGTGCACAGATAATGTGCACAAGTACACGGTGAGGAGGTTGTAAATGAACTTGTAGGTTTTAGCTACTGAAGTGCTGCAGTGTTGAGGCCAGTGACAGTTACTGGAGGAGGGTGTGTACAGGGGTGAGTTATTGGTTTGTTTTCATGGTGCAGTTGTCTGGTATGTAGTATGAGGAGGTGGAGTTGTCTGATTAGGAGGAGCAGTAGTGGAGATTGGTTAGTTGCAGTAGCGTAAACTGTCAGTGTTTGTAAATGAGGTGGTGCAGGTGCATAGTTTGATGTAGATGGTGCACAGATGCACAGGGGACAACAATGGATATGAGTCAGGCAGGGAAAGTGCTGCAAGTATATCAGAGGGTGGTGAGTTGTTTGATGAAGTTTGTTTGCGGGTGATTGCTGATGGCTGGATACTTGAAGCAAGGCAGTGGTTAACAGATGGACAAGAGGTTGTAGGCAGCGAACAAGTGGGCAGGTGATTGAGATAGAGTGGTTCAGTAATGTGAGGTATGTAGTGAAGTGGAATGGTGCTAGTTTTCAGAAGACAGTAGCAATAAGCACAGAGAAGTGTATTTGCAAAAGAGAGTGAACAATGTAACAGTAAATGAACAATGCAATTTTGTAGATTTGTAAATGAAAATTGTAAATTCAAGCTTAAAAATTGTAAATGTAAATGAAAACAGTGCGATTCCTTTTCAGTTGAAGTTGTGCTCTTTTTTTTAAATATGAAATGCAAAATGCTAAACAAACAAGAAAAACTAGCACACAAACACAATGCACATAAAAATCAAACAAACGCACAATAATTTTTTTAAAGAAAATTAACACAAAACAAACACACAAAATCAAACAAAATAATTCGAAGAATAGAAAATCAAAATCAAAACTACTCTCCGGCAACGGCGCCAAAAACTTTGTGAATCGGCTAATTTTTTATCGGTTTAGAAAATAGTCAAAAAATTTCAAATTAAAATAACCGCAAGCGCACGGCGTACAATAGTTAGTACGTGGCGAGTACGGGTCGATCCGCAGGGAATTGTTAGAGTTTAAAAATCTATTCAATCAAATTAGACGAAATGGAGCAGAAATTGTTAACTAGAAATAAAATGAGGTTAAAACTAGAATTAAAATGTGATTTAAAAACTATTAGACTAAAGAACAATTTAAAGGAAAATCCACTCTCATATTTTTGCAAATCAACAAACAAATAATTTCTGATCTCTAACTTTGATATTAAGTGAAATAATCATCGCATTTATCATAAGTATGGTTTGTTTATGTTATTAATTAACATAACTCAAACCATCAAACTATAATACAACAATTATACCACTTATAATTCTCATGAAAATGAAGCCAAAGCAAAAGTTATTTTAAGTATGATCTATTTACTATTGTAACTAGTAATATAGATCATCAAATTTCATTTTTACTTTCATTTTAAGATCAAAAATTAATTAGCAAATGATGATGTAAATTGCGTTTATGTGGAATAAGAATAGCTCATTTGCATAAGCAAGATAAGCTATCAAACCCACTTGTATAAACTTACATCAAAATTCACATTCGTGAAGCATAAACAATGAGATCATAAATCATAAAAATGTTGAAATTACATAAAGTTAGAGAGCTTCATCACCCCTAAATTGAAAGGGTTTAGCTACTCATTTATGTTATCAAATCAACACTTGTAAATTTCAACATGAAAAAGCAAAGAAATGAAAACTAAGCAAAGGAAGAAAGAGAGATTAACTACTAACTATTTGCATAAAAATTAAAGCTACACTACTTGCATTAATGTAAATCTAAGCTATGAACATTAAAGGAGTGAGAGCATAGAAATAAGCATTAACATAGAAAAAAAGAAAAGCATGTAGAAAAGAGAGGAGAAAGAGGCTTGAAAGCCATTTTTATTTCATAAAACATTGCCATTACAACTTGTATTGTTCATTTCCTAACTAATATGAAAGAGTAGAAGTTATGTTCGTGTACATAAGAGGGTTATTTATACATGTATAAAACCCTAATTCTATTTTTAGGGAGCTTCCCAAAATGCCCTTTAGGAAGTGTGGCCACCAAGTAACCATTAGCCACTAATTAATCCATCATTTGATGTGCATGAAGCTTTAACCTCCACTTAGTTGTCCATTAGCTCCTAATTGTACATTTTGGTCAGTGGGTGGGGTCCTCCACGATGTTGAACTTGTTTCCATTTCATTCCTTTGTATTTCCTTGTGCATGCATATATCATCATGAATCCCACTTCCATATGCATCAAAATATTCTATAAAAGCCATAAAAATTGTCCAAGTAAAAATTGTTAAATTAACACATGCACAAAAATGACCATTTTGCCCTTGAAAATATGATGGTTTGAAAATAATTGAATTTTGGTTTTAACATGTAAAAATGCCCAAATATGATGTTTATTTAAATAAAAAGAGATAGAATATGGATGTAAATATATGCACATTTACGTGCACATCAACTGATGCAATTGATGATGCTAACAAAATGAGGAGAAAAGAAAAGAAACTTAAGGAAGTTCTCCGTGCAGCAATCCAACATGTTGTAGATTCTTCGGTGGTGGAGACTCTTGATAAAGCAGCTCAAGATTTGTAATTCATTTATGTGTTTGAGCTATGTAAATCTATCTTGTAAATGGTTTTGTTGTTTGTAAATGATTCCATAACTTATGTAAATCACATAAATTTCGTAAATATCACCCGATTTTCAATCCTTCTCTGTAACGATACTTTTAGAATGTTTTTCAATTGCTCACTCATTGATTTCTGGACTTGCTGAATCTTTTGCTATTCCTTGCTGGTTTGATTTCCCTGAAAAGCATGTAGCAAACAATATTTCTAATTGTTAGCTTGAAATTGACATATTTGTCTATGTATGTCATTTTCTTAGATTAACAAATCATTCTGTTAATTGTCTATCAAATAGCTTATACTAAATGTTAAAATCTCATCTTTAACTAAGATGAGAGATGGCCAAGAATGTAACTTCTTCCACTTTGCTAGAAAGTTTGAAATTTGCTGATAGAAAATTCTGCCATGTCATATAGATTTAAATATTAAAATATAACCTTTATTTAATAAAGAACCTGATTAAGAGAACAATGTTTGAAATTCAGATGCAGTAACTCTCCAACCCATTCCTTGACATTAATGGGATTTAAAAATTTAGAAACTCGAAGCCACCATTCAGAGACTTTTAATAGTGATCTTTAACATTCCTTGTCCCAGATTCGGGCATTTTTGATGAATAGAAATCTGAAAATTTTTCTCCTAGATTAGGGTTCATATAGGTAGTAGTCTTGATATCCAGATTCAGATATAATAAGGTAATAATTGATGAATACCTGAAACCAAGATTCTAGCAATAGATGATGAAATTCTTATATGGAAGACCCAAAACCCTAATTCGGGTATTAAATGCTAATATCTAAAAATGAGAATCCCGAAACCAGATTCGGGTACATTAAGATAACCAGAAGTTAATAGAGATCCAAAACCCAGATTTGGGTATTATATAGTGAAGTTCTGAAATGAATATCCCGTAACCCAGATTTGGGTATTAATTGATGTAATTCTGATGTAAGAGACCCGAAACCCAGAGTCGGTTATTAATAAATGATGTTTTTAGAAATGAAAGTCCCGTAACCAAGATTCGGGTAATAATATGTGAAGTTCCATTCCACTCCTTTGCTTCCGCCTTCTTTGACATGTATGAACCCTTCAGGTTTTGAATACATAGAAATAATCTGATTAGCTGCCTCTGGAGCTAACACGTCTTAGTCCATGATCGAATATTCTTTTTCTCTAGCTTGAACATCTTAGTTCATGATTTGATGAGCCTCTTCCCGGGCTTGGACATCTTAGTCCTTTGTTTGATAGGGCCCCTTCTTGGACCTGGACATCTTCGTCCATTATTTGATGAGCCTCTTCTCGGGCTTGGACATCTTAGTCCTTTGTTTGATGGGCCTTTTCTTGGGCCTGGACATCTTAGTCCATTATTGTCCGGTGCTCTTGGTTAACTCATCTTAGAGGCTGGAACCAAGGACTTACCCGACCTCCCTCCAGGAGGCGTTCTCCTCCCGCCCTTTTGCGGCGCGGACAGGGGCTTGTTCGATGCTCTACCCTGTCCATCTTATGGCGCGAATAGAGGCTTACTCCATCCTCCCTCCAGGAGGTGCTTTAACCTGGCCATATCATGGCGCGGATAAGGGCTTGTTCGGTGCTCTACCCTGGCCATCTTATGGCGCAGTTAGAGGCTTACTCCGTCCTCCCTCCAAGAGGCGCCTTGACCTGGCCAGAGGCGCGGTCAAGGGCTTGTTCGATTCTTTAACCTGGCAATCTCATGAAGCGGTTAAAGGCTTACCCACCCTCCCTTCAAGAGGTGCTCTCCCTGGCTATCTCAACGCGGACAGAGGCTTTTTTACCATCTTAGGTTGACTACCACCTTAGGCAGTATCCAAATATGAGGAGCATTTCGCTCCCAACCATGTAGACTTTCTCTTTTCAGAAAGTTGATCCTTATTTATCCTTTCTCAAATCCTTTTTACAAATTCACTGATCTTTCCTTGTCTAAAGAAACTGATGATCATCCCCTCCAGGGCTCTGCAGTGGTTGGTTTCATGACCATTCATCATATGATAATGACAGAAGGACCCTCCTAAGTTCCTTTCATGTTTTGGCCTTTTCTTTTGTGATGGCAGTAGTTAAGTTCATCCTTTGTGAGCAAGTAGATGTTTTCCATTGATGTTGTTAAGTTTCATTCTTTTGGAAGTCAAGACTTGAAACTTGACTCTTGAGGATGGCACTTTGACTTTTTATTTTTCAGCCTTATCATTTCATGCTCTTCAATTATTTTTCTTTTTTCTACCTTTTGAATCTCTTAGGTTGGAAGTGCTCTTGTTTTAGTTGGTTGCCATTTGTCTGCAAAGGCGTTGTAATCATTCATTGTCTCTCTCTCAAAGATTGTGCCATTGGAATAATGTTGGATTGTTCTTCTTATTTGATTAAAGATATTATCACTTCCATTTGTTCTTTTTCCAAGTGCAAAGATAGGGGTAGGACCCACATGAAAAGGATTTAGTCTCCATTTTTTAGGATCATAAGATTCTGCTTTCTTTTTGTTTATAATCCTTAGGGTTTTGTGCTTTAGCCTTTGCTCTTCATCTTGATTGGAGCTTTTGATGTTTACTTGGGATAATATTGTCAAATGTGGTTTAGAAGACCCTTGTTCAGACCTTTTAAATCTTCTGGCAATGATCAAACCAAGATGGATACACCTTATGTAAGATTAATCCAAGGGGATTAGGAAATAGTAATGTTAGGGGGTTAACCAAGTTAGAGGTTCAAGCCCTTCTTCTAGCGCCAAAAATGTTAACAAGATTTCTTGTCAACACCCCAAAGTTATGCCAAGAAGAATGGATAGACTTGTTTGAATGAAGGGAGTGATACCCTTAAGAATTACCGTTGAATTTAGCTTAACTTGTTGTTGATTCTCAGGTCAGACCTTTCGACATCGTCGAAAGGTTTAGCCTTTGAGTTAGATATTCTTTCATCTTAGCTACACTTGTATGAGGTTTTCTATAAAAGTTCTCTTTTGCGGTTAGGATGAAATCCCCTAAGTTAGTCCTTTAAAGGATGGTTTTAATCTTGTCGAAAGGTTAAGGTGATAGCCTTCCTTGGGTTCAAACAGGGTTTGATATTCTTTGATGGTTATGAAGTAGGTTTCGACCTTGTCGAAAGGTTAGATCACTTATATGAAGCAGGTTTCAACCTTGTCGAAAGGTTTAGGAATGACTTCTTTTGGATTAAGCCTTACAAGTCTGAGTATCTATATTTAGAGAATAGATTTTGACCTTGTCGAAAGATTAGACCACTTGGATTATAGCTTCGAAAGGTTACTGGTTGTTATAGTATAAGAACTGTCGACCTTGTTAAATGGTTTAGTCCTCAGAGTTAATCACTTCGGTAGTCAATGTTTGGACCAGATGTATTGTCAACCTTGTCAAAAGGTTCAGATTGCAGGGTTAATGGCTTCGAAAGGTTGCAGTAGCTGTTTGTATCAGAAGAGTTGTCAACCTTGTCGGCAAGAACCTTTCGATGAGATTGAACCTGGAAATTAAGAGTTAATCCAACAAAAAGTTTAAGCAAACAGTAAAGTAATTAACTAAGCTTAGGACTTCCCTCTTTATCCAAGAAAATCCTTCATTTTATTAAATTCCCCAAATCAACACCCAATTAGGGTTACAATGCTTTGATCAAGAAGTTACAAGATTAGAATGAGAGAAATCGGATCCCCCAAAACATGACCCCTTGGGTCTTATTTATAGATGCAGGCGACCCCCTTTTTGACTCCATGCTCTCGACTGAGTCGGAAGGTCTTTTTTTATATGCAGCTATGAACCTTTCGAATTTGTCGAAAGGTTTGCCCTTCATATGCCATTTTGGACCTTTCAACATTGTCGAAAGGTCTTCTTTTCTTTATGTCTTCATGAACCTTTCGACTTTGTCGAAAGGTTGCTCTTCACTTGGTTGTTTGTGAACCCTTCGACCTTGTCAGAAGGTTGATCTTCACTTGGTTATTTGTTAAGAGTTGTGCTTCCCTTCAATGTTGTCGAAAGGTTATCTTTCATTCTTTGCTGACTTATGTGTGTTGCTTTCTTCATAAAACCTTTCGACATTGTCAAAAGGTATCCTGGATGTGCTTTAACCGGTTCGAAAGGCTTGCTATGCTTTCCAAATGGTCACCATGGAGCTGTTAACATTTGCTTTGACTTATTCATCTTCTTCTAAAGGTAGGAACTCTCTGGATACTGAGAGATCGAACCTTTTGACCCCTTCGAAAGGTTTGAGGCTATTAAACTCTGATGATCGCATCCCTTTGACTCCTTCAAAAGGTTTGGGCTGTGCTTCTCTTTCCTTCATCTTTGTTGAAAGACCTTTCGACTTAGTCGAAAGGATGATTTTTTGTGTAACATTTGACTTGCACCATTTTTGCTCTAACTTATTCTGCTTCATTATTCCATCATTCAAAACAAATCTTTTCGGTTCTTGATTAATTTCTTCATCGTCCGAAAGTCAAGATCCATTAGGAAAACGCTTGGTTCAAATGCTTGGCAACACCTATCCATTTTGTTATAGGGTGGTACTATCGAGATACTCTTGCTAATTAGGCAACGAGCACAACATTCTTTAAACTCGGCACTCTCGAATTGAGTTCCATTAATAATGATAATCTTATGTGGATCTCCATATTTACAAAAAAGTTTTTCACTACAAAGTCGACCACCTTCTTTGAAGTGATCGATGTGAGCGGTTCCACTTCAGCCCACTTTGTGAAGCAATCCACATTCACTATAATATATGTCGCTCTACCTCTCGACATCGGTAGTACACCGATAATATCAATTCCCCACATCGCAAACAACCAAGGGCTAACCATTTGCATGGTTGTATAGTGCTCAACATTCTCATCTATTCTCTTCCCTGGAAATGTGCGTTATCGTATATTGCTCAATATCGTTTAGCGGTTCCAAAACGGTAAGGGGCAAGTCTCAAACCCTTGGTCTAAAATTCCTTTTTTACTTGATAAACCACCAACTGAGAGTCGTTGAATATATGCAGTGCCTTGACTCCTAGTTCTCTTGCTATCTTGTGTCCCGCAATCAACTATTCATATTAGGCTTTGTTGTTTATCGCCTGGAACTCTAGTCTTGAAGCGTATCATATCCTTCCCCTTTTGGGATTACAAGAATCACTCCTATCCAAAAATTATGTTCGTTAGAGGCTCCATCTACATACAATTTACAACGAGTCAGTTGGACTAAATTTTCTTCCTTTTTTTATCCCGGACAGTGAACTTAGCAATGAAGTATGCCAATGCTTGTCCTTGAACCACCTTCCTAGGATGGTATGATATATCATATTGGCTTAGCTTGATATTCCAATCATTCATCTTCCTAAAGTTTTGGGTCGATGCAATACTTGTCTCACTGGCTGGTCGGTGAGCACTTTTATCGGGTGAGCTTGGAAGTATTACAGCAACTTCCTCGATGTAATCAACAAACAATACATAAAATTTTAGCTTTGGATAGTTCTTCTCTGCTCCATTGAATCATTTTCTAATATAATCGGCCTTTGGATTTTTCTATCTTCATATACCAAAGCTACACTCAATGCATGAGTAGAGACTACTAAGTAAATAAACAAATCTTCCCTTCAAAGGCTTCAACAACAATGTGGTCTCTCTATGAGTTCTAGGAAATTCTGGAAAGCATCTTGACATTTCTTCATTCAAACAAACTTTCCTTTCTCCTTCTTGAGGGTGTCAAAGAATGACTTGCATTTGTCTTTTACTTTTGGAATAAATCGACTCAATGTTTCGATCTTCCCATTCGAGCTTTGCATTTCCCTTATTGTCTTTAGGGTAGTAACCTCTTTCAATTCTTTGATATGTTATGGGCTAGCTTTAATGTCCCTTGAGTTTACAAAGAAATCTAAGAACTTACCCAATGCCACTCCGAAAGAACATTTCGGTGGATTAAACTTCATCCCATATTTTCGAACCACATCGAACATTTTCGAGAGGTTATCTACATGATTCATCGATGCTATGACTCCACAAGCATATCATCCACATAGACCTCCATTTTCCATCCAACCATGTCTTTGAACATCTTATTCACCAATCGTTGGTAATAGCTCCACATTCTTCAAACCAAATGGCATCACTTGGTAACAATACAACCCTAAATTAGTGTAACACCCCGCATTTTTATATAATTAAACAATCAAATAATAATGAATAGTGAAAATAAACATTTTTGTAATTGTCTGAATATGGCCTTGAAACTTATACCATTGTGTTCGTGGTGATTTTCTGATCAATTTCCATATATAACTTGTCAAAATCCTAGTTAATACAGGTAAATTACGGAAGAAACAAAAATCAGAGAAAACAGAAAGAAAAAAATATGGGTCGACCTATAGGTCAACCCATAACCCCCCTGGTCAACCGCCAGGTCTACCCTAGGGTCAACCTGCATAGTATCCTGGATGACAATTCATCCAGGTATGTGCCGAACTGCTCAAAATCGATTTTTGCACAATTCGGAGCGTCGTTTTCTGGATCCGACGACTCGCAGTGACCCTTTGACGTGGTTGCACCAAATTCAATCTAAAAATCCAATGGTCTGAGATCCCCAAACTCTACTATAAATAGAACCCTAGGCCTAGCTATTTTCTCACAATCGGATTTTTCTCTCAATGGGTTCATTGCCTGAGGCTGAACCCTAAATATAAAATATTTCTTTGGGTTCATTGCCTGAGGCTGGACCCTAAAAAGAAAATATTTCTAGGGAGAAGATCTTCTCAATAAAAATATTAGACACCTAAGAAGGGGATCCAAGAAGACCATAGAGCCAAGATGAGCAGAAGCAAAGCTAAGGACGATAGGTGAGTGGATTTAATTATATATCTTTTACGTTTATGATATATTACTGTTAGATTCGCATTAAATAATTTTATTCAGTAATTAATTCCGTTAATTAGTTATGCTGAGACTGTAAATTATATAAGAGAGTTTATATTTAATTATTATTTATATGGGAAAAATGAAAATAGTAATCCAATTATATATGAAAAATATTTGACTTGACAGTTAGAGAAAGGCATAAGCCTAAAAGTAAGAAATTTATAGTTATTTACATCTATTTTAAAGTTGAAATTTAGCATATAAATGTTAGCTTCGTTTTATTCCTTTTTTTACGCGAATAAAATAGTAAAGAGAAGAATTCACAAATACGGACTAAAATAGAAGAACACTATATTTACATAAATTAGATGTAAAATAAGAAAAGCTGAAGTAAAATGAGAAAAATAAAAAATTTCAGTAAATTATGCTGAAACGGGGAAAAAGAAATTAAAAGGGAAAATCTAATAACTTGATAGGGAAGTTAGTGATAGATTAGTTGGTTGGCTTAGAAAAGAGAATACATGTCCATAGTTTAATATTTAAAAGATAACGATATACGTAATTGCAGGAATAAAAGAAAGAAAAAGGGAAGTGTAAAATAGAGACACTACTGTATTTTGCACTACCCGAAAAGTAAATAAAAAATAAAAGGAATACCTTGCAATTACGTATTATTGTTTATAGCTTCATTTAGTATCAAAATATGGAAATGGATTTTTAGCACAGTTTTTGTAGCCAACCAAATAGAATAGAACTACTTCCTAGAACATAAGAAAATAAAGTGAAGAATTAAAGGAATTAAAGAAGGAATCAAGTTAATTATTAGACAAGACTAGAAGCTATAGACAGAAATGTAACTAGATCCGCATTTACTGCGTAGATAATAGAATAAAAGCAAAGCAGTTATTATGATAAGTAAATTTGTGACAGTTGTACGTAGTCCGAAGACCAAGAGTGTCGTATAACAAAAGAGAATTAAAGAGAATTCAATATCATAATAAAAGAAAACAGACTAGAATAGAAAAGAGACACATGTAATTATATTTATAATATATAGATTACAAAAGAATATAGAAGTGACAATTGCTAGTAAAATTATAACATAGGTTATAATTAAGAAGAAAGAACAGAAAAGGCTTATTTTAAGACTTAGATTAAGTTAATAAGCAAATAGAGCAGAAATAACTAAAGAGGCTTATTTTAAAACTTACACTAAGCTAATAAGCAAACATAGAAACATGGCCCATACCAACAGCATTCCCTTTCAGTCAGGAACCAATGGTCTCACAATAGCTAGGTGAGGTTGGGACAAGCTTATGCTGATTAAGGTAAATAAGTAGCCAATAGAATAAGAAAAGTAAACTAAACGCAAAATAAGAAATTAGACATAGAGTCTAATAAAATAATAAGATGCGTTTGGAGCAGCCCAAGTGATGAAGAGCCTAACGAAACAGTTCATCACAGATTTCAGCAAAGAAGAAGCACGTCCTACTTAGTTATTTTGGGCTAGAAGGAAGTATGAGACTTTAACAAGACGTGAGGGTACTCTAGGATGGCCCTTTGGGGTAGGCATAGCGAAGCAGTTCCCCGGAGGCAGGTCCGTAGGTGTTCTATCAAGAGAGTATGCCTTCTTGACTGCTTTTGCATGGCAGGACCAATGTAGGCAGTCAAAAGGGGTTGATGTTTCGAGTAGGATATTCGTATGACACCGTACTTGACTTGCGAGTAGGTTTTAGTGGGCAATACCCAAAAAGATAGTCGTATGCGGATATCGGGCCAGCATCAAACCAAGAAGCGAGTTCTGGAAAGACTAGAGTTAAACCCAAAGGTCAATGATTCTTTCACTATCGAGACATTGGATGAGGGGCGCAGCCAATTGGATGTTTAGATTGTTTACAGTACGACACAGCCACTTAGCTCTTTAGAGGTCTTTCGATTAGTTGAGTGGTGGCTGTATGGGGCCATAGCCACGATGAGAAAAGAGACAGACCTAGTAGAATATTTGTAGGCCTAACGAAGCAGTCCTTTATAGATATAGAAAATCCCTGACCAAGTTCCGTACAAGGTAGACCTTGTTAAGCGGAATTCAGGCAGTAGACAGAACGATTACGTATAGTCCTCAAGGTTCGCACTGGGTGGTACATTGTAGATGTCCGAGCATTAGTATAGGCTAGTGTGGACGCAGTTTTACGTTTTCATAGCAGATGACGGAACATCTGTATTGCAGGCCTCACGAAGCTATCCTTTATAGATGTAGTCACAGAACATTCTAGGAGCAAGATGACGAAGTCCTTTTCGAGGAGGATACGGAAGGTACTATGGGTAGTACCTAGGACCGATACGGTCATTGGGTATATAGCTACATATTTGTATTAGTTTTTAGGTTTTAATCTACTAGGGAGTAGGTGGGTACGATTCACACATGGAGGCGAGAGTAGTATAGACCCAATAAACCTAATATAACAGAAAATGGAAATAAAACAGTATATGTAGAATTAAGGTTAGAAGTATATAATTTGTCTATTCACCAGAACATTAGTTCTGACCCTCTCCTCATAACATCCTACAGGTTAGGTAGATGGCAGAGACTTTCCAGCTCTGAGACACTTATGTAGAAAGTGTTATTATATTGGTGAGTATTTACTTACTATTATATTTTAGTCAGTTCCACTGTTAGATATTTATCTGAGCTCTGATATATTTCTTTTCCTTTTTGCAGGATACCATAAGCCCAACTCAGGCTTCAGTGGGCTTGGATTTTGGCATTTTTCGAAAAATCCAAACCCACTGGAATTCGGGTTGTTACATTTAGCAATTAAACTTATATGCCCCTAATCTTGAACATGCATTGCTATCTGATTGTAGCTGGAGTATGCATTAATAAAGAATAGCAATTCATGGCTAGATATTCTATTTACAAGTTGGTCAATCCATGGCAATGGGAAGATATCCATTAGGCATGCCTTATTTAGGTTTGAATAGTTAATGCATGTCCACCACTTTTCATTTTCCTCTTATACCAACACAAGATTTGACACCTATTTTGGATACAAAGCTTCACGAACGAAGTCATTTGCCTTTCGCTTCTCCACTTCTTCTAGCTCATTGGATCGCTTCAGATTCATACATCGTTTCTGCTTCGTAGGTGGGTACCTTGGGTCCACATACAATACATGGCATGCTAACTCCGATGAAATTCCACACATATCAGAATGCATCCAAACAAACACATACAAATTTGCTTGGAGATACCATACCAAATCCTTTTTAACCTTTATGTCAAGCTAAGTTCCAACCTTGAGAACCCGCATAGGATCGTCATCGTTGATCAGGATGTTGATCGTCTGCTTCACTGACACTGCCCTTGCATCCTTTGGCTCTATTTGTGGGTCCATAGGCTTGTAGAACTTGCTATGGGACCCGAGCAAGGTCCTGGACGGTAGTTGCTATACATTAGATGTCCTGATGTAGGGAGACTTCTCTACATTCTTTTCTTTTTCATGTTGCCTTGCCTCTTTAAGCTCTATGGCATGACATTCTCGACCAATACTCTGGTCGCCTTGAATAGCTTCTACTTCATTCTTAGTGGAGAATATCATCTTCAAACACCATGGAGAAAGCATTATCCTAAAATTTATATGGGCCGGTCCTCCTAAGAAAGCATTATAGGCCGAATATTCACCGACCATAACAATGGTCTAAACCCACACCATCTTGCGGTCTCCATCGCCCAATTCTGTAGAATAATCCATGCAACCAACCGGCTCCTTAGTCTCTCCGATGCATCCTCGAATATGAGATTTACAAGGCTTTAGATCATTCTTGCCGAGTCACATTTGGTAAAAGGTATATTTGAATAGAATATCAACCGTGCTCCCACAATTAAATTAGAATTGTTGCACTGCTGCTGGCCCAACAACAATGAACATCACCCTAGGGACAAGAGCTACTTCTATTCCATCTACAGCTCTATTTCTGAAAACGATGTTATCATTTTTCATCCTCTGCTGCTTCGTTGGAGTCCTATCTTCTATGGTGAAGCATGTTTCTTGAGGCACATGCCTCAACGAACTGTCAAATCTTTCTATCTCGTTCCAGCTTTTCTCTTTCGAATGAGGTCCTCTAGATATAGTATTGATCAATATTTGCCTCTTAGGCTATCTTGATACTTCTCCATTGGACCTAAACTAATCTCTTTGGGTGATCTTCCCTTGGGATCCATCGTTTGTTTTCCCGTTGCCTACGGGTTCCTTATGTACTGTTGCAGCCTTTTCTTTCTAATCAAATCCTCAGTCACATCTCTTAAGTGCCTACACTCATTGGTATTGTTTCCATGGGTCTCATGAAAGCGAAAATACTTCCCCGAGCATATTTCCTATTTAGTAGCCTGTCTCGGTAGCGGTTTCTTATAATTTTCAGTAACTTGCATAGGCAGGTAAATGTTTTCAGCAGGATCATTTAGCGGAGTGTAATCTCTAGGTCTGTATACCTTGTGCGTTTCTTGGCATCCTGCTTCTTCCCACCAACACCTTGGTTCTTTCTTTTTGCATTATTATTCCTAACATTTATTGTAACATTTCTAGCACTATCACTAGTCTGCTTGATAACAACGTTCCTTTTATTAAACTATTGAGTCCTGCTTAACCAGCAGTAGTTAATTTGGTAGCCAAATCTACCTCTTTCAAACGTAGAAAATGATGCCTTTCGGTAAAACTCCTCCATAGTAGTTGATTATTTTCTCTTCAACCACTAACAAAATCAGTTCTGGGATGAACCTCCCTATCAATGCTATCAAAACAATCTCCTCTCTAGGATTACATCTGCATTAAATCTTGTTATAAGTTTTCAGAGTCTTTCCAAAACTTTAATGAAGGTTCGATAATGACATCACATCTTTAGGTCGCACAGTTTGGACTTAGAACTATTCAATGAACTTCTTTGCTAACTGATCGAAGGATGATATGGACCTTGGTGCTGCCCGAGTGAACCACTTCGTAGCACCTCCTTTTAAGAATATAGGGAAGCACCTACATATCACACCATCTGCAGCACGAGCACTATCCATATGCCATCTGTACTTTATCGGATGCTGCCTTGGAGTAGTAGTTCCATTATAAAATAACATAGTTATCATTACATTTTTTTTAGATAACTCTCCTATACAATGCTATCGATGAATAGTGCCAAGGTGGGCGATGAACCCCACTTATCATTGCTTCTATGCTGATATTCATTCAGCAACCTTTTCACCATATTGGTTGGACGATGACCATCAGGCACAACCCTGAGTTTTTGACTCTTCAAACGCTCTATGTCCGTTGCATGAGACCTTGGCTCCCCTATCTCTTGGAGAGCCATTCATCAAGTCCCTCTGTGACGCCTCACTGGTTCTACGACATTTGTATGAACATCAGAAGTATAGGCATTAACATCTTATTATAAGTCATTGCCAGCATCCTGCAGATCCTCTTCATTGTTAGACATATTCACTAATTCTTGGATCTTCCATCTCTAGTACTTCAAATCAACTCGGTACCCACCTAATTATGGTCAGTACCGACTTGATTGGCAAGCAATAAAATTCCACCATCTCCTGCACTTTGCTTCTTTGATGCTCCAATAGCCTTCCTCTTCAATATTTTCCTTGCCATCTCTTCGATTTTGATCGGATGAAGATGAACTTTCTTCCTCAGAATTTGAAGATGATGAATCCTTATGGCTTCTCCTATACCTTTGAGGTTGCTGGTACATCATAGAAAAATTCTTATCCATCCTTTCCAAGATATCATTATAACTCTCTAACATCCTCTTATTCATGTCAACCATCATCTTGTCCAACACTGCCTTTGCCATCATTTATGTAGGGATGAAGGTCCTCGCAAAGCATTCAAAGGCCGAGTAGTCTTGTCATTATGTTGAAAGGCTTCTTCTTACCTTTGACGTCAACTTCAAATCCAAAGTTCTAAGCTAGATGTATAATTGAGAATCTCGTTTCTTAGCGAAAACACTAAAATTGTTGGGCTAAAAATTGAAACAACACCGAATGAATTAAAACAAAAAAGTAAAATGGAAATGAAATAGCTTGAACACACCATATGTTATAGTGGTTTGGCCTCAAACCACTGCCTACGTCCACTTTAATTTTATTTCAAAGTTTTTGCATGATATAAACAATTTGCAATGTTTCAAGTATAGAAAACAAAGTAAATCCATGATTGATAGCACTTTGTGCCAAAGTTGGATTAAGGAAGAGAATAAGGATCCCAAAAGTTCCAAAAGACCTTTCTTTGTTGCTCTAACACTGAAAATTATAGGTGAATCCATCCACCAAAGTCGCTAGCTTGCAAAATACTAAGTAAGAACTCAGATTCATGCTATCAAGAAGGAAGAGAGAGGAAATCTTGTAATGAATATCATCCCGGTACCGACCACAATCATGTCGGTACTGACCATATTTGCTCGGAGCTATTCTACCTTTTCTTCATACTTGTTCAAGTCTTTAAGTTACCAAGCTTCATTGTCAAAACCGCCCCTACAAATCATATCGGTATCGATAGAATTTGACCTATGTGAGACTTGTCTTTTTCTGTAAAGTATTGGAGTAGTTCATCTACTTGCTCATAAGTGGGTCCTCCATCAAATCATGTCGGTCCTGACCACAATCATATCAGTACCAACCATATTTGACTTGCATCATTTTTTCTCTAACTTCTTATTCTCCATCATTCCATTATTCCAAACAACTCCTTAAATTCTTTATCCATTTCTTCATCATCTTTAAGTCTAGATCCATCAAGAAGTCGTTTGGTTCAAATGCTGGACAATAATATTCGCAATCCATGAAAATAAAAATCTCAATCATAGTTTCATATCTTATAAAATAAATTTTAATAACCTATTAAAACCGAACCTCTCATTTGTTACTTCCAAAACACGTCATAAGCAATAGAACTAAACTTCCAAGCGAAGCCTCAGAATGTCTTTTGAATTGAAATACATAAAAATCGACAGAAAGATTTCATTAAATTTAGAGAAATCATTAATATTTTGAATATTGCATATTGAGATAAATAATAGAAATAATTTTTTGCATTAGTTAATATTGATAATATTATATTATATGAATTTACCATATGAACATATATGTATAAATAGAAATCCCTTTAAAATTATTCAAGTTCAATTTAAAAATACAATTAAACGAAAATTTATAAAATTTAAGGGCTAAAGAACAAATAAAAAGATTTTAATAGACAAATTTCAAATTCTAAAAATCAAAGGTTTCATTAAATATTTGTCTAAAACAATACTACAACGATAGAAGGAAAATATATATTTTGAAGTGTTAAAATAAAATAAAGCAAACATAACACTTTAAAATGATTTCAAAAATATATTTGGAAATACAGTTAATCATAATAGTTTCCAATTAAAGATTCGGCACTCATGAGACATGGGGCTTAAAAAGCAGAATAATAAATTTATAAACCTAAAATAGAACCTTGAAGAGTATATATATGCTAGAAGAGATATCTAATGATACTGGCAATATAAAGAGTAAACTTAAATACTATATAAACAAGAAAATACGGTTTAGTACTCTACTCTACGACCACTACCTTAAGTGCCAAATGGTATGACGATCTAGATTGAGGTATTAGAGATCATGAGTTCAAACCCACGAGACATCAAAATGAATGCTCTACTTGAAGAAATTACCACTTTTACCTAAAACAATACTCTAGTCAATGACTATTAACATACCAACATATTTGATAAAATAAGTAGAAAATTTGTGAAGTTTGGAATTTGGACATGTGACCTTATATGCATGTTAATTTGTTTAGTCAATGTATGGTGGCATTGTTAGATCTGGGAACCAAACCATGATCTTACGTATCAGTTTTTTGACAATAAGTAATAGGTAATTTTATCAAGTTCTGTACATGGATTTTTTTAGTTCAAACTTAAAAGAACAAATACATTTTAAAAAGTAAATTTTAGAACACCAAAATAGTGTGCCACTTACTAGAAGTGCCATTGGATATTTCATTTTTGTTTGGAAAAAATGAAAGTTGAGAAAATCAATTAACCATAAATAGTTTTCAACAAAAGAATTAATGTTCATAAACATAGAGAATTAAGTAAGTGGAATATCAAAGGTATGAATAAATAAAACCTTAAAGCGTAAATATTTTAAATGATTTATCTACCAGTATTGGTAATATAAATCAACAAACTGGAAGCATTAAAAATAAAGATATATGGTTCTTATCGGTGTTGTGTTTCAAATCAATCGCTTTATATATGTATTAGTATTCAAAACAAAAGATAAACCGATAATTGCAACGATTAGGATCCGAAATTGTGGCCTCACATGTATATCAATTTTTTTGATAATGAATAAAGAGATATTTTTGTAAGATTGGTATTTGAACTCGTGACTTTGTATGTACATCAAGTTTTTTAGGTTACAGGCATTAAGCATTTTATTAAATTTTCTTTCTGCAAAAAAGTTGACACAAACGTAATACGATTGTTATATTAAGACATAATTTGGATGATGATTTTTCAAATTGAATGGTTGCTTGAACTTATGATTTTTTGTTACCCAATTCCACATCATACCACTGGTTCACACCATGCATGCATACACACTATAGCGCTTTGTGTTTTCATATGATTAGTATACCTTTGAGTGAGTATCTACAAGTTGAAATATATGATTATATAGTCATATATGTACTTAATCTCCTTGTAAAAGAAATTTATAGTTCAGTGGTTCGATTAGATTGATTAGGGGAGAATTATTGCTCAAATACATGATTAAGGACTTAGGGTTAGATTCTAGTGTGACCACGTTTAAAATGCGACATCCATTAGAGAGAGGGTGCATGTTGGTGCTTTAGGTGAGATATTGGGTGGAATTAAGAAAGGTGGTTAGGTAAATATTCACATGCACCATACCAGATAAAGCTACCCATGTACCACATTTTCTTTCATTCTCAATATCAAATTTATAATAGAAAGAAAAAGATAGTCATGGCATGAACAAGGTGTTAATTTATAGGGAGAACGACTAGATTAAAACCGAGGCACATAAGGTACATTGTAGAGCTTTAGGAGATTCATATACCTATTTAACAAAATCACATATGGAGAAAATTTGTAAGCTTTGTTCCCACTCAAAACCCACACGAAGATATCAAGTAGTATTAAAGGGTTATTGTTGCTCGTTTTTCTTATAAAGATATAAATAGATCCATTAGAACCAAATCCCAATGACAAGAGCCCACATAACATAAGTCGACTAGGATCTCTTTCGACCTAACAGCCTATCCATTTAACATGTCCCCACTTTCAAAGCCTATTTGCCACATTGTCCTTGCCTAGAACCATGTTCGTCATTTTCCAAAGAAGAATGCCTCAAGCCTCATGGGCAGCATCTCCCGATCACCCGCCATACACCTCCTTACCTCATCCAGTGACCAAGTCATGCAAGATAATGCCAACTTATGGACCTGCTTATCCAGCAATGGGTCATGCTTGTACATCTCTCAGCTCGTTAAGGCTCCTTACTAACTAGCATCTCTGCCTTCTTGGTTTTTTCTTGACTAAATAGACCTCTAATAAAAGCTTCTAGTCGCCGGCACAAAAAGACGCGACGACCCTGTAATATTCCCTTGACAAAAGTACCATAATGACATTGTTCATCTAATAAAAGCGTCATTGTGCCATAATCACTCTTTGTATTTTGCTACCTACTAACAAAAGTGTCATGGTATAACAATTGCTCCTTATGCCATATTGCTCTTCTGACACAAGCACGCTATAATACAACTCGCTATCTAGCATGCATTTGGACCTCAAAACGCAATCAACAATTCCAACAAAACTTAGCTCCTAAGGCATCAATCTTAGCCCTTCAAAGCATGACCTCTACAACTATAAATATAGGATTTTATGCACTTGTATAAGGATCAAAATTTTGACATTTAAGAGATATCACTACTAATTTTATGCTCTTGTAATAGCTACTAGAATTACTCTTGTAATAAAAAACTCAAGAAATAAAAGAAGAAGCCACAATGGACATAGATCTCTTTTAGATTGAACCACTCTACGTCTTGTGTCATTTACTTTACTTGCACTGCATTTTATCCTTAATCATTGCTCGCTTTACATTTTAAACAATGATTTTAGTGAATTACCTTCATTAAGAACCCTCCACTAATTTTCATTTTAAGGTTAGCTAATACTTTGGCGCTAGAAAGAGGGCCTTCGCCTTAAAGCTCTTAACTTTCGTCACTTTCTTCTCTTTAAACAAACTATTCTCTTCTAAAAGAATGTTCATCATGCAACCAAGTAACGGTGAAGCTAAGTTCAACAACACAAATGGCTACAACATCAGTGATGGCTCTAGGGCTAGTGCCATTATCCCATCCCAGGCATGAGCAATGACATGTGGCCCAGCTTGGTTAGTGAAATTGCGAATATTGGGCGAATAGCCCATGATTTGAATGATCCTATGACCGTGTAGAAGACCATAGGATCATTGTCTATGGACAGATCCCTCTTTCACTCACGACTCCACCACTTACAACATCGGTGCACAATGCCAAGGAGGGGGTCGTACTTGAAACCCTTACTGAGTTTGTTCCTACATGGGACAAGAATGCACACGTCATTCCTGCTCATGACTTTGCTTGCGATGGTCCTGGGCCCAAGCCAGTCCCACTACTTAGGGCTCACACTGCTCGACGCTCTGCTTCTCCTAAAAGCCAATCTTCCTTTGAACGACTGAAGGCAACTGATGAGGAGCATGATTTTCATTACGACTGTTTAGTTGGTGAAGGGCGAGAAAGGGACAATGAGCCAAAGTAGTTCTAAGTTCAAGCCTGGTATCAGTAGGAAGTTTCAATATCTCGCTACCATAATGGATAAGGTAACTACTTCGGTTCTTCTTCTTTGAATAAAAAAAAGATCGCCTGCCCCTGCTCGTCATTGCCGCTCACCTTTCCCTTACCGACGCCAATAGTCTCCATCCCCCGCAAGGAATATGAGGACCCCTTCCCGAGCAAGCTCCATGCATCGCCCATAAAGGGAGGATACCAGCCTTAGAGAAGAGATTACATTGCTCAGATAAAAGATGCTCAGAATCCAAACCTAAAATCAAGGTGGAAAGGTTTTCACTGACGACGAGAATGGGGAACCATTCTCAAGGAGATACTCAGCACATAAATTCATCGGAGGTATGGTTTACCTCACTCTGAAAGTATGATGGAAGCACCGACCCATCCTATCATATCACATCCTTTAATTCAATTAGTAGAGTCGACCAGCTCTTTGGCAATGCCAAATGCCTCTATTCTAACCATACTACCCTACCACTGGTTCCTACACCTATAAGTAGGCACCATCCACTCTTAGGGTAAGCCTTGCACTGATTTTATGATTTGCTTCTCTACTTCTCGAGTGTGAACAATGATGGCAAGCTAGATAAGGCCAACCTGAGTTGCTTCGCACTTATGTCAATTGCTTTTAAAAGAAGTCAGCACATGTCTCAGGGTATCTAAGTACAACTTGATAGTCACTCTCTTGGTGGTTACCCTCTTCTCTAGGGTGAGGTACCGCTCCAAAATGTGGAAAGAACTATAGAAACAACTAGGCTCATTTTGATTGACTTCTTTCAAAGTGCCATTGGCATCATGCGGTGGAAGAAACCGACCCGTTCGATAGCAACGAGGAGGACGGGTGAGGAGATAAGAGCAACTCACATAGTGAAGGCAACCACAAAAGAAATGGTCATTAGGAGCACAACAAGAAATGCTCCGTGGATGGCCTCTAGTTTATAGTTAGGTACATGAACTATGCCTCTTTAAGTTGTGACATGAAAACCATCTATCTTATAGTTAGTTTATAGTTAGGTACACCTCCTTACCTTATCCAGTGACCAAGTCATGCAAGATAATGCCAACTTATGGACCTGCTTATCCACCAATGGGTCATGCTTGTACATCTCTCAGCTCATTAAGGCTCCTTACTAACTAGCATCTCTGCCTTCTTGGTTTTTTCTTGACTAAATAGACCTCTAATAAAAGCTTCTAGTCGGCGGCGCAAAAAGACGCGACGACCCTGTAATATTCCCTTGACAAAAGTACCATAATGACATTGTTCATCTAATAAAAGCGTCATTGTTCCATAATCACTCTTTGTATTTCGCTACCTACTAACAAAAGTGTCATGGTATAACAATTGCTCCTTATGCCATATTTCTCTTCTGACACAAGCACGCTATAATACAACTCACTATCTAGCATGCATTTGGACCTCAAAACGCAATCAACAATTCCAACGAAACTTAGCTCCTAAGGCATCAATCTTAGCCCTTCAAAGCATGACCTCTACAACTATAAATATAGGATTTTATGCACTTGTATAAGGATCAAAATTTTGACATTTAAGAGATATCACTACTAATTTTATGCTCTTGTAATAGCTACTAGTATTACTCTTGTAATAAAAAACTCAAGATATAAAAGAAGAAGCCACAATGGACATAGATCTCTTTTAGATTGAACCACTCTACGTCTTGTGTCATTTACTTTACTTGCACTGCATTTTATCCTTAATCATTGCTCGCTTTACATTTTAAACAATGATTTTAGTGAATTACCTTCATTAAGAACCCCCCACTAATTTTCATTTTAAGGTTGGCTAATATTTTGGCGCTAGAAAGAGGGCCTTCGCCTTAAAGCTCTTAACTTTCGTCACTTTCTTCTCTTTAAACAAACTATTCTCTTCTAAAAGAATGTTCATCATGCAACCAAGTAACGGTGAAGCTAATTTCAACAACACAATAGCTACAACATCAGTGATGGCTCTAGGGCTAGTGCCATTATCCCATCCCAGGCATGAGCAATGACATGTGGCCCAGCTTGGTTAGTGAAATTGCGAATATTAGGCGAATAGCCCATGATTTGAATGATCCTATGACCGTGTACAAGACCATAGGATCATTGTCTATGGACAGATCCCTCTTTCACTCACGACTCCACCACTTACAACATCGGTGCACAATGCCAAGGAGGGGACGCACTTGAAACCCTTACTGAGTTTGTTCCTACATGGACAAGAATGCACACGTCATTCTTGCTCATGACTTTGCTTGCGATGGTCCTGGGCCCAAGCCAGTCCCACTACTTAGGGCTCACACTGCTCGACGCTCTGCTTCTCCTAAAAGCCAATCTTCCTTTGAACGACTGAAGGCAACTGATGATGAGCATGATTTTCATTACGACTATTTAGTTGGTGAAGGGCGAGAAAGGGACAATGAGCCAAAGTAGTTCTTAGTTCAATCCTGGTATCAGTAAGAAGTTTCAATATCTCACTACCATAATGGATAAGGTAACTAGTTCGGTTCTTCTTCTTTGAATAAAAAAAAGATCACCTGCCCCTTCTCGTCATTGCCGCTCACCTTTCCCTTACCGACGCCAATAGTCTCCATCCCCCACAAGGAATATGAGGACCCCTTCCCGAGTAAGCTCCATGCATCGCCCATAAAGGGAGGATACCGGCCTTAGAGAAGAGATTACATTGCTCAGATAAAAGATGCTCAGAATCCAAACCTAAAATCAAGGTGGAAAGGTTTTCACTGACGACGAGAATGGGGAACCATTCTCAAGGAGATACTCAGCACATAAATTCATCGGAGGTATGGTTTACCTCACTCTGAAAGTATGGTGGAAGCACCGAACCATCCTATCATATCACATCCTTTAATTCAATTAGTAGAGCCGACCAGCTCTTTGGCAATGCCAAATGCCTCTATTCTAACCAAACTAGCCTACCACTGGTTCCTACACCTATAAGTAGGCACCATCCACTCTTAGGGTAAGCCTTGCACTGATTTTATGATTTGCTTCTCTACTTCTCGAGTGCGAACAATGATGGCAAGCTAGATAAGGCGAACCCGAGTTGCTTCGCACTTATGTCAATTGGTTTTAAAAAAGTCAGCACATGTCTGAGGGTATCCAAGTAAAACTTGATAGTCACTCTCTTGGTGGTTACCCTCTTCTCTTGGGTGAGGTACCGCTCTAAAATGTGGAAAGAACTATAAAAACAACTAGGCTCATTTTGATTGACTTCTTTCAAAGTGCCATTGGCATCATGCGGTGGAAGAAACCGACCCGTTCGATAGCAACGAGGAGGACAGGTGAGGAGATAAGAGCAACTCACATAGTGAAGGCAACCATAAAAGAAATGGTTATTAGGAGCACAACAAGAAATGCTCCATTGATGGCCTCTAGTTTATAGTTAGGTACATGAACTATGCCTCTTTAAGTTGTGACATGAAAACCATCTATCTTATAGTTAGTTTATAGTTAGGTACACCTCCTTACCTCATCCAGTGACCAAGTCATGCAAGATAATGCCAACTTATGGACCTGCTTATCCACCAATGGGTCATGCTTGTACATCTCTCAGCTCGTTAAGGCTCCTTACTAACTAGCATCTCTGCCTTCTTGGTTTTTCCTTGACTAAATAGACCTCTGATAAAAGCTTCTAGTCGCCGGCGCAAAAAGACGCGACGACCCTGTAATATTCCCTTGACAAAAGTACCATAATGGCATTGTTCATCTAATAAAAGCGTCATTGTTGCATAATCACTCTTTGTATTTCGGTACCTACTAACAAAAGTGTCATGGTATAACAATTGCTCCTTATGCCATATTGCACTTCTGACACAAGCACGCTATAATACAACTCGCTATCTAGCATGCATTTGGACCTCAAAACGCAATCAACAATTCCAACGAAACTTAGCTTCTAAGGCATCAATCTTAGCCCTTCAAAGCATGACCTCTACAACTATAAATATAGGATTTTATGCACTTGTATAAGGATCAAAATTTTGACATTTAAGAGATATCACTACTAATTTTATGCTCTTGTAATAGCTACTAGAATTACTCTTGTAATAAAAAACTCAAGATATAAAAGAAGAAGCCACAATGGACATAGATCTCTTTTAGATTGAACCACTCTACGTCTTGTGTCATTTACTTTACTTGCACTGCATTTTATCCTTAATCATTGCTCGCTTTACATTTTAAACAATGATTTTAGTGAATTACCTTCATTAAGAACCCCCACTAATTTTCATTTTAAGGTTGGCTAATATTTTGGCACTAGAAAGAGGGCCTTCGCCTTAAAGCTCTTAACTTTCGTCACTTTCTTCTCTTTAAACAAACTATTCTCTTCTAAAAGAATGTTCATCATGCAACCAAGTAACGGTGAAGCTAAGTTCAACCACACAAATGGCTACAACATCAGTGATGGCTCTAGGGCTAGTGCCATTATCCAATCCCAGGCATGAGCAATGACATGTGGCCTAGCTTGGTTAGTGAAATTGCGAATTGTTTCCTAGGGATTTGACCAGGCAACTAGTACTCGGCAATAAGTGCTCGGCATCAGAGAGTGACCGGCATCAAGGAGTGTTCGGCGAAGCACTGGCCATCCAGGAGTGTTTGGCGAAGCAACTGACATCCATGAGTACTCGGCGTAGTACTCGGCATCCATTAGTGTCCGGCGTCCAGTAATGTTTGGCGAAATACTCAGCAGTGTTCGGCGTCAACTGGCACTCAACGTCAACCACTGCTCGGCATACAAGAGCACTCGGCATCGAGACTGGTCGGCGTACAAGAGTACTTGGCGTCAAGGCTGCTCGGCATACAGGAGTACTCGGCATCCCATGGTGTTCGGCGAGGCACTTGACATCCAGGAGTGTTCGGCGAGGCACCCAACATCCAACGAGTGCTCGGCAACAAGTGTGCTCGGCATCAAGACTGCTCAGCATACCAGAGTGCTCAGCAACGAGAGCGCTCGGCGTCAAGACTGCTCGGCATACGAGACTGTTCGGCGTCTAGAAGAGCGTTCGGCTTCAACTGACTAACACCCTACACTTCCCAAACATCAACCACCTCGTTCGGCATAGAAGGGACCGTTCGGCGTCAGAGCGTTCGGCACATCTGTGGTTCGGCATACAGCGCTCACTATACTTGGGCTGGAGTGTTCGGCCAACAGCCCACTTGGGAAGTCCAGCCCATCTTTGCCTATAAATAGAGGGGCAGGGTCACAGTGAAATGGATCCTTTTTTGGGAGAGAAAACACCGGGGAGACTCTGCCATTTTCAAGACTCATCTTCTCTACTTAACAACTTCATTCAAGCATTTGATTCACGAGTTGTATTTGTAATCAACTATAAAGAAGATCAATAAAGTTTAACCTCAAAGTGGACGTAGGCAATTACGCTGAACCACTATAAATTTGGTGTTCTTACTTTCTGTATTTAGATTAGCACTGTCTTCTCAATTTAATTTGATTTCATCACTTATATCTCTTCACAATCTTCTTCTACGAGGTTAGTGACCAATTTTGGTGCTAACACTTTGGTGCTTTCACTGAGAATCGAATTCTCAGACCTCAAGGATCTGCTTTGAAGCTACTGGATTGAACAAATCCCCCAAAGAAGATCCGACTTACTGATAGGACATCCGTTGATTCTACTCAGAGTTCATACCAATAACTCTACAATGGCAAGACCACGTACCAGGTCAGCTTCTCTTAATGCGGATGCCCGAGAGACTGCTAGCGTGCAACAAGCAGGACCTAGCAATCAACCAGTGATCCCGAGTGCAGGGATTGCCGCTCAAGAACAGACTCCAGTTGTCACCAGAGTGGAGTTCAATGACTTGATGAGAGAACTTAGGGAAAGCAGGAGACAACTGGGAGAACAGATGCAAGCTAATGCCAACCTGATGGCACAACTCACTCAACAGCAGCAACAGAATGCTGGGGGCAATCCAACTGCTTATTCCTCTTCTGACAGCTCTACTTCTTCTGATGAACCACCCAGGCGTAGACGCCGTAAGACTGAAGCTGCAAGGGCGGATGCTGCTGTTCGAACAACTGGAGACCGCGACCAAGCCAGAACTGGAAGCTTCCGAACCGGAGTACAGATGGAGGATGGAGCTCCAGATCATCAAAATGCTAACAATGTTGAACCTCACGATGCACGATTGGCAGATCGCCAGGAAAGGAGGCATCAGCATGGACAGGCGCGTAGAACTGACTCCAACCTCCCATCTTCCATACAGACACCCGATCTGACAGCCATGATCAGGCAACTGATGAAAGAAAATCAGGGCTTATCAAATGACGACTGGGGAGTGTCAAGAAGTCATACTCCGTTCACGAATGTTGTGCTGCAAGC
The DNA here is from genome assembly GCA_030737815.1 of Allium fistulosum. Classification (NCBI taxonomy): domain Eukaryota; kingdom Viridiplantae; phylum Streptophyta; class Magnoliopsida; order Asparagales; family Amaryllidaceae; genus Allium; species Allium fistulosum. Next base: position 310,894,458 of record CM060908.1, read on the forward strand.
GGCGTACCCCAAGAAGTTTAGCATGCCAACCATTCCTGCATACGAAGGAAAGACTGACCCCAAACAACATGTAATGAGGTATGAATGGATGATGGATTCAGCCAGAGCAAATGATGCCACCAAGTGTAGGTGCTTTCCGATTACTCTATCTGGGATCGCTACTATGTGGTTCACCCGACTTCCCCCACGATCCGTATCAAGCTTCGAGGAGTTGGCAAAGAAGTTTATTGAGCAGTTCAGGATACACACTACACGCCCGAAGGACGTAATGTCTCTGTCAAGTGTAATCCAAAATCCTGGAGAGTCGCTGAAGGAGTACTTACAAAGATTCCACGTTGCGGCAACTGAAGTCAGTAATCCCAATGACCATGCAATTCTAATGGCTGTAATGAGAGGTAGAGATCCGGATTCTGAGTTTGGAGACTGGCTGGCAGGAAAACCTCCGGCTACGCTAGAGCGTTTCTACTCCAAGGCACACCAGTTCATAAGAAGAGAAGAAGCTAGGTGGGTGCGACGAGATAAGGCACCGGGACCTGCCCAAGAGTCAATCAAGAGCAACATTGCTGTGAAGCAATCTGGAGACAATTCGGGAAAGGTCCAAGTCAATGTCCAGAGTAAGCCTGTGCAGCCCAAAGAATCCGGAGGAAGAAGTCAAGGAAAGAGGAAAGAAGCGGGAAAGTGGAAGTCGAGAATTCCCAGCTACAGCGAGTACACTCCGCTAAACGCCCCACTTGAGAACATTTACCTATCCACCTGCAATACTTTTCAGTACAGAAAACCACGTCCAAAAGAATCAACTGAAGAACAGAAGCGGACCGGGAAATATTGTCGCTTCCATGAGACTTATGGACACAATACGGAAGAATGTAGACACTTGCACGACGCTATCGAAAAGTTGATCAGGCAGAAGAAGTTGCAGGAATTTGTGAAGGATCCACAAGAAGGAGGACAGGGGACGTCCAACCCAGGTCGTGCACCAGCTCCACGTCATCCCGAGGAGCCTGCCCGGACCGTGGGTAGACTGGTCATAAATACAATCATCGGCGGGCCTCACCCCGCGGATAAGAATTGGCAGGAGATGGAGCGATATGCAAGTTCTTTGAAGCATGCAGATTTTGAGTGTTGTTCGAACGTGGAGGACGGAGCCCCTGCTAAGCAGCAGCGCGTAATGACAGACGACATTGTGTTCAGGAACAGAGACGCTGATCAGGTAGAGGCTCCGACCATCGATCCCATGGTCATATCTGCAATGATCGGACCAGCATATGTAAAAAGAATTTTGATTGATTGTGGAAGTTCGGTCAACATCATCTTCAAGAAGGCCTACGATCAGATGAAGCTAGAGACAAAAGACTTGAAACCATCCAAAGCTCATATCCACGGCTTTAACGGCGCTGCGACTGATGCAGTAGGATATGTCGAGTTACCAGTTGAACTGGGACAAGGCGAGCGTCGGAGGGTACGAATTCTACCCTTTGTAGTTTTGGATGTGGACTCTCCGTATAATGTTTTCTTGGGTCGGCCGGCCCTGGCTGAATTTAGGGCGGCATTAGCCCCGTGGTGCTTAACTTTGAAGTTTCCGACTGACAAAGGAGTAGGCATTGTTCACGGTGACCAAGCAGCTGGTCGTTCCTGTTATGTGGCCGAGCTCCGAGAGGCCCACCGGAGGGAGAAGGGAAAGGTTGCGGAACACCCCGTCCGCATCCTCAATGCGGATAATTGACAAGTAGCGCCCGAGCCCTGGCTCGGGCATAGTTCTCGGATCTACGGAGATATAGATCCGAGAGACGACGATGAGAAACCCAGGGAAGAGAAGGCGGCACCGGCTGAATTAACAATTGACATTTCAGTTAGCCGTGACGACCCTTCGCGAATACTGAAGATCGGGTCACAACTAGGCCCCGCAATGACTGAAGACCTTAGCGACTTCCTCCGGGTGAACCTTGATGTTTTCGCCTGGACGCATTCTGAAATGTGTGGGATTTCTCCCGCCATCACAAGTCATATGTTGAACATAGATCCGAAATACGTCCCAGTCAAGCAAAAAAGGAGAGGAATGGATCCGGAGAGGTCCGTTGCTCTTGGAGAGGAGGTGGACAAACTCAAAGCAAATGGGTTCGTCCGCGACGCCCTCTACCCGGAATGGGTCTCCAACCCCGTGCTAGTAAAGAAGGCGAATGGTAAATGGAGGACTTGCGTAGATTATTCCGACTTGAACAAAGCATGCCCTAAGGACAGTTTCCCGTTGCCTAGGATCGATCAGTTGGTCGATTCCACCGCAGGACACGAGTTACTGTCATTCATGGATGCTTACTCAGGATACAACCAAATCCCAATGCATATTCCGGACCAAGAACACACCAGCTTCGTTACAAATGTCGGGCTGTATTGCTATATAGTGATGCCCTTCGGATTAAAGAATGCTGGAGCGACTTATCAACGTTTGGTGAATCGAATGTTCAAGGACCAGCTGGGCAAAACCATGGAAGTCTATGTGGATGACATGCTCGTGAAGTCACGACGGTCAAACGACCACATTCAAGACTTAGCTGAAATGTTTAACATACTCAGGTTTTATGGAATGAAGATCAACCCGCTGAAGTGTTCTTTCGGCGTTGCATCAGGGAAGTTTTTAGGATTCATCGTCAACGCTAGGGGAATCGAAGCCAACCCAGAAAAGATCCAAGCTATTCGAGATGTACAAGCGCCCAGGACTATAAAGCAGGTACAGAGCTTGAACGGAAAAGTAGCTGCGCTGAGTCGATTTATATCCAAGGCAACTGACAAGTGCATCCCGTTCTTTGACATAATAAAGAAAGGAAAGAGAAATTTTGAATGGACGTCTAGCTGCGAGGAAGCATTCCGGAATCTGGTAAGGCATCTGGAGAGCCCACCAATGCTATCTAAACCAGTTGACCATGAGATGCTGTACGTTTACTTGGCTATATCCCCTCATGCGATAAGCGCAGCCTTGGTTCGTGAGGAGGATCGAGTCCAGAAGCCGGTATATTATGTTAGCAAGCGTTTGACGGGGGCAGAGAAGAATTACCCTAAAATCGAGAAATTGGCTTATTGCTTGGTGATTGCATCACGCAAGCTGCGCCCATACTTTCAAGCGCATTCAATCGGTGTTTATACCGATCAACCCCTTAGGCAGGTACTTCAACGACTGGAAACTTCTGGAAGATTGCTAAAATGGAACATCGAGTTGAGCCAATTCGATATCGCGTACTTACCACGGAGAGCCATCCGAGGGCAAGCGTTAGTAGACTTCATCGCTGAATTTACCATACCCATCAAACCGGACGATCACGACATCATTCCCCCCATTCGATGGAAATTATACACTGACGGTGCATCAAACGACCGTTGCTCCGGCGCGGGCGTAGTTCTTATAACTCCGGAAAACCGATCAATCTTTTATGCCCTGAAGCTTGATTTCCCGGCTACGAACAACGAAGCTGAATATGAAGCACTGATCGCTGGCTTGAAGCTCATCAAAGAACTCGGGATTGAATCAGTCGAAATCTTTTGTGACTCGCAGTTGGTGGTTTACCAAGTACGAGGAGACTACCAAGCAAAAGGACGAAAGCTTGCTCCGTACCTCGTTCAGGTCCAAGAACTACTATCAAATCTTGAGCGTTATGACATTTCACATATCCCGCGAGAACAGAACAAAGAAGCCGACTTGTTGGCTAAGTTCGCAAGTACCGACGATGCTCAACAAATGGGATTGTATCCCGTTGAAGTCTTGCATGCCCCGAGCATAGACGAGATGAAAATCGATCGCGTGTTGGAAACAAAAATCGAGAAGGACTCGTGGATAACCCCATTCAAACTGTACCTGACAACTGGGGCTTTACCAGAAAAAAGAAGCGAAAGACGACAGGTCCTTCGGAAGGCTGCGTGGTACGTAATGCAGGGTGGATCCATGTACCGAAAAGGATTCTCAGTCCCATTATTACGGTGCATCGCTCATGATGAAACAAAGCGAGTCTTGAGGGAAGTTCATGAAGGGGAATGTGGCGACCATACTGGGGGGCAAACGCTAGCAAAGAAGATCCTCCGCTATGGATATTACTGGCCCACCGTAAACTGGGATGCCGCGGACTACGCAAGAAAATGCGACAAGTGTCAAAGATATGCAAAAATCCCGAGGGCTCCATCAACGGAACTCACACAAATGATCAGTCCTTGGCCATTTGCGATCTGGGGAATCGACATAATCCGCTCTTTGCCTCTATCCAAAGGTGGTGCGAAATACGCAATAGTTGCAGTCGACTATTTCACGAAATGGGCTGAGGCAGAACCTTTGGCCACTATCACCTCTAAGAGGGTCATTAACTTCGTTGTACGAAACATTATATGCTGCTTTGGCCTTCCACGCACCATCATTACAGACAACGGAACGCAATTCGAAAGTAGAGAGTTCAAAGAGTTCTGTTTAAAGTACGGCATCGAGAAAAAGTTCGCCGCCGTTGCACACCCAAAAGCTAACGGACAAGTCGAGGCCGTTAACAAAATAATCAAGTCCATACTAAAGAAGCGTCTGGAGAAGGTTGGAGGCAAGTGGGTAGATGAACTCCCGACAGCATTATGGGCGTATAGAACTACCCACAAGTCCGCGACCGGCCACACTCCGTTCGCCTTGGCATATGGCTCTGAAGCCGTTATACCCGTGGAACTTGAAGTTCCATCGCACCGAATGACGTACTATGATCCCAAGACGAACCAAAACCTCTTGCTGGAATCACTGGACTGCATCGACGAAAAGCGTGAAGAAGCTGAGTTAAGGGCGGCAGCGCACATACATCGAGTCAAGCGTTACTACGACGGCAGAGTCCGCCCAAGAATCTTTGATGTGGGTGATCTCGTTCTGAAACGAGTCTTCCCAGTACCATCACGCATGAATCCCAGCTGGGAAGGTCCATACGCCATTGAACGGAAGCTTGGAGAAGGAACATTCAAGCTAGCGACCATTGATGGCGCGACACTCCCCCGAGCATGGAACAGTGAACATCTGCGGCACTATTACATTTAGCATGTTTTCCTTTTTCTGTTGTAGGCACTGTTATTTCCTGCATGTTTCCATTCAATAATGACTTAGTTTCCTTTTGAAAGTTGTAATCAAGCAATTTAGTTGATCTTCGTTAATAAAGGCTTGAAGCCATATTTTCTATGAAGTTTCTATATCTCTTAATTGGATGATAAACTACATTATCATTCACGACATGCAGACTCGTACGAACGATTCCAAATCTCCGAATCCCCAGAGCGCAGATCGGAGTACTCTAAGTCCCCAGAGCGCGGACTAGAGTATAAACGATTCCAAATCTCCTAATCCCCAGAGCGCGGATCGGAGTACTCTAAGTCCCCAGAGCGCGGACTAGAGTATAAACGATTCCAAATATCCGAATCCCCAGAGCGCGGATCAGAGTACTCTAAGTCCCCAGAGCGCGGACTAGAGTATAAACGATTCCAAATCTCCGAATCCCCAGAGCGCGGATCGGAGTAATCTAAGTCCCCAGAGCGCGGGCTAGAGTATAAACGATTCCAAATCTCCGAATCCCCAGAGCGCGGATCGGAGTACTCTAAGTCCCCAGAGCGCGGACTAGAGTATAAACGATTCCAAATCTCCGAATCCCCAGAGCGCGGATCGGAGTACTCTAAGTCCCCAGAGCGCGGACTAGAGTATAAACGATTCCAAATCTCCGAATCCCCAGAGCGCGGATCGGAGTACTCTAAGTCCCCAGAGCGCGGACTAGAGTATAAACGATTCCAAATCTCCGAATCCCCAGAGCGCGGATCGGAGTACTCTAAGTCCCCAGAGCGCAGACTAGAGTATAAACGATTCCAAATCTCCGAATCCCCAGAGCGCGGATCGGAGTACTCTAAGTCCCCAGAGCGCGGACTAGAGTATAAACGATTCCAAATCTCCGAATCCCCAGAGCACGGATCGGAGTACTCTAAGTCCCCAGAGCGCGGACTAGAGCATAAACTATTTCAAGCCTCCAAGTCCTCGGGACACAGAGTCAGCAAGAAGTCCAAGTACTCGAAAGATGTGGGACGAGAGGTACGCCACGTCCAAAAATGTTTGAACAGCGCAAGAATGGACCGGGAGATAATGCAACTCATAAGAACTTGAGTTATGGCTACAATTAGTCAGCAAACCAAATAAAGACAAGAGAATCATTCAAACAAAAAAGAAACTAAAACTTTATTCAATAAGTCCAAAATGGGGATACATGATCACTCCTACGAAATTCAGACCTCTCTATACAAACTACAAATCATGGGAGATAAAAACAATTACAAAACTTAATCAAGAAACTTGTTGAACAAGTGCATCGATTATTTCTTCGACTTCTTCTTCTTGTCTGCCTTTGGTGTTTCCGACGACTCCTCTCCCTCACGTTTTTTCTTGGACTTTTTGCTTGCTAGAGAGACGGAGTCAGGAGTAGGAGACGGAACATCTAGCGGTTTGGACCTGCCCGGGAGAATGATTTTCAAAGGTCTGTTCCGCGGGTCAGTGAGTTCCAGTACTTCAGATTCAACTTTGACTTTGACCTTTTTCTTCTCCTCGTCGGCGAGACGGTCCTTCATGCTCGTCTCTGAATTATGTTCAGAGGCGCCAGTGATTTTAACTTCATCGCTTCCTTCGGCAGGAGGCGAAGTATCAAGTTTGTCATCATCAAGCGCCCCGATCACTTGAGCGTCTGGACTGGGAGTTACCCCTGCGTGAGCAACGTCGCTTGTTTTCCCTGCTTCCTCCTTGGCGTCATCGCTCCTCGGAGTTAGCTCGGCGTCAGAACAACCTGCATGAAAATATAAGAAGTGGGCATTAGAACGAATGACCATTGCTGAAAAATGACGGGATCTCTTCGACTTCTAGAGAAAGAAGAATTTCCTACCAGGATCCGGATTGCTATCGGTGGCGCGCGGGGTTTCACCCTCCAGGATAGGTGACAGCACATGAACGCCGAGGCCGGGATCTTCGGGATCATAACTGGCATGCTGCTCGAATGGATCAAGCGTCGACCGACCGGCCGATTGAGCAACATAAGGAGCGGCGATGTGAGGAGTAGTAGCGTCGGCCTCTGACGGGCCAGCCTCGTCGTTCTTCTCTTTCGAAGGGGAAGAGCCTTTGCCATAAAGAGCCAATGCTGCGGATAAATCCGATGGCTCATTCCCCCTCAGAAACTCCTTCACCAATGCATCCTCGTCGATCTCTTCGGAGCCTGACTCGAATTTCTTGATCTTTATCAGAGTTTCCCATGCCTCAGCCAGGGATTCGTGGTAGCTGTCGCCCAAGAATGTTAGGTCGCGGTGCATAAGGACGCGAGCTCCGTACTCGGTAATCAGCGGGTCAAACATACTCTTGACCTCTTCCCTGCCGGCCTCTGCGGCCGCCTCAAGGCGAGAATCAAGCTCCTCCACAGCCATTCTTTTGCCCTCCTCACGGGCCTCATCCTTCATTTTCTCGACCCCGGTAAGTTCGTTGTCGAGCTTTGTCTTCAGGAGTTGGGTAGCAACAATCTCGTCATAGTATCGCTGTGATTCTTCTTGAGCAGCTACTTTGTCTTCTTTCTCCTTGAAAAGTAATTCTTTCAACTCTTTGACTTGAGTAGCGAGCGCGTCCCTTTCTTTTTGGACAGAGTCTTTTTCTAGGGCGAGGGCACCGCTGCGCTGGACTGCTTCGTCAAACTCCTTTTTGTGAGCCACCTCTAAGCGAGCAACTGCCTCAGCAGTATCTTTCGCACCTTGTTCAGCGGCTTCTAGCTTTGACTTATACGAAGCGAGCTCTTCGTCTTGGAGTTTGATGATTTTCTTATCGCTGTCAGCCTCCAGATTCAAACGGTCAATCTCGTGTTGACGCTCGACAGATACTTCCGAGATCTTCTCCACCAAGTGCACGAATGCGTCATGTTGAACATAGACGTCATTGTTGCAGGCAATGGCACTTTGCTTCACGTGCCCAGGAATGTGATGGATGGCCGGGAGGAATTTCAAACCGTCAAAACAGATTTTCGGAAACTTGGCCTTAAGGTCGACCATCTTTTCCGCAACAGTTGGGTCCACGGCAGGAATAGGAGGAGGAGGCTTAGAGAATTCCGTTCTTTTACGTTGCTCTCGAACTTGCCTCGTACTCGATGAACTGGAATGTTGTTCTCGAGCAGCATCAGACTGATAACCCTTCTGCAAAGACTTCTCTTTATCCGGCTCAGTTGTAGGAGGAAGATCGCGGGACTGGGAAGATTGATAGTGTGCTTTCTTGCGGTGAGACGACTCACGCGGACGATTGTCCCTATCTTCATAATCACCTCGGTCTCGACGTCTGCCTGAACCGGAATCCCGTCCGGAGTGATGGAATATAGAAGACCCCTGAAGGCGATCAAGTCCGTGTGAGCGGCCCATATCACCTGCAAAGAAGGGAGATAACAACGAGTTAAGGAGAATTCACGAATTAAAAAGACTTGAAGTATATTATGGAATGCGCATGTGCGTGTGTGTCCTAGTGTTCCCCCCGACGGACCCGTTCGTTTATCTTTGCTAATCGGAGTATTGTCTCCTTGAGCCGGGAGTTGAACTCCTACATTGCCTCTAGCGGGCGAAGAGAATTTGAGAGCTTCAGGATCATCGAACCCGTAATTAAGTATGTCTTTGGGAATAGAAAGGTTCGATAGACCTCTCAAGGAACTTTCCAGATGCTGCGAAGAAGCCTCTTTCTCAGGAGGGGTAGGCGTAACTTTTGAGGTGCCACCAACTTTCTCCTTTTGAACCGTGTATTTCAACTTCTTCTTTCCCTTCGAAGGGGAGGATGATGTCTCAATATCCTGAACTTCGATTGCCGGATTCCAAGCGAGACCCACGTTCTCGCCCTGAGTTTCGGGGGCATCATCCTCTTTGCGCTCGCCTTCTTCGTGCGTGTCGGGAGCGCGACGCGATGACGGTCCGGCAAGTTTTTTCCCTTTACCAGATGGAGGTTAGGGAATTGTAACACCTTCTGGAAGGCTGATCCGACGACCAGGGGCTAGCAAGCCGAACCCCGACAGCGATTCATTTGAAATGATAGTCCGGATGTCTCGATCCTCAGCAGGGAGAGCTCTAATGGCTTCAACAGCCTCCGAATATCCCCGGCCTTCCGGACGCGGGTTGACACCTGAAAAGATGAAATGAAGAGTTAGGAAAAGCATGACTCCAATTAAATACGAATAACGATTCAGCAGAGAAACTTACTGCCTTCAACCCATCTCCTAGCGAAACCAGAAGGGCAGCGCACATAGAACCATTCCTGTTTGTACAGGGCGAATTTTCTACAGGCCCCTGTCAAGATCTGGCACTTGTGGTATGGCTCGAGGAACATAAAGGAAGGGCTATCTTTTCGTCTCTTGAACATATAAATATATCGGATATCACCGGGAGTTGGAGGTATGGAGAAGACGGCCATGAAGAGTAAGTAAGTCCCATATAGAAACGCATGACCGTTCGGGTGCAGTTGCGATGGAGCCATGTCTATGTACTGCAGAACGTCCCGGAGAAATAAGTTGAAGGGAGGCACGCTGCCCATCCAACACATGAACTTGTTGCAGGTAGTGTACCCGACTGGGGGCAGATGAGGGCGATCGTGTCTCGAAGGGACTAATACGTCGGCAAAAGGAATCCCGTGAATAGAGCATATCCGCCTCAGAGCAGCTTCGTTGATCTTCGAAGCTTGAGAATCGATCGGATTGTCTAGTAAGATGGTTGCCTCCAGAGCGTCAGGCGCCAAGTTATGAGCGGGAGAAATTGACGGGTTAGAAGAATCAGCGGCTCCTTGCCTTGCTGACGGCCCAGGTCTGTCAGATATGGTGGCAAAACTAGATTTTCTCGACATCCCGAATAAATAATGAACCTGGCTAAATGCTTGAGAAAGCTATACTTGAAAAACGTTGAACGTTAGAATTAGCAACACGAGTTTTCCCCCCCACGTGGTGTGTGAACTAGTGCAAGCAATTGTGTACAGACAATAAGAATGTTTTAAAAGATATAATAATTAGCTTCGAATCATCGCCTTCGAAGACCGTCATCGCTGACCGTCTCAAAAAGCCCGCCTTAAGGTGATTACAGTTCCAGATTCAAAAGACATATGATTTCTAAAGTAACCGGCCTAAGTGTAGTTTGACATTTATACTGATCGGCATTTAAGTAATGTTCGCCATTCAAGATTATTCGTCCTAAGTATAGTGTTCGGCTGTGTTTGGCTCGGTTTAAAGAGTGTTCGGCAATTGTATTGTTCGGCATGTCAAGTGTTCGGCAATTGTATTGTTCGGCATGTCAAGTGTTCGGCAATTGTATTGTTCCGCATGTCAAGTGTTCGGCAATTGTATTGTTCGGCTGAATTCAATGTTCGGCATGTCGACTGTTCGGTCTGAGTTATCATTCGGCTAAAAGTGGCTCTCCACCACGATGTCAACTTCACCCTACACCATCTCCGTCTGCGCCGAACTTCAGGGACAGATCGCTCGGCGAAGACTACACCATTCAGCATCCCATCTTTCTTTTCCTTCCATTCTTGTTCGGCGCAAAGGAGCTAGCCCTAACTAGACAACTCCAAGCATGCGAGCCATTTCTGCTCGACGCATATTATACGATCATGGAAAGGTCACGTTTCCCATGAAAACAACCTAAGTCTTGTGATTGAAGTAATCTAAATCACAGAAGGATTGATACCAAGTTCGGAAGTCGAAATTGAGGAAGGATCAATTAGGTCTCAAATCTGGTAGGATGGCAAGAATTGAAAGTCTCTAAGGAATGACTGAAAAGAAGGCGTAAAAGGAAAAGAGACGGTGAAGACCTGGTTATATAGAGGGAGGTAGAAGTTGAAGAGGCTATACCCGGTAGAACCGGTCAACACCGAAGGGTTCGACATCGTAGCAGAGTGACGTTCGGCACACGAGGTACGTTCGGCTTCAAGCGTATCGTTCGGCATCTAAATCTCGTTCGTCTTGCACCTCCTTCGCTAGCATTCTCGAGAAGGTACCTCCGAGGTAGATTGTACCAGATTCAAAGCGCATCACGTTCGGCCACGCAATACACTTTGGGGGGCAAGTGTTTCCTGGGGATTTGACCAGGCAACTAGTACTCGGCAATAAGTGCTCGGCATCAGAGAGTGACCGGCATCAAGGAGTGTTCGGCGAAGCACTGGCCATCCAGGAGTGTTCGGCGAAGCAACTGACATCCATGAGTACTCGGCGTAGTACTCGGCATCCATTAGTGTCCGGCGTCCAGTAATGTTCGGCGAAATACTCAGCAGTGTTCGGCGTCAACTGGCACTCAACGTCAACCACTGCTCGGCATACAAGAGCATTCGGCATCGAGACTGGTCGGCGTACAAGAGTACTCGGCGTCAAGGCTGCTCGGCATACAGGAGTACTCGGCATCCCATGGTGTTCGGCGAGGCACTTGACATCCAGGAGTGTTCGGCGAGGCACCCAACATCCAACGAGTGCTCGGCAACAAGTGTGCTCGGCATCAAGACTGCTCAGCATACCAGAGTGCTCAGCAACGAGAGCGCTCGGCGTCAAGACTGCTCGGCATACGAGACTGTTCGGCGTCTAGAAGAGCGTTCGGCTTCAACTGACTAACACCCTACACTTCCCAAACATCAACCACCTCGTTCGGCATAGAAGGGACCGTTCGGCGTCAGAGCGTTCGGCACATCTGTGGTTCGGCATACAGCGCTCACTATACTCGGGCTGGAGTGTTCGGCCAACAGCCCACTTGGGAAGTCCAGCCCATCTTTGCCTATAAATAGAGGGGCAGGGTCACAGTGAAATGGATCCTTTTTTGGGAGAGAAAACACCGGGGAGACTCTGCCATTTTCAAGACTCATCTTCTCTACTTAACAACTTCATTCAAGCATTTGATTCACGAGTTGTATTTGTAATCAACTATAAAGAAGATCAATAAAGTTTAACCTCAAAGTGGACGTAGGCAATTACGCTAAACCACTATAAATTTAGTGTTCTTACTTTCTGTATTTAGATTAGCACTATCTTCTCAATTTAATTTGATGTCATCACTTATATCTCTTCACAATCTTCTTCTACGAGGTTAGTCACCAATTTTGGTGCTAACACGAATATTGGGCGAATAGCCCATGATTTGAATGATCCTATGACCGTGTAGAAGACCATAGGATCATTGTCTATGGACAGATCCCTCTTTCACTCACGACTCCACCACTTACAACATCGGTGCACAATGCCAAGGAGGGGGCCGTACTTGAAACCCTTACTGAGTTTGTTCCTACATGGGACAAGAATGCACACGTCATTCCTGCTCATGACTTTGCTTGCGATGGTCCTGGGCCCAAGCCAGTCCCACTACTTAGGGCTTACACTGCTCGACGCTCTGCTTCTCCTAAAAGCCAATCTTCCTTTGAACGACTGAAGGCAACTGATGAGGAGCATGATTTTCATTACGACTGTTTAGTTGGTGAAGGGCGAGAAAGGGACAATGAGCCAAAGTAGTTCTTAGTTCAATCCTGGTATCAGTAGGAAGTTTCAATATCTCGCTACCATAATGGATAAGGTAACTACTTCGGTTCTTCTTCTTTGAATAAAAAAAAAGATCGCGTGCCCCTGCTCGTCGGTGCTGCTCACCTTTCCCTTACCGACGCCAATAGTCTCCGTCCTCCACAAGGAATATGAGGACCCCTTCCCGAGCAAGCTCCATGCATCGCCCATAAAGGAAGGATACAGCCTTAGAGAAGAGATTACATTGCTCAAATAAAAGATGCTCAGAATCCAAACCTAAAATCAAGATGGAAAGGTTTTCACTGACGACGAGAATGGGGAACCATTCTCAAGGAGATACTCAGCACATAAATTCATTGGAGGTATGGTTTACCTCACTCTGAAAGTATGATGGAAGCATCGACCCATCCTATCATATCACATCCTTTAATTCAATTAGTAGAGCCGACCAGCTCTTTGGCAATGCCAAATGCCTCTATTCTAACCAAACTAGCCTACCACTGGTTCCTACACCTATAAGTAGGCACCATTCACTCTTAGGGTAAGCCTTGCACTGATTTTATGATTTGCTTCTCTACTTCTCGAGTGCGAACAATGATGGCAAGCTAGATAAGGTCAACCCGAGTTGCTTCGCACTTATGTCAATTGCTTTTAAAAGAAGTCAGCGCATTTCTGAGGGTATCCAAGTACAACTTGATAGTCACTCTCTTGGTGGTTACCCTCTTCTCTAGGGTGAGGTACCGCTCCAAAATGTGGAAAGAACTATAGAAACAACTAGGCTCATTTTGATTGACTTCTTTCAAAGTGCCATTGGCATCATGCGGTGGAAGAAACCGACCCGTTCGATAGCGACGAGGAGGACAAGTGAGGAGATAAGAGCAACTCACATAGTGAAGGCAACCACAAAAGAAATGGTCATCAGGAGCACAACAAGAAATGCTCCGTGGATGGCCTCTAGTTTATAGTTAGGTACATGAACTATGCCTCTTTAAGTTGTGACATGAAAACCATCTATCTCGATACAAGAGACTGCACCCTAATACCACAAACCTCCTTCCACCCACTTAGAATCAAGGAGGATACATAAGAATGGGAAATATTACTAGTTTCACCAACTAAATGGTCACACCACTAAAGAGTTCCATCACCTAAAAGATGAGATATAATGGTGGATCCATGAAGGTATACTTGTGCAATATGTCAAGCAAAGGGTTAGTCAAATGGCTGAGCGATAAGCTCCCCACCCACCACAGCGGCTAGATGGAAACAATGTTGTCGCAATCAACATAGAGATCTTTTCCTTATGAGACAACCCAAATGTATTCGAAAGCAATAAAGAGGTCCAAGCCTATTATAGAAGGGAGCTCACTCTCACTAACCAAGTATATTTAGTGGAGCTTCAAGCCTCGAAAGCATTGAAGGTAGAGGTGGAAGAAGTCAACATAACCTCCACAACCAAAGAAGAAAGAGGTATCAACTACTATAAAACTCCACTTCTACTACGCATGCTACCAAAGAGTATTACTAAGTAATACTGTTTGATAATACAGAGAATAATGCGATGTTAGGCTAGTACATGTGAATTTCTCTTAGATTAACGCTGGTAAATATTTCAAAATCATAAATCTTTTTACTTATATGAACCCTTATCAGCACAAAGCAACTAACATGTGTGTTTTAAGAATAGAACAATACACAATATAAAATATGACCAAGAACATAGAGTCATAAGATGCAACGATAATATGAGATAGGAAGTATACACAATGGGTCTACAAAAGTAAGTCAAGACCCACTAACTCACAAATATACATAGTATAATCCAATATAAACATCTCAACATCATAATATACATACATGTGGTTACACGACAACATATACAATATATAAACCGACTAAACAATTAGCCTTCATCTATGCTCAATGGCCACATGCTGGTCTCTTCATCCGTAAACCTAAAATGTCTCTGACTGACCCGAGTATTATATAAATAACACGCGGGTTAGACTATGTTTGGAATATGTTTGTCAATATCTCATAATAACATGCATGGTACAACAAATATATCACAAAATGGCTTACAAACACCTCTAACATACCAACATATCTCAAACCATGCATAAGTATCATCGACTATATAAAAGTAAAGAAAAGCTACATATCAAGTAGTATAATATCAATGTGGGTAAAACATACACACATTTAGTCATCATCAACACATGAGAAATCATCAAGCACTATATGGCATGCACACAACAACGCCTAAGTTTATCTCTCAAATAATCATAATGTAGACATACCCCGGTCCTTCAAACTCAACATATAGATAAATGACAAACAAACATCCATGGAAAATAACTTATAAACATAGATATGGCATAGCCACATCTATGCCATGGATAGACTCAGCCAACCACATAATAAGTATGGGTTCTGACTCCTTAATATGAAGTGCACACAACAATGTCATATCGCATATAACTATATCTCCTATATACGTGGTTGACTACATAATGGACTTGCAGCCCTAAAAATACCGTATGGAAACGCAGCCGAATACTCAACGATCCCACAAAGGTGAATAAATTTATGTCTATATCATACTTCAATAACCAAATATAAGGCTAATAAGCTCTCAGCTCCACTGTAGGAGCCTTGCTCACTCGTTCTCAATGCTATCCCAATAGTCTTAAGTTACCTCTATGACCATCGTGTCCCAATGTCCATCCTGCACTAATGTGCTTGCATGATAATGCCATGCCATGGTCAAGACCCTGCAAGTGCAAATGGTAAAAGACTACTAGCTTAGTTGACAAGGGTCAGTGGTTTTCAGCTATAGCATGCAACTAGATATAAAAAAATGTATCACCATTCCACGACGTGACCATACGATAACGTTGCAAGTATGGATGCTAGTCTAATCTGGTTTGCTCCATGGAAAATAATAAGAGTATTCATAAACATATAATAGACACACTTATGGCTTTTAGTCCACGGCTCAAATCTCATAACACCTTATATATAAAACCTTGTAAAACTTACCCCGTATGAGCAAAATTTACTCACAAAAAGTAATCAAACAAATACCAATTTAGGTGTCTTATACCACCTGGCGTTACTCGCTCATTTACTCAATACTCATAAACTACACTCCTCCATCCACTAATATTCTATGCAACAAGTCTGAAAAATAACTAGAGAAATATCACCAGTAATCTTGAAATAATATTACCAATTAGTATTACAACTCCATTTGTTCAATATCTTCATCACATAGAAGTGATAATCACATAAAACACACCAATGATTTATTTAAAAGAGATTTCATTCTTAGAAAATACATTAAGACTTCCAAAATCCTTTTTATTAGTTAAGAGTGTATAAAATATAACCTCTCTTATTTATTTAAACCCGAAGTAAGGATTTTAAACCTTATAAATAACTTCCAAGACTCATCTCTATAATTTTAAAATCATAGAAATCTCTTTTATAATCAAATATTACTTATAAAAATCATCCTTTAATTTTCTATGATTAAATAAGTTTTCTTTAATGAATTTATAAACCTCTAAATCAATTACAAATCGTTTTAAACTATAGAATGTATATTTGATAATGCCATCCATATATTCAAAAATCATAGAAAACCCTTTCAAAACCAAGTAATACTTTTTAGAAATAATTTAATAAATTTATAAAATTAAATAATTTTACAGCCCAAAATCAATTTTTATTTAATTTTAAATCACATTTCTTTAATTAAATATTATTTAATGCAAATAAATGAATTTCCATAAAATAACTTTATATTTGAAAATGCCTTCTTTCTACTTTCCATATCCAACTTTTATTCAACTTTTTTTAAATTTTTTTAAACAAGCACAACTGGCCTCAAGCTTTTCTCCATGCTTTCCACCATCGGTGATTTGGTCTAACAAAACTAGTCCACCGGTCGGGGTAGACTGGTTGACCAATGAATTTCCACAAAATAACTTTATTTTTGGAAAACCCTTCTTTCTACTTCCAAATCATATTGTTATTAATTTTTTTAATTATTTTTTAAAACAAGCACAACTGGCCTAGAGCTTTGCTTCAGGCTTCCCCCAACGGTGTACCAGTCTAACCAGACTATTTCATCGATGCACCGTCTAACTAAACTGGTCCATCAGTTGAAGTACACCAATTTACCTATTAGTTGACTGATGTCGCCTGGAGCGTAGTTGCTACAGGTTGTGCATCAATTTGACACTCATGCCTCCGTTTTCCCACCAATTGGAACCCGACTTCACTGTATCCTACTATACTTCATTACAACACTCAAATCATACTCAACTAGCATACGAATTGAGAAATGATGATTACTGTAAATGGGTACAACAACAGGAATGTGACAATCTTTCTCCTCAACCTTCAGAAATCGACACTAATACATCCACGGTATTCACGTATTCCAAGTGCAAGGGAGGCAGATTATCATGCGGTGAAGAAAAATAAAGATAGAAGACAAGAAAATAATAGAATCTCACATCGTGTTCAACACATAATTATACATATGAAAAGTACATATCAAAACTCTAAATTGCTCCATCAGAGTTCAAGTAGATACTAATCCAGCTGGGATAGTTATAATGACCAATCCGTACAAATGCTGGTAGCTACATAACACAGCGGAATAATATAGGCAAATATCCACATAAGATACTTTTACTCCATGCTCCAAAAATTACTCCAAAATACTTCCTAAATTGCTCCCAAAATGCTCCAAGGTGATCCTGACTACTTGGCTGCCCGTAAAAATAGGGCACCTAGGGTTTAAGGGAAAAGAAAAAAAAATCGGATCAGTCATAGGACTGGCATGGGAACACAAAATACGATGTTTGGAAACAAAAGGTAACTCATAAGACCAGGCCGCAAATAAACATGGAATGGGTTTTCACCGTTTGATAACCAAAATATTTATTATGTAAAATTCAAGGATATTATCATTGATGAAAATCCTTTGAAAACATTTGCAAGTAAACCTATTAATCTTAGCTGAAATTGTTACATTATTAGATTCCAGCATACAAGCTACAGAGTAGGTTCTACAATCAAAATCTTAAAAGGCTCATATGATAGAATGGATTCCATATAAATGACTTGGTAAGGAACTACCTTCCGTCAGTACATCTTTAGAGGAATGTACCAAGAACCACACATGGATCCTCTACCAACACAAGACCGATCTACCTCTAACTCGATAGTACCTAATACATTATCCTCGGTCGTTATCGACCTATACGAGATGGCTCTAAGTAACATCCACAATAATTAATACCCAAACGTTATAATAGGTAGAAATATATACAAAAGGAGATGATCATACCCTAATGGTTGTGAACCACATAGCATTGCTGCATCTATCCTATTTTGGTCATTTCTGGGTATGAGGCCTTAGGTAACGATTACCTTTCACATAGAACATCATCTTTCTTCTTTGAATTCCACATTGCCATTCCATAATAACATAACTGATTTCTACAAACGTATCACCTCTAAGCTCATACGTCTCAGAGAAGGGTGTTAAGCTAAGAGAAGTTGCATTCTCTGCCACCAAGTAGATGATATGTTTTATAGAGATCAATCAATGTGAAATAGAGTGCAATGTCAGACATTCGTCCATACAGGTTGTCCAGGAACATAAAAATTGAAAGCACTTCTCCTACCACATCCTATTTGCGAATCACCCTTAGGATTAGTGGTGACCAGTCCTTGCAAATCGAAGGTTTTCATAACGGAGCACTACCGCCAAATATATGATATGGTAAATTTCACCTTAAGGGTCTAGTGGCAAGTAACCATACATCATCAATACCCTCATCTTCAATGATATTATCTTCAACGTGTTTTGCTTCAAAACGTAAATTGGTTCGAAGTTGTTTTCGGATAGGAATCACCCAAACCCGACCCCGGTTTCTTTGAAATCCAATCATCGATAAAAATGATGTTTTCTAAATAGATGATTGTCATTTGATTTATTCATTCTCTTTATCCAAATATCTTTGAGAGAGATATATATCTTTAAAACATCCTTTTGGTATATACGGAATCATTAAAACCTCTCTTTTAAAATTATCAAATCATTTTAGAAAACATTTTTAAGAAAATACGATCATGGAAATCATTCTAATTTTACTCAACATCAATTTCCGTATTCAACAAATACTCTTCGTTGAATAACGGGGAAAATCACCTTTTAAATTCATACGATTAGTACGAGTTCTCTCCTCGGAATTTAATACCAAGTATAAAAAGATTATTTCCATTCAACCCACATTTTAATTTATTAATTTTGAAAAGTGAATCTTTTATACTTTTAACTTTTGGAAAATTTTAAATCTCTTTTATGAAAAATGTGGTCCGAGTAAATCAAATTTGTTATCCCCTCCGTGGGCCAATTCGGATAGCCAGGGAGAGCAGGAAACTGGTTTTCCAAACTCAAGCCTAGACACCATCTCTCTGTCACCCATAAGGCGGTCAAGTTATTTGATCGACTCTAAATCTTGATTATTTATTCAAAAACATATATAAATTAATTTAGAAAAGAATCGTTAAATTTAAATCTTCATTTCTAAAGTTATTAAAACTGCTATAGAAAAGTGCTGCGAAAAGTGCTTAAAAAGCTTATTCGATTTAAAACAACTTTTCTACTATTTGAAAATCCATATTGTACAATTCATATCACTTTTAAATTATTTTAACATATTTATCAATTTTTTTTCATATTTATAAAAATTTAAAAATATTAATTTTAAGGGATTTTACACTTTGGTCGCTTTACTTCAAAAGCGTGATTTTTCTGGAAATTTG
This sequence comes from Allium fistulosum, assembly GCA_030737815.1. Taxonomy (NCBI): domain Eukaryota; kingdom Viridiplantae; phylum Streptophyta; class Magnoliopsida; order Asparagales; family Amaryllidaceae; genus Allium; species Allium fistulosum. The sequence goes on from CM060908.1 coordinate 310,913,825, forward strand.
ATTTGGACATATTTATAAAAATTTACAAGATGAAATCCTGATTTCCTTTCTTCAGTTAAAAATTATGGATATAATAGTCTATAAAATTCTTATCTCGAAGAATTTCGAGCTATATTCCACTTCGTATACTCATTTGAATTTTTCAATGCGAAATCACAAACTACCGTTACGCGACGTGCCTAGTTTTGACTTGTTTATTGTTTTTCATTTAAAACTTGTCTAAACAAGCTTTTGTGTTTTTGAAACATTTTCGAAACATTTTCAATCAATTTTTTATTTTTAAAGGTATTTAATGATTCCATATCACTTTTCAAATTTATTTGGAAAGTGTTTTCCATGTGAAATAACGACGTGTATGTCGTGACTTGTTTATACAAACATATGAGATACACAACATATGACGATCAAAAATATAAACATCCATCCATATAACCGTATCATATCATCACATCCATATATACATATAATTAGTAGTTTCTCACATTCGTTTTGGTTTTCAATCGGAGAATTGGTGATAGCTCCACTACTCGAGATTTTTAGCTCACGAATCCTTGCACGCTCATCTCTAAATGGCTCGGCTTGGACTTAGGGAGGGAGGAAGTAATTAGGGCTATGGTATGGGGTGGAAGTGCTCATGGATAAGGGGGTAGGGGGATGAGGTCGTGGGTTACAAGGGGAGAGAGATGGAGTTTTGAAGCGGTTTTGAGGTGTTTTGACAAATTTATACTTTAATTTATTTTTAAACTATTCTTGGCCATTATTTTGCTAAGCTTGGAAGACATGAAAATAGATACGAGAAGCTTGGAAATGAAAAAGAAGAAGTGTGAATGAAGGTGCAGAAGGAGATAGGTATTTATAGAAAAGTTTTGGAATAAATATTATAACTTTAAATGACCATAATGCCCTTACTTATCCATAAAGCATAGCATATTTTCAACCCTTAGCATCACCTTATCACATCATCACTTTATGTCCTAATCACTTAAGGGTTAAGAAACCTTAAGTAATTATTTGGTTAGATTTGAAGTGATTTGTTTTTTGTCCTTTCTTACAAACTTTTGTTAATGATTTTCTAGAATTTTCTAATCTTGTTTAGGAAAAATAACCTTGTTTAGTCATTTTGTTATTGCTTACCATATTATAAAATGTGTACATGTATATGTAAATAAATGTGCAACAACATTGCAACAACTTTTGTTTGATAAAAAATCAACTCTTAACTAAATGTTTCTCGGTCATATTTTGACGTTTTTGTCAAACTATATATATTTGTAAACAAAACTTGAAAGTAAACTTGTATATTGTTATTAAAAATAAACACCCTTATTTTATAATTAAAACAATTTATTTAACCATCAATATTTACTTTTACTGAAAATAGACTTTTGTCACCTTCATCGGTATAAGCAAAAGTTCCTATTTTTGTGTTATATTCTATCTCCGAATCCTATCTAATATTATTTGGATCATAAAATCTTATATATTTTATATTTAAATCAATTTAAATATTTTATCTTAGAGTGATTAAATTCTGGGTCGTTACATTCTCCTCTTTTAAAAGAATTTCATCCTCGAAATTTAGATAAGAAGAAAATAGCTCAAAAGGAAATATATTCGATAAGATGGAATATATATAAGAGTATGAATAAGTGACTACACCACAGGCGGTGAGTACACTATGTTGATATATATAAACTCTGTACATCAATCCTAACCTCAGGATATGTCTTCCTCATTGTATCCTCGTTTCCCATGTGCAATCCTCTACATCTCTGCTCCATTGAACTTTGGCTAACCTTACCACCTTCCTTCTTAATCGTTTCCCATCATGATTAACGATTCGAACTGGTCATCTAAACTGCCAAATTTGGTTCTATCTCTAAGTCTTCATGAGTAGTCGTTTCTATGATCACATGTTTTCATAAATAGGATATGTGAAAAACGTTGTGCACACCGGACAACCTTTCTAGCGATTTTACTCAATAAGCTAGTGGGACGATTCATTTGAGAATGGGAAAAGGTCCAATATATCGAGGTGATAACTTCCTAGCTTTTCCAAAACCTTACTACTCCTCTCATCGGAGATACTTTCAAAAAGACAGAATCTCCAAGTGAGAATTCTAGATTTCTACGCCTTTGGTCTGCATAACTATTCTGTCTACTCTAGGCTTCCTTTAGCTTCGTTCTAATCATATTAACCTTCTCTAAAGCTTCTCACATCATATTAGGACCAAGTACCAACCGATCTTCAGACTTGATCCAACACGCTAGTGACTTGCAGGGATGACCATATAAAGCTTCATACGGTGCCATGCCGATACTGGCCTGATAGCTGTTATTATAGGAGAACTCCACCAATTGCAAATGATTTTCCCATGAGCATCCAAAGTCTAGAATACATGCACTCAGAAGACCTTTCAAAACGCGATCGACTCTTTCTATTTGTCCATCAGTCTAGGGATGATATGCAATGCTTATACTCAGATTCATTCCCAAAGCCGTCTGTAATGCTTCTCAGAACTAACTAGTAAAGATTGGATCCCGGTCACTTACTACACTACTTGGAACTCCATGAAACCGGATAATCTCCTTTATATATATATATATATATATATATCTGCAAGGCTTGTAATGGTCCTTGTTTGCTTTATTGGAATAAAGTGTGCACTCTTGGTTAATTATTCTATGGTAACCCAAACATCTTCATTTCCCTTCCACGTTCGTGGTAAGCCATCAATGAAATCCATAGATATTTGATCCCACTTCCAAGCTGGAATCTCCAGAGGTTGAAGTAACCCTGCAATCATCTGTCGATCACTCTTGACTTGTTGACAATTTGCGCATCGGCTAACATAAATGGTTATTTCCCTTTTCATACTTCTCCACCAAAAGGTTCATTTTACGTATTTTTATATTTTTTTAACTCCCGGATGAATGTTGAGTATGGATTTGTGGCATTCAGTTAATACCTCTTGCCTAAGATTTCTACTCTCCGAAATACAAATTCACCCATTTAACTGCAATACTCCACGATTATCCACTTTGAAGCTTGAATTCTGCCCTCTGCGTATATCTTTAATTGTCTCCTTTAGGAATCGATCTTCTTTTTGCTTGCTAGCTATTTTCTCTAATAGAGTTGGTGTCACTACCAGATAAGCTATAACGACATGTTTCCTACTGAATGCATTTGCTACTACGTTGGCTTTCCTTGGTGTATATAGAATATCAAGATCATATGATGTGAGAAATTCTAGCCAATGCCACCGTCTCATGTTTAAGTCCTTCTAGGTGAAAAGATACTTCAAAGATTTATAATCCGTGAAGAGCTCAAACTTTTCACACAGCAAATAATGCCTCCATATTTTTAATGCCAACACAATGGCTAATAATTCCAAGTAATGTGTTGCATAATTGTTCTCATGAGTTCTTTAGCTGCCTACTTGCATAAGCGATCACCTTTCCTTCCTGCATTATAACTGCACCAACTCCTTCCCCACAAGCATCTTTAAATATGGTTAATCCACTATTTCCATTTATAATTGCTAGGACTGGAGTGGTTGTTAACCGTTTCTTAAGTTATTGGAATGTTTCTTCACATTTAGGAGTCCAGATAAATTTAGTATCCTTTATTATCAACTTTGTTAGGTGATAGGAAATCTTTCAGAAGTCTTGAATGAATCTTCTGTAATATCCTGCCAAACCTAAGAAGCTACGAATATCTTTAAGAGTTTGTGGTGCCTCCAATTTTAAGCAGTTGCAACCTTTACAAGATCTACTGAAATCCCGTCCCTAGACCCTATATGTCCCAGGAATCTTATCTTTTTTTCCCAAAAATGGCATTTTGAGAATTTGCCTTTCAGCACATTATTCCTTAATATCTCCAACACAATTTCCAAATGCCTTTTGTATTTTTCTTCTGTCTTAGAGTAGATAAGGGTATCATCGATAAAGACTAACACGAATTTATTGTGTACATCTCTAAATACTCTATTCACAAGGTCTACAAAATAAGCGAGTGCATTAGTTAGCCCAAAAGGCATAACCAACCACTCGAAGAAAGTGTTTGGACCTTTAAATGCAGTTAAATGGATGCAATCTTCTGTGATCCTTAGTTAATGGAATCCCGTAGCTAGATCCATTTTTGATAATACCCAAGCACCATGTAATTGATCAAACAAGTAATCTTTACGGGGTAGGATACTTTTCTTAATCGTTTGCTTATTCAGGTCTCAATAGTCTACAGAATGCCTCTAAGACCTATTTGACTTGGCAACAAAAACTATTATCGATCCCTAACTTGAATGACTAGGTCTCATCAATCCTTTCTTTAATAGCTCTTGGTCAACTCATCCCTCTCCTTCGGAGCCATTCTTCAATCAGATTGTTTAATTGGCCTTGCACTAAGAATTAAATCGATATGAAACTCGATTTCTCGATGTGGGGGTAAGCTCTTCACTTCTTCAATGATGTCTGGAAATTCTTTAACAATAGGTATTGTTTCTAATCATTTGTAGGATGAATCTAATGCATATAGAAAACTATCCCTCCTTGGACTAGAATCTTCATAAGATATTTCTATAAACTTCCCTAACTTTGTTTTAACTAAAACCTTACTTTTTACACAATCTAGAATAGCTTCGTGCGTAGTACTCCAATCCATACCAAGTAAAATTCCAAATCCAATAAAATATAAGATAAACAAATCAAAAGGAAATTAAATGGAAGAATGGAAAATTGGGACTTTTTCACAATTCACAAAGGTTAGTGGTACCTCCTATAGGATTTATTACATAGATAGGTGTATCAACGAATTTAGTGATAAGTTTTAATTCATCTACGATTTCTTTAGCAACAAAGATGTGAGAAGCTCCTATACCAAATAATACTCTAACTAAAACATATTTGATAAAAATATTACCTTCCAACACTCCTTTACCCTTCACATCCTGAGAGGTTGAAGGTTCATTCTTTATAGCAAAGACTCTGGCTTGTTCTCCCTTCTTCATAATGGGATAATCCTTTACCAGGTGCCTTGATTGATGATAATTATAGCAGCTCTTCTATACCTTGGGGCTCTTGAAATTAGTTGATTGTTGGCTATTTTGTTGGCAATTATAACAAGTGACTTCCTTTAGATAATCATTTTGTGATCCTCTTCCAGATTTTCCTTGTCCCGGATTTTTCCCACTGGGATTGAAATTCCTCTTCTTACAGTTATTATTGTTGCTATCTTGGGTTGCGGGTGGATCTAACTTACCAGAGCTTCATGCCAGAATCCTATGTCTACTAAATCTACAAAGGGTTCTTTCACATGCCCTATCATTTTGCCATGGTACTGCTTTTTCATTGCAGCGATAAACATTTCGTTCTTCTTGAGGGGCGTGTCTATCAATCTAGGACCAAAACGAGATAGCTCGTTAAATTTGTTGGCATACTCCTCAAACGACATTTCCTCCTATCTTAAATCCATAAAACTTCGATAAAGGCAGGAATTTCCTGTTGTTGGCATAAACTGCTCTTCCAAAACTTATTTGAATCATTCCCATGAGAAATTATCTTCAGACTCATTATAAGTGATAGATTCCCACCATGCTAGAGCACCATCCTACAGTTGCCAAAAAGCTAGGAATCTTTTCTGCTCATCTCCAATATTCAGCCCCATAAAAATCCTTTCACGAGAACAGATCCAAGCCTGCACTTCAACAATGGTCTCCATTCCTTTGAATAGTTTACTACGTAGACTAGTATAATTCTTGCACAAACTTGCGAAATTAATTTGAAGTTGTACTGGAATTGTTACTTCTTCGATTACAATAGTTGCAAGAGTTCGACCATTTGTGGTACTACTAACACCTCTTCCCTTGGATCGTCCTCTTCTTCCACTCATTTCATACTATCTGTGTATAGTAAGGAAAAATCTTTAGGATATATAGATGAATATCTTAGGGAATGTCATAAGGTTTGAATATTCTTGTTCGGGTAAAAGTTTTAAATATGCACTCTCTCTGAATAAAACTCATTCTAAGGTATTACTAACCCTATCTCTAATGAGTTATACCATACCAAAGCCAAGGTTCTCGCTTAACCTTTAGCTCTGATACCAAATGTGACAATCCATCTCCTTCACCCTCAGAAATCGACACTAATACATCCATGTTATTCATGTGCTTTAAATCCAAGTGCTGTGGAGGCAGATTATCGTGGGGAGAAGAAAAATGAAGATAGAAGACAAGACAATAATAGAATCTCACATCGTGTTCAACACATTATTATACGTATAAAAAGTACATGTCATAACTCTAAATTGCTCCATCAGAGTTCAAGTAGATACTAATCCAGCTGGGATAGTTATAATGACCTATCCGTACAAATGCTGGTACCTACATAACACAACGGAATAATATAGGTAGATATCCACACAAGATACTTCTACTCCATGCTCCAAAAACTCCTCCAAAATACTTTCCTAAACTGCTCCCAAGGTGATCCTGACTACTTGGCTGCCCGGAAAAATAGGGCACCCGGAGTTTTAAGGAAAAAGAGTATAAACTATGGGTCAGTCATAGGACTGGTGGGAGAACTCAAAATACGATGTTTGGAAACAAAAAGTATCTCATAAGACCACATCACAAATAAATACAAAACGAGTTTTTACCTTATGATAAACAAAATTGTTATTACGTAAAATTCAAAGATATTATCTTTTCCTTCGAAAACATTTGCAAGTAAATTTATTAATCTTAGCTGAAATTGTTACATTATTAAATTACAACATACTTACTACAGAGTAGGTTCTACATTAAAAGTCTTAAAAGGCTCATATTGGAGAATGGATTACATACAAACGACAAGGTAAGGAACTACCTTTCGGTAGTACATCTCTAGGGGAATATACCGAGAACCACACATGGATCCTCTACCAATACAAGACCAATCTACCTCTACATAGATAGTACCGAATACATCACCCCCGATCGTTACTAACCTATCTGAGACGTCTCTTAGTATACTTCCACAATAATTAACACCCGAATGTTATAGCTGGTAGAAATATATCTAGAAGGGGATGATCATACCCTAAGGGTTGCAAACCACATAGCTTTGCTGCATCTACCCTGTTTTGGGTATTTTCGAGTATGAGGCCTAAGGTAACAAATTCCTTTCACATAGCACATCATCTTTCTTCTTTGAATGCCACATTGCCATTCCGTAATCACATAACCGATTTCTATAAATGTATCATCTTTGAGATCGTACGTCTGAGAGAAGGGTGCTAAGCTAAGAGAAGTTGCCTTCTCTGCCACCAAGCAAATGACATGTTTTATAGAGATCAATCAATGTGAAATAGAGAGCAATTTAAGATGTTCGTCCATACAAGTTGTCCAAGAACAGGACAAACCGAAGGCACTTCTCCAACCATATCCTATTTGGGAATCACCAATAGGATTAGTAGCGACCATTCCTTGCAAATCGAAGATTTTCATAACAAAACACTACTGCCAAATATATGATATGGTAAATTTCACCTCGAGGGACTAGTGACAAGTAGCCCTACATCATGAATATCCTCGTCTTCAATGATCTTACCTTCAACATGTTTTACTTCGAAACGTAAATTGGTTCAAAGTGGTTTTCGGATAGGAATCACCCATCGACCCCGGTTTCTTCAAAATCTAATCACCAATAAAAATGATGTTTTATAAACAGATAATCGTCGTTTGAATTTATTCACTCTCTTTATCAATATATCTTTGCGAGATATGTATCTTTCAAATATCCTTTTGGTATATATGAAATCATTAAAACCTCTCTTTTAAAATTATCAAATCGTTTTAGAAAACATTTTTGGGAAAATAGGATCATGGAAATCATTCTAATTTCACTCAACACAAATTTCCATAATAAAAAAATACTCTCTGTCGAATAATAGTGAAATTGCCTTTTAAATTCATATGGTTAGTATGAATTCCATCCTCGGAATTTAATACAAAGTATGAAAAGATTATTTCCACTCAACCAACATTTTAATTTATTAATTTTTAAAATGGAATCTTTTATACTTTTAACTTTTGGAAATTTTTAAATCTCTTTTAAGGAAATGCGGTCTGAGTAAATCACATTTACTATTCCCTTCGTCGGGCCAGTCCGGATAGCCAGGGAGAGCAGGGAACTGGTTTTTCAAACTCAAGCCTAGACACTATCTCTCTGTCACTCATAAGACGGTCAAGTTATTTGATCGACTCTAATCCTTGATTATTTATTTAAAAATATTTATAAATGAATTTAGGAAAGAATCTTTAAATTTAAATCTTCATTTCTGAAGTTATTAAAACTACTGCAGAAAAGTGCTACGAAAAGTGCTTAAAAAGCTTATTCGATTTAAAACAGCTTTTCTACTATTTGAAAATCCATATTTTACAATTCAAATCACTTTTAAATTATTTTAACGTATTTATAAAATTTATTTCATATTTATAAACATTTAAAAATATCCATTTTAAAGGATTTTACACTTTGGTCACTTTACTGCAAAAGCGCGATTTTTCTAGAATTTTGATTTGGACATATTTAAAAATTTACAAGATGAAATCTTTATTTCCTCTCTTTATTTAAAAACTATGGATATAGTAGTCTGGAAAATTCTTATCTCGAAGAATTCCGAGCAATATTCTACTTCGTATACTCATTTGAATTTTTTAGCGCGAAATCGCGAACTAACGTTATGGACGTGCCTAGTTTTGACTTGTTTATTGTTTTTCATTTAAAACTTGTCAAAACAAGCTTATGTGTTTATGAAACATTTCCAAAACTTTTTCAATCAATTTTTTATTTTTAAAGGTATTTAATGATTTCATATCACTTTTAAAATTTATTTGGAAAGTCTTTTCCATGTGAAATAACGACGTGTATATTGTGGCCTGTTTATACAACCATATGAGATAAACAACACATGATGATCAAAATTATAAACAACCATCCATATAACCATATCATATCATCACATCCATACATATACATATAATTAGGAGTTTCTCACATTTGTTTTGGTTTTCAATCGGAGAATCGGCTATAGCTCCGCTACTCGAGATTTTTAGCTCATATATCCTTGCATGCTCATCTCTAAATGGCTCGACTTGGACTTACGAAGGGATGAAGGGCTCTCGGCTAGGGTATGGGATGGAAGTGCTCACGGCTAGGGGGGTAAGGGGGTGAGTCCGTGGTTACAAAGGGAGAGAGGAGGAGTTTTGAAGCAGTTTTGACAAATTTATACTTCAATTTATTTTTAAACTATTTTTGGCCATTATATTGCTAAGCTTGGAAGACATGAAAATAGGGAGGAGAAGCTTGGAAATGAAGAAGAAGTGTGAATGAAAGTGAAGGAGATAGGTATATATAGAAAAGTTTTGAAATAAAATATTATAACTTGAAATAGCCAAAATGCCCTTACTTATCCATAAGCAAACCATGTTTTTCAACCCTTACCATCACCTTATGTAACAACCCGCATATTTATCGATTTTATATTTAAATATTTCATCGTTCGTCGGATTTTAGTCCGAAAAGCTACTTTTTGCAAACAGTCGAATTAGGACTCGAGACCACTTCCATTGAGTTCAAAATGCCGTTTGCGATCTTTTTGAGTGTAAGCTTCGATATGTTTGGAGCTAGTCAAAAATTTGACCATTTGCACTTTGGGTTTGGTTTTGGGTTCAGCCCCCTTTGCCAACTTAACCTCCAAACTGAACCATCCCTCCCCATTCATCCTCACTTCCTCCTCTTTTCAGTTTCAAAGCAAAAATGGTGGGAGAGATTGGAAATTAAAACTCCATGCCCTAGTTCCTCTTGCAAATTCTTGTTCTTGCTCCAAATTCAAAGAGAACCCATTGGTAAGCCTCCTCTTCATCTTCTCCAACTCATTCTCTTATCAATTTCAGTTTATTCCTAAACCTAACTTTGGGAATGTCCTTCTTTAAAGCTTTGATTCAAGCTTGTTGAGTTGGAATTGAAGAGTGATTGCCATTGCCATTACTTTCAAGCTTCTTCCTCATTCGTTTGGGTTCAAAGGTGAGATTTTTATCTCACATCTAAGTCTTTAATTATCTTCGATTGTTAGGTATGAATTCCTAACACTTATTCTTGTGCAATTGATTTTGGTTTGGATTGATTTGGTGTATATTCCAATTTTTGGTGTTTTGAAATCAAAATCTATGAAAATCCTTTTATGGATATTTGGACATTGGTATTTGAGGCGTGTCGAAGAGCGGTTAAGGCTGGGTTGTCGCTTGGCGTAAATCCTTAGTCGTTGTCGCTCGATCGATCGCTTCCGGTATTCATTTGGCCATTTTTGGTCTAGGTTCAGGGAATGCCCTGAACCCCAGTTTCAGACGTCTGAAACGTTAGATTCAGACGTCTGAATATTATATTGGGAAGATTTTTATTCCCAGATTCAGACGGCTGAATCTTTGGCTCCAGACGTCTGAATTGGCTCGATTTCAAACAGAAAGAAAATAGGCTTAAATTGCCTATTTCAGACGTCTGAAATATTTCGTTCAGACGTCTGAATCTGTGTTCTGGAAAATATTTAATTTTCCAGATTCAGACGGTTGAACCAATTATTTCAGACGTCTGAATCTGCTGTGTTTTGCCTATTTGCCTTTTTAGCTTGAATATCCAACTCTAATCAATTCGTGTTGATTCCCTTTTTGTTGTCGACTTGCCGAACTCTGCATAGGCAGATCTTATCTGTAAAACATTCAACAGAACTTCTTACTTTGATGGTTTTGGGAATTGATTTCTTTGGATAGGCAGATCTTATCTGTACAACTCTGCATAGGCAGATCTTATCTGTAAAACATTCAACAGAACTTCTTACTTTGATGGTTTTGGGAATTGATTTCTTTGGATTTTATTCACGTCTTCGAATGTGAACTTTTATAATTGATTGTTTCTACAATCACTTCTATGACTTGTCACTTTAAAAATATAAAGGTTTCAATACTAGTAGTAAATATCAAAACTCTTTCATCAAAACGATTTCAACTCTATTTTCAATATCAAACTCGTTTATAAAACTGTTTTCCAATCTTCTAGTATATACAAACCTTTACCTCATTCGTATGAGAAAATATAATTAAACGGCTTAGCAAAACAAATGGTATGAAACGCTTGCGTTTACTTCGTCGGTTAATTTATGGACTTGTTCGATTGAATCTCTTGTGACAATTTTCTAGTGCAGATCTACAATCTGTTCGTAAATATTTGAGTTAAACAAGTGGTTATGGGACATGAAGCTAAACTCTTATACTTACTAGCTTAGTGTAATCGACACTTCCTTATGATCATGTCGATCATTCTTGTGATTTAGACTAGCAATGTGCGATGTCTCTTTGATTCGGTCCATCGGACGTTACGCTGTACGACGTCGTTGTTCCGTTTTATCGTGATTTGGTTCATCGGATGTTACGCTGTACGACATCGTTGTTCCTTTTCTATTTATGGTGATTTGGTTCATCGGACGTTACGCTGTACGACGTCGTTGTTCCATTTTACTACGTGATGGTTCATCGGATGTTACACTGTACGACATCGTTGTTCCTTTTCTATTTATGGTGATTTGGTTCATCGGACGTTACACTGTACGACGTCGTTGTTCCATTTTACTACGTGTTGGTTCATCGGATGTTACGCTGTACGACATCGTTGTTCCTTTTCTTTTTATTGTGATTTGGTTCATCGGACGTTACGCTGTACGACGTCGTTGTTCCATTTTCCTATGCTTTGGTTCATCGGATGTTACGCTGTACGACATCGTTGTTCCTTTTATTTGTGCTTTGGTTCATCGGACGTTACGCTGTACGACGTCGTTGTTCCTATTTATTTTGTCTCTGGATCATCGGACGTTACGCTGTACGACGTCGTTGCTTCGGATTATTTGATTTCTGGATATTGATTTCTGGAATTTATGTTTCACCAGCACTTACGATGGGCATTGATATGTATGTCATTTATTGTGGCTTGGTGAATTAAATAGAGAATATGACATTCTTTTTAATCTTTGAGAAGATTCTTGTGATATTGATTAATCTCTTGTTGATTTTCAATTACGTACTTATCACAGTATAGTATTATGGTTATGATACGTTTTTGTCATACCTCTTATTCTATATCACTTTATCTGATATTTATAGCTAGACTGATCCGTTTATTATTTTCTTCTTAAATAATACTCGGGTCAGACTGAGATTTACAGGTGCTTCCTTATGACTTCTTATCTGGAGCCATCTTCTGACTTTTGGCTAACTCCTCTAGTTTAGTAGTTTTTGTTTATATACATTTGAGATTAGACTCCTTGATGTATACATATTCTATTATCTTGCACTTGTATCTATTCATTTGTGTTATTGTGGATCTTATTTGACCACTACTCTGATGTACACTTTCATGTGTTTTATTCATATCTATTTCCGCCTTTGTGATATGAATTGTCTGTGACTGATTTGTGTTACGTTTATTTCTATGTTTGTTTCCGAAGATTATATATAGCCACCGTGTGATAGCTTTGTGTTTGTATCGGTATGTCGGATTTCCTCCTTAACAGATATGCATTCTATTCTATCTGACATATCGGTGCTCGCACAAAGAAGTTACATGGATGGTCGCTCCTCAACAGCCTTATTCTCCGTGCTAATTGACAGCACTACACCGTAGTGTTCTTGGTTAGCGTGGGTATAGAGGTGGGGCGTCACACCTTATCACATCATCACTTTATGTCCTAATCACTTAAGGTTTAAGAAAAGTAAAGTAAAGATTTGGTTAGATTTGATGTGATTTGTTTTTTTGTCCTTTCTTACTTACTTTTGTTAATAAATTTCTAGAATTTTCTAACCTTTTTTAGGAAAAGTAACCTTGTTTGCTCATTTTGTTATTACTTACGATACTATAAATGTGTAAATGTATGTGTAAATAAAGGTGCAACCATGTTGCGACAACTTTTGTTTGATAAAAAATCAACTTTTGACAAAATATTTCACGGTCATATTTTATCGTTTTTGTCAAACTATATATATTTGTAACAAAACTTGAAAACAAACTTGTATATTGTTATTAAAAATAAAAACCCTTATTAAAGAATTAAAATAATTTATCTAACCATCAAAACATACTTTTATTGAAAACAGACTTTTGTCACCTTTATCGATATAAGCAAAAGTTCCTATTTTTATGTAATATTCTATCTTTGAATCCTATCTAATATTATTTGGATCATAAAATCTTATCTATTTTATATTTCAATCAATTTAAATATTATATCTTTATGTGATCAAATTTTGGGTTGTTACAAGGAAGCAATTCAAGAATTCAACAAAAGATACAATCAAACCATTCAAATATAGGTTCATGAGTGAAGAATACCTACCTTAGCAATAGCTAGCACAAAATCTGCTCTAGCTCTTCACTTCACTCTAAAACCTCGTTTTCTATTTAGGTTAGTTTCCACAATACTCCAAACATGAACAAAATAACACTTTGATTTCTCCTAAGGGTGTAGACTTTTGTTAAGAAGCACGTATCCAAGTTTATTTGAATTTTTATGAATTTGTGAAGTAAGGGGTTAGGGTAGGAAAACGTGTAGGGGGTAGAAAAATGATAAGTTGAATTATGAGAGATGATATTTGATAAAGAATAGAAGACTCCAAAATTCTCAAGAGAAGTGGAGACAATGAAACAAGGTTTCGGGCTTTTGGGCCTCATAATGCTACTTTTCCATCCTATTTTTAACATTTCTCTTTACAAAACAATTATTTTACTAAATCAAAATAACTCCAGTTCTCGAATAAAAATTATATGTAATTAATAATTGTGTTTTACCAACATTGTGTAGTTTAAAACAAATTTATTTCATAATTTTCCATACTTTAAAATTAGTTATCCCCAAATAATATCCATTTTAATAAAATTATTCATTACTCTAAATAATTAAATAATGATTCATTCTTTACTATAATAAATTCCAAAACTCTTTCATTTGCCATTATTTAACTTTATAAAATTTATTAAATCATTTTAATTCACTTTCATAATCATTCTACTTTATAAATACCAATACCACTTCAAAAAACCTATAAATTATATTTATTAATAATTCATTTGTTTAAAAATATTTAACATTAAAGTAATTCATTTAATAATATCATTAATAAATATTTTCTTCTAATATATTTAGAAACCACCAATTAATTTATCATTTCCTCAAATCTCAACAATAAATATTTTAACATCAAGATTCTTAACTTCACAAATTATTGTTTAAAGTCCCAAATAACTTTCTATGTTTACAAATCATCTCAAACTCCCAATATTTATAATTTAATCCCAATTTACTTACACTTTATCATTTAAAACCCATTTAATCATCTAAATCACTTTTATTACTTTTATTTAATTGCTTCCCAACATTGGGTTTTTACAAACTCCCCCTTAAGAAAATTGCATCCTCATAATTTTTTCTTAGGGAAACCCTATAATGTGCTAATACTTCTAGCTTTACTACACCCATCCACAATATAAACATAGGACAAAACATGCCATCAAAAGAAATATAACCATTAAAGGTAGTCACAAACAAAGCTCTTATTACTTTCTCAGGTTAGCACACAAAGTGATCTGCATCAACCCGTCAAGCAAAAATAGAGCGACTCAAACAATTTATCAAGCTCAACCATTACTACAACAATTATTAAGCCCATCAGTGGTTATTCACTCAACTAATGGTTTATCCTCCTTGCCCATCATCCATGGTCGTAGGCAATGAGTTTGAACAAACTCATCTAAAGATTCCTAACTCTCACACACAAACAATCAAAATATTTTTCAAATGTCGAAATTTTCAAAAAACTCGGAGTAATCTCTCTGGTACAAAGTGTATTGCAAATATCCACAACACCCAAAACACATTATACAAACATATCATAAACAAATTTTATCATACATTCACAAAACAAACACTTTTACATTTATAAATACAAAACCCCTTAATGAACTTTAAGGTGTTAAAACATCTAGCTTATATATCACTTCTCAAAGATGAAGAAGTTAAATATTCCATAAATTTCCATCTTTGTCAAAACTTTTCTACTACATATATGAAATACTAAGGACTCAAATATATTTATAAAACCCATTACAATAAGTTTGAGAACTTCTGTACTTTCTCAAAATAGACCTCTTCTTTAGAATTTAGTTTTCATATAGTAAACTCCAAAATTTTATAAACACTTAAAATAAGAGGTGTAGCTTATACTCATAGATTTTCAAAAAGTGTAAACACATTGAATATTATAAATGATTTAGAAGTTATGATCAAAACACTTTAATGCTTCAACCCAGAAAATTCAGACAGATGTGCATAACACTTCAATTACAAAATCAGGTTTCAACACTTGAAAAATTCAAAATTTGATAAAGAAACTAATACAAAAGTTGTTCTTTACAAACATGTCTTTGAAACCAAAGAAAGATCACCATAATCCGATCATGGGATCAAAATTATAGCTATTTAATACAGCCAAAAAACTTCGAAATTTATTCTTTTTTCTATCCGAAATTTAACTTCCTTGAAATCAACTTTTCACTTTAAAAATATTAAAGTTTTGTAAAATAACCTTGCACGGAAGTTTTTTACTTTTAAATTCAGTTTCTGTAAAATCAAAACATATAAAACTCCATTCCTTTAATAAAAAGTAATGCATAGAAAACAAAATTGAGTTTTCCTTGCTTCATTCCTTAACTCAAAATACTTATCATGTGTTATCCGGCAATTTAACCCGGCTATATTGAGCTGATTGTACAAGTCATATTTGACGGGCATCAAGGTCCATGACTCTAGAGTGGTGATTGTAGAGCCCAAAAGTCAAGTACAGATGGTAATATGAAGTCAGAAATGAATGGAATTGATAGTCGTGCAATGTAGAGTGCTCAAAGTATGAAATATGGTTCAACGAATAGGAGGGATCGACATAGATTGGTTCCATCAAGAGGGATTGGTATGTTTCAAAGTACAAGAGCATTCTTGTGGAAAAAAAATCAATACCTCAAGATCTATAAGTCCAATCCCTATGAAATTTGAGAAGCAAGAAATAAGGACCCTAAGGATCCCACCCTAGGGATCGCACATCAAAAGGACAAGTTTGGATGGATCGGTATACATCCCTTGAAAGGGATCGGTAGAGAGCATGCAAGCAATGTTGAATCAAAGATCAAACAATAACTCGAGCTCCGATGATCCAATTTACATAAAATATGGAGGCTATACATGTTTCTGCATGAGGAAGCCACCATAGGGATTGCTCCCTAGAATTCGACCTAAGAAGGGATCGGTACTGATCCCTCTTCATTGGAAATTGAGCCTAGCGATCCCTCCAGTAGACCTAAATGGTTTAGAAGGTCCTTCAGCCAAGATTTCAAAGAGATATTTAGCCGTCTTCGTCTATAAATACTGGCATGATGGGTCACTCTGAAGATCTTTACACTGCTTGTTACTCCATGCTTTATTGTAATCAAGTGCTAACTTATTTCTACTATTGTAATTGGATTTAAGTGTGATTAATAAAGGTTAATCTTCAAAGTAGACATAGGCATACAACCCCGAACCACTATAAATCTCTGTATCTTTAATTATTGCTTATTCTCTACTACTAACTAATTCATCTACTTAGTTTAATTTTGGTTTTCTTCACTTACTTCTCTACAAAAACTGTTCTTGGATGTCTGTGACCATTTTAGATGCAAACATTTTGATGTTTTCACTGAAAAGCTTGATTCTCAGCTTATTAGGATCCTTTTGTTGCTATTGGATTAGATAAATTCTCCCAAAGGATATCTATAGTTATCTTCAAGGAGTTGCTCATACTGCTCAGATTTGCAAAAAATCTAAGCGAAGCTATCGATAATGGCGAGGAATACTAGATCTGCTTCTCAGAAAGTAGAAGGAAATGAGAATGCTAGCATTCAACAAGGAGGCCTAAGCAATCAACCGATGGATGTGAATGTTGAACCAATTGAAGTTTAGAATCCCACCGATTCTATTACAAGAGCTGAATTTCATAATCTAATGAGAGAGCTGATGCAGAGCCATCGGTAATTAAATCAACATATTCACACCAATATCAACTTAATGAACCAACTTAATCAGTAGCAACGAGGAAAAGCTAGGAGGGACCCCACTTTTTACTTGGTATAAGATATTTCTAGCTCATTAGACGAGTAACACAAGCATAGATGCAAGGAGGCAAATTGGGTATGTTAATGGTAAGGGGATGTTTGATGTAGATTAGTGGATAAGTGGATGAGATGTGTGGCAGCAAAGGCAGTTGTTGTGCACAGTTGAAAGAGATGGAAGCAGAATATTGTATCCTGTGCAAATGTATCAAAATGTTTGTTGTAAGCAGAAATGTAGTGTAAAAATGTGTATGTGTATTTTTTGTAAACAGTGTAAATCAAATGTAGTGCAAAACAGAGAAAACAATGTATTTGTAAATCAGAAATGTAAATGATACCATTGTGTAATTTTTCAATAGAACCTCCAATGCAAATGTGTATGTATTCTTTTTTTAATGCAAACACACAAAAATTAAAACACACAAAAAATCAAACAACAAACAATTCGAAGAATAGAAAATAAAATCAAAACAATTCCCCAGCAACTTGTTCATCGACGGAAATTCTATCGGTTTAGAAAACCATCGAACGAATTTTATAATAAAATTTACCGCAAGCGCACGGTGTACGAATGTAGCACGTGGCGAATACGGGTCGATCCGCAGGGAATTGATGATTTTAAATCTCTATTCAATCAAATTAAACCAAAGTCGAGTGAAAGTTAAGCTAGAGAATTAGAAAATTAGCTAACTAACTAAAAGAAAAGAGATGCAAATACAAGAGTTAAATGATAATTTAGAGAATAAATCCACTCTCTAGATCACGTAGTTCAACAAATATGAAATCATGATCTCTCTTTTATGGTCATTAGTGCTTTAATTGATGTGACTATCATAAGTATGGCATATTTGTGCTATTAGTTAGCCAACATAAGCCATCAAACTTTGACACACCCCTTAAACCACTTACCAACTTTCATGAAACTTGACAATGAAAATGAAATCTATTTTAAGTATGGTCTATTAACTATTGATTAGAAATATAGACCATCAAATTTTAATTTCAAATCACTTTCTTTTGCCATAATCATATTTTGATGAAGAGGCATTTGTGTTAGTGATTGTTTAAGCATAGCCTATTTGGTGTCAACAATATAGGCTATCAAATTCAAAGCAAAAACAACAATTAAACCACTTCAATCATTCTTCATTAAGCACAAAAAGAGAGCATGAATTAACAAATAGTTGAAGCTACATAATTAGAGGCTTCATTACCCCTAAATTGAAGGGGTTTAGCCTCTCATATTTGTCATTTGATCAACAGATGTAGCTTGCAACATGAAAGCAAAAGGAAAGCAAAATGAAAGCTAAATGAAAGAAAACTATTCTAATTGCATGAAAGTAAATCTACACTACAACATGAAAGGAAATAAACAAGAAAGGGAAAAGAACATGTATTAAATTACATAAAAAAGAATTACATAAAAGAAGAAATGGCTAAGTAGCCATGAAAAGAAAGAGAGCTTTCATTTTATTTTCCTAAGAGAAGAGAGCCTAAAAGAGAGACTAAGAGAAGAGAGGAGAGGGTTACATGAAGATATGGGGTATTTATACAAGTGTTAAACCCTAATTCATAATTTTGGGAAATGCCCAAAATACCCTTGTAGGAAGTGTGGTGGCCAAGTTATCATTAGCTTCAATAATCCCTCACTTAAATGTACATGAAGCCATTAATTCCAAAAGCATGTGCATTAGCCTCTAATTTGTACATTAAGGTAGGTGGGTAGGTGGGGTCCTCCATTATCTTCACTTTGAATTATTTCCATCTTCATTTGTTCTCTTCACTCTTATGCATGCATATATCATCATGTAACCACTTGTATATGAAGCCAAATTCCTATAAAAAATATAGAACTTTCTAATTAAATTTTCTCAAATTAATATATGCACAAAAATGACCATTTTACCCTTGGATGAAGATGAATATGTAACGATTTGAAAATAATATGAATTTTGGTTTAAACAAGTTAAAATACCCGATATGATCATTTATTTAATTTAAATAGATTAAATATGGTGGTAAAAATATACACATTTATGTGCACATCAATAGACGTCGTAGAACAAATGAATATCGCGTAGAAACTTCAAGGTGTCAACTGACAGACCATCGTGGTCTAGCATAATCAATCGGTGCTGATCCCTTTGAAGTTGCTTCAATTGGTTTGGATGCTGGAGTTCAATTAAATGTTGACCAAGTCTTCCCTGGAATGACAATGAAGTGAATTTACAAGATATACATCCAGAGGATGGTGAACTAAAAAAGGCATGGAACGGCCCGTAAACATCGGCCGGACCATTCACGTGAGGTGGAGCACGACCACTGCTTGGCACCAACTATCCAAAAAGGGGACTAATTGGCTATGGTCAGATAGTTAGTGAGAGTGAGAGCCAGGGCTTGACCAACGATGACTGGGGAATATCAAGAAGCCATACCCAATTCACTGATAATGTTCTACATGCGAAGTATCCAAGGAGGTTCAACATGCTATCGATGCTCGACTACGATGGAAAAACCGAACCCACATAACACATCATGAGATATGAATGGCTGATGGGTTTTGTACGACCGGATGATGCCACAAGTGTAGATTATTTCCCATAACTCACTCTCGAATAGCAATGATGTGGTTTACAAAATTACCCCCACGATGTATTTCTAGATTCGATGATTTGCCAACAAGGTTTGTGGAGTAGTTTTGAATGAACATAACTCGCCCTAAGGATGTAATGTCCCTGTCCAGCGTGATCCAGGCTCTAGGAGAATCATTGAAAGATTATTTGAAGAGATTTCATACAGCTGTTATGGAAATCAGTAAGCCAAACGACCATGTAATATTGATGGTCGTAACAAGAGGGATAGATCAAGAATCTGATTTCGACGATTGGTTAGCTAGTAAGCCACCAACAACATTGAAATGCTTTTACACAAAGGTGGCTCGGTATTTGAGAAAGGAGGAAGCCACGTCCTCTAGGAAGAAGAATGTTGCAGGATCGAGCGAAGAGGGAGCAGAGAGTAATATTGCAGTAAAGCAGTCAGATAAAAGCTCTGGAAGAGTTCAAATAAATGTCCAAAATTAGCCGAATCAGCAAAAGAAAGGTATAGATAGGGGTCGAGAACGAAAAGAGGGATTTTGGAAGAGGAAAACCTAGGATTCCGATGTACGATACTACACGCTGTTGAATACGTCCTTGGAGAATATCTATTTGTCTCTTTGCAATATCATGCAATACAGAAAGCTGCCTCCAAAAGAATCAACCGAGAAGTAGAAAAAAACTAGAAAATATTGTCAATTCCATGAATGCTATGGACATGGCACGGATGAATGCAAACATCTCCAGGACATTATCGAAAAGCTGATTCGAGAAAGGAAGCTACAACAATTTGTAAAAAACCCACAAGATGGCAGATATGGGACATCCAACCCCAACCGAGGACAAGCACCATGTATGGCTGAGGAGCCTGTATGAACATGTGTAAGATTGGTAATAAATATGATAGTCAGAGGACCGCACCCGGCAGATAAGAGTTGGCATGAGATGGAGTGTTATGCTAGCGCAATTAAGCATGTAGATTTTGAATATTGATCTAATACAGAAGTTGGAGCTCTAGAAATAAAGCAACATACAATGAAAGATGATATCATATTTAGAAACAAAGACGCAAACAAGGTGGATGCTTCGACAATCGACCCAATGGTCATTTCAGCTATGATTGGCCCTACTTTGGTGAGAAGGATATTGATTGATTATGGAAGTTCTGTAAATATAATTTTCAAAAAAGTCTATGATAAGATGAAAATGGATGCCAAGGGCTTAAAGCTTCTAAAGCCCCATACATGGTTTTAACGGTGTTGCAACTGAAGTCGTTGGTTATGTTGAATTACCTGTAGAGTTGGGAGAAGGTGAACGTAGGAGAGTGTGAATCTTCCCGTTCGTTGTTTTGGATGTTGACTCTCCTTTCAACATTTTCCTGGGTAGCCCTTGCCCTATTGTGTTTGACTTTGAAGTTTTCGACAGATAATGCTGTTTGAGTTGTTCTTGGTGATTAGGTGACTGGACGTGCATGTTATGTAGCTGAGTTAAGGGATGCTCAATGCAAAGAGAAAGGTAAGGGTGTGGATAAGACTGTCTGCATCCAAGCTACTGAAGATTGACAACTATCGCCTGAGCCTTGGCTTAGGTGCCATAGTCGGTTCTATAGAGATATAGATCCGAGAGATGATGATGAGGAGCCTAAAGAGACCAAGGCTGCACCGGTTGAGCTGATTATTGACATCACAGTTAGCCACGATATGGGTCCTAAAGATTGGATCACTGCTTAGCCTCTTGATGATGAAAGAACTTGACGGATTTCTCCGCGCGAATCTAGACGTGTTCGCTTGTACTTACTCTAACATGTATGGAATTTCGCCTGCCATTGCGAGCCATGCATTAAATATCGACCGGAGGCATGTCTCGGTGAAGCAATAAAGAGTAGCATGGATCCGGAGAGATCTGCTGCTCTCAAAGAGGAGTTGGATAGACTTAAAGACAATGGGTTTATTCACGACGCCCTTTACCCCAAGTGGGTATCTAATCTTGTGCTTATGAAAAAGGAAAAGGGGAAATAGGGAACATGCATTGATTACTCAAACTTGAACAGGGCATGTTCGAAAGATAGTTTTCCTTTCAAGGATCGACCAGCTGATGGAATCAACCATGGGACACAAACTGCTATCTTTCATGGATGCGTACTCGGGATATAGCCAAATCCCGATGCATATTCCCGATCAAGAGCAAACCAGTGTCATTACCGATGTTGGATTATATTGCTATGTGGTGATGCAGTTTGGACTAAAGAATAAAGGAGCGACTTACTAGCGCTTAGTCAATAGGATGTTTAAAGATTATATTGGAAAAACGATGGAAGTATTTGTGGATGATATGCTCGTGAAGTTACGACGATCAAGTGACCACATTAGAGATTTGGCAGAAATGTTCAGCAACCTACGACATTACAAGATGAAAATTAATCCTTTGAAGTGTTCTTTTAGCGTAGCATAAGGGAAGTTCTTCGTTTTATTGTTAACGCCCGCGAAATTGAAGCTAATCCCGAGAAGATTCAAGCTATCTGCAATATCCAAGCGCCAAAGTCTATAAAACAAGTACAGAGTCTGAATGGGAAAATTACTTCCTTATGCCAATTTATTTCTAGAGTTATCGACAAATGCATTCCTTTCTTTGACTTGATTAGGAAAGGAAAAAGAAACTTCAAATGGACGCATGATTGTAAAGATGTGTTTCAAGCTTTAGTGATCACTTGGAGATACCCCTCATATTGTCAAAGCCGATGGATTATGAGGATTTATACATCTACCCGGTCGTGTTGGTACATGCTATTAGTGCCGCATTACTTCATTAGGAGATTCAAATCCAGAGACGGTTTATTTCGTCAACAAGCGGTTGATGGGAGCAAAAAGGAACTGTTTGAAAATAGAGAAGCTGGCATACTGCTTACTGATTGCATCATGAAAGCCCCGCCCATGCTTTTAGGAACACTCGATCAATGTTTACAAAGACCAGCCATTGCGACAGGTCCTGCAGCGACCTGAGACATCTGGAAGGTTACTCAGGTGGAATATCGAGCTTAGTCAATTCGATATCACTTATCTTCCACGGAGGGCTATCCAGGGTCAGGCACTGGTAGATTCTATAGCATAATTCACTGTGTAGGATGATTCCTCGAAGAGTAGCGAAATCCCTACCATATAGTGCAAATTTTATACTGTTGGAAAGTCCAATGATCATTGTTATGGAGCATGAATTGCACTTGTAACTCTCAAAGATTGGTCGGTTTGTTATGCTTTAAAGCTTGATTTTCCAATGACAAACAATGAAGCTGAGTACGAGGCTTTGATTGCTGGACTTAAACTCGCTAGAGAATTAGGAATAAAGTCTCTTGAAATCTTTTGCGATTCACAATTGGTAGTATACCATGTCAGGGAAGATTATCAAGCTAAAGGACAACGGCTTGCTCCATACCTTACCCAAGTCCAAGAGTTATTGACTATATTGGAGTACTATGACATTTCGCATATTCCACGGGATCACAGCAGAAAGGCTAATTCATTGGCAAAGTTTGCTAGCACTGGCTACGCACAACAGATGGGCTTAGTTCCGGTCGAAGTATAAAATGCCCCGAGTATAAACCTGATAGAAATTGACTAAGAACTAGAGATAGAGCCCGAGAGGGAATCGTACTTTGATTAAAACTCTATTTGGTACAGGGAGTCCTACCTAAACAAAGGAATGAAAAGTGACAAGTCCTTCGTAAAGCTTCACAATATATCATGTAGGAAGGAGTTATGCACAAAAATAGTTCTAAAAGAAGTTCGTGAAGGGGAATGTGACGACCACACTGGGGCGCAAACTCTAGCAAAAAAAATACTCCGTTACGGGCATTATTGGCCACCGTTAATCGGGATGCTGCTAACTATGTAAGGCGATGCGAAAAGTGCCAGATATATGCAAAAGTTCCAAGAGCCCCCTAATGGAGATCACGCAAATGATCAGTCCATGGCCGTTTGCCATGTGAGTATAGATATTATCGATTCCTTGTCGAACTCTAAAGGTGGTGCAAAGTACGCTATCGTCGCAGTTGATTACTTCACCAAATGGGCCGAAGCAGAACCTTTTACCACAATCACAACTAAGAAAATAATCAACTTCATCGCTCGAAACATCATCTATCGTTTTGGTCTTTCACGAACTATTATAACTGATAATGGGACTCAATTCGACGGTGTCGAATTCAAAGACTTCTGTCGGAGGTATTATATTGAAAAGAGGTTTGCAACAGTCGCTTACCCTCAAGCGAACGGGCAAGTGAAGCTGTGAACAAAATTATAAAGTCCATTCTGAAGAAGCGTTTGAAAAAGGCCAGAGGCGAGTGGGTGGATGAACTCCAGATAGCGTTATGGGCTTACAGGACCACCCACAAGTCCACGATTGGCCATACTCCATTTGCCTTTGCTTTTGGTACTGAAGCCGTCATTCTTGTCGAGCTCGAAATTCCTTCTCATCGAGTGACTTACTACGATCCTAAAATGAATAAAGATCTCCTCATTTAATCTCTGGACTTTATAGATGAGAAGCACGAGGAAGCCGATTTGAGGGCAGCTGCACATCGAACTGAGGAAGGCGTATCCTTTGGGATGCACTTGAGTTGGAGCCAACCCGATTTCTTGCAAAATGAATCTGAGTAATTCGTTGAATGGTGGAACAACTCTATTCATGCAAATGTACTTATTGCAAGCAGTGTACCCTTAAGGAGGATTATGAGCTCGTTGATTGATAAGTTGAAGGAGTACATCACTTTCTATAATTGCATGACGGTAGTAGATTGTCTAGAGTTGCTCTATGGTTAATTAAGACAGTGTTTGATTTTGAGGGTCATCCGTCACTCTTAGTGTAATAACCCCACCACTATACCTATATTATTAAAGAACATTACAAGAAATATCATCTATAATATGGAGAATAGGGCTGGTTAAGGGCGATCGAATGTGAATATATCTTTATACTAACATTGACACATCTTTATTATCTTTTGAGGATTTGAACTAAATTTTTTTGATGTGGACAATACTAATATAAAGTAATAAACACACTGATTAAAATTTTCAGAATAGTATATATATAAATTAAATCAGAACCAGAATCATAGACCACAGTGGAATAATATACATCATATACATAATAAAGTGTGAGTTCACAAAATATCAGTACTAGACCAACATAATATATGTACATTATATCCAAATTGCCGTATCAGGTACATAATGATTACTAGATAATATACATGACAAAACTCCTAAAAGTAAATATATATACAAGTATTAAGTAAATTGAAACATTAAAATAGTATACTTCAATGCTAGCCCAAAATCCAAAGGTCAATGAATCCCTATACCTATAAAATCTCGGTTCGACCCGAGTATTATAAAAATAAACAGGTTAGACTATATGTAATATAAAGGTGAGATGATACTAATATCATAACACATTATTTAGAATAAATAAACAATAATAAAAGTATGCCAGAAGT
Source organism: Allium fistulosum (assembly GCA_030737815.1). Taxonomy (NCBI): domain Eukaryota; kingdom Viridiplantae; phylum Streptophyta; class Magnoliopsida; order Asparagales; family Amaryllidaceae; genus Allium; species Allium fistulosum. The sequence goes on from CM060908.1 coordinate 310,939,130, forward strand.
AATGATTAAAATCAAGCAAGTCTAATCACCATTTCATAAATCCATATTAAGCCTCAAATGGAACGTCGTTGAAAATATGATGATAACAATTCAAAATTCTCTAGAGCCCAAAAGATACTAAATATCTATCTAAAAATCTAAAAAGAAATGATCATCCCTAAGAAAATAATAATGTAGTCAACTATCAGTGTGATACAGTGCGACACGGGGCCTAACTAAAATAAATAAACCTTGCCACATAGTGCAATAGTCTAACAAAAAGAAATAGACTACTAGGTAAAAACCTCGACTCCTAACAAAAAGAAATAGGTAGCCATATTTATGACAAAACTATGAGAATTTACCTAACGAAAATAAATAGGTAAACATTGTCCAGCTGTGAAATAAACTGATAGGCCTGCATATGACACCTACCCAAGAAAGGGCAGCCGTGTCATAACATAACAAACCTAACTAAAGCAAACATGACTCCCTACCTAACTAAAAAATTGATAACGACTCTCAGGGCGATGAAAAATATGTCATCATCTCTCCGGGATCTATTGGCATGAAATCCGAATAGCCTAATATAATACAACTCTAAGTGTTAATTAGTGTCACTTAAGTATTCACAAGAATTTAACTAACTGTCCCATACTAGATAGTAAATTCAAGTATTTACTACAAGCTTGTAAATTCCACTCAAACTCTATTCAATGAATTATAATAATAAGCGAAAGAATTGTATGAAATGTCCCATACCAATCCGACAATTCAATCGTTTATTAAAATTCTTTGTATCATAGAAAATCATGAAATTCAATAGCAATTCAATTCGAAAATAGATAACACAAAATATTTTTAAATTTATGTTATACATACAAAAATATACTTTTTCGAAAATCAATTTTAAATCCATAAACTCATTTTAAAGTATAGTTGTTTATTTACAAAGATTAAACACTTTTAAAATCATTTAAATATCTTTTATAACTAAAATTCACTTAAAACTAAAATTATTACTTTCATAATAGCTTTTATAAAATAATACTATATTTTATCTTTTGCCTCTAAAACATTTCCAAAGTGATAATATACTTATGTGTTCATCCCGAAAAGTGGTTATACACAAATTCGCTATGGATGCTGGTAAATTTTGCCCGAGTCCGGATCGAGCTACAATTAACATGACATGACAAACAAAGCTATAAAAGCCAAGTTCCAAATTTCAGGTTAATCCGAGTTCATATGTTCAAGATATGATCGATGCAAGCCAAGAAAATAAAATCGTTCGTATCCATCGGTCAAACCTTTTCGCATCGGTTTCGTTCGAATCTGTCAACAGCGGCTTCCTTCGTATCCATCGGAATTGACCCACTTCGTATCCATCAGCAGTGGCACATTAATCCATTTCGTATCAATCTAGTTTCAAGCATGCATCGTATCGATCGGCCACAGATCGATACGAAATCATCACCTCCCATCGATATGAAACCAAATACTCGATGATGGATATGAGGTGGAGCACAGGGCATCAATACGAAGTGGAGCACAGGACATCGATACGAAGTGGAGTGCAACAGAAGTGATACGAAGTGAAATGCACAAGATCGATACGAAGAAAACACATTCAAGTGGAAGACTCGGTCACTCGGCATAAAAAGTGGATCGATCCAAAAAGTTAGTGCCACGTCAACAGACATCACGTGTCTAGAAGCCATGCGAATAGATCGATACGAACAGGAAGCGATGCGTATTCAACAGACTTCGAAAAATCCAAACTTGCATCGATTATAACTCAAAATCTACAAGTCCAAATGCCACCAAATTTTCACAGGAGCTTGCGTACATCTTCAGGAATGTTCATGATCGATCCCAGCTCGATTGGACTAAATCCTGATCGATACGAATTGCGTTCGTATCGATCACGGATCGACTCCAAACGGTCAGGGATCGATTGCGTGGGCCCAACCACGTGAGAGAAGAGGTCTTTCGAGATCTGAGCGGGATATTTGCAGCCTACGCCTATAAATCGCAGCCCAGGACCTACTGAAAAAGGACTTTTGGCACTCCTACGTCCAGACTCTATCAAAATCATCATTGTATTCGAATTTTACTATTGGAACTCGTTGTAACCAGCAAGCAAAAATCAATAAAGTCAACAATTTCATAGTGGACGTAGGCCATACGCCAACCACTCTAAATCTGTGTGTTTTTGTGCGTTTTTCTTGCTTATTATTGGTGTGTTTGGTTGATTGCCCTCTTTTTCCAATTATATTCTTCATTTTATCTCTTTAAACAGATCTGAAGAGTGTTGTGCCCAATTTTGGTACAAACACTTTGGTGCTTTCACTGAGAAACCCCAGCTTTTTACCTGCTAATTGGATCTACTGCCGATATTGGATTGTGAAAATCTAAGGAGAAGATCCAGATTTCAAGTTCAGAAGTTCTTCCATCCTATTCAGATTTGTACCAAGTCCAGGAGAGAGCTTCGCTATCCACCATGGTTAATACCAGGACTACCTCAATAGTTGCAGAGCCAGAGGGACGGGATAGACAGAACCCCGCGCAACTTCCTCCTGCCGATCAGAATGCTACCGGACCATCAGATCCACAAGGCCCTATCACCAGGGAAGAACTCCAACTGTTAATGCAAGAGATGAAACAGAGTCTTCAACAGCTTACTCAGCAACTCCGTGCCAATGCGGAATTAACCAATCAACTTAACCATCAAAGACGAAGGAGATCCAGAAGGGAAAATGTTTCTTATTCATCCACTGAAAGTTCAGCCTCTTCTGACTTTAATCATAGATCCACGCGACCAGGGGTGGACGGAAGTTACACACAAGCCACTAGGCATCAGCACACATTGAATCTTGGGCAACCGAGAGTTGGCCCGTCAACCAGCCATAAGACTGGACCCTCCTCCCGAGAAGGTACTGCCCCATATCACATTACCGACAACCGCACTACCACTGTTACTGAATTGGGAGTTGATACTTGGAACCGAACGGATCCGACCCACCGCCAACGCAATCATACTCCTAAGCCTTATGTCCCTGAAGACATAGAACCAAGGAGGCGAGACATGGACCGTCGACCGCGACCGGCCCCTCCTCGCATTATGGAACTCGATCACACCTTGGCTCACCATGCCCAGAACGTCCAGATGCCGGATATCCCGACAACGATCCGTCAAATGATCCGCGAAAGTCAAGGCCGTACTAACGACGACTGGGGAATCTCCCGGAGTCATACCCCATTCACTGATGATATACTCTATTCTGAACCACCTCGACGATTTAGGATGCCAACTCTGCCCGTTTATGAAGGGAGCTCTGATCCTAATTAACATATCTTAAAGTACGAATGGTTAATGAACGCCGCACGGGATGATGATGCAGTCAAGTGTCGAAGTTTCCCGATCTCCCTATGGGGCATAGAAACTATGTGGTTTACCCGTTTACCACCTCGGTCTATCTCGTGTTTTGATCAGTTGGCCACAAAGTTTGTTGAATAGTTCCGCATGCATGTCACAAGGCCGAAGGATGTTAATACCTTATCTAGTGTCACTCAAGCCCCTGGAGAGACACTTAGACGCTATCTGGAGAGGTTTCACGCTGCATGTGCTGAGATCAATAATCCCAATGATAATTCAATTCTGATGGCATTAACTAAGGGGATAAATCCCGATTCTGAATTCGGCAACTGGTTGGCCGAAAAACCTCCTGCGTCATTGGACTGTTTCTATTCCAAGGCAGCTCAGTTCTTGAGAAGGAAGGATGCGAAATAGTCTAGGAAAAAGGATGATGCAGGATCCAGTGCGGAAGGAATCCAGAGCAATGTTGTTGTTAAACAAACTGGGGAGAGTTCCGAAAAAGTACAACTGAACATACAGAACAAACAGAATCAACAGAAAGGCAATGGAGATCAAAACAGGAAACGAAAACAGAATCGTGGGCCATGACGTAGAGCTCCTATGTTTGACAATTATACTCCTTTGAATATGTCGTTGGAAAATGTGTATTTATAGACCTGCAATACTATCCAGTATAAGAAACTTGCTTCGAAGCAGACATCGGAAAAGCAGATTCAGACAGGAAAGTTTTGCAGATTTCATGATAGTTATGGCCATAACACGAACGAGTGCCGTCATTTACATTACATTATTGAAAAGTTGATACGAGAGAGAAAGTTGGAGCAGTTTGTGTGGGCGCCGCAGTTTGGAGGTGCGGGCCCATCAAATCAGAACCAGATACCAAATCGGGCGAGACCGGAGGAACCCGCTCGTACCGACGGGAGGTTAGTGATTAATACTGTTAGTGGTGGTCCTCATCCAGCAGATCAGAGCTGGAGGGAAATGGAGTCGTATGCCAGCTCTATTAGGCATGATGGTTTCCAAAGTTGTAGTAATTTGGAAGACGGGGCTCTGGCCAAACAACAGAAAATGATGACTAACGACATCGTATTTCGAGACCGGGATGCCGACAGAGTGGAGCCCCAACCATTGATCCACTTGTCATTTCAGCTCAAATAGGTCCTGCTTGGATGAAGAGGATCCTAGTAGACAGTGGAAGTTCAGTAAATATATTGTTTAAGCGAGCTTATGATCAGATGAAAATGGAAGCAAAAGATCCATGGCCTTGTCAGTTCCGCATCCATGGCTTCAATGGAAGTGTGACTATACCCACTGGGATGGTGGAGCTACCAGTGGAATTGGGAATTGGAGAACGTAGGAGAGTTCGGATATTACAGTTTGTCGTATTGGACATAGACTCGCCATACAATGCTTTTTTGGGCCAACCGACCCTAGCTTAGTTCAGGGCTGCTATTGCCCCTTGGTGCTTGACTTTAAAATTCCCTACCGACAATGGAGTCGGAGTTCTTCAAGGAGACCAGGATGCTGGACGAGCCTGTTATGTTGTTGAGCCACGGGAGGCGCAGCGAAAGGAAAAAGAAAAGGGTGTGGAGGAATCTCTCTGCGTCTCTTTGTTGAGAATTGACAATTGATGCCTGGGCCTAGGCCCGGGCACCCCAGCCAATTCTCAAGGGATCTTGACCCGAGAGATATAGAATGTGAAGACGAAAGTAAAGACAGTCAAGCTTCCCCGACCGAGATGACGATCGATGTTCCGATCGACGATAATGACGATTCTAAAATGATAAAGATTGGATCTCATCTGGGCCAACAGATGCAAGAGGAATTGGTTGAATTTCTCCAGGCAAACCTCGACGTGTTTGCGTGGACACATTCTGACATGTGTGGAATCTCCTCGGACATCGTGAGCCACACATTGAATATTGACCCACGGCACGTCCCGGTCAAGCAAAAAAGGCGTGGTATGGATCCAAAGAGATCTGCCGCCATTAAGGAAGAATTAGAAATACTCAAATCGAATGGGTTTATCCGAGATGCACTATACCCAGAATGGTCATGTACTTGTCCGAAAGCCAAACAGGAAATGGAGAACATGCGTTGATTACTCAGATTTGAATAAAGCTTGCCCTAAAGACAGTTTTCCACTTCCTCGAATCGATCAACTCATAGACTCAACGGCCGGACATGAGCTCTTATCCTTCATTGATGCGTATTCTGGCTACAATCAGATACCCATGCACTTACCCGATCAGGAGCATACCAGCTTCGTAACCGATATGGGACTTTACTGCTACAAAGTTATGCCTTTCGAACTCAAAAATGCCAGGGCAACTTATCAACGGTTAATTAATAGAATGTTTGCTAACCAGATTAGAAAAACCATAGAGGTATATGTGGATGACATGCTAGTGAAGTCGCGATTCTCCACTGATCATATAAAAGACCTGGAATCAATGTTTAACATCCTCCGAGAATATAGAATGAAGCTCAACCCGTTGAAATGTCACGTCGGGGTTGCATCCAGAAAATTCCTTGGGTTTATCGTCAACGCTCTAGGAATTGAAGAAAATCCCGAAAAGATTTGGGCAATCAGAAATATTGAGACCCCAAGAACTATAAAGCAAGTCCAGAGCCTCAACGGGAAAGTAGCAGCACTGAGCAGGTTCATTTCAATATCCACTGACAAATGCATTCCCTTCTTCGATCTGATCAGAAAAGGGAAACAGAACTTTGAATGGACTACGGAATATGAGGGCGCATTCCGAGCATTAGTTCAACATCTCTCTACACCACCCATTCTGTCAAAGCCTATTAATCATGAGAGACTGTACATCTACTTGGCGGTGTCAGAAAACGCAATCAGTGATGCCTTAATTTGGGAGGAAGACCGGATACAACGACCGGTATATTACATTAGCAAACGACTGATCGGAGCAGAGAGAAATTATCCGAAGCTGGAAAAGTTGGCTTATTGCCTCACCATTGCCTCAAGGAAGCTCCGTCCGTATTTCCAGGCTCATCCTATCACCGTTTACACCGACCAGCCATTATGACAGGTCCTTACGTGGCCTAAGACGTCTAGTAGGTTACTCAAGTGGAATACCGAGCTGAGTCAGTTCGACAGCACCTACACACCAAAACGAGCCATTCAAGGACAAGTCCTAGCAGCTTTCATAGCTGAATTCACTATCCCGGAGGACTTGCCCGAAACCAGTGAATCTCCCAAGTATATATGGAAGCTACATACTGATGGTGCATCAAACGACCACTGTTTAGGCTCTGGAGTTGTGATTGAAACTCCTGAAGGCCGATCTATATGCTATACTTTAAAGTTTTATTTCCATGCGACCAACAACAAAACCGAATATGAAGACCTACTTGCCGGATTGAGGCTTGCCTGAGATTTAAGAATCATTGCTGTGGAGATTTATTGTGACTCACAGTTGGTCGTGTGTCAAGTTCGGGGGGAGTACCAAGCCAACGACCGAAGGCTAGCTGCTTACCTAGCTCGGGTCCAGGAGATATTGAATCAGTTTGATTATTATGCCATTTATTGCGTACCCCGAGAGCGCAATCTGAAAGCCGATTCATTAGCAAAGTTAGCCAATACAGGTGAGGCACAACAAATGGGAGTCGTTCCATGGAAACATTCTCTTCCCCGGGCATCGATCAGATGGAAACAGATTGGGTATTTGAGGTCATCCCTGATAAGGAGTCATGGATGACTCCGTTTAGAAACTATCTCGAGCATGGGACCTTGCCGGAGCGCAGGAGTGAAAAGAGACAGGTTCTTCAAAAAGCTTCACGATTCACTATTCAGAATGGAGTCATGTATAGAAGAGGGTACTCTGTTCCTTTACTACGGTTTATCGCTCACGATGAAATCAAACGAGTATTGCATGATATGCATGAAGGAGAATGTGGCGATCACACCAGGGGAAAAGCTCTTGCCAAGAAAGTGCTCCGATATGGATACTATTGGCCGACTGTAAATCGTGACCCGTCGGACTACGCCAGAAAATGTGACAAATGTCAAAAACACGCTCGGATTCCTAGAGCCCCACCTACCAAAATAACTCAAATGGTTAGTCCATGGCCGTTTGCAGTATAGAGCATTGACATTATTGGATCTTTACCTCTAGCCAAAGGTGGTGCGAAGTACGCCATCATCGCAGTTGATTACTTTACCAAGTGGGCGGAAGCTGAACCCCTTGCTACAATCATGACAAAGAAAGTGATCAACTTTGTAGTGTGCAACATTATCTGTCGATTTGGTCTCCCACGCACCATCATCACCGACAACGGAGCCCAATTCGACAGTGCTGAATTTAAGAGTTTCTGTCAACGATTCCATATCCAGAAGAAGTTCTCTGTAGTTGCACACCCTCAAGCGAATGGGCAGGTCGAAGCTGTTAATAAAGTTATAAAGTCCATTCTCAAGAAACTACTGGAAAAGGCCGGGGGCAAATGGGTGGATGAACTTCCTATGGCCCTATGGGATTATTGGACAACCCACAAATCCGCAACCTGCCACAAGCCATTCTCTCTTTCCTACGGTTCAGAAGCCGTTATTCTAGTGGAGATGGAAGTACCTTCTCACCGTGTGACTTATTATGATTCGAAAACGAATGCTATATTACTTGCCGAATCTCTGGATTTATTGGATGAGAAGCGTGAAGAGGATGATTTGAGGGCAGCCACATACCGAAGTCGAGTCGCCCGGTTATACAATGCCAAGGTCCGACCCCGAACCTTCGAGCTCGGCAATCTCGTCCTTAAGAGAATTTACCCGGTACCTTCACATATGAAGCCAACGTGGGAAGGGCCGTATGTCATTGAACGAAAGCTCAAAGATGGCACATTCAAATTATCGACCATTGACGGTCTCATTCTGCCGAGAGCCTGGAACAGCGAAAGTCTACGTCGCTACTACACATAACAGGCACTGTTTATTTATTCAGTCTATTTTTCTTTTGCAATTTGTTTATGCATTTTAAAATTTGAATTTGTAATGAGGCAACTGACTTTACTATATTTTCTTAATTCTACAATAAAATGCAATCTCTTCAAGCCAGAGTTGTGATTTTTTGAAATGCGTCATACGACCATCACTATGCATAGAGAGCTAAGTTCCACCATACAGTGGGATTTATTCAAATAAGGAGTGATTGTGATACAACTGGTCACTCGCTATGTGAAACCCGAGCTCGGGGACAAGTCATCACACCGAATCCAAAAGAGGATTGATACATGACATCCTCTAACTAACTCGAGATTCCCAGAGTGTGAACTGGAGTATCAACCTCTAAATGCGGTTTCGAAGAGGGTGGATCTGTCCACCTAACGATTTCACCCGTATTTAACCAAGTTTGAGAAGGATGGATCCGTCCATCTAACAACCTCGCTTGTTAACTCAGGGTGGATGTGAGCCGACCATCCACGATCCTGGTAGATTCGTCGTTCTCGGATTGCAAACGAAATCCTAAAGCCTAAACAGATGTGACTGACCATCTATCGGCCAACTCCAGATTCCCGGAGTGCGAACTGGAGTATAAACATAAATACCAAGTGGGTGTAATTGACCACCCATCAACTAACTCCGGATTCCCAGAGTGTGAACCGGAGTATAAACATCAACGAACCCCAGATTCCCAGAGTGCGAACCAGAATATAAACATGAATCAGGTGTGACTGATCACCCGCGAGTAAATCTAAGTCCCCAGAGCGTAGATAGAGTTCTAAACATCAAATGAGCATGACTGATCGCTCATAAAATAACTCTAGTCCTCAGAGCGTGGACGTATCTTTACATCTCAAGCGGGCATAATCGACCGTCGATCTACAAGTACAATCCCCATAGCGTTGATGCGATCACCAATAGATGAGCAAGTGTGATTTAACCACCTGAACTTGCCTTGTTTCAGTCCTACTTCAGCGAAGTTAAGTTCGACATATTAAAGGCAAATAATGATTATTAACTAATCTTTTCAACTTATCCTCAGAACTGGGGCAGAACTTAAGTACCAGCCGCCGATTGAAACAGTGCAATATCGAGATTCGACTTAACGCTCGATCGCGACCCGAAGCTGTAGCCCCAGAACTTAGCAACTAAACCCAGGTCTGTTTCAAAGACTAAAACTTCACAAGTGTGTTGAGTAAAAGTTCGAACGCTGAAACACTTTAGCGAATAAACACAAACTGAGCTGAAGACAAAATGGAATTTTATTTCAACTATACTTCGGAAAAGAAGGATAAGTACAAAATTATTCCAAAAATCCTACTAGCGGGGGTCGAACCCGCATCTATACACGACCTATAGAAAGCAAAAGTAGATTCCTATCTATCTACCAAAAATGAGCAGAAAAGACATATCTATTCTTTCTTTTTTCTCGGCTTCTTCTTCCGCGTTGACATGCTGGATTTGCCGATGTGTATTCTCTTCGAGCCCTTGCCTTTTGGTGGCTGATCTCCAGTCGGGGGCATTATGTTAACTTCCTCCTCCGAACTCATGTGGATTGGAATGCTTCCTGAAGGCACAGTCGGAGGGATAGGATCAATGTTAGCAGGCGGAGGAGGCACGCTTGTGTTGACGACCGTGCCACCAGGGGAAATCATTTGTAAAGGGGCTGGACCAGGGCCCGCCATCCCACCTCCAAAGCTACTAGCCCGCACAGCTGCTTCCATCTTGGCATTAATTTCTGCTATTATCTCCTTTTCATGAATTGTTTGAGCCTCGCCGGGAACACTGGCAGTTGGGACCGAGGAGCTAGTCACAGGTGCGCATCCACTCATGACAAATGGCATATCAGCAAAGGGGTCAATGTGATGACCATGAAGCTCCTCCATCATCTGTTCATCGAAAGTAAGTGTGCTCCCTTGTACCCCATCCGTAGGTGCAGTAGCCGTTGTAGTGGTCGTTGCTATTATGATGGCCTCTTGCTCGTGGTACGGCTCTTGAGTTACAGGAAGCGCAGCAGATGTAGCTCCTATCACTGAATAGAGACAAAGAAAAAGTTATTACTGATTGCTTAAAATAACGCTTCCTACACTGAATTAGCACAAGAGATCTTCAAAATACCTTCCTCAGAATGACTTGCAGGTGGAACTGGAGCAGCTTTAGTGACGTGCTCGTGAACTGGAGATAATCGTGGTTGATCAGGATTATAAGCAGGAATGGACTGAGGATCAACCACAGATGTAGATTCAGGCTGAGTTGGCATGAGAATTTCAGAATCCGCATCATGGTGCTCAATACCAGAACCTTCTACAGCTTTCGAATGCTGAGTGCCAAGTTTCTCCTTTTCATATGTGATCGTGATATCATGGAGAACTTTTCTTTCATCTTCACTCAACACCCGGTTCTCCAATTCGAATTCATCAACTGATTCAGCTTGGTGCTCTGCCTTTTCATCTTTCACCAAGCAGCCCCAAGCATTATACAAGTGTGATGGATAGTTATCGAGCCAGGTTAGGTTTCGGTGCTACAATACTTTAGCATTGTATGTGATGAGAAGATCTTCGATGTCAGTCTCTAACCTGGCCTCCGCCGCTTTTACTTCATCCTCAATCTTTGCTTCGGCCTCTTGAATCTTAAGTGTTGTCGCGTCTCTCTCATCCAGGAGCTCTACAGCTTGTTCACACACCTCCTGGGCGGCTTTGTTCGTGTCATCTTTTTCCTTGATGATTTCGGCAAATTTGGCCTTAAGATCCTCAAGCTACTTCAGTGCGGCATCCCTTTAGGCCGTAACAGTTGTGTTTCGATGGCCCATCTCCTCAACTAAAGCAAAATGCGTCTGTCGCATCCTTTCTATGGACCAATTTGCCTCATCGACTTTCTTAGTGGCCTCTATTTCCGACTTCTTGGAAGATTCGGCCTCATTGTTAAGCACTTGTATTATACGGTCCTTTTGAGCGATATCGGTTTCTAACTTCTCGATTACTTTTGCCCGGTCAAAGGCCACCACTGATGCTTTATCCGTAGTCTTCATCCACTCCCTATATTGATTGTAAACATCATGGATACAATCATGCATAGTTTGTTCCACCTCAACTGGGATTCTCTTTAAATGCGGAGGGAAGATGAAGCCGTCAAAACAGATGTTTGGGATTTTTTTTAACTGGGCGATTCTGATCGCTCCTTCTCTAGTGGGCTCGGTGACCGCTTGTTCAATGATAGCGGGAGTTTCAGCCTCGGTTCTACGGCATTGTGAATCAGACCTGGGAGCTTGAGAAGATGGTTTTTTGCGTTGAAGCTCTAAGGGTTGTTTCCCGTGACCAGAGGGTAGTGTTGGAGCTCGAGGAGGTGGAGAACGTGATCGGGATCAATGTCTGTATTCTCTATCTCTATCCCTCTCCCTCTCATAACGTTCCTGGCTGGAATAACCGCGATCGCAGTCTCTATCAGCTTCCCTTCTACGGGACTCGTAGTATGAACATGATGACTGGCGTGTAGAGCGAAGGCTTCCTAGCATAGATTCTCGCCCAGTCATCGTATCTATAAAATAGAAAGAAAAGCAGAATCAGTAATCTCCATAAATGATTAACTAATGATTAGAAATCGTGTAGTGCCGTGAAGTGTATGTACGCATGTGTTAAACCCCCTGACCAAACGGATATGTCGGCCACACTTGTAGGAAGTGACTCACTTAAATCTAAGGCACTTTGAAGCCCTTCCAATCCGGTGTCGTGTTGGAGCGACACATAGTCCGAAATAGAAATGTCGGCAGGCCCTTGAAGGATTCTATATTTGCGAGGGAGGAGCCTCTGAAATTCTAACACCGGAGGCTGGCAGGGACACAACCACGGATTTCCATCTCAATATGTTGCGGCCTTGCCTTTCCTCCTTCCATCTAAATCCTGAAAACTCTCGGGAGGCCCGGCTATGGGTTCGTCATCAGTGGGCGTATTTTCCTCATCGCCCTCCTCGGCTATTACAACCCCAGGCGCTTTATGCTTCACCCGCCTCATCAGGGCTGCCCTAAGCGGTCCCTCAAGTCTTATGCTCAGATTTTGATCGATTAGCCCAATAATTCTCAAGTTTCTATCGGTAAGCATCGAGTCAATTACTCTCATCTCGCCTGGCACTTCCTGAAGAATCTGTACTATTTTTTAAAGTGAGCACCTTTGGGACGTGGGATCGCAGCTGTAAAGGAAAGAAGATATTAGTTTCAATGTCAGTTATGACTATCTCGTTAGCTACTGGAAAATTTGCAGCACTTACGCCTTACAACCACCGACTGGCAAACCCTAAAGGGCATCGGACATAGAACCACTCCGTCTTAAAGTAGCTAAGCCTGGTCCAGGATCCCATCACCACTTGGCAATTCCTAACTACCTCTAGAAATGGGAATGAAGGATTGTCTCCCCGACTCTTGACATTAAACAAGTATCTGACTTCTTCTAGAGTCGGGGGACGAAAGAGATGTTCCATGAAAACAATGAATAGACTGTTCAATAGTGCATATCCATTTGGATGTAATTATGATGGAGCAATTCTAAAGAAAGCTAACACTTCTCGAATGTACTGGTTGAATGGAGGAAGCGTTCCAACTGTGCACGAATGTCAATTAAAGGTTGTGAATCCTTCTGGGAGCGTGTGGCCTGTTATTTCATCCAGGTAGCAGAACGTCGTCTAATGGTAGGCCATGTCTTAAACATATTCGCCCCAACATATCTTCGGAGATATTGGATGGCATAAAATCTTGGGGATTCGCGATAAAAGTTGCTCCTGGCAGCTCGTCCGGAGCTGAACCTATTACTATGGCTGCAATGGCCAGGATCTCTATTATCGGAGAAGAACTTTGAGTTTCCTATTGCTGAGAACTCCCGGGTTCCATAACTAATCAACTCGGTAAAAACCATCATTAGATGATAATAAGCCCGTGTGTTCCCCAGTGTGAAATGCGTGAATGTGTTGTGCAGTGCAGTGCTACATAATACTTAAAAGATTCTACAGAATTTGAGAAATGTTCAAACGACAAGACTTCAGAATTCAACTGGAGCGACCATCATCGCTGACCGTCACAACCGCGCCATCCAGACTTTAGAGACTGATCCGAGTTAAAGTTTGTTAAATTCAATCAAGTTACAGTTCCATCGACGAGCTTCGAAATGCATTCGAATATGCAGTGAAACAGTTAAGTTCAATTATGCAAGGCTAAAGCTCATCGGAATTAAGTGTTCAATTATTGAAATTTTCGTATCCATCAAGGTCAAGACTTGGATCGATCACCAGAGGCTCCATTCGTATCGATTAGGGAGAAAGGGATTTTGCATCGATGTCACAAAATTTCCAGTTCGTATCAATCAGGAAGCTTTTCATCTTCGTATCAATCAGCAACGTCGCTGCTTTGTATCAATCATACGGCTAGCTTTTCGTATCGATCACTTCGGATCGATGCGAACTCCCAACATCTCCTATCGTTACGAAATCGCTCTCCCCTTTTTCAATACGAATCTCTACTATTGTTGATCGGTATGAACTCCAGTTATTCTTAGATCGACACGGATCACTTTTCCTTGAACGACACGACACCGCCTTCGTATCCATCTACCCTCCTTCTTCCCTAAGTTGCTTGAACGATATTACTTCTTTCTCAACCTTGCTCTAGCACAACTCCAGTATCAACAACACCGAACTCGGCTGTGAATACGAGTGAAATGGCATTGAAACTCGAGTCTCGTCATTTTTTACATGGATTTATTCATTAGTTACCTAAATCAAAATATGGATTCAAGAGATTGAACTTTTATATTGATTTGGGGGCAGAGGCAATTTCCAATTCTCGTTTCTTATATCGATACAAATGCGAAGGAAAACTAAAAGCAAGTGAAATTTTTCTAAGTCCCAAAAGCTTTTATATTAGTTCGTGCCCAAGAAAAAAATGCTTCGTATCCCTGTTGTTATACCGAGATAACCGGTTACCTCTATCGATACGAAAGCAGATTTTCGTATCCAACTGATTCACATCCGTCCATGCATCGATACGAAAAGAATAGCGGGGTTGCACTAGAACTGCATGACTACCATCGATACGAGGAAGCTTATTAGTATCCATCGATCCAGAATGATCTGAAGTGTACCTGTTCATATCCATTGGCGACCGATCTTCAACTCCATCGATGCGAAATGATAATTTTGTATCCATCCATTCGAAGACCATGAAAATTCACGCCCATCGATGCGAAAATATTCAAAAAGGCTAATAAATTCGTATCGATCACCATTGATATGAAAGAAAATTTTCAACTCCTCGAATCAATCTAGGAGAGGATCGATACGTAGGAATACACCAAAACAACCACCAAGCATTGTTATAACTCGAATTTCACATCGGTTTAGGAGAGGATCAATACGGAATTCGATAAGAGAAAACCGACGACGACTCATGAGCATGCGAACATTAACGAGAGTCAGGTTAACATACGTACATGTATGATAGACTAACATCCAAATTTTTAAAGAATTTACAGGAATTGAATGCTCACCTGATGACAATTATGAACAGTTTGCCATCATTCAACATTCAGTTACAATAGTGCACAGTACAACAACCACTCAACAAGTCAGATAGAAATTTTCAGAATGAAGATTGCAGCTTTTCAAAGCACATCATGTCCCCACAAGACGTACTATGGGGGGCAAATGTTATCTTGCCTTTTGGCAAAGCCGCGATACAAAGGAATCGATTGGAGATAAAAGGCAGTTCATCCCGAAAAGTGGTTATACACAAGTTCGCTAGGGATGCTGGTAAATTTTGCCCAAGTACGGATCAAGCTACAATTAACGTGACATGACAAACAAAGCTATAAAAGCCAACGTTCCAAATTTCAAATCAATCCGAGTTCATATGCTGAAGATATGGTCGATGCAAGCCAAGAAAATAAACTCGTTCGTATCCATCGGTCAATCCTTTTCGCATCGGTTTCGTTCGAATCCATCAACAACGGCTTCCTTCGTATCCATCGCAATTGACCCACTTCGTATCCATTCACAACCACCCATTTCGTATCCATCAGCAGTGGCATGGTAATCCATTTTGTATCGATCTAGTTTCAAGCATGCTTCGTATCGATCAGCCACAGATCAATATGAAATCAGCACCTCCCAATGATACGAAACCAAATACTCGACGATCGTTACGAAGTGGAGCACAGGGCATCAATACGAAGTGGAGCACATGACATCGATACGAAGTGGAGTGCAATAGAAGTGATATGAAGTGAAATGCACAAGATCGATACGAAGAAAACACATTCAAGTGGATGACTTGGTCACTCGGCATAAAAAGTGGATCGATCCAAAAGGTTAGTGCCACGTCAACAGACATCACGTGTTCAGAAGCGATACGAATAGATCGATACGAACAGGAAGCGATGCGAATTCAACAGCCTTCGAAAAATACAAACTTGTATCAATCATAACTCAAAATCTACAAGTCCAAATGCAACCAATTTTTCACATCTTCAGGAATGTTCATGATCGATCCCGACTCGATTGGACTAAATCCTGATCGATACGAATTGCGTTCGTATCGATCACGGATCCACTCCAAATGGTCAGGGATCAATCGCATGGTCCCACCAACGTGAGAGAAGAGGTCTTCCGAGATCAGAGTGGGATATTTGCAGCCTATGCCTATAAATAGCAGTGCAGGACCTACTGAAAAAGGACTTTTGGCTCTCCTACATCCAGACTCTGCCGAAATCATCATTGTACTCGAATTTTACTGGTGTAATTCGTTGTAACCAGCAAGCAAAAATCAATAAAGTCAACCATTTCATAGTGGATGTAGGCCATACGCCAAACCACTCTAAATCCGTGTGTTTCTGTGCGTTTTTCTAGCTTATTATTAGTGTGTTTATTAGATTTTCCTCTTTTTCCATTTATATTCCTCATTTTATCTCTTCAAACATATCCGAAGATTGTTGTGCCCAATTTTGGTACAAACATCATGATTGAAATTTTATAAAGGTTTTATAATATAAATATTACTCATTTTTAAAAGCTTTGCATAAAAATTTCGAAATAAAAAGTAACTTAAGATTGTAATATAATTTAACTATATTTTATATATTAAATTCCAATAAAGATCAAATTTTATAAATCCTATATCGTGAATCTTTTAAAAACACACACAATTCAAACAAGAAATCTATAAAAATGCAACTTCTAGAGCCAACATCGCTCTAAAAATATAATTCCATAAATTGGATGTAACGAACCGCCTTTCTTACATCGAAAGACGAGTCATTAAGGGTAGAAGAAAAGGAAAGATAAGAAGAAACTTCACAATCACAGAATCTCACAGCGGAACGAAGCAACGTATATTAATCAACATAAGATTTTACAGAGATACTGCCATAATAGTACATTAAAGTCCTAATAGTACAAGTTCCAAACGGGACAGTTATAACAACCCGTCCTTACATCACTAATACAAAATAAATACATATACACACAACGGAATAAGGTAACACATAGCTAACGTTGAAGCCACCTGCTCCAGCTCCTCCAAAATGCAATCATGAGAAACCTGGATCACTTGGCTACCGATAAAAATTTGAGTACCAAGAGTTTAAGAGAAAAAATAAAACTCTGGGTCAGACATTGGTTTGGTGTGAGTAAACTCAAACAACTAAATTATTGCTTTCAAAACACTTCTAAAATTAGGGGTGTCTCGAAGACCACGCCGCACATAAACACGGACAGGTTTTTATCTTACGATAACTAAAATACTTTATATAGAAATCCAGTGATATTATCATAATGTTTAGGTTTTCAAGTAGAATAGAACATAGCCGAAATGCTTGCATCTCACATTTCAACATATTTGTGTATAACTAAAATACGGCACTTATTAGAGAATGGATTCCATACAATGACCGGGCTACTGCGGTACCGCCCATCACGGTGCATCTCTAGGTAAAATAACACCGAGGACCTCAACTGGATCCCCTGCCAACACAAGACCGGCCTACCCTTTGTGGATAGTACCGAATAAGATCACCACTCGGTTGGGATCAGCAACCGTATTGAAGCATACATGAATTGATAGTAGGGACTCTAGATAGGGATAACCTTACCCTAATGGGAGCGACCTACTTATCCATGCTGCATCTCCCCTATTTTAGTCATTTCGAGTTGATAAGGCCCGAGGCTACGTTTACCTTTATTATAGTATTGTCACTTGGAATGCTAACATTACCTTCCAAATGTTGACAAAATGTTAGCATTCATCCATACAAGTCGTTCAGGAGATGAACGAACCGAAGGCACTACTTCCACTACACCCGTTTTGGAATCACCCTCAGGGTTAGTAGCAAATAGCCATTACACTTCAAAGTCTTCATTTTGGATCCTGCCTTTACTATTTCCAATTCGAACGTTTACATTTATTCAAAGTGGTTTTCGAATAACAACTAATATCCAATCTCGGACTCTCCAAACCAACATTCGATAATTTTTTATAGTGGACTATCCCACTGTCAGGGTGTAAAGATATACACATGGACATATGTTCCATATGCTTAGATTATCATGACCTGCTTATCGAAATTAACTACCTTGTATACATCATTGCCAAAGTGCGGTATATATGATAAGTTCAAGCCGACTTACATTCAATAAAACATGTCACCATTTTATTACAATTACTTTAATTCATTTGGCTACTTAATAGCATGGACAAGAAATCCTTGGTTTGAAAACAATTCGCTAAGATAAGAAAATTAATTTAAAATAAAGAACTATTGGAGTTTAAAATAACTTAAAAAAATAAATCATCATTAAATTATATATTAAAAACTTAATTAATCTTTAATTAATTATACTTAAATTAAAATTTAAACCTTTGTTATCTTAGTTAAGTCTTAATTAATTACTAATAATTACCTTTTATTAATCAAAATTTAATTAAATAATTAAACTCTAGTTGAAAAATAATTAAACCCTAATTAGTTAAAAATAAATAAATAAATAAACTTTATTAAATAAACATTTATTTTAAACTAAACCCTAATTGGTTAATAATTATGTAAATAAATAACTCTTAATTAAATAATAATTAATTAATAATTAAATACTAATTAAATAACTAATTTAAAAATAATTAACTTGATTAAATAAATAAATTAAAATAATTACCTATTATCTTAATTAATCATTAATTAAAACTTTCTTAAATAACTACAAATGATTAAATTTATTAATTAATTCTTAAACCCTAATTACTTAACTTAATTACTTAATTAATTAATAATTATTATTTTTAATAAATGAATTAAATATTTTTAATATATAAATTAATTATTTAACTCATAAATTAAAAGTGAATTAAGTTTTATAATCACCAATTAAGTTTGAAATGGTTTTCATAATAACTTTTAAAGAAAACTTAAAAACTTGAAAATCGTAAATTTCCGAACTACATCCATAGCGACTATCGCTATGGATGCCGTAACTTAGAATTGCTTTTCTAAGTTACCATCGAAAACTTAAACTTTTCACTTACGCATACTTTTTTAAAACATATTCAAGAAAGTTTTTAAAACTTTAACTAAAGTTAGAAACGATAAAAAGACAAACATTTTCTAAATCAAATAAGTAAACGATCTATTTCCAAAAAATGGATCTCAAGTCCTTCTCAATATTTCAAGTTCAACCTTCCAAACCATTTGACCACGAACCAAGATTTTATATGTACGCCAAGTCATATCATTACCATATCACATCAAAGATCACAACTTTATAATTAACACAGCACATTAAGCCATCGATTCAAGTCCAAAACTAAAACATAAGCTATCACACACACACACACACACACAGAGATATATATATATATATATATGTATATATATATATATATCCAAACCATATAATAGATCAAACATCAATATCATGCATAAATAACCACATAACCATACAAACAAAAGTAAGATCTTTCCAAAGTTAGGAGTTTTACTCACCGAATTCAATGAATTCTTTTCAAACTTTTTGCAAAACGACTTAGAATTTTTGATTTTTTTGAAAAAGACTCTATCTTGCTGGAAACTTTGGAAATGTACTTAGCTTAAGCACAACATGGTTCAGCCATAAGCATTAAAAGGTATGGGCTTGGTTAATTTGAGTGGAGATGTGCCTGATCTTGAAAGAGAAAGTGAAGTAGTGGAGGAAGAAGTGTTTTTAGCAACTTGGAAGTGATTTTAAAAATGAAACATTAAGATTTTTGAATTTTTAAAATATGATGAGAAGCCATGAAAGCATGCTTAAGAGCTTTAGGAAATTGTAAAGTGAAAAAGAGAATGAGAAAATGTGGAAAAAAAAATTAGGAAATGTGCTTTTATAAAATGTTAACAAGTGAATTTACCAAATTCCCCTTAGTACTTTACCCTCCTCTCACTCTTTACCACCTCATCCCTCCTTTCCCCTCACAAAATTTCATCCCCCACCCTAGCCACCTTCATATCAAATCAAAAGAAACATGTTTGTCCCCCTTTTGTACCTTTGGTCTAAGGTGGTATCTTATATTATATAATATATATATTCTTTTTATAAAAATATTTTACCTTATCATACATGCATATATACTCTAGTGTACGTGCATATTCACATATACATTTCCATGTACAAAGTGATTTATAAATGTATGCACGTGTACAAAAAAGTGTTATAACATTTCCGATAACTTTTAGTCGACGAAAAATCGAAAATTCGAAATACGACTTCCGGTCACATTTTCAATTTTCCTTCTAACTAATTATTTTTGTAAACCAAAATTAAAATGATTTGACTATCATTTGTTATTATTTAAAAGGAGTTTATTTTAGTTATAAAATCCATTAATTAATTATTAGAATTATATTTAAATATCCACACTTAAAGCTATCAAATTCTGGGTCTTTACACTCTCCCTCCCTTAAAAGAATTTCGTCCTCGAAATTAGCACATCAGAAGAGAACTCAATTACTTGAAAATCTATATATCCATATCATAAAACACATACAAAAGACATGCACTAAACATCCATAGAAAATAATGCCTAAACTATAAATACACCAAACAACTAGCTATCCTAACATTAAGTCAGGATAGGCCTTCTTCATATGGTCTACAGTTTCCCAAGTGTAGTCTCTAGGATCCTCACTCCACTGAATTTTAACCAACTGCACTGCCTAATTGTACAACCGCTTCCCATCCTAATCTTCAATATAGACAGGATGTCTAACCACTGTCAAGTCTGGCTCCACTTCCAGATCCTCCTGCTCAAACGGCTCTACAATCAAGGCTGGATCATGCACAAATTTCCTTAAATACGACACATGGAATGCATTATAAACACCTGCCAATCTCTCCGGCAACTCAACCTTATAAGCAAGAGTCCAATCCTTTCAAGAATACAGGAAGGTCCAATATACCTTGGAACTAACTTCCCAGCTTTCCTAAATCTAATAGCTCCTCTAATTGGCGAAATCTTAACGAACACAAGGTCTCCAACATCATATTCCAAATCTCTTCGCCTCCTATTAACTCTTCTGGTGATCTTGAGCTGCCTTCATCTTTTTCTTAATTACCGCAACTTTCTTCGTTGCCTCTCGAATCTTATCTATCCTAAGCAATAGACAATCTCCAAACTCTACCCAACACGCTGGTGATTTGCATGGCCTTCCATAGAGTGCTTCATAAGGTGCCATACCGATGCTTGTTTGGAAACTGTTGTTGTAAGAGAATTCCACTAGATGCGGATGATCTTCCCATGATCCTCCAAAGTCCAAGATGCAGGACCTCAACATATCCTCCAAGATGCTATTAACCCTCTCGGTTTGTCCATTGGTTTGAGGGTGGTAGGCAGTGCTCAAACTCAGCTTTGTTCCCAATGCAACTTGGAAGGCTTCCCAGAACTGACATGTAAAGATAGGATCTCGATCGCTTACTAACTCATTAGGACTCCATGTAGTCGAACTATCTCCCTCATATGAATCTATGCTAATGAAGCTAAAGTTCTAATTGGCTTGACCAGAATAAAATGAGCACTCTTACTTAAACGGTCCACAATAACCCATACTCCCTCATTCCCTTTTCTGGTTTTGGGTAAGCATCGATTAAATCCATCGATATCATCTCCCATTTCCAGTTCAGGATTTCCAAAGGTTAGAGTAATCCAGCAGTTTTTCAATGATCCCCATTGATTTGCTGACAGCTCGCACACCTACTTACAAAGATAGAGATATCCTTCTTTATTCCTGGCCACCAGAATACTCTTTTCATATCCTTGAACATCTTATGAACTCCAGGATGTATACTTAACTTAGATTTTTCGCACTCTAACAAAACTTCTTGTCTCAGTCCATCCACATCTGGAACGCACAATCATTTATTAATCCTTAAAGCGCCTAAACCATCTATCTCAAAATCCGAACATCGACCCTTCTCGACGTCTTGAATTAATTCTTCTAAAATTTTATCCTCCCTTTGATTGCTCACAATCCTTCCCTGAAGAGTTGGGGTAACCTCTAAAAGAGCCAAGACTGCGTTCGTGCTTAAAGCGTCTGCCACTACATTAGCCTTCCCTGGCGTATAGAGAATATCCAAGTCGTAGGACGCTAAAAACTCCAACCACCTATGTTATCTCAGGTTCAGATCCTTCTAAGTAAAAAGATACTTCAAGGATTTATGGTCCGTGAAGAGCTCGAATTTTTCACCTAATTTAAGAAAGAAATTTACTCCTATAATCTCTAAAAATTAGAAAGAAACTAAAGAAGGGATAGAAGGATCCTTACCGAACAAGTAGTGCCTCTACATTTTCAATGCAATGAAAACAACCAGCAACTCCAGGTCATGCATAGCATAGTTCTTCTCATGAGGCTTCAACTGTCTACTTGCATACGCAATCACCCTACCATGCTACATCAAAACAGTGCCTAGTCCCACTCACAAGCATCTAAATAAACTATGAATCCAATATTTCCATCTGGAATAGCCAAAACTGGTGCACTGGTCAATCTCTTCTTCAATTCCAGAAATGCTTCTACACACTTTGGAGTCCATACAAACTTCTCTCCTTTCTTAGTTAGCTTTGTCAAATGGGAGGAAATCTTAGAATAATCTTGAATAAACCTCCTATAGTATCCTGCCAAACCTAAGAAATTGTGAACTTCGGTAGAAGTCCGCAGTTGCTTCTATTCCTAAACAGCCGCCACTTTTACTGGGTCCACCGAAATGACATTTCCCGATACAATGTGCCCTAGAAACCTTACCTCCGGTCGCCAAAAATGGCACTTTGAAAACTTCGCCTTTAGGACATGTCTCCTTAATGTTTCCAACACCACCTCCAAATGATGTTTATGCTCCTCCTCAGATTTAGAGTAGATAAGAATGTCGTCGATGAAAACTAGCACAAACTTATTAAGAACATCTCTGAAAGTACAATTCATTAGATCAACAAAATAAGCCGGTGCATCGGTTAGCTAAAAAGGCATAACCAACCACTCAAATAAACAGTCAGGGCCCCTAAACGCAGTTAAGGGTATACTATCTTCAGCAAACCTTACCTGATGAAATCCAGTAGCTAAATCCATCTGAGAAAATACAGTAGCTCCATGATGTTGATCAAAAAGATCATCGATGCGGGGTAAGGGATACTTGTTCCTAATGGTTAGCTTATTCAACTCCCTATAATCCACACACAACCTTAAAGATCCATCAGACTTAGCAACAAACACCACAGCAGACCCCTAACTCGGAAAACTAGGTCTAATCAATCCTCTCCTTAACAGGTCCTGGGTTTGATTTACCAACTCATCTCTTTCCCTCGGAGCCATCCTTCGCTTAGGTTGAACAACAGGCCTTGCACTAGGGACTAAATCAATCCGGAACTCTATCTCTCGGTGTGGGGGTAAACTTTTAACCTCTTCGAATACATCAGGAAAATTCTTAACAACTTCAATAGATCCTAAATTTTCTTTGGATGTTTCCAGGGAATTAAAGAAACTACACATATGGATACCAGGTTCCTTGCATGATACTTAAGAAATTCTTCCCAAATTGGTTACTAATGACACGGTCCTTTCATTACAATCTAGAACAACTCCATATTTCGATAACTAATCCATACCAAGAATAATGTCAAATCCTTTAAACTCCAAGACATATAGATCGCAAGAAAAGGACGAGAAACATAGGAAATTGGTACATTCTCACAAATCTTATTCCAATGGGTTACCCCGCCTATGGGGTTAGACACGCATATAGGGTTTTCTACAATAATCAGAATAAGATGAAATTTATCTACTGATTCTAAGGAGATAAAACTATGAGAGGCACCAGTATAAAATAATGCTCGAAAAAAAATACCATTAATCAGTAAGGTACCTTCAAGGATGCCTTTCCCTTTCACATCCGTTGAAGTCGACGGTTCATTCTTAATAGCGTAAACCTTGGGCTGTTGCACCTTCTTCATGAGTGGGTAGTCCTTCACCATATGGCCGGGCTAATGATAATTAAAACAGAGATTCTTCTGGATCATTGGAGAGATGGGTCCACTTTGCTGCTTTGGAACTTCACAATTCGGACAATACCTGGCAATATGTCATTTGTTCTTGCAAATATAGCAACCACTATCCTTAGTCTTGCCTCCTTAACCTTTCATGTTTCTCTTTTCCTTGCTTCTTCCAATTTGGATTAAACTTCCTTTTATTTTGATTAACAGTACCGCCACTGGGTGCTTCTGCTGCCGCTGATGGCTTCTTCTTCAAAAGCACTTTATATCTTAAGGCCATGTCTATAAGATCCACAAACGATTCCTTTATATGAGCGGTCATCTTCTCATGGAACTCTTCTCTCAAACCTAATACAAACATTTCATTCTTCTTTAGTGGGGTGTCAATAAGTCCAGGACCAAAAGAGATAACTCATTAAACTTTGTGTCATATTCAGCCGCCGACAGATCCTCCTGCTTGAGATTCATGAAACTTCTATATAATCGAGTTTTTCTTGTAGTTGGCATGAATTGTTCTTCGAATACTTCTTTGAATCTATCGCATGAGAACTCATCTTCTGGAACATTTGCCATGATAGAATCCCACCATGTAGTTGCACCTTCTTGCAATTGTCAAGATGCCAAGAATCGTTTCTGATCATCGGGAATGTCCAAACCTTTAAAAATATGCTCACATGAGCATAACCAAGCTTGTACTTCAATGGTAGATTAGGTACCTTTGAAAGGTTTTCCTCCTAGGTTTGTGAAGTCCTTGCACAGAGTTATGAAGTTTACTCGAGGCTGTACTGGAGATACGGCCTCAATAGTTATTCCACCACTTCTAACATTCGAGGTTCTTCCATTTGTGGTTGTTGTGCTACTGTTTCCCCTTCCTTGTCCCCTTCTCGAACTCATGTCTTAATACCTGGACGTAGTAAGATAACTCTTAGAATCCCTAGAGGATATATTCTTCAAGGAATGACACCAACTAAAACTATCAAAGCTGATCTAGCTATCCGGAATATATATATACGAGTATACAAATAAAAATTTACAAATATGCTTCCTCAAAGTTGACCCTTACCCAAGGCCTAGGTGTTCATTCAACCTATGCTCTGATACCAAATGCAATGAACCGCTTTTCTTACTCCGAAAGACGAGTCATTAAGGGTAGAAGAAAAAGAAACATAAAAAGAAACTTCAATTTCACAGAATCTCACAGCTGAACGAAACGACATATATTAATCAACATAAGATTTTATAGAGATACTGCCACAATAGTACATTAGAGCCTTAATAGCACAAGTTCCAAACGAGACCGTTATAACTACATATCCTTACATCACTAATAAAAAATAAATACATATACACACAACGAAATATGTAACGACCCAGAATTTTGAACAATTTAAATTGAAAATATTTAATGGATTTTAAATATTTGAATGATAGTTTGACTCGAATTTCAAATTATCAGAAGAATTTGGCGATTAAATTATAAAGTTTAATCTAGTGAATGTTGAATAAAAATTCGAATCTTAAATTTTAAACTGAAGAAAAATATTTCAAAAGCTTTTAAAATTCGTATTGATGATGCTGAAGATAATAGAAGCTTTAGAATTTAATTTAAAACTGTTTTGTTCAGTTTTGAAAATCATAACGTTTGAATCGATATTTGAAAATAGCCGTCCGAGGCGCAGTCTCGGAATTCGACGAAACCAGTTCCATTGGGTCCGTAATATTGAATTATCGGATTTCAAGTTCCGTATTTTTCGGAGTTAATATGTGAGCACACGGTGAGTAAACGCGTTGAAAATTAAATCGGATTCAATTTAAATTTAAATTTAAATTTTAAATTTGGTCAAATGTGAGCACGTTGTCTTCCCTGTATTTACACCTGAAATCATGAAATAAGATCGTGCCAACCATCCTCCTCTCAGTTTTAAATATTTTGTCCCCTCCCTCTTTAAATCAAAAACAAGAAAATAAAAAAAATGTCCGCCTTCATTTTTCTTTCCCAACACTTAATCTCGTGTTCGTATAATCAATCGCGACTGGCGACTCGCGTAGGGGGATTCGTCCTCGTAAATGGTGAGCGTGACACGGCAGGCGATGTCGATTTGGGGGGTTTGTCGGAGTCGAGGAGGGGCAGCGATCATCGCGAGGAGGCGGCACGTTACTCGATGGCCAGCGATTGTCGATTTGTTCAAAAAAGAGGGGTTTCGTGAGTTCGAGGCGATGGTTTTCGAAGTCGAGCAATGTTTCGAATTGCGACTTTGAGTTGGTCTTTGGGGCTACAGTCTGGGTGGCGCGAGCCCGCTTGAAGACGACGCGATGGCGATTGGTGATGGGCAAGCTTGTCGCGACTACAAAGAGAATTCGAATTCGAGGTGAGGTTTTACTGTTTTCTTCGATTTGAATTTATTTAATCTATATACATATATACATACGAGTTAGAGAATTTTGTTTTTACAAAAAAAATTAGTTACTGTTTTAAGTTGCAGGAAAGAAAAATAGGAAAATTTACTGTATAATTTATGGGCTATTTTCAAAAATATATGTATGTAGTTTTCGATTTTTACATATCTATATTTATGTAGGCAGTAAGGTATTTCCAGTTTTGGAAAATTTGAAAATAAATATGTATAGATTTGAAAAATAAAGTGACGATGAAGTGATAAATATAGTTTTTCAAATTCTATGTATATGTATATATGTAGTTTTATAAAGGGAAGAAAAAATATTTACAGTAGAGTAAACATTCATTCTGGCTAATTACTGAGAAAAATATATATATATATATATATATATATAACAGTTATGTTTTAGATTTGATAGACTTATACATATAAATCTCCACATATTTTAATATGTATAATAGAACAATAAGTAAGTATATGTGTATGAGAGTTTGGAAATATAGAGATTTTAACTATGAAATTTATATTAAATTTGATGAGTGGTTTAAAATAAAATCACCGGTGAATTAAAATTTGTCAAATGAAAATTTAATTATTCGATAATTTTGAATATTAATAAATGTGTATAAATATTTATACAAGGTATAAATCAAGGAAATCGAGCCGAAAAAGAAATGGATTGCAAAATAAAAGCAAAGGTGAGATTTTTCTCACTCGAATGAAAATTGGGTTTTACAGTTATTGATTTGATTGATTGACTGTTTGGATGTGATATTAGATATAGTAGGATATCTATATATATATATAGCAATATATACATATTGGCATATGTATATATTGGATTGATTGATTTCCCGCACTGTATAGCGGATGAGACCCTATTGCGCCGTTAGTAAGTGGATGATTTTTATAAATCCCATATACCGCGATATTCCACCTCGAAGTGGAATTGGTATTGTGCTAACATCTGTGGATACAGGGAAACATGTTGGAGGGATCCAACTGGATTCCTCACCAGTATTTATTTATTTACAGATATTGTTGTATATTCTGTTATCATATGATGATATATGATGTTTGTTGTCGTGATTGACAAATTTGTGTGTTGCATCATCGGATTCATTTTTGAAATTTAAAAATGACGATGTTGATTTTAAAAGAGATTTTTAAAGTGATTTTTTTAAAGTATACATTTTATTTAAATTTTTGAATTGATTTATTTTAAATAAACAAACGTTAAAATTTTAAAGTTATAAAAGTTAAGATTTTTTATGAAATATAAGCAAAGTATTATTTTTGAAATAAAAGTTGATTTATTTATAAAATGGTTTAAATTGAGATTTTCACAGTATTATAAACGGTTTATTTAAAGACTTTAAAAAGTTGATATTTATAAATTTAAAACATTGGAATTTTAAAACGAGTTTTGTAAGTGTTAGAACAGATGAAAAAAAAATTCGTAAGTGAATGAAATTTATAAATTTATAAATTGTGAAGTTATAAAATGGATGAAACTGTCGAATAAAAGATTGATAAGAAATTAACTTATAAATTAGATTTTTTGCACTTAGATGGGATATAAATAGAATTTGCTAATGAAATGATTTTTTATAAGTTGAAATTGTTATAAAGTATAAATAGAGTTTATAAACGTTGTTTATAAATCCGAAATCACTTATTTTGATAATTGAATTATAGAAGTTAATAAAAGGAGATTTATAAATCGAAGTTGTTATAGAAAATGGAAATAGAATTTATAAACGTTGTTTTATAAATCCGAAAATCAATCAAATTTGATGAATTTAATATAGAAGGTTATTAAGGGAATTTTATCCACGATTTTGGATAGTGGATAATTCTTGAAATAAAATGTATAGAAAATAGTGAAATGTGGTTAGTGAAGTATATTCACGATTTTGGACAGTGAATATATTTTTAAGTAAAATGGATATGTTTTGGAGAAGTGATATTAAAAATGAAGTTAATTGTTTTAACGATGTTTTTAAAATATGTTAAATATCGAAACCATAGATTTCAACATTCATTGTTGAAATAGACGTTTTCGAGGAAGAAGGAAATGGTGGACTATAACACTGTAGTTATAGTAAATGATTTCCGAAAGGAAATGTTTTATATAGTATTGGGATTTATATATATCTATCTAAATTTCGAATCCCTATACTAGTGATTTTGGAGTCGTCGTAACGATGTTTTACGTAACATTCGTTTTGACTCAAATAAATGTGCTTAAGAGAATGATTTCCTTAAAGAATGAAATATATACTTAATTTTGATTTAAGTATATCGAATATTTTCAAATATTGAAGATAAATAGATTTGTGAATTACTTATTTTTAAATAAGTATGGAAATGCTTTTCCAATATGAAATGAAACGTTTTGAGATTTATCTTCTTAAAGATAAATTGAAATTGAATATTTGAAATCGATTTGAAAATCGTATATTAGTAGATATTTGAAAATAAAAATTCGCTATGGAATTTATAAAAGAAATGGAAATCTGTTTAAAAAAAATAAATAATAATAATAAATATTGATTTATTTTTGAAGTGTGGAAATTTTATATCTAGTAAAGATATTTTGGAAAATAAATAATTTGGAAAATTATTTGGAATATGATGATGTTGCGCATCTTTATTGATAGTTAAATAACCGACTATCAATATTTACCTTGAATGGGTATTTGATGTGAATTGGATGAATTTAAATGCCACACTTATTTTTGAATAAGCGCTCACTATTCGGATTAGCCGGGAAAGGACCATGGGGTCGTATAACCCATTCCGAATATGTGATACGTCGTAATGAATTGCATTTGATGACCGGTGTTGAAGACCGGATATTTTTGAAAACGAAAGGATTACCGTCGAGTTACTCTACATCGGCTGATCTCCGATATAGAGGTTTTATCACCCTTAGTGATGGGAAGTCCGGACGTGATTAGAAAATTATCCGGATTTGCAAAGGCTTCGTGAGAAGTGCCTTCGGTTCTGTTCGATCCCGGAACAGAATTGGATGGTTGTGTGTCTGACGTTACAAATTGAGATATAAAGCTGATTTCTTTCAAATACATTTCTGTTGGTGGAGGAGAATTTATTCTCTTAGCTTAACACCCTTCTCTGAGACGTATGAGCTCAGAGGTTATGTAGTTGAAATTTATCAGCAATATACTCCCAATTTGGTAACGTGGCATGCTAAGTGTTGCTGTGAAATGATCATTGTTTGATCATTTGTGATATGATCATTTGTTTGATCATTTATCTTTGTGATCATTTCTTTGATCATTTGTTTGACCCGAAGCATGGCTTTGTGACAAAGCGTAGCTTTGTGGACGAGACTTCGTCGGACCTCACACCCCGGAAATGGTCAAAACAGGAAGGATGAAACAAGGTTCTAGGGAGTAGCGCCCCTTAGTGTATGTCATTCCTTCTGGATAGAGGTGGTATCATGGTATGGAGCCCAGATATTTAACCTATGTTGATACTGCAGATTTATTATGTGGTTGTTGGAAATCGAGGATCCTCGGAAAGATCGGTTACGATTAGGGGATGGCATACGCGTGTCAGTAGTTACCTATTTTTGCAGAGGTAACCCGGCCTTGTGTTGGCAGAGATCTAACCGTAATGTTAGGATATTTCTCGGGATGTCTTTCCAGAGGCGTTTCCATGTGGCAATGGGAAGTTCCTTGCCTGACCATTTGTTGGAAATCCTAAGAAACAATACGTGACGTGTACGGTTTTAGTTGTATTACCTGCTATGGAATGTGGCGGTAACCTGCTATTGAACATAGTAGCTATAGTAGGCATAAGTGCGGAATGCCTATGCTGGCTAAGATTTATATTATACTTTCGAAATGTTTACTACACTAGACGTTAATAATAATATCAAAAATGATTTGATTTTGTGTATCAAGTATCTTTGACTATCATAAGGAGAAATCTCCTCCGATTCTGCGTTTGCATTGTGTGTGCGTGCGGGAGGCCTTATGGTAGTCTCATTTCTCAAAAAGCATTGCGAATCTATTTTAAAATATTCCTTTGTTGTCTTTTAATAATAACTGTTTTACGATCTCACACCAGTCACCATGACTGACTCGAAGTTTATTGTTTCCCTTCTAAACTCTGGGTGCCCACCAATTTCCACACGGGCAGCCTAGAGTTATGTTATCAGGATATTCTGGAGCTTTGGAAGCAAGCTGGATGGCAAGACGTATATCCGTAATTGTTTATTTATTCCGCTGTGTATTTTGTATGAGGACAAGTTTATATAACTGTCCATTGATGTGCTGTGTTGTATTGAGTTGTATATTGACTCTGATTGATGTATGTATAAACTGATATAGTTCTTTGTTTTTAAAAGACTAGTGATTATCTATTATATATTGTTCCGCTGCGATATGTGAGATTCTGATATTGTATCTGTTTCTGATGTTGTTCTGTTGTTCTTCTTCTCTTTTTCTTCTATCTTTTCTTCTACCTCTTCTTTTAAACCTTAAGAATTCGTTTTTCCGGCATTCGTTTGCTCGGCAGTTGATACGGTGGACGTATCGATGTCGATTTTCGAAAGTCGAAGAATCGGGTCCTTACAACGTGGTATCAGAGCATATGGTTAAGCGACAACCCTGCTCTGTTGGGTGTTACTCATTAGAGATAGAGTCAGTAGTACTCTAGAATGAGTTGAGTGTAATAATAGATACGAGTGCTTATTTGTTAGTGAATATGAAATTGTTTTGTATTGTGTTGACTTATCGGTTGATTGTTTATGGATTCTGGTCGGTGCAGTCTAGCTAACTGTGTTGATAGGAGTTTCTAAACTCTTAAACAAGGTAAACTGACACATTATTGTTTTAAGATAGGGTAAATGAGATAATTTTGCCCAAAACTATTTTTGTATAGAAAAGAAATAATTTTCTATAAATTATCATAGTATATGAATGTTTGGTTGTTAGAAAGTGATAATATTGAAGTGTTATCATTATTATATGAAATTGAATAAGAAATTGAAATCGTAACTCCAAAGTTAAGAAATAAATTCACATACAAATGAAATTTGAGAATATAAATTATAAATGTGATTTGTAATTTGAAACGGAATTCCAGAGAAGTATTTGGAAATGTTTTGAAAAGAATTTGAAAATTTTGGAGATTTGGAAAGTTTAAATCCTTTTTGGAGTTGAAAATGAGTTTCAAAGGTTTTGAAAAGTATTCTGAAGGGATAAAAGCTCTAAACTCTTTTCGGTCGCTGGAAAATAACTTCGGTAATGAATGCAGCATCATCGATGTTCATTTTCGGGTTTCCAAAAGAGGAATTACTGCCAAATTATTTTAAATGGAAATTGTTTGGAAAATTTGGGTTTTGTTTTGGAAATTCAAAGGATATTTGAATTGTTTTCAAAATGATTTTTGAATGTTGGTAAGACTCTGGAATACTATATTTATGAAATATTATTAAGTTGAAAATAAATTTAGGGTAATTAAAATAAATTGGAATTGAGTATTGAATTATGGAAGTAAATTGTGAATGGATAAATAAATTTACAATTGTCATTTAATGAAAGTGAAATTGAAAGGTTAAATTCATTTTGAATTTGTAAGCATTGAATTAGATTGAATAATTATAAATGAAAGACGAATTAAAATTCATATGGAATTGGAAGTCCAGTTTAATATGAGTGGTTATAAACCAAAATAGTGAATTGAAGATAAATTTTGGGAATGAACAAAAGAATAAAACTGGAATTGAAACTAAATGTTAAAAACACATTTAAATAAAGTGGATTAGAATTTGTAATAAATTAGTAATTGGAACTAATCTAAAATAGTGCAGTTATGAATGAAAGATAATTGATAAATTCAATATTCAGAAGTAAACTAAATCCAAATTAGATTGGAATTGTGAATTGAATTCAAATGAAATTGAAATGTAAAATTGAATGAAAAGAATATATAACTTCAATAGTAAATTAGAAATGTATAAGAAGTATATGTTGAAAATTTTGTAATAAAATGTGCAAAATGGTTTGAATATTGTAACTGGATACTATTGCTAGTAGGATATACAGGTGTATAAAGAAATTGGGATTTTTGATTTTCAAAGATAAATTTGAATTGCTCGACAAAAGGTAAGTATTTAAATTTCAATATGAGATTTGCTGATTTCTTGTCTAGCCGCTGGGCTTTTTCTTTTCTTTTCGGAATCTGAGAGTCCGTAGGGACGTTTTGTAGTCGTGTCGGGTTAGCCGCGCAAAGGAGACGCTGGCGAAATTTTTTGAAAATTTCGAGTGTTAGAAAATTTTGAAAGTTTAAATTTGAATTTAAAATTTAAATTTGAATTTTGAAGTAAACAATGTTGGTTTGAAACTTATAATTGAAGTTGGAAAATTAGTTGAATGATAACGAATCCTTAGTAGAAAGATTTGTTTTGAAAATTTGATAAAACTATTGGATTGTGAAAAATAGTAGACGAGTTAAGGACTTTTTTTTTCCTTAACTTGTAATTTCGGGACGAAATTCTTTTAAGGGGGAAGATTGTAACGACCCAGAATTTTGAACAATTTAAATTGAAAATATTTAATGGATTTTAAATATTTGAATGATAGTTTGACTCGAATTTCAAATTATCAGAAGAATTTGGCGATTAAATTATAAAGTTTAATCTAGTGAATGTTGAATAAAAATTCGAATCTTCAATTTTAAACTGAAGAAAAATAGTTCAAAAGCTTTTAAAATTCGTATTGATAATGCTGAAGATAATAGAAGCTTCAGAATTTAATTTAAAACTGTTTTGTTCAGTTTTGAAAATCATAACATTTGAATCAATATTTGAAAATAACCGTCCGAGGCGTAGTCTCGGAATTCGACGAAACTAGTTCCATTGGGTCCGTAATATTGAATTATTATCGGATTTCAAGTTTCGTATTTTTCGGAGTTAATATGTGAGCACACGGTGAGTAAACGCGTTGAAAATTAAATCGGATTCAATTTAAATTTAAATTTAAATTTTAAATTTGGTCAAATGTGACCACGTTGTCTTCCCTATATTTATGCCTGAAATCACGAAATAAGATCGTGCCAACCATCCTCCTCTCAGTTTTAAATATTTCGTCCCATCCCTCTTTAAATCAAAAACAAGAAAATAAAAAAAATGGCGACCTTCATTTTTCTTTCCCAACACTTAATCTCGCGTTCGTATAATCAATCGCGACTGGCGACTAGCGTAGGGGGATTCGTCCTCGTAAATGGTGAGCGCGACGCGGCAGGCGATGTCGATTTGGGGGGTTTGTCGGTGTCGAGGAGGGGCAGCGATCATCGCGAGGAGGCGGCACGTTACTCGATGGCCAGTGATTGTCGATTTGTTCAAAAAAGAGGGGTTTCGTGAGTTCGAGGCGATGGTTTTCGAAGTTGAGCAATGTTTCGAATCACGACTTCGAGTTGGTCTTTGGGGCTGCAGTCTAGGTGGCGCGAGCCCGCTTGAAGACGACGCGATGGCGATTGGTGATGGGCAGGCTTGTCGCGACTACAAAGAGAATTCGAATTCGAGGTGAGGTTTTACTGTTTTCTTCGATTTGAATTTATTTAATCTATATACATATATACATACGAGTTAGAGAATTTTGTTTTTACAAAAAAAATTAGTTACTGTTTTAAGTTGCAGGAAAGAAAAATAGGAAAATTTACTGTATAATTTATGGGCTATTTTCAAAAATATAGTTATGCAGTTTTCGATTTTTACATATCTATATTTATGTAGGCAGTAAGGTATTTCTAGTTTTGGAAAATTTGAAAATAAATATGTATAGATTTGAAAAATAAAGTGATGATGAAGTGATAAATACAGTTTTTCAAATTCTATGTATATGTATATATGTAGTTTTATAAAGGGAAGAAAAAATATTTACAGTAGAGTAAACATTCATTCTGGCTAATTACTGAGAAAAATATATATATAACAGTTCTGTTTTAGATTTGATAGACTTATACATATAAATCTCCACATATTTTAATATGTATAATAGAACAATAAGTAAGTATATGTGTATGAGAGTTTGGAAATATAGAGATTTTAACTATGAAATTTATATTAAATTTGATGAGTGGTTTAAAATAAAATCACCGGTGAATTAAAATTTGTCAAATGAAAATTTAATTATTCGATAATTTCGAATATTAATAAATGTGTATAAATATTTATACAAGGTATAAATCAAGGAAATCGGGCCGAAAAAGAAATGGATTGCAAAATAAAAGCAAAGGTGAGATTTTTCTCACTCGAATGAAAATTGGGTTTTACAGTTATTGATTTGATTGATTGACTGTTTGGATG
The DNA here is from genome assembly GCA_030737815.1 of Allium fistulosum. Taxonomy (NCBI): domain Eukaryota; kingdom Viridiplantae; phylum Streptophyta; class Magnoliopsida; order Asparagales; family Amaryllidaceae; genus Allium; species Allium fistulosum. The sequence continues at coordinate 310,973,726 of CM060908.1, forward strand.
TGATATTAGATATAGTAGGATATATCTATATATATATAGCAATATATACATATTGGCATATGTATATATTGGATTGATTGATTTCCCGCACTGTATAGCGGATGAGACCCTATTGCGCCGTTAGTAAGCGGATGATTTTTATAATTCCCATATACCGCGATATTCCACCTTGAAGTGGAATTGGTATTGTGCTAACATCTGTGGATGCAGGGAAACAGGTTGGAGGGATCCAACTGGATTCCTCACCAGTATATATTTATTTACAGATATTGTTGTATATTCTGTTATCATATGATGATATATGATGTTTGTTGTCATGATTGACAAATTTGTGTGTTGCATCATCGGATTCATTTTTGAAATTTAAAAATGACGATGTTGATTTTAAAAGAGATTTTTAAAGTGATTTTTTTAAAGTATACGTTTTATTTAAATTTTTGAATTGATTTATTTTAAATAAACAAACGTTAAAATTTCAAAGTTATAAAAGTTAAGATTTTTTGTGAAATATAAGCAACGTGTGATTTTTGAAATAAAAGTTGATTTATTTATAAAATGGTTTAAATTAAGATTTTCACAGTATTATAAACGGTTTATTTAAAGGCTTTAAAAAGTTGATATTTATAAATTTAAAACATTGGATTTTTAAAACGAGTTTTGTAAGTGTTAGAACAGATGAAATAAAAATTCGTAAGTGAATGAAATTTATAAATTTATAAATTGTGAAGTTATAAAATGGATGAAACTGTCGAATAAAAGATTGATAAGAAATTAACTTATAAATTAGATTTTTTGCACTTAGATGGGATATAAATAGAATTTGCTAATGAAATGATTTTTTATAAGTTGAAATTGTTATAAAGTATAAATAGAGTTTATAAACGTTGTTTATAAATCCGAAATCACTTATTTTGATAATTGAATTATAGAAGTTAATAAAAGGAGATTTATAAATCGAAGTTGTTATAGAAAATGGAAATAGAATTTATAAACGTTGTTTTATAAATCCGAAAATCAATCAAATTTGATGAATTTAATATAGAAGGTTATTAAGGGAATTTTATCCACGATTTTGGATAGTGGATAATTCTTGAAATAAAATGTGTAGAAAATAGTGAAATGTGGTTAGTGAAGTATATTCACGATTTTGGACAGTGAATATATTTTTAAGTAAAATGGATATGTTTTGGAGAAGTGATATTAAAAATGAAGTTAATTGTTTTAACGATGTTTTTAAAATATGTTAAATATCGAAACCATAGATTTCAACATTCATTGTTGAAATAGACGTTTTCGAGGAAGAAGGAAATGGTGGACTATAACACTGTAGTTATAGTAAATGATTTCCGAAAGGAAATGTTTTATATAGTATTGGGATTTATATATATCTATCTAAATTTCGAATCCCTATACTAGTGATTTTGGAGTCGTCGTAACGATGTTTTACGTAACATTCGTTTTGACTCAAATAAATGTGCTTAAGAGAATGATTTCCTTAAAGAATGAAATATATACTTAATTTTGATTTAAGTATATCGAATATTTCAAATATTGAAGATAAATAGATTTGTGAATTACTTATTTTTAAATAAGTATGGAAATGCTTTTCCAATATGAAATGAAACGTTTTGAGATTTATCTTCTTAAAGATAAATTGAAATTGAATATTTGAAATCGATTTGAAAATCGTATATTAGTAGATATTTGAAAATAAAAATTCGCTATGGAATTTATAAAAGAAATGGAAATCTGTTTAAAAAAAATAAATAATAATAATAAATATTGATTTATTTTTGAAGTGTGGAAATTTTATATCTAGTAAAGATATTTTGGAAAATAAATAATTTGGAAAATTATTTGGAATATGATGATGTTGCGCATCTTTATTGATAGTTAAATAACCGACTATCAATATTTACCTTGAATGGGTATTTGATGTGAATTGGATGAATTTAAATGCCACACTTATTTTTGAATAAGCGCTCACTATTCGGATTAGCCGGGAAAGGACCATGGGGTCGTATAACCCATTCCGAATATGTGATACGTCGTAATGAATTGCATTTGATGACCGGTGTTGAAGACCAGATATTTTTGAAAACGAAAGGATTACCGTCGAGTTACTCTACATCGGCTGATCTCCGATATAGAGGTTTTATCACCCTTAGTGATGGGAAGTCCGGACGTGATTAGAAAATTATCCGGATTTGCAAAGGCTTCGTGAGAAGTGCCTTCGGTTCTGTTCGATCCCGGAACAGACTTGGATGGTTGTGTGTCTGACGTTACAAATTGAGATATAAAGCTGATTTCTTTCAAATACATTTCTGTTGGTGGAGGAGAATTTATTCTCTTAGCTTAACACCCTTCTCTGAGACGTATGAGCTCAGAGGTTATGTAGTTGAAATTTATCAGCAATATACTCCCAATTTGGTAACGTGGCATGCTAAGTGTTGCTGTGAAATGATCATTGTTTGATCATTTGTGATATGATCATTTGTTTGATCATTTATCTTTGTGATCATTTCTTTGATCATTTGTTTGACCCGAAGCATGGCTTTGTGACAAAGCGTAGCTTTGTGGACGAGACTTCGTCGGACCTCACACCCCGGAAATGGTCAAAACAGGAAGGATGAAACAAGGTTCTAGGGAGTAGCGCCCCTTAGTGTATGTCATTCCTTATGGATAGAGGTGGTATCATGGTATGGAGCCCAGATATTTAACCTATGTTGATACTGCAGATTTATTATGTGGTTGTTGGAAATCGAGGATCCTCGGGAAGATCGGTTACGATCGGGGGATGGCATACGTGTGTCAGTAGTTACCTATTTTTGCAGAGGTAACCCGGCCTTGTGTTGGCAGAGATCTAACCGTAATGTTAGGTTATTTTTCGGGACGTCTTTCCAGAGGCGTTTCCATGTGGCAATGGGAAGTTCCTTGGCCTGACCATTTGTTGGAAATCCAAAGAAAAAATACGTGACGTGTACGGTTTTAGTTGTATTACCTGCTATGGAATGTGGAGGTAACCTGCTATTGAACATAGTAGCTATAGTAGGCATAAGTGCGGAATGCCTATGCTGGCTAAGATTTATATTATACTTTCGAAATGTTTACTACACTAGACGTTAATAATAATATCAAAAATGATTTGATTTTGCGTATCAAGCATCTTTGACTATCATAAGGAGAAATCTCCTCCGATTTTGCGTTTGCATTGTTTGTGTGTGCGGGAGGCCTTATGGTAGTCTCATTTCTCAAAAAGCATTGCGAATATATTTTAAAATATTCCTTTGTTGTCTTTTAAAAATAACTGTTTTACGATCTCACACCAGTCACCATGACTGACTCGGAGTTTATTGTTTCCCTTCTAAACTCTGGGTGCCCACCAATTTCCACACGGGCAGCCTAGAGTTATGTTATTAGGATATTCTGGATATTCTGGAGCTTTGGAAGCAAGCTGGATGGCGAGGCGTATATCCGTAATTGTTTATTTATTCCGCTGTGTATTCTGTATGAGGACAAGTTTATATAACTGTCCATTGATGTGCTGTGTTGTATTGAGTTGTATATTGACTCTGATTGATGTATGTATAAACTGATATAGTTCTTTGTTTTTAAAAGACTAGTGATTATCTATTATATATTGTTCCGCTGCGATATGTGAGATTCTGATATTGTATCTGTTTCTGATGTTGTTCTGTTGTTCTTCTTCTCTTTTTCTTCTATCTTTTCTTCTACCTCTTCTTTTAAACCTTAAGAATTCGGTTTTCCGGCATTCATTTGCTCGGCAGTTGATACGGTGGATGTATCGATGTCGATTTTCGGAAGTCGAAGAATCCGGTCCTTACAGAATAAGATAGTAGCTAGCTAACGTTGAAGCCACCTGCTCCAGCTACTCCAAAATGCAATCGTGGAAAACCTAGATCACTTGGCTACTCATAAAAATTTGAGTACCCAAGAGTTTTAGGAAATGAAAATAAAACTCCGGGTCAGACATGGGTCCGGTGTGAGTAAACTCAAACAACTAAATTATTACTTTTAAAATACTTTTAAAATCAAGGGTGTCTCGTAAGACCACGCCGCACATAAACACGGATGGGTTTTTACCTTACGATAACCAAAATGCTTTATATAGAAATCCAGTGATATTATCATAATGTCTAGGTTTTCAAGTAAAATAGAACATAGCCGAAATGCTTACATATCACATTTCATCATATTTGTATACAACTAAAAACGTACGACACTTATTGGACAATGGATTCCATACAATGACTGGGCTACTGGGCTACTGGGCTAGTGCACATCATAATGCATCCTAGATAAAATAACACGAAGACCTCACTTGGATCCCCTGCCAACACAAGACCGACATACCCATTGGTGGAGAGTACCAAATAAGATTACCCCTCGGTTGGGATCAACAACAATACCGAAGCATACATGAATTGATGGTAGGGACTCTAGATAGGGATAACCTTACCCTAATGGGAGCGACACTTAGCCTTGCTTCATCTTCCTTGTTTTAGTCATTCCCGGTTGATGAGGCCTGAAGCTACGTTTACATTTATCATAGCATTGCCACTTGGAATGTTAACATTGCCTTCTAGATGTTGACACAATGTCAGCATTCATCCATATAAGTCATTAAAGAGGTGAACGAACTGAAGGCACGACTTCCACTACATCCGTTTTGGAATCACCCTCAGATTTAGTAGCAAATAGCCTTTGCACTTCAAAGTCTTCATTTTGGATCTTGCCTTTACTATTTCCAATTCGAACGTTTATATTGGTTCAGAGTGGTTTTCGGATAACAACTAATATCCAATCCCGGTTTCTCCAAACGAACATTTGATAATTTAAAAGGTCAAGTTGTTTATAGTGGACTATCCCACTGTCAGGGTGTAAAGATTTTCATATGGACATATGTTCCATATGCTTAGATTACCTTGACCTGCTTATCGAAATTAACCCCTTTGTATTCATCACATTCCCGAAGTTCGGTATTTGTAATAAATACAAGCCGACTTACTTTCAATAAAACATGTCACCATTGTATTACAACTACTTTAAATTATTTGGCTACTTAATAGCATAGACAAGAGATCCTTGGTTTTAAAATAATTCACTGAGAGAAGAAAATTAATTTAAAATAAAGACCTATTGGAGTTTAAAATAACTTAAAAAAATAATTCATCATTAAATCATATATTTAAAACTTAATTAATCCTTAATTAATTATACTTAAACAAAAATTTAAAACTTCATTATCTTAGTTAAGTCTTAATTAATTACTAATAATTACCCTTTATTAATCAATTTAATCAAATAATTAAACTCTAGTTGAAAAATAATTAAACCCTAATTAGTTAAAATAAATAAATAAATAAACTTTATTAAATAAACATTTATTTTAAATTAAACTCTAATTGATTAATAATTAAGTAAATAAATAACTCTTAATTAAATAATAATTATTTAAATAACTAAATACTAATTAAACAATTAATTTAAAAATAATTAACTTGATTTAATAAATTAATTAAAATAATTACCTCTTAACTTAATTAATCTTTAATTAAAACTTTCTTAATTAACTACAAATGATTAACTTTATTAATTAATTCTTAAACCCTAATTACTTAACTTAATTACTTAATTAATTAATAACTATTTTTAATAAATGAATTAAATATTTTTAATAGACAAGTTAATTATTTAAATCATAAATTAAATGTTAATTAAGTTTTTTAATCACTAATTAAGTTTGAAATGGTTTTTAATTTTTTTAAACTTAAAAACTTGAAAATCGTAAATTTCCGAACTACATCCATAGCGACTATCGCTATGGATGCCGTAACTTAGAATTGCTTTTCTAAGTTACCATCACTTAAACTTTTCACTTATGCTTACTTTTTAATAACATATTCAAGAATGTTTTTAAAATTTAACTAAAGTTAGAAACAAAAAAAAGACAAAACATTTTCTAAATCAAACAAGTAAACGATTTATTTCCAAAAATGGATCTCAGGTCCTTCTCAATATCTCAAGTTCTACCTTCCAAACCATTTAACCACAAACCAAGATTTTATATGTACACCAAGTCATATCATTACGATATCACATCAAAGATCACAACTTTATAATTAACACATCACTTTATTCCATCGATTCAAGTCCAAAATTAAAACACAAGCTATCACATACATACATACATACATACATACATACATATACATACATACATACATACATATATACATACATACATATATTCAAGCCATATCATAGTCCAAGCATCAATACAATGCATAAACAATCACATAACCATCATATAAACAAAAGTAAGATCTTTCAAAAGTTAGGAGTTTTACTCACCGAATTCTGTGAATTCTTTTCGAACATTTTGCAAAACGACATAGGATTTTTGAATTTTTTTTAAAAAGACTCGAACTTGCTTGAAACTTTGGAAATTTACTTAGCCTAAGCACAACATGGTTTGGCCATAAGCATTAAAAGGTACAGCCTTGGTTAATTTGAGTGGAGATGTGCTTGATCTTGAAAGAGAAAGTAAGTAGTGGAGGAAGAAGTGTTTTTAGCAAATTGGAAGTGATTTTAAAAATGAACAATAAGATTTTTGAATTTTTAAAATATGATGAGAAGCCATGAAAGCATGCTTAAGAGCTTTAGGAAATTGTAAAGTGAAAAAGAGAACGAGAAAATGTGAAAAAATTAGGAAATTTGCTTTTATAAAATGTTAACAAGTGAATATATCGAATTGCCCTTAGTACTTTACCCTCCTCACACTCTTTGCCACCTCGTCCTTCCTTTCCCCTCACAAAATTTCACCCCCACCCTAGCCACCTTCATATCAAATCAAAAGAAACATGTTTGTCCTCCTTTTGTACCTTTTGTCTAAGGTGGTATCTTATATTATATAATATATATATTCTTTTTATAAAAATATCTTACCTGATCATACATGCATATATACTCAAGTGTACATGCATATTCACATGTACATTTCCATGTATAAATTGATTTATAAATGTGTGCATGCGTACAAAAAAGTGTTACAATATTTCCGATAAACTTTTAGTGGATGAAAAATCGAAAATTCGGAAAACGACTTCTTGTCACATTTCAATTTTCCTTCGAACTAATATTTTTGTAAACAAAAATTAAAATGATTTCACTATCATTTATTATTATTTAAAAGGAGTTTATTTTAGTTATAAAATCCATTCATTAATTATTAGAATTATATTTAAATATCCACACTTAAAGCTATCAAATTCTGGGTCGTTACAACGGAATTATTTAACGACCAGAGTTGCTTTACACAACAACTCCGGTCACATAAACAATGAATAACAACTATATAATTTAGTTACAACTGATTAAATGCATTTCAATGGTTTTATAAATCACAATTTCATAATTGATAATGTTTTCGAATCAAATATTTAGAACATACAATTCAACCAACCCAAATTACTCAACAACCAAACTATTGAAATCATAGCGTGCAATTTCATTCCAAGCATTTCAATCAATCATTACACAATTTTATCGCATAATCATAATCAACAAAACATGAGAATTATTTTGATATATTTTGATATAGCAGTGTGAGTTAATCAAGTCAACTTAACAATGCAAAGTAAACTGTCACACGAAGCTTGCGTCGACCACTATCCCTTCATCCACGCATCGATCATGCCTGAAATCTCTTTAGCCCTAGGTCTAAGCGACCTCCCCACATCGCCTGAACTAGACCATGCCAACGTCCATCGCATTGCATTTGTTTTGATTGCCAGGTGTACCCCCCAGCCACACTCCGATCGCAGTCATCAAAGTGATGCTGCCTGCCTCCAAACAGAACATGTGCGCATGCTCTATATCATCAACTCAGCCATGCCCTCGACCATTTGCTTCTCCTGTATCGTGGTCGCTCATTTCATTTTCATTTGTTTTCTTTTTCTTTGATTTGGGGACTGGGCTAAGGCAAGAGGAAAAATGGATTTGAGGCTTTTTAATTCTTAAGATAGAAGTAGATAACGATAGACTAAAGAACGCTAAGGGATAAAGGTTATTTAGGTAATGGGCTTGATGGGGCTTAATTCAAAAGCCCATAAAATATATTAAAAATCAAGTTCAATTTAATTTTACAAAGTTAACATCTCAATTTAATTTTTAAACTAATTCACATTCGATTTTACAGAATATATGTACTTCGACCACAATACAATTACATTCAATACAATATTATTTCACTATATTTAATTACTAAATAGATTAACAAAAATTAATCTTATTTCAATTTTTCATTGCATTGATGTAAAATAATTTATTTTCTCCAAGTTTTTCAATGATATAAAATTTATTTATACTTTAAAAATTATATTAACAGTAACACTTTATCACATTTATTATAATTTCTAAAAAGAATTGATTGATTAATTCAATTTGTTAAAACAAAAGGCTATTATTAAATAAACTTCAATGGAGTAAAAGTTAATTCCTAAACAATAGTTATCGAAAATCGAATTCAAACATTTTTATTTTAATTAAATTTGTTTAATATTACAGCTTCAAAGTAGGATTGTTACAGACTTCCCCCTTATGAAAATTGCGTCCTTGTAATTTCTTATAGGGAGACGTCACATTAGACTCTAACATTAATTCTTTTCGTATTTACAATCAAGTTGAAACTCGTTCAATTCCCTAATTAGTTAATATTGAAACAAACTTATCGTAATTTATAAACTTAAAAGACTCATTTATTAATCGTTATTTATTCGTATACGAGATTTTAAAAAAAAATTCCAAAGTGTTAGAATTTCTGATATTTTTTGGCAGTCTCCTTGGTATGGAGAGTCGTTTGCAATTTCACAAATATAATATATACAATATACATCGACCATGCGGCCAGAAATATATATATATTGATATTTCTAACACTTTTGTTCTCAATCCAAAAGCGTACGTTTATTTTAGCATTTAAAACAACTTACTTAGCTATTAAGCATGCATAAGCATGACATTATTACCAATTAGTCCAAGCATGCTTTGTATGTACCTATACTCAATCTCAAATTTAAGCATTGGTCACATGTAAAGTAATATAGCAAATATGTGTTCATGTAATAAATAAAAAATAAAAAATAATTCTCTAAAATCGTTTGTCGACTAAGGTATCAAGGTTCAAATCATTAATAATGGTTTTAAAGAAAGAATTGTTACATTGTGTTTTAACTTCTGAAAACAACTTCCGAATCATCTAAATGTAAAGCATACAAAATGTTATGGTGTTTTTCCCCAAATGTATAAAATCTGAATTCCTAAAAGTGGTGCAGATCCACCTTATAAAACACCATTTTAGCCTTGAAATAATTGAAATTTTATTAAACACTTAAAACAAAAACAAAAGTTGTTGCTTATGGTTTAAGATTTTCGAAATGGGTAAATCATTAAAATTGGATAAACCATTTGAAAGTTATGACTATTGTCGTGTTTTTATTTTTGGGACAGCAACAAACACTATTTTTCATGTTTTAATCATTGTTAAGCTAAAATATTTACCATTACATTGCAAAAAAGATTATTCTCCAATAATATAGCTTCTAAATGAAATTAAAACCTTCGAAAATGGTTCGATGGCTTAAAATTTATGATCAAAACAAGTTATGGTTTAAAATTCCTCCACAATTTTAATCGAGGTGAATAGTCGATGATAAAACCATAACATTTTTATAATTCGAATTCTTCTAGCCTTATGGTAAGAGGATGTTTTCCTCAAATCTATTAAGGTTGTGAGTTATCCAAACATTAATTCAAAATACCATTTTTAACTACTTTCAAAATACACTATCCCCTTGCCTTAAAAGTAAAATGTCTCGAGTATAATATGTATCAAATAATGTGCATCAAATAATTGGTATGGGCATTTTGAACGAGTATGATGGCTTGTTAAGGTGATATTATGTAACATATAATAAACGTCAACAATCACAAGCCATTAAAGTTAGCTAGTTTTTCTTTTTTTTCTAGGACCAAAAATTGGTCTAAGACTATACTAAAAGTTTGAAACAATTTTAAATAGAAATTCAAATCTTTAGATCTCCTGCTTAAAATCATATGGTTTTCTACAACAATGTGAAACTTCTTATATATTTTGATAGTAGGCAAGGAGGGCATTAAGAGCACTAAAAGGAATAGTGAAGCTTCAAGCCTTAATCAAAGGTAACAATGTGAGAAAACGAGCAGATACAACACTAAAGTGCATGCATGCTATAGTACGAGTACATGCAAAAGCCGAGAGCATAAAATGAAACTCTCTCAGGAAGGGAGTAGCATGAAATCATCACCTAGTTGCAATAGTTCACTTTGGGACTCTAAATACATATAGGATGTATCAGATAAAATCAACAGTGAGACCTGCTCATATATATATATATATATATATGTATGTATGTATGTATGTATCCTTCTTTAAGATTCAGCTTAGAATTTTAAATGTTGCAAATTATAAAACGGTCAAGCAGCTTTGTGGATGATTTAGAAGATCAGCATCGTACGATTCGTGAGGTACAAGAAATGCTATAGCGCAGCAAAGAAATAGTTACTAGGAAAGGAGAAAAGATGCTACCCTCTTATGCATTCTCAACTCAGGTTAGTTAGGCATATGTTTGGATGGTAAGAGCTATTTTACACTGGAACTTAACTATAGGAGAAATTCAAGAACATTTATGAACAACGTTTTATTTAATATAGGGTAATATGAAAATAGTATTTAAACAGAAAATTTGATCAAAGATCAATAATTTCATGGACTAAGAAGCTTTGTCCCATTATTTTAATTCTAATGGTTCGACAAAATGCTCTTAAAAAATACCTCAGTTGACCAAAATGACATTAATAAATCTTTTCGTTAATATCCTTGAGTGAAAAAAAATGTATGCATTTCCCCATTAGTTGATGGATACTGGGAGGAATTTAAAAAAAATGTTGGACAAAATTTTTGGTTTTCAATTCTTAATCATAAGGTTTATAACACCATATGAACATGTAAAACAGGCTCGATAACACTTGTGCCTTTTGTCTACTTCATTAAAAATCTATTACAGAGAGCACATTTGTTCTACTTCATTCTTTAATAAAATTCTACTCCATACGGTCAACAAATTTTATCCTTCAAAAATATTTATATAATAATATGTTAAATAATATATCAACAAATTTTGATTATATCAGTAATAGTAGATGTAGATTGTTCGTAAATACTTATGAACACATTACTTACAAGCAATATTACATAAGAGTGCAACAATATCAACTAAGTTTTAGTAATTGAAAAGCCAAGGTTACATTAAAAAGTTGCAGGTTGATTTTCATTGGCAAATGGTAACGGTACAAGTCTCCAGTGGTTGATATTTTATAATTGTAAAAAAAAGTCCATTACAAGTTCCTTCAAGGCCTTCTCCTTACTAGAAATTTCCACTTTATTTATTTTCCATAATTCCAAATGATCTATTATATCTACTGATATATCCTTAGAAAATATCTTTGAATCCAAATTTTGTAAGTGTATCATTATATATAAAATTCCCAAATTTGATTTATAATAAAATATTCAATGTCGTCGTGCCATAAGCTTTAAGCAACCTGTCTTGTCAATTGGCTGCATACATTTTTTAAAAATACTTAAATTTAGAAAACAATGGTTCCATTTTTCTAAAGCAATACGGTATTTTATAAACAATATAAACTCTAAGTAACATATTTGTTATTACATTTCCAAAATACTATGTCTATTCTGCCTCATTTAAGCGTTTAGAAATCCCTATCGATTCGTTAGCTACTTGTATCGACCTGAATCCATAATCCACTCAACGTAACAGTTAACACGAAATAAATTATCAAAATTCTTTCAATCGTTTATAATTTAGTACTCATACTTTACCAAAAATCATTTACTTGCTTAGGTAAAAAAATAATATTAGCTTTCCATATTTATATATATACACATCCATTATCAACCATTTGCAATCAAACAATACATCACATTATATTTGATTATTCACAACAGTGAGCAACTATTCAAATTTTATTATATATTAATATATTTATTAAGTATATTTTCAAATTCCAAATTTAATCAAATACATATTATTTATCATTCTATATTTTATAACTTTTAATTGCTTTAAAAAAAATTATTCCCCATGATTCTATTTTGGAGAAACCGCTGGCTTTTATTAATAATTGGGTTCATCCAAATTCAAATGATTTTATAAACTCTTTGAATGATAATTTCTTATTCAATTCCATACATACATTAAGCAACCATCAAAATTTTTTATCAGCTTAGTATTTAATTAATCAAACATATGGATTAATGTTCTTTTTTTCTCAATAAAAGAAACAAATTTCCAATATCCCTTGCGGTAGCTACACCAACGAAGATACCACAAGGTCTTATTATTAATATCTAGTAGGTTTCAAACTCTTAAGGGTTAACTCCTACTTAATACTAGTTTGAAACAATTACTTATACTTTTAATGCAACTAATCATTCATCAACAAAGCAAACTTATATACTAATTAATGTGCTCATTGGAAAGCAATCCATCCACTTTCATTGTGTAACTCTGGTCACTAATGGATGACGACACAACAATATTCGATTCTAAACTAATTAAGGATTTATTTGCACTATCCATTAAATCTCACTCTTTACAGAAGTGAGTTCCAACTTTAGAATCATTTTCATAACAATAATTTGTATGGAAATTTAAAAATGTTTAAAAATACGTTCGGATGATTATTCCCAATAATCATTTATATTTATATCCTAATAGGAATATAAATTCTGATTCTACCCTGCACACCTGAGGGACGGGACTCTAAGTCTCACTAGGATTAGATCTTGACTCAATATCTTTGTCAATTATATACTATATTGTTCTGAACCTTAGCTCTGATACCAAGTTGTGACAACCCCACCACTATACCCATATTATTAAAGAACATTACAAGTAATGTCGTCTAATAATAAAGAGAATACGGCTGGTTAAGGACGATCAAATGTGAATGTATCTTTTACTAACATTGACACGTCTTTATTGCCTTTTGAGGATTTGAACTAAATTTTTTTGACGTGTACAATATTAATATAAAGTTATAAACACACTGGTTAAAATATTTAGAACAATATATAATGTAAAATAAATCAGAATCACAGACCACAACGAATAATATACATCATATACATAATAGGGCGTGAGTCTACAAAATATCAGTACTAGACCCACATAATACATATACATCATATTAAAACTACCGTATCAGGTACATAATGAATACTAGATAATATACATGACATAACTCCTAAATGTCAATATATACAAGTATGAAGTAAATTGAAATGGTCAAAATAGTCTACTTCAATGCTAGCCTAAAATCCAAAGGTCAATGAGTCCCTGTACCTGTAGAGTCTCGGTCTAACCTGAGTATTATAAAAATAAATGGGTCAGCCTATATCTAATAAGGTGAGATGATACTAATATTGTAAACATATGACTTAGAATAAATAAGTCATAATAAAAGTATGCTAGAACAAATGATTAAAATAAGGCATATTAATCAAATCACCATTTCATAAATCCATATCATGTCTTAAATGGAATGTCATTGAAATTATGATGATAACAATTAAAAATTCTCCAGAGCCCAAAGGATACTGAATATCTACCCCAAAATCTCTAAAGAAATCATCACTAAGGAAATAATAATGGTAGTCAACTATCAGTGTAGTACAATGTGACACAGAGATTAACTAAAATAAATAAACCCTACTACATAGTGCGATAGTCTAAAAGAAATAGACTACTAGGTAAATACCCCGACTCCCAACGAAAAGAAATAGGTAGCCATGTTTATGGAAAAATTATGTGAATTTACCTAACGAAAATAAACAAGTAAACATTGTCTAGTTGTGAAATAAACTGATAGGCCTACATATGACATCAACCCAAGAAAGAAAGGGAAGCCGTGTCATACCATAACAAACCTAACTAAAAGAAATAGGTCTGCCTACCCAAATAAAAAATGATAACGACTCTGAAGTCGATGAAGAATAAGTCATCGTCTCTCGAAGATCTATCAGCATGAAATTCGAATAGCCTAATATAATACAATTCTAAGTGTTAATTAATGTCACTTAAGTAATCACAAGAATTTAACTAACTTTCCCATACCAGATAGTAAATTCAAGTATTTACTACAAGCTAGTAAATTCCACTCAAACACTATTCAACAAATTATAATAATAAGCGAAAGAATTGTACGAAATGTCCCATACTAATCGGACAATTCAATCATTTATTAAAATTCTTTATATCGTAGAAAATCATCAAATTTAATAGAAATTCAATTCGAAAATAGATAAAATAAAAGAGTTTCAAATTTATGTTATACATACAATAATATACTTTTTCCAAAATCAGTTTTAAATCCATAAACTCATTTTAAAGTAGAGTTGTTTATTTACAAAGGTTAACACTTTTAAATCATTTAAATATCTTTTATAACTAAAAATCACTTAAAACTGAAATTGTTACTTTCATAATAGCTTTTATAGAATAATACTATATTTTATCTTTTGCCTATAAAACCTTTCCAAAGTTATAATGTACTTATGGTAGAAATTTTAAAAAGGTTTCATAATTAAATATTACTCATTTTTAAAAGCTTTAAATAAAAGTTTCAAAATAAAAAGTAATTTAAGATTGTAATATAATTTAACTATATTTTATAAATTAAATTCCAATAAAGATCAAAATTGCTAAAATCCCATATCGAGAATCTTTTAAAAACATATACACAATTCAAACAAGAAATCTATGAAAATGCAACTTCTAGAGCCAACATCGCTCTAAAACTATAATTCCATAAAACGGAATTATTTAACGACCCGAGTTGCTTTCCGAAAAATCCGGTCACATAAACAATGAAGAACAACTATATAATTTTGTTGCAACTGATTAAACGCATTTCGATGGTTTTTAATATCTTACAATTTCGTAATCGATAATGTTTTCGAATCTAATATTTAGAACATATAATTCAACCAACTCAACCACCAAACTATTGAAACCATAACATGCAATTTCATTGCAAGCATTTCAATCAATCATTTCCCAATTTTATCGCATAATCGTAATCAATAAAACATGTGAATTATTTTGATATATTTTGATATAGCAGTGTGAGTTTATCAACTCACCTTAATTGTGCGTAGAAAACTATCACATGAAGCTTGCATCGACCACTATCCCCCTCATCCAGGCGTCGATCACGCCTGAAATCACCTCAGCCCTAGGTCTGAGCGACCTCCCCACATCGCCTGAACTGGACGACGCCAACAGTCATCGCCTCGCATTTGTTGCGGTTGCCAGGTGTACCCCTCAACCACGCTAGGAACGAGGTCATCAAAGTGATGCTACCTGCCTCTCAACTGAACACGTATGCATGCTCTACACCATCACCAATCGCTCCACCATGAAGACGGTCTTGCCCTCGATCGTTCGCTTCTCCTGTATCGCGGTTGCTCGTTTCGTTTTCGTTTTTTTCCTTTCTTTGATTTGGGGATTGGGCTAGGGCAAGAGGACAAATAGGTTTGAGGCTTTTTAATTTTTAGGATATAAGTATATAACGATAGATTAAAGAAAGCTAAGGGATAAAGGTTATTTGGATAATGAGCTTGATGAGGTTTAATTCAAAAGCCCATAAAATAAATAAAATCAAGTTTAATTTAATCTTACAAAGTTAACATCTCAATTTGATTTTTAAACTAATTTTCTATTCATTTTACAAAATATATGTATTTCGACCGCAACACAATTTCATTCAATACAATATTATTTCACTCTATTCAATTATTAAGAAGATTAACAAAAATAAATCTTATTTCAATTATTCATTGCATTGATGTAAAATAAATTTATTTTCTCCTACTTTTCAATGACATAAAATTTATTTACACTTAAAAAATATATATTAACAGTAATACTTTATCCCATTTAATATAATTTCTAAAATGAATTGATTAACTAATTCATTTTTTTAAAATAGTAGTCTATTATTGAATAGTCTTCAGTGAAGTAAAAGGTTAATTCCTAAACAATAGTAATCGAAAATCGAATTCAAACATTTTTATTTTAATTCAATTTGTTTAATATTACAGCTTCAAAGTAGGATTGTTGCACTTAGCCCAGATTGCTCATTCAATGGAGGAGGCTGGTTCTGGAGATGCACCATTGGAGCAAGCTGTCTTTGGAGTTTAGCTGTAATAGAACACCAAGCTCCGGACGGAGTAGATGTAGAAGCCTAATCAATTATGGGAGGACTTTTTGTCATTCTCTTCTTCATCTTCTATCTCTACTTAGATCTTATCACCTAAAAGCTAAATATTGTTGTTCTAGACTTGAAAACGAATTGTAAAGCCTTGTATTGGTGAAAAAACAATCTATAATAAGATTAAAGTGGATGTAGGCAATAGAATTCACCGAACCACTATAAATATTCATGCATCTTACTGTTTTTGTTTTTTTATTGCTACATAGATCATCTATCTTCTACTCGATTGGGGCATTGCGCCACTTTTTGGCCCAACATACACATGCACACACACATAGACACACACACACACACACACACATATATATATATAAATATTCACGACATGTAATTTATTAAAAATTTGATTTATTTGCTTTCGGCTTTATAAACGAGTATTAGAAAAGAAGCCTTACGTCTAGATAACCAGAGTTGGTTTAAGCTTAAGGGACAATAAACAAAGAGGTATTCTCTCTTGAAATATTAGCATTTGTAGTAGAGTGCCTCGATGACCTTGCAGCGGCAGCATGCTTCGATATCAATAAGGAAGGTAAGTCGGCACTCTTTTTACAGTTTAGAAGGTGCGTCAACTCTACAAAGGTTGGTGGTCATTGAAGCTACATTATAAATAGGACTTACATAGAATTGAGGAGGGCATACCCATTGGGTTGCACTTGAGTTAGAGCCAACCCAATTTCTTGCAAAATGAATCTGAGAAATTCATTGAAATGTAGAATGAATCCACTCATGCATATTTACTTATTACAAGCAGTGTGCCACTGAGGAGATTTGTGAGCTCGTCGATCGATCATTTGAAGAAGTACATCACCTTTTAGAATTGCATGACGACAGCAGATCATCTGGAGTTTCTCTATAGTTAATACAAATGGTGTTTTATTAGGAGAATCATCTATCATTTTTAGCCCAGATTGTTCGTTCCGGAGAGGCACAATTGGAACAAACTGGCTTTGGAGTCCAGCTGTAATCGAACACCTAGTTCTGGACGGATTAGACATAGAAGTCTGAGCAATTATGAGAGGACGTTTCACCATTCTCTTCTTTATCTTCTATCTTTACCTGGATCTTATCACTTAAAGGCTAAATTTTGTTGTTCTGGACTTGAAAATGAATTGTAAAGCCTTTGTACTCGTGCCAAAAACAATCTACAATATGATTAAAGTGGATGTAGGCCACAAAATTTGTCGAACTAGTATAAAATTCTTGCATCTTACTGTTTTTATTGTTACTACTACATATATCATCTATCTTCCATTTAATTATGGCATTGTGCCACTTTTAGCCCAACACACAAGCGCACCTACGCGCGTGCGCACGCGTAGATTTATATATATATGAATATATTTATACCTACATACACACACAATATATATATATATGTATGTATATATATATGTATGTATGTATGCACACATACACACACACACATACCCACACATACACACGCACACACATACACACACACACATACATACATACATACATACATACATATATATACATACACACACACATATATATATATATTCATGGCACGTAATTTATAAAAAATTGATTTATTTTCTCACGGCTTTATAAATAAAAGAATTTAATTTTGGAAAGGTCAAAAATGACTTAAAATTAAATTTAAAATTATATATATTGGAATTCATTATAAATATATACATATACATATACCCATGGTTTGAATATTTGAATTTAACTCGGAAACAAAATTATATATATATACATATTTGTTAAGAATAATAATAATATTATATACATATATATATAGCAAATATATTAATGGCCGAATAAAATAATACATATATATATATAAGAATATATATACACATATACATATGTACATATGTGTATGTATATATGTATATACATACATACATATATATACGCATGTGTGTGACATTACTATCATCCCTTGACATTATATTATATATATTTACCATAGATCCCAATGGTTAGTTGTACACATATGACATCTACTCATTTATGTTCACCCTAGGTTAGTATACCATGTTATAATGTTCGCATTATGAATACGAATATAGTATAAATCAAGATATAAAATTAATTAAATAAAATAAAACTATAACATATATTATATTTAATAAAGATAAATCATAATATACAAACATAAAAGTTTTAGTAAAATTAATTTGGATTAAAATTAAAAACACCAAACTCCTTTATTAATAAACACTGAATATAGGTTAGTGCAAATACATTATTCATGTTAAAACAAACTATGATCTAATGCAAATTAATAAAAAGAATTGTATTTTGAAATTTCACTTTTTAACCTCGCTACTAATTCACTTGATCCAACACCCACCATGATGGAGCTCGACATATGAAGAACCCGCCCTCTCCCTTTCATAGAGTGGCCCCACCATGATGTGGCTTGGCACATGAAGTGTAACAACCCGGTATTTTGTACCGATTTAACTATCATCTTTTGACGATTTCTTTTCCTGGTTAATCGTTGTTTGGAATTTTTGCACTTGTATATGAACGAGCTTTAACAATCTGTTAAGTGTCATGAACGTTGAAGGTTACAACCTCTTTCCCTATTTGTTCAGTTAAAAAGAAAACCCGTTTCCCCCATTCTTCACTCTTTAAAAACCCTAAATCAAACA
Organism: Allium fistulosum; assembly: GCA_030737815.1. NCBI lineage: Eukaryota > Viridiplantae > Streptophyta > Magnoliopsida > Asparagales > Amaryllidaceae > Allium > Allium fistulosum. Next base: position 310,992,778 of record CM060908.1, read on the forward strand.
CTCAAACGAAAGAGGAGTAATAATGGCGACGATCTCCTCTTCGTTTTCTCGATTAGACTAGGGCTTGGCCTCGTTCGTTCTTTCGATGCTTGCTAGGGCTTTCGTTCCCCTTGCGCTCTGGTTTGTGGGCTTTGAAAGTCGAAGCGCGTGATTGGTTCGATCGATTTTGAAGATGATCCTTGTTGCTTGCTCCTCCGATCAAGCGTGCTCTTCACTTCGAACAAGGTGAGTGTTCATCACTCACATCTAATTCATACGAAAGTCTGGATTTCGTTTATCTGAGTTCAATCCCCTCCATTTTGTTCGTATATATTGTTTGAATTCGTCAATCAAATTATTATGGCCATTGATTTTCGTATTGATGAATGAGATGATTTACGACTTGTTCAAAATCGTATATATTCGTATATTTGATACTTGTTCTCCACGACTTTGAATCTGGACTTGGTTTTGGGATTTTTCTCTGACCTTTTCATATGCTTTGTTCGATCATGACACACTTGATTTTTGACCTGGTTAACACTTCGGCACTGACTTGTTTGATATTGGTCTTGGCCTTTTTGTTCCACCACTGCATCTTCATCACGGTTGTTGTTTAATAGCATTTGCACTGTGCTTCGAATATATGAGCAGTTTCACTTTGAGTTGTAACTGTCTCAACCATTTGAACTTAGTTGATGATTGGCTTGCCTTATTCATTTCTTAGTCGCACTCTAGTTCATTTTTCTTTGATACTCCCCATGTAATTTGCATTTGCATTCTTTTGGTTTGCACTACCTTGGGCTCGAGACTAGTACTGCATATTATTGGTGACTTTGGCTTGGTTCGAACTTGTTGCCACCCCTCTTGAATTTGTTTCACTGATGCATTGAGCTCGTGTGGACTTTATTTATGTGCCGTCTGCGTTTTACATTGCCTCTGACCTTTGAGGCACACAGACTTCATGTTGCTCACTTGTGCCTTTGAGACCATTGCAGATTGATTACACCCAAGTTTTGAGTTCACACACATTTGATCATTGGTATATACTTCTTGCCTGTAGTGATAATTTTGCTTTCTTGACCTGGGCTTGAGTTTTGTCAATTGAACATCACTGAGTTGCATTTCCATGATTCGATCATTAAGCACTTGTCCTGTTGCATGTTGCACTTCATTGTTCATATATTAGTGACACTCTAGTTTTGTATCACTCGATGTAACTTACGTAAACTATTTCGTGTTGATCGAAGTCCTGATGCCTTTTAATCTCAGCCTCGAGCTCTGTCTTCACTTCTGACCTGTACATTTATGTTTTTGAGGCTGATTTCATACAGTTGCATTCTTTTTGCTCTTGAAGCTATTGACTTGATTTTGGTGATGTTGTTTAGCACTTCAGTTGTCTGCACTCGCTGTCTTTTGTCTGGGTTCACTACTGCCCTGTAGTGTTCATTAGTCCATTTTGTATTTGAGCATTTTGGTCCGATAAGGTTGTGGTACTATGAAGCACTTTTGTAGTTCACTGCTGCAGTTCTCTGGTCTGCTTGAAATGTTTGACCTGAACTTGATTCACTTGAACTTTTATGTAGTTGGTATCTTCACTTGAGTTGCATTTAGCTATTCACTTGTTTGAGTCTTTGAATCTTCTTCATCGTATATGTTGTACATACGAACCGCAGTGCATATGCATACTAGTACGGTAGCACTTGTTTATGATGTTTGCACTTCACTGTGTCACTGTCCATACTCGTTTGTGACAGCCTTGAATCTGCATCCATGTTCTTCATCGATGTTGTGTGGTGAGCTTTTGTAGTTGCTTGTGATCTGGTTTTAGTTGTCATCAGTTGCATGCATTCCTCTGCATTCATTATTGCCCATCCTGGTTTCACTGCTTTGACTTGTCTGTCCTGTGATTGCCACTGTCACTTGATCTCGCTGTGACATTGTGACTTGGTTCACTTTGGCACTGCATATCTATATATGCTTGACTTATTTCAATTTTGGTTGTACTAGGGTATACACTGCTTATCCATGTGTCATTTTCGCTTGCATCTGTTCATCCCTGAGCACTTGCTGACCTGCTCCATTTTCGTAGCAGTTTTACCCTTGTCCCTTGTGGTGACTTTATACTCTGTTGTGGCGAGGCAGTGCACGCGTGCGTGCACTGCAGCCACACCGAATTGACAGATTTTAATCGATATCTCTTTTGTTCTTAATTCATCGATCTATTGCGTAATTCGTAGGCTGTATTGGCGAGGCAGTACACGTTAGCGTGTACTGCAGCCAATTAGCATTGATATTTTTAAATTGACATTTCAATTGCTTAAACTGCGTTGGATTTCTGTTTTGTGGATTAACACTGTTTAGTGTTATATCTGCCGTTATCCAATTCTCGTATCGAGAGTTGGATATACGAAATTATTGTGACTGTCGTCTATTTAAATTATTACTGCCTATATGCACTAATAAACTGGTTTGAATTAGACTGATCCGGGTATTATTTTCTTTGAATGTAATACTCGGGTCAGACCGAGTATTTACAGGTTGTAGATTTTTAGCTTTGGGTTGCTGCTAGAGCTATGAAGACTATTTATATCAGTTGATGTGGTCTTCGTCTTGTTGTAGTAGTCAGTGTGTTTGTTTTAAGATGATAATGTATTCATGTATATTAGTCGATAATGTACTTGTATATATAACTTCACGAGTCGACAATTGTAGTTGTATCATTTGTATTGTGTCAAATGTATTGTAACTGATATCAGTTATTGTATATATGAGACTTTTCGTTCCATCTTTATTCCGCATTTATGTTATCTGTGTTATTTTTTTATCTATTGTCCTAAACTATTATAGCCACTGTGTAGTAGCTTTGAGTTTGTATCGGTATGTCGGATTTCCTCTAAAGATGAAATGCAATGTTTTATTATCTGGCATATCGGTGCTCGCACAAAGCAATTACACGGATGGTCGCTCCTCAACAGCCTTATTCTCCGCGCTAGTTGACAGCACTACACCGTAGTGTTCTTGGCTAGCGTGGGTATAGAGGTGGGGCGTCACAGCTTGGTATCAAAGCCTGGGGTTTAGGACAATTATAAAACATAACTTAGATGGAACATGTGTTACAACTATTTGTCGATGTTTATCTCTCATCTTTACATATGATTATTTTTGACAGTTAGGTAAGAATTCCTAACGCTTATTCTTGTGTTTTCGGCTTTGAATTGATTTAGCCGATGTTGATATTGTTTTAATTTGGCAAATTAAAGCCATTTTGACTTTTGGGCTTTGTTCCACTTTTGTTCTATGCTATGAGTGTCATTGTGTACCTGTTACACTGTGATGAAAAATAGCTGGACCAGTTGCAAATTGAGTGATTTTGATTCCTCATTCACATCTAGTTTGAATCTCAGCGATTTTGAACTTGATATTTTGTGTTTTCCTCATTTGGATTTCCCTTCGACTTCGGTCACTTTGTTTTTGAGAAATTGCTAATTTCTTGATTCTCAAGACTCTGATTTTGTTTGCCGTTGGTTTCTTTGATAATGATGATTGATTCATTTTGTACTCGACTGCGGCTATTAATTGTTGACTTCGACGTTGACTTGATTCTTACTTTTGTTGAAGTCATTTATGCATTTCTGCTCGATTTGCTTTGTTTTTCCAGTTGATAATCGATTCTTCTTTTCTAATTAGTTGTTATCACCTTTGTCGATTTTGATAACTTCTATTTCTGGAATTTTTGGGTATTCCTACTTTGATGAATTTGGAATCGAATTCTTTGGATTTTATTCACGTCTTCGAATGTGAAATTTTAGTGAACTGACTTGGTTTCCTAATTTAATCGATTCTTGATCATTTCCCCGATTTGTTGCTATCATTTATTAGCAACTTTGATGACATTTTCTTCGGGATTTTTGTGAACATACTTTCTGATGGATTCAGTATCGATTTCTCTGGATTCCATTCACATCTTCGTATGTGAATTCTTGTGATTGATTGTTTCTACAATCATTTTTGTGATTTGTCACTTTAAAAATATAAAGGTTTTCTATACTAGTAGTAAATATTAAAATCCCTTTTTCCAAACGATTTCAAAACTATTTTACTACAAAGTTCTTTTTCTTGAACCGTTTTCCAATCTATTAGTATATACAAGCCTTTATTTCACTCGTATGAGAAATTGAATTAAACGGCCTAGTAAAACAAGTGGTATGAAACGCTTGCGTTTACTTCGTCGGTTAGCTCTTGGACTTGTTCGATTGAACCCTTTTTGTGACAATTTCCTAGTGAAAATTTACAGCTTGTTCGTAAATATTTAAGTTAAGCAAGTGGTTATGGGACATGAAGCTAAACTCATATATTTACCAGCTTGGTGTGATTGACACTTCCTTATGATCATGACGATCATTTTTGTGATTTAGACTAGCGATTGTGCGATGTCTCTTCGTCCGTGTGTCGGACTTGCCTTCGGGCCATCCGTGTGTTCGGAAAATTAAATGGATAGCTTTCCATCCGTGTGTTCGGAAAAATTAAATGGATAGCTTTCCATCCGTGTGTTCGGAAAAATTAAATGGATAGCTTTCCATCCGTGTGTTCGGAAAATTAAATGGATAGCTTTCCATCCGTGTGTTCGGAAAAATTAAATGGATAGCTTTCCATCCGTGTGTTCAGAAAAATTAAATAAATAGCTTTCCATCCGTGTGTTCGGAAAATTAAATGGATAGCTTTCCATCCGTGTGTTCGGAAAAATTAAATGGATAGCTTCCCATCCGTGTGTTCGGAAAATTAAATAAATAGCTTCCCATCCGTGTGTTCGGAAAATTAAATAAATAGCTTTCCATCCGTGTGTTCGGAAAATTAAATGGATAGCTTTCCATCCGTGTGTTCGGAAAAATTAAATGGATAGCTTCCCATCCGTGTGTTCGGAAAATTAAATAAATAGCTTCCCATCCGTGTGTTCGGAAAATTAAATAAATAGCTTCCCATCCGTGTGTTCGTAAAATTTAATGGATAGCTTCCATGAGATAGTTTCTCGTCCGTGTGCTCGGACTTCCCCCTTCTTTGTGTTTTCTGGATTTCGTGTGTAGATTTCTAGAATCTGTGTTTTCTGGATTTCGTGTGTAGATTTCTAGAATATGTGTTTTCTGGATTTCTTGTGATGATTTCTGGAATTTTGTGCTTCACCAATTTTCGTGATTTCTATTGATATGTTTATCAATTTTTGTGCATTGGTGAATTCATGTGTTATTGACTTGTTATGAATACAAGTTTAGGGTATGACATCCCTTTTTATCTTTGAGAAGATTCTTGTGACATTTTTGATGAATGAAAATTCATTTGGTATTATATTTTGATGCCAGTTATTTTGATGAGACTTTGACGTGTTAACATCGGTAACCGTCAATTTTGAAATGGATTTACAAGCGGTTCTCCCGCAATACTGATATTGCTAATTTAATCACGTGTTTTCAAAATTCTTTATTTTTAAAAGTTGTTTCAAAAATATAAATTAAAATTGTTTTCAAAAATTTTTACAGTTTACATTTTCAAAAGAACGAGGAAGCGATTTAAACGTTTCAGAAAAAGCGAGGACTATGACCCCTTTCTTTTACTGATTCGCTTAATTCCGGACTTGTCCGTTTGAGAATGTGAAATGTTATTTTTAAAACACACAATTCTGCACTTTCAAGAAAACGATAAAGAGATTTAAACGATTTAGCAAAAGTAAGGAGTATGGAACCATACTTTTACTACTTCGGTTAATCCCGGACTCGTTAATTGAATATTTATGACTTCTGATTATCGTTTTTGATAATCAGATATTTGTGAAATTTGATTATCGTTTGAGATAATTAAATATTTTTCGATTTGATAATCGAATCTTTGTGTTTCTGATTATCGTTTTTGATAATCAGATATTTGTGAAATTTGATTATCGTTTGAGATAATTAAATATTTTTCGATTTGATAATCGAATCTTTGTGTTTCTGATTATCGTTTTTGATAATCAGATATTTGTGAAATTTGATTATCGTTTGAGATAATTAAATATTTTTCGATTTGATAATCGAATCTTTGTGTTTCTGATTATCGTTTTTGATAATCAGATATTTGTGAAATTTGATTATCATTTGTGATAATTAAATATTTTCCAATTTAATTATCGTCTGAGATAATTAAATATTTTTCGATTTGATTAATCGAATATTTGTGTTTCTGATTATCGTTTTTGATAATCAGATATTTGTGAAATTTGATTATCGTTTGAGATAATTAAATATTTTTCGATTTGATAATCGAATCTTTGTGATTTCTGATTATCGTTTTTGATAATCAGATATTTTTGAAAATTCAATTATCGTTTTTGATGATTGAATATTTGCGATTTTAAGATTTGAGCTTCGTCTTTTTCTCTGACGATTCAGGTGAGTAATTTGATTTACTCACATTCAATTCGTGCAGTACGTGATTTCTGCTCTGATTCCTTTCTTTCAATTGCTGGAACTCGATTAATTCTTGCTTTTTGATAGTCGTCTGATTTTGATTCCTTGATCCCCACGATGTTGATCCTTTTGACTTGAAGCAGTCGAACCTTTTTGATTCTATGTCTGATACTTCCATAATTCCTATACTTCCCTGTTGATCTTTGCTTTGCTTATGCATTCGACATTGTTATGTTCTTATGGTTGTTACCTCTTTCCCACTTATCCCTTAGGATTGCGAGGACGCAATTTCTTTAAGGAGGGGAGTCTGTAACAACCCGGTATTTTGTACCGATTTAACTATCATCTTTTGACGATTTCTTTTCCTGGTTAATCGTTGTTTGGAATTTTTGCACTTGTATATGAACGAGCTTTAACAATCTGTTAAGTGTCATGAACGTTGAAGGTTACAACCTCTTTCCCTATTTGTTCAGTTAAAAAGAAAACCCGTTTCCCCCATTCTTCACTCTTTAAAAACCCTAAATCAAACACTCAAACGAAAGAGGAGTAATAATGGCGACGATCTCCTCTTCGTTTTCTCGATCAGACTAGGGCTTGGCCTCGTTCGTTCTTTCGATGCTTGCTAGGGCTTTCGTTCCCCTTGCGCTCTGGTTTGTGGGCTTTGAAAGTCGAAGCGCGTGATTGGTTCGATCGATTTCGAAGATGATCCTTGTTGCTTGCTCCTCCGATCAAGCGTGCTCTTCACTTCGAACAAGGTGAGTGTTCATCACTCACATCTAATTCATACGAAAGTCTGGATTTCGTTTATCTGAGTTCAATCCCCTCCATTTTGTTCGTATATATTGTTTGAATTCGTCAATCAAATTATTATGGCCATTGATTTTCGTATTGATGAATGAGATGATTTTCGACTTGTTCAAAATCGTATATATTCGTATATTTGATACTTGTTCTCCACGACTTTGAATCTGGACTTGGTTTTGGGATTTTTCTCTGACCTTTTCATATGCTTTGTTCGATCATGACACACTTGATTTTTGACCTGGTTAACACTTCGGCACTGACTTGTTTGATATTGGTCTTGGCCTTTTTGTTCCACCACTGCATCTTCATCACGGTTGTTGTTTAATAGCATTTGCACTGTGCTTCGAATATATGAGCAGTTTCACTTTGAGTTGTAACTGTCTCAACCATTTGAACTTAGTTGATGATTGGCTTGCCTTATTCATTTCTTAGTCGCACTCTAGTTCATTTTTCTTTGATACTCCCCATGTAATTTGCATTTGCATTCTTTTGGTTTGCACTACCTTGGGCTCGAGACTAGTACTGCATATTATTGGTGACTTTGGCTTGGTTCGAACTTGTTGCCACCCCTCTTGAATTTGTTTCACTGATGCATTGAGCTCGTGTGGACTTTATTTATGTGCCGTCTGCGTTTTACATTGCCTCTGACCTTTGAGGCACACAGACTTCATGTTGCTCACTTGTGCCTTTGAGACCATTGCAGATTGATTACACCCAAGTTTTGAGTTCACACACATTTGATCATCGGTATATACTTCTTGCCTGTAGTGATAATTTTGCTTTCTTGACCTGGGCTTGAGTTTTGTCAATTGAACATCACTGAGTTGCATTTCCATGATTCGATCATTAAGCACTTGTCCTGTTGCATGTTGCACTTCATTGTTCATATATTAGTGACACTCTGGTTTTGTATCACTCGATGTAACTTACGTAAACTATTTCGTGTTGATCGAAGTCCTGATGCCTTTTAATCTCAGCCTCGAGCTCTGTCTTCACTTCTGACCTGTACATTTATGTTTTTGAGGCTGATTTCATACAGTTGCATTCTTTTTGCTCTTGAAGCTATTGACTTGATTTTGGTGATGTTGTTTAGCACTTCAGTTGTCTGCACTCGCTGTCTTTTGTCTGGGTTCACTACTGCCCTGTAGTGTTCATTAGTCCATTTTGTATTTGAGCATTTTGGTCCGATAAGGTTGTGGTACTATGAAGCACTTTTGTAGTTCACTGCTGCAGTTCTCTGGTCTGCTTGAAATGTTTGACCTGAACTTGATTCACTTGAACTTTTATGTAGTTGGTATCTTCACTTGAGTTGCATTTAGCTATTCACTTGTTTGAGTCTTTGAATCTTCTTCATCGTATATGTTGTACATACGAACCGCAGTGCATATGCATACTAGTACGGTAGCACTTGTTTATGATGTTTGCACTTCATTGTGTCACTGTCCATACTCGTTTGTGACAGCCTTGAATCTGCATCCATGTTCTTCATCGATGTTGTGTGGTGAGCTTTTGTAGTTGCTTGTGATCTGGTTTTAGTTGTCATCAGTTGCATGCATTCCTCTGCATTCATTATTGCCCACCCTGGTTTCACTGCTTTGACTTGTCTGTCCTGTGATTGCCACTGTCACTTGATCTCGCTGTGACATTGTGACTTGGTTCACTTTGGCACTGCATATCTATATATGCTTGACTTATTTCAATTTTGGTTGTACTAGGGTATACACTGCTTATCCATGTGTCATTTTCGCTTGCATCTGTTCATCCCTGAGCACTTGCTGACCTGCTGCATTTTCGTAGCAGTTTTACCCTTGTCCCTTGTGGTGACTTTATACTCTGTTGTGGCGAGGCAGTGCACGCGTGCGTGCACTGCAGCCACACCGAATTGACAGATTTTAATCGATATCTCTTTTGTTCTTAATTCATCGATCTATTGCGTAATTCGTAGGCTGTATTGGCGAGGCAGTACACGTTAGCGTGTACTGCAGCCAATTAGCATTGATATTTTTAAATTGACATTTCAATTGCTTAAACTGCGTTGGATTTCTGTTTTGTGGATTAACACTGTTTAGTGTTATATCTGCCGTTATCCAATTCTCGTATCGAGAGTTGGATATACGAAATTATTGTGACTGTCGTCTATTTAAATTATTACTGCCTATATGCACTAATAAACTGGTTTGAATTAGACTGATCCGGGTATTATTTTCTTTGAATGTAATACTCGGGTCAGACCGAGTATTTACAGGTTGTAGATTTTTAGCTTTGGGTTGCTGCTAGAGCTATGAAGACTATTTATATCAGTTGATGTGGTCTTCGTCTTGTTGTAGTAGTCAGTGTGTTTGTTTTAAGATGATAATGTATTCATGTATATTAGTCGATAATGTACTTGTATATATAACTTCACGAGTCGACAATTGTAGTTGTATCATTTGTATTGTGTCAAATGTATTGTAACTGATATCAGTTATTGTATATATGAGACTTTTCGTTCCATCTTTATTCCGCATTTATGTTATCTGTGTTATTTTTTTATCTATTGTCCTAAACTATTATAGCCACTGTGTAGTAGCTTTGAGTTTGTATCGGTATGTCGGATTTCCTCTAAAGATGAAATGCAATGTTTTATTATCTGGCATATCGGTGCTCGCACAAAGCAATTACACGGATGGTCGCTCCTCAACAGCCTTATTCTCCGCGCTAGTTGACAGCACTACACCGTAGTGTTCTTGGCTAGCGTGGGTATAGAGGTGGGGCGTCACATGAAGAACTTGCCTACTCCTTCCTACGGAGTGGTCCCACCATAATAGGCTCAATAAAGAAGAACATGACTGTTCCTACTGATAGAGCGGCCCAACCATAATGGCGCTTGGCATAGAAGTTCTTGCCTGCTTCTACCAATGGACTGGCCCCACCATGATGGGGCTCGACAGAAACAAAAATACCCCTAGCAATTAGACATGCTAGTTACATAAATAATTCTAAGTTCTTATGTGAATAAGAACAAATAATCAAAAGACAAGTCCCCCAACCACTTGGGGAGCACACACGAGTAGACAGTATACTTGTCGATATCTTGCCCACCAAATATATAGACAAACTACTAAGCTAAGTTTAAAAATACCTTACAAACACAAACAACAAGACAACAATTGAAGAATTTAAAACAAAGAAGTACAGGTAGATATACACATGAAAGTACACAAAAAGTCAAATAAAGAAGTAATCTTTATTTGTAACATTTATTCTTTACAAAAAGGAGCTACAACCATTAAAAAATAAAAATATATTACAAGGTAAGCCCTACTATATGGCTGCTGTCATCATGCATCAGCTCCTTTAAATAACATGAATGTACACAAAAAGTAACAAAAAGAGATATTTATTTATAATATGCATCCAGTAGTTGGGCTGAATTAACACATAGGAGTCACATAACCATAACTGTGAGTTTTAGACCTAAGAATAATTATTTAAACATTTTAATGAAATAATTTCATAAATTATTATTATTATTATATAGAAATTAATATAATGGTTATGTTAATTAATTATTATTAAAGGGAATAGTATTAATTAATAAAATATATAATTGATATATATAAATATATATATTCAATTAATTAAATTTTGGATAAGGTAATAATTTAAAAACAATATATATATATATATATATATATATATATATTGTTAGCTAAATTTTTTAAAGTAGTTTTAAATAAGCTTGGCTAAACATATATAGGTTTGAATTAATGAAATGGATTTAACAAACTAAGCGAGATAAGATCTCACTTGTAATGTACCATATCTTGAATATTGCATATGGGTAAGATATTTTACATAGCCCATTAATGCTGCTATAAATATACTTAAATGCTTCATTCTATAAAAAAGATTCATTTTTTCTCCATAAAAATTAATTATATCTTAATGATGTACTTTGCAACTCCACCATTATGTTAGAGATATGATCTCATGAAACAAAGCTGATAGTTCAAGGTGCATTCAACTGGCGTGATTATTTATGAAGTTTTTCAAGTTATTGTCAATCAAAATCAAATTAAAAGTTTGTTTAAATCAATATGTTATAAAATTAACTTGTTAAAAAAATCCTTTTGATTATTGTTCATGCAAACGCTATGTGTATCATCCATGCACAAGTTGGTTATCACTTGAGTTTAAGCTACCACACCAGGTGGAATTGGCCGAGTATGCAAATGACGGTCATCTTTTCAACCATGGCAATTTATATGAGATTTTGATGGTTTATGGCAAGCAGTTTCGGCAAGAGTCGGATTGGCATAAATTAAGGTTTGTGTGTTTCAACGTTGGAGTCGATAACTTTGGTACTGAAGTGAAGCATAGGGTTAAGGGAAGATGTGTTGTAGTGGTCGGTGGATTTGGTGATCCCAAACGACCGCGAAAATTTGAGAAAAGAGGGAAACATGCGATGGGGTTCTAAGGAAGGAGGTAAAATTCTTGCTATATCTTTTTATTTTTAAATTACCTTTAGCACCTGCAGTAAAATTATTTACATAATTATCCTTATAAGTTAAAACCCATAACTCGTACGTACGAACTCCGTTTTGCGTATAACTCTACGACATTGGGTTCGTATCAAAATTCTATACACCATGACATTATTTAGTTATAGATCATACATTTTTATATAGCATTATGATTTTGATGTTGATATGTATGTGTATGTGTATCTATATGTATATTTATGCATATTTATAAATTAACACTATTAATTAAAATTAGTATATATTAAGACAATATTCATTTAATTCAGATTTTGATATTTGAATTAAGATGAATTATAATAAATTTAAAATTGCTATTTTAATATAGATTACACTTTTTAATTAGCCATCTTTTTTGATGAAAGAGTGGTCCTCTTATGAGGAGGGCACTTGTACTTTTATTAGCTACATAACCAAAAACCATACAAGAGTTTGATGGATTTCTCTAGTACAAAATCTCTAGTACAAAATGCAGGATCATCGTTATGATGATCAACAAAGGAACATATTTACAAGCATTTTGAATTGGTGATAATTTTTTAAAATATTAGCTAGTTATTATCATTTAAATTTTAAATTATATTATTTTTACTTTTTTTATTTTTAATCTTTTTCTTTTTTCTTTTTCTTTCTTATAGCAGCTCCCTCTCCAATTTTCTTTTTTCCTGCCTTTTCTCCTAAATCCTAACCCTATCCTTTTAGAGCCTTCTTTTCTTCCTCCTACTCCTTCCGTGCTTCTTAATCCTCCTCCTAAGACCATCTCCAACAGATGCAATATTCTCATTTCTGCACCCAGAATGCTCTCCAACAGGGTGTGAGAATACGTGATGGTGCAGAAAGGTAGGGGTGGAGTGCGGGAAAGACAGATGAGACCAGGCGTCTGTTGAACAGACGCCTGAATACCAGGCGCCTGTTGAACAGACGCCTCACAATGAGGCGCCTGTTCAACGGGCGCCTGGTATTCAAGCGCGGTCAACATAGTCAACAGGCGCCTGTTGAACAGGCTCCTGAACTTTAGACGCCTGTTCAACAGACGTCTGCCCTCATTTCTGTTGTAGAAATGAGGGTTCCAACATTTTGGAGTGCGGAAAATCGAATTTCCGCACTCCAAACTGTTGGAGATGCTCTAACCCCCGTTTCCTTCACCCCGCTCCCTATTGTCGTTCCTTTACTTCTTCTATTTTTCCTTCGCCTTCTGTTCCTCCACTCCTGCCTCTATGCACACCCTCCTTTAGCTGCTTGGTCTAGTCTCTTCAAACTACTTCCTAGGAACGCAGGTTCTGATGTCCCTATAGACATGGAGCTGGCCTTCTCTGATAAAGCCTTGGTACCCACTCAAGAAGTCATTGAAGCAGGAGATCAAATTTGAAAGGATTATGTGGTTCGATTTTTCCTAGATAAATCACTGTCATATATTGCTGTTATTCAACATTTGAAAAGTTCTGGAGATTAAAGGGTAGCATTAAAGTTAAGTCAGGTAGTTTCTTATCTTTAATTTTATTACATAATGAAGAAGACAAAAAAGAATTTGTGAAGGAGACCCTATCAGTATGAAAAATAAAATGTTCATTGTTAAACCTTGGAATCCAAGTAACAGTAACATTTATGGCCATATTAAGTCGGTGCCAATTTGGGTTCATTTTTTATAATATTCCCTTAATAGCCTGGTCACCCATTGGTATCAACTAGATTGTAGAAGTAGTAAAATGAAATGTATGGATGAGAGTATGGAAAAAAATATACAGAATTTCTTATGCCAAAGTTTTAATAGAAGTTTTGCCTGCCTAAGACTTAATTAATTGTTTCCCTGTTAGGTAGCCTGATGGTACAGATCAATATGTGCAAGTGTATTACCAATGGAAGCCTAAGATATGTATGTACTAAGTGCAAGGTATTTGGTCATTGCATGGAAAAATGTATGTACATCGAACATTTTGATAGAAGCAAAGAAAGCAAAGAGAACCGAGGAATAGCTAAAGTTCAAGAAGTAGTTCAAAAAAGTGAAAAGGGGCCTTGGCAGTTAAAAACCAATAAGAAAGTTTGGAGAAAAGTGAATCCTAGAAAGGATGAGGAACATAAAAAAGTTAAACTAAATCTTGAACACAATGCATTCGTTGGTGATAACTAAGAGAAAGAAAATTGTGTTCTGCAAGTTAGTGAACTATAGAATGAAGGTGTTATCCTTGGCATAACAAGCGGTAATATCGCTTAGGAGAGAATGATAAATTATGTTCCAATTAGTGTTTGCATAACCGGACCCTACCTCAGTCCGACCTCGAATAACCATAAATCTTGGATCACTATGATTCCGATTTTAATTAGACCTCAGTCACGTATGAATCCTAATGGGACCTTCAAACTAGCGGTCTGACCATCTATTTTACCTGATTGAAACATGGTTCTTTCATTTTTCCTTACTTGCTCATCGTGTAATTTTCTTTCATTTTCATTGTGTAATTCTCTCTCATTTTCATCTTTTGTAATTGCTTTGAAGAAAATAAATAAATTTACATTCCAAAAAATCATAATAATTCAAGAATCTAAACCACAAACTCCACTACTATATTCTACTACCGCAAACTCCTCTAATACCACTACATGATTCATTAAATTTGCCATCATTAAACTTCTATCGATATGCACTACCCTACTGTGTACACACCTGTAGTTGTGTTGGTGTACTGTAACAACATACAACTTCGATAGCAGACCTTGAAGATCGTCTATAGCTTGTGTACGTTGCATTATTATTTCAATATTTTTGCATATAGCTTATAGTTAAATGTGAAAAAAAATTCGGAAAAAGAAATCAAGATTCCGACAGTTTGACCGGTTGAACCATCAAAACCTTAAACCTTGAGTCAATATGGTTCGACTCATTGTCTAGTTATAAAAACCGTGGTTCCAATAGTTATGAAGTTTTGAGCAATTTGAATGACAATGTCACTTCAGGTCATAATGTGGAAAATGTGGTGCATGTCTTGGAAATAGCAAAAAAAAAATCTCTCTCCTTTCGTAGACCCATCGACTATTCTACCCCTCCACATTGCCCCACCTCTCTCTAATCTCATATCTTCGAGCCTAATTATTGTCTCCCCTACAACTCTTTGGTCCAAGCTATTTCCATAATTGAATTAATTGGCAAAAATGCTCTTGCACATTAATTAAAGCATGCAAATGAAAGTGTTCATGCAGAATTGCAGAACTGCATGCAAATATAATTGGCTACATGCAAAATAAATCTACTGCTAAACCTGTTCTTATTCCCTCCAACTAATCTCCTTAAACCTATTACCACGTCTCCCCTCTTATCCTAATGCAATTTCCTTTAACCCATCCCTAATCCCTAGTTTGTCCATCCCCTTCAAACCTACTTACTCTGACAACATTATTCCTAAAGACATTATTCTCAATGTCCTTTCTTCTCCAAACTCTTCCTCTTATTCTCACCTCTCTCCATACCCTGGATGGCTTGATATGCCAAGTGCTTTCATGTGACACTCTCAAACCAAATCCAAACCTTACCTTTTCCTCAATCAATTCCACTTTCAATAGAGAAAATGGAAAAACAAGCAAAAGGAAAGCACTGTTGGATCTGACAATGATGAGGGCTTTAGTTTCTACTTAAAGAAACAATTCCAAAAGCTCATACTAATTCTTTCTCCTCTAAGAGGAGAACTAGATTGTCTTCCTCCACCCAATAGTTTTTTTTATGAAGAATAACTTCTCTGCTTGGAATATTAAGGGTGCCCATAAAGACATCAAGCTTGATCAAGCCAAACTCCTCGTTCAAACCCACAACGTCAAAATCCTCACTATCTCTGTGAAAGATTTTGAATGTGTAAAGTAATTTCTTGAACAATTCGATGAAGAGGAAATGAAACATAATTTTTATTAATGATCTTTTATGAATCGATAATACAAAAAATGAGGCTACTGCAAAGTTTATATACAATGTCTTTTATACAAATGGGCTTCGGCCCATAACCCAGTAACCAAATCAAAGTAATACTATTAGCGGCCAGGATCATTCAACAGACTTGATCAACGATACAAAAACAGCGGTGTCTTCATATATAGAGTCATCAGATGAAGGGTTTCCTCATTTCATTACCCCCCACAAACCCTTCATCATCTAGGGTTCGGCGAAGAAGATTATTCCCAAATCATTTCAATTTCGAAATAAATCTCAAATTTGGCTTAAAAGTAATCTCAAGTCCTCAAAGTAAGTCTATTTATCTTTAGATGAGCAATTTCAGACGGCCAATTTTGTCGCAGCATCATTTGAGCTTGATTTCTTTTCTTGACCATACGTTGTTTGAGACTTGAGGTCATTCAATTCTGGTACTTGTTGAGGTTTAACGAGGCTAGTATTACCAACTTGAGCTTGAGTCCCTTCTGTTGTATGATGTCTAAAGTTTGAGATTCTATACCTCTGAGGCTTATGAAGTCCTGTCGAGGCAACATTTGCTTTGAGATTGTCTCTGGTTGAGGATTCCAGTGAGTTTCTTTTGATATTCGTCTGCTCATGTGACCTCTGTGAGTTGTTTACTTTCAGCTTGTCTCTAAAATGCACAAAATTGGTTTTCGACAGTGCCTTGGTTAGAATGTCGGCTATTTGGTAAGAAGAAGGTATGTAATTAATATTTAATTTCCCTTTAGCCACTTGTTCACGAACGAAATATAAATCGAGCTCCATATGTTTTGTTCTAGAGTGTAGAATAGGATTTGAAGTGAGATGACTGTGCTTAAATTATCACACCATATTATTGTTTTGCTGTCTGTCTTGAATTGTAGTTCATCAAGTAGTGATTGTATCCACATTACTTCTGCTATTGCATTGGCTACACTTCTATATTCTGCTTCTGTACTTGATCTGGATACAGTAGGTTGTTTTTTTAACACCAAGATATAGGATTACTACCAGAAATATACAATAGTCAGTTGTAGATCTTCTATCATCAGGATCACTGGCCCAATCAGCATCTGCATATCCTGTAATATTGATCTGTTTGCTTGAATTTAGAGTCAGACCAAAGTCTATAGTCCCTTTGAGATATCTTAATATCCTTTTCACCATTTTCCAGTGTTCAGTAGTTGGTCTTTGCATAAATTGGCGGACTTTATTAACACTGTAGGCAATGTCTAGTCTTGTAATGGTTGCATATTGAAGAGCACCATTAATATTATTGTAGGCATTAGCACATCCATTAATTGGCGGACTTTATTAACACTATAGGCATTAGTACATCCATTAATATTGAAGATCTTTGACACTGAATTTCTGATTAAGCTGATGTATGAGTTCATTGATTTCCTTTTCATTATTACCTATAATAATAAAATCATCCACATATATTAGTACATAAACTATTGTGGTTTTACTGAATTTTGTAAATAGGGAATTGTTAGATTTTGTAGATTTGTAGCCTAGTCCAATGAGAGTTGTCTTGAGCTCTTCAAACCATACTCTTGGAGCCTGTTTAAGGCCATAGATAGCCTTATTCAGTTTGCAAACCAGATTCTCTTTTTCCTTTTGCACAAAACCATGTGGCTGTTCCATATAAACTTCCTCCTTTAAAACACCATTTAAGAAAGCATTATTGATATCAATTTATTTGATGGTCCAATTTCTGTGCAAGGCAATTGTAATAACTATTCTTATAGTAGTGGGTTTTACAACAGGTGAAAAAGTTTCATTGAAGTCAAAACCATTCTATTGTGAAAAACCCTTAGCTACTAATCAGTGTTTTGTTGCTGAAGAACACTCTCACTTGGTTGAAGTTGTTCATTGTGAGGCACTGTATCCTCTGACATTTGCTGTGAAACAGATTGTTCACTTACTCTTTGCTGAGATGTCTGAACAGGTGTATCTGCATCAGTTACCTCATGACTTGGTCCATGACTAGACACTATGGGTTGTGAGTGGATACTATCTTTAGTCAATTCTCTGGGAGCTTGCATCACTTCCTCAGGTAAAGCACGTATAGGGGGTAGTGTTTCCTTTGAGTTGTATACTTTCTTGGATGTTTTGATTTCTGATTCTTTAAAAGGAAACACCCTTTCATTGAAAACAACATGTCTGGAGACAAATATTCTACCAGTACTGTCTAAGCATTTGTACTTCCTTTGATTAGTAGCATAACCCAGAAAAGTACAAGGGGCTGATCTAAAATTTAACTTATGAGAGTTATATGGTCTAAGATAAGGAAAACACAGACAACAAAAAACTCTCAGATTTAGATAGTCAGGTTTGACATTATACATCATCTCCAAAGGACTTTTAAACTTCAAGACTTTTGTTGGTAGTCTATTAATTAGATAAACAGTTGTAGTAAAAACATCAGGACAAAATTTTAAAGGCATAGCTGCCTGAGCTAACAATGTGAGACCTGTCTCAACAATTTGCCTATGTCTTCTTTCAATTATTCCATTTTGTTCAGAAGTGTAGGGGCAAGTTGTTCTATGAACTACGCCTCTCTTCTGAAAGTATGGTTTTAGTGGCATATATTCTGTTCCACCATCAGATTGAATTATTTTGACTTGACAGTTGGTTTGTTTTTCTGCCTGAGCAATAAACTGTAACACAACACTGTGAGTTTCACTTTTGGATTTCAAAAAATATATCCAAACATATCTGGAAAATGCATCAATGAATGATATATAATATTTGTACCCATAATCACTGTGAATAGGTGCAGGTCCCCATAAGTCTATAGCAACTAATTCAAGTGGTTTACTATAGATAGTTTCAGAATTCAAAAAAGGTAGTTTATGTGCTTTACCCATTTGACAAAATGTACATATATAAGGCATAGAAGTATCTTTGAAAGAAATATTATTATTACTTAATATATGTCTTACAATTGTAGCATTTGGATGTCCCAATTTATAATGCCACATATCAAATGTCTTACAATTTTCTTCCTATTTGAATTCAGAATTATTACACCAGAATTATTACACCAGTTTCTTATAGTTTCTGCATTTCTTGAATTAGCCACTTTGAACTTGTATAGCTCTTTATGTTCACTACCCTGTAAGAGAATTTCTTTAGTTAGCATATCCTTAACTAAGCAGTATTGTGGGTAGAACTCAAAATACACACTGTTATCCTTAGAAAACCGTGACACACTTAAAAGATTTTTCTTGATTAATGGTACTCTAAGCAAGTTCTTTAAATATAATTGCCTTTTTCCCATAATATATGATCAGCCAGTGTGTGTAATAGCAATTGACTTACCATTACATACATGTATAGAGTTCATACCTTCCCTGTTTTCAAGATTCAATTTGCTCAAGTTGTTTGTGATGTGGTTGGTTGCCCCAGAATCTGGATACCAATCTTCATCATATATATGTTCTGGCTTCGCTGTTTCTGTTTGCTGATAGTCTTTGCTGTCTGATTGATTGAATTGCTTTGAACTTGAGCAACATTTGCACCAAGATTTTGACTTCTTTGATTATTGGAATTTTGTCCTGGGTCATAATTCAGATTTAATCTAAAATAACAATTAGCAGCAGTATGACCTAACTTTTCACAAATCTGACATCTTGGTCTGTTGTTATTGTTCCATTTACCTCTGCCTCTGGTTCTGTTAGAATATGCACCTCTTTACATTGTTTGATCATTCCTTTTACTGCTTTGATTTTTTCCTATGTTATTTGCTGCATAGTTGATTGTGAAATCAGAATCTTGAATTTTCTTGTTATCAATTCTTGCTTCATGAGCAAGTAACATAGAGTGAACATCATCTATGGATGGTAGAATTTTTTGAGATGATATTACAGCAACCAAACCTTCATATTCATCATTTAATCCATTTAGAACTGCCATAATTTGTTTCGAATCATTGATTTTATGGCCTGCTGCTTTAAGCAGATCACAGGTGGTCTTGATTTTAGAGAGATATTCTCTCATATTCTGGTTGTCTTTCTTTATATTATGCAGTTGTCTTTTGTAGAACATAACTTTAGCTGCAGATTGCGTGTTGAAAACTTTGTCAATGGTTACCCAGATTTCATTGGTTGTCTTACATCCAATAACATGTGATAAAAGATTCACATTTATTGAAGACAATAACCAAGAACATATGAGTCTATCTTGTCTATGATATTTGATAAATTCTTCATTGCTGACTATTTTGTATTCCTTATCAGTGATACAAACAGGAGGGATCTGAATTGTTCCCAGAATATAGCTTTCAAGTCCATATCCTTGTATTGCTGTTTCAACTTGAAGCTTCCACAAAAGATAATTATCTTCATTTAGGTGAACAGTAACCAATTGACTTTGAGGACTGATTACAGTTTTGATCAAATTCTTTGTAGAGTTTGCAAGTTGAGTGTTATTGGCAGTTGATGATGTCTCTGAATTGCCTTCATCAACCATGATGATTCTGAGGCAATCTGATTAGTAAGAATAGATTAAAGAATTGATGCATTCAAAGCTGGAATTGAGTTCAAGAACTCGAAATAAAATGCAGAACAAGTGAGATGGAACAAAAGAAATTCTTAGATGATGAATTTCTGATAAGATTTCTTTCTGGATGGCACTTTTCTGTTTCTTGTGTTGTTTTCTTGGTTTCTTAATCTGATTTTCTGAGAATTTTGATTGCAATCTTTCATGATTCAGTGATGAATCTTGCTGCAGCCTGTTGAATAAACTGGCGAGGCACAGGATTTTGAATTGAATCAATCCTTTAAGTGATGAAATGAAGATTTCTGATAAAGGATAAGCTCAGATGATGAGATTATCCATTGATGAGTTTTTTTTGCTGTTAAGCAATTTCAAGCTTTGATACCATGAAAGATTTTGAATGTGTAAAGTATTTTTTGAACAATTTGATGAAGAGGAAATGAAACAGAATTTTTATTAATGATCTTTTATGAATCGATAATACAAAAAATGAGGCTATGCAAAGTTTATATACAATGTCTTTTATACAAATGGGCTTCAGCCCATAACCTAGTAACCAAATCAAAGTAATACTATTAGCGGCCAGGATCATTCAACAGACTTGATCAACGATACAAAAACAACGGTGTCTTCATATATAGAGTCATCAGATGAAGGGTTTCCTCATTTCATTACTCTGAAACTAAACTTAATCCAAACTTGTCCTCCAAGGCTGCTGCTTATATTATTTCAACATGGGACTTCTTCTGTAACCATGATCAATCTCCTTATGGCATACTCTTAGTGTTCTCTGATCCCTTCATCTACAAACTTAACCCTATTTTTTTCATTTTCAGTTCATGCATTTTCATGTCCTTCATCTTCCCTCCTCCACTTCCATGTTTATTACTTTTATTTACGGTCATAACTCCCCCGCTACTAGACAACAAATGCTTGATTAACTCCTTCTCCTTGGTCAAGAAACACACTCTTGGTTTGTGCTTGGAGATTTCAACTATATGTTGAGAGCAAATGATCGTTCCAGTGGATCCCCTTTATCCCCTAGAGATATATCTCCGTTAAATGATGCCCCGATTAATTCATCTCTTCTTGAAATGCAATCCATTGGCCCCAATTTTACTTGGAATAATAAAAGTAGAAGTGGTGTGAGAACTATGAGTAGGATAGACCACACTTTCTTGAATTTTTCTGCCGTCTCTAAATGGCCTAATATAATTTCTTCTATCCTCCCTCCCATGCTCCCTAACCAATCCCTATCCTCTCCTCCATTGGGGCTACTACTACTAAAAGAAATTCTTCTCTTGAATTTTTTTAATTTCTGGACTAATGAGGATTCCTTTTATCATGTTGCTAAGCTAGCTTGGTCTAACAAATATTTTGGTAATCCTATGTAAATTTTTCTGCAAAAACTAAAAGCTGCTAAGAAGGCAATGAAGAAATGGGCTAAAGAAAAATTTGGTAAAGGAGATGACTTTGCTGCTGGTCTTTTAGAGCAACTTAAGCGAACTCAAATGTAAAGGCTTAACCAGCCTGCAACTCTAAACTTTATAACAAGGAGCATGATATTTGTGATCAGCTAAGCAACATTTGGCAATGGAATGTGATATGAAAAGAAAAAAGTTGAGAAACTCATGGATCTTCAAGGAGATAGAAACAAAAAAAATTCCATGAAGTAGTTAAATCTAAGTAGGCTAAGGCAAATATTTATCAACTTAATGATATTGATGGCAATTCCTATAACAACCAAATTGACATTACAAAAGCTTTCCTGGACTATTATACTAATGTTTTAGGTAGTCCTTACCACCACATGCCTCAATTACATTTTCTTCACCATCTTCCACTGTCTAAATTAAGTTCGGCTGATGTTATTTTGATGTTATTTTCCTATCCTGTAACGACCAGTATTTTGGGTCTTCGAATTTGAATATTTAATTTGTGTAAATATTTAGATTTAAATTTAAATTATAATAAAATCTATGTTTCAAATTAAGACTTGAATTTTGAGGACGTATTTCTAATTTAATTTATAGGATTTTTCTAAAAATTTTGTTTTGGAAAATAGTTAAATTTTTATTTGACACTTTTTATGCCAAACGTCGGTACTTTTGAAATTTAGCAGAATAAGTTAACTTGTCTATTTTATTGTAGTTTTATAATCATCTCACATTATTGTGCGCGATTTTATTTTTATTTCTATCGTTTGAGGTCCGTACCCGAATATGATATTGTGTAGCATCGTACCCCAAAACTTTTAAAATTAAAATAGGACAAAATTTCAAAGTAAGCTAGTTTTTGAAACAATTTCGCGATTGGTGCTCATTTTGAAACTTATTATCAAACAAGGTTGGTTTCGACCCAGTCAGCAGCCAACTCAGCAGTTTTATAACTGCCAGAATAATGAGCAACTATGAGTTGCGCTTTTTTTTTTAAAAAAAATTTCGATGCGCAACTATGAGTTGCGCCTCTATTTTTTTTCAATATTTCTCTGGGCGCAACTAAGAGTTGCGCTCCTTTTGGTTTTACAATTTTTTTTTGTGCGCAACTCTTAGTTTGGAAAAAAATATGGGCAAAAAAAATGAGCAACTCATAGTTGTGCTTTATCTAATCAGTTACAAAATGGCTGAGTTGCCTGCTGACTAGGCAGAAACCAGCCTTATTTGGTGATAAGTTTTAAAACCAACTCCTATCGCGAAATAGTTTTATAAACTGGTCTACATCGAAAATTTGTCCATTAAAATATTAACACATCACACAAAAATATCCTTCTTCGCTACTTTGCACATGCGCATGTCTTGCATTTAAGTGCTTGTGTATACACTAGAGTTTTAGGTTGCTTAACATTTAATGTTGTACTTTATTTTCCTTAGCTATGAAGTATGTTTGTTAATATATATATATATATATATATATATATATATATATATATATATATATATATATATATATAACGAAAGAGTGGAGTAATATATCTCAACACGTTTATTTATCACTTTTTGTTCTATGCGCATGCAAATGAAAAGAGCATTCATTATTTACTTTCTCTCAAACAATGCATGCATGAAGTGGACACGCATGAACAAAAAAAATGGCCACATTTATTTTTGTTTTGTTCCTTCTCTGTGAACTAAAGTACTCATTTCCATTTTTATTAATAATTCTAATAACTCACTGTACACTAAGAATTAGTCTAAGTCACCAACATAAAAGTTGTAGAGCGTGAAGATATCTATATTTTTCATTCTTGTTGCACTTGAAATAACAAAGTGTAGGCGAAATTATGAGGGACAGAAGTTTCGGCCATGATATTGTGTGATTGGCCGTGAGAGTGCAAAAATGCGCAAGCATTTAAAAGTGAATATGAGATTTAATATGGAAAATAATTTTTTAAATGATTTAAAATGGTTTATATATGTTTTATAAAAATAAAACTTAATTTGGAAAAGCTTTGATTAGTTAAGAAAAATTAGTCAAAATAAGGTGCATCGCGTAACGGTAGTTCGTGATTTCGAGCCGTAGAATTCAAAAAGTGTGGAGAATGGAATAAAGCTCGGAATTCTTCGAGATAAGAATTTTTCGGACTACTATATCCATAGCTTTTACTGGAGATTAAGCCTTTGTGGGTAGTTTGGGAATTGCATGTTGTCCGTTGCATCGTAGGCTCCTTGAGTCCTATTTGTTAATAGGATAACTACGTTGGTTTGATCCTATATCTAATTAACCACCCAGTTTGATAGGGGTACGTAGGCAGTCACAAATGGTAGTGATGTAGCCCAGATAATAATATAACTCTTTCATGTTTATCTGTTTACTGGTTGTTATTTGTCTTGTGTTGTTATATCTTTCCTGCTTACTATTTTATTCCAAATATGACATGTTTATTGAGTTTGCAGGAATGACTATTGCTATCTCTCTCATCAGAGTTGTGCATCGTTAGATATTCGTATTTGTATTTGGTATGTATTAAAGCACACCTAGTAGATTAAATTGATTACTCTAATAACTTGTACAATTGAAATTATATCCTATATATTTAATAGTGTTGAATATTTATCAAATATTGTGTATTAAGTTGGTAGTTTTCATTCGTAGTTTCAGAATGGATGGATTTTCATCAATTTTGATTGGTCCGAAAGTCCAGGTCATTACATATCCTCTAAAGTGCCTACTGAGGAATTTAAACAAAGTATTTTTACTTTAAACAAGGACTCTTATAGTGGTCTATTTGGCTTTAATGCCTATTTTTACACTTCCCGTTAGGACATTATATCCAAAGATTTGATCAAGGCTGTTTTAAACTTCTTCAAGCACAACAAAATGTTAAAGAGAATAAATGCTACCAATCTTGTCCTGATTCCTAAGACAAGTAACCCTTCATGAATTGCCAACTTCAGGCCTATTGCCTACTGTAACCTCATCTATAAATGCATTTCTAAGATTATTGCTACTAAACTTAAAAGGGTGCTTTCTTCCATCATCTATCAAAATCAAGTAGCTTTCCTCTATAATAAGAGTATCCTAAATGTGTTGGTGCATGAATTGCTTAAAGGCTATGATAGAGTTTCCATTTCTCCTAGAGTTATGATGAAAACTGACTTCGGGAAAGCTTTTAACTCTGTCCAATAGGAAACTGTTGTTGTCATTATGGCTAAAATAGGATTTCCGAAGCATTTTGTTAAATAGATATACTCCTACATATCTGCCCCTTATTTGTATTTAATAATAAACGGTAATTCCATAGGTTAATTCAAAGGATCTCAAGGGATTAGGCAGGGGGACCCCATGTCTCCTTTCATTTTTATTCTTGTCATGGAAGTTCTTACTCAACTATTTAACCAGGCCATTATAGACAAATCTTTCCCTCTTCACCTTAAGTGCAAAGATCCTCAAATCTTTACTCTCATGTTTGCTGACGATCTAATCATTTTCACTTAGCCTATTGTTCAATCTCTTCACTGTATTACAAGTATTTTGAAAACTTTTTGCTCTAATTTTGGCTTGGAAAATAAATTCTTCCATATCTTGGGTGAGATTTGCTGGTCTTGGCCAAATAGGAATCAATCATTTCTTAACAGTTTCCTCCGTGCAATTTACAAGCCTTGATATGACCTATTTAGGAATTCCTCTTGCGGCCAAAAGAATTAACCTTAGGGATTTCCTTCCTTTAGTTGAAGGATCTCTACTTTAATGAATTGTTAGGCTAACAAATTTCTTGCTCAAGGAGGAAGACTTACTCTAATTAAGTCCACCATCTTAGCTCTGATAGTTTGTTGGTTTAGGACTATCTTTCTCCTTATGAATCTCATCTCCAAAATCAGTCAGGCTATGATCCACTTTTTATGGACTGGAAATACGAAATCAAGAAAACTTGTCCAAATTATTTTTTAAAAGACTTAAAAAGCCTTTATCTTATGGTGGCCTGGGCATTAAATGCTTGAAAATGTGGAACCATGCTGCTTTTAGCAAGCATTTTGACAAAATCATTAACAACAAAAGTAACCATTGGGTCGACTGGGCTTTAAAACACATCTTGGAAAAAAAAAATTAGTCTTAGATGTCCTATAAGAATGTGGGTGAGTTGGGAGAAATATTTTGATGCTTTGTTTCCAATTGCTGCCTCATCTAGAACTGCTAACCAATTATCATGGCAAGGCTAAATTCTGATATGATCCTTGGGCTAGAAGAGGGCTGATTTTGGCATAAAATTTGACTAACTCCCAAAGGCTCCAAAAAGGTATTCCTTTCGAGGCAAATTCTTGCTACTATATTCCTGAAGTCAATATTATCTTTTCTTACTCTAGTAACCAGATTATTAGGAATTTATGGAACTCTATTCAAGATGTTGTTATCCCTGACAGTTCTCATGAAGCCTATGATTGGTCTGACCTTGCCATGCCTCATAGCATAGCTACCATCTACTCTTTATTAGACACACAAGCCTAATTCTCTAGGTTTGGCTGGAGCAGAAGAACTTGGAATGTTCATAGTCTACATAAGCATAACTTTCTTGTTTTTAAGGTTTTGAAAAATGCTCGACACACTTTCTCAAACTTGGCACTTAGAGGCATTTCGACAAGCAATGAATGTGTTTTCTACAAGGACATTCAGGAAGACACTTTACACTTATTCTTCAACTGCAACTTCACTCATGCGCTATGAATAATGATGCTTTACATAGGAGGGTTGCACTCTCCTGTCAGGACAACAAACATGAGCGGAAAAATACATTTAATGCCATTAGATGGAAAAATTCTTTCTCAATTAGCCTGCTTATTGCTTTGAAGGTTTATATCCATGTCACACGGAGAGAAAGAAATGACAGAGTTCTTAAATAAAAAAGTAAATCCAAGGAATCTCTTTTTTCCATTCCGCTTTTAGGAATTAAGCAAGGTATAGTTAACTCTTCCTTTGATTTGGATTTTGGGTTTAAAGTTGCCTGGATGTAACTGTTTCTGGTTGGTTGTTTTGTTTTTTTCCTTTTTCTTTATCTCTTTCCTTGGGATTTTTGGTTTGTGTGTTCTCTTTGTTTCCCTTGTTTTTCTTTGTTTTTTTTTATTTTTACCTTTTTTTCCATGGGTTTAGCTTGTTACTCTTATGTTTTTCCTTTCTTTCTTGTTGCAATGAATTGGAAAGGACCAAGACAAACCTGCTAACTTTGTTAAAAGGAAAAAATAACTATAAAAATTATATATATATATACATATATCATTATATATAAATAACTTATTACTAAATTTACCTATGAATAAATTTTATTTAATTTGACAATGAATTACCTTGTTAAATATTTTGAATAAATAAATAAAAACATTGTAAACGTATTAATAATAATAATAATAATAATAATAATATAGTGATAATACACTATATACTAAAATTCATATCAAAATCATCTAATAAGACATTAAAAATGATTTAATATGATATAAATTATTAATCATAACACTATAAAAGGTCTAGTACTTAATTAATTAAAAGAGGATTTTTTGAAGTTTGCCACTTTTTTCTCGTTGCTTGATGTAGTTTATCGAACAATAATATTAATACTCGAATTTTTTTTATTATGAATAATATATAAAATCTGAATTTAAAATTGTTTCAAATTTTTAAAGGTTACATATAAGTTTTGAATTGTTTTAAATTTATAATCGTAAAAGTAATAAATTAATTAATGCTAAATAAATTTCAAATAAAAGTAAAAATTTATAAGGGTTTTTGATAAAATTTAAAGTTATTTAAAATTTATATATTCATAAAGGTTATAAATGAATAAACTAAAATTGTTTAAAAAAGGGGTGAGACTATTTTAAGAGCTAAAGAGCGCCCAGACTCTGCCAGATTTACTCCAAATCACCACCGCTGCCTTATTTTCAGACTTAGCTTATAAAATCAGTTGTACTACATTATAAGAAATTGTAACCTTCAAGTATCGAGCAATAAAATCATCAACTTTCATAGTGGACGTAGGCAAAGCGCCGAACCACTCTAAATCGCTGTCTTCTGTGCAATTTACTTTTTGTTATTTGGAGTTTTTGTTAGATAATCCTTAGTTTTAATTTTTTTTCTTCACTTTTATCTCTTCAAAAACTTCCGAAGAGTGTTGTGCTCATTTTTGGTACAAACACTTTGGTGCTTTCACCGAGAAAACCAGCTTTTCTCCTGCTCCTTGGATCTACCATCGATACCGGATTGCATAAATTCAAGAGGAAGATCCAGATCTCTAATCCAGAATCTTTCCATTCTATTCAGATTTGCATAAAATCTAGGAAAGGAACCCACTACTTAAGATGGTTAGTACAAGAACTACCTCTACGGCTGCTGATCAAGAAGGTCGGGATAGGCAGAATCCTACACAGCAGCTACAATCCAATCAAGACAACACTGCTCACTCAGATCCGTCTGGGCCAGTAACCAGACAAGAGTTCCATGTATTGCTCCAGGAATTGACTCAAACTCGGCAACAGCTGGCGGAACAGTTGCGTGCTAATATTGAATTGACCAATCAATTAAACCGCCGAAGGCGTAGGAGGACCAGGAGGGATGATGCTTCCCACTCGTCCACTGAAAGTTCTGCTTCATCTGACTATCATGGCAGATCTACACGTCCCCGATTGGATGCAAGTCATACACAAGCTACCGGATATCAACCTGCCTTGACTGTAGGACAATTGAGGGTCAGACCGTCAACTAGCTTCCAGGCCGGGCCCTCGTCACGAGGAGGTGCTGTTCCACAGCATACCACAGACAATCGTACTGCAACCGCCGCGGTAGAAATAAGGGTTGATACCCGGAATCTGTCAGATCTGAATAATCAACAACGTGGGCGTACTCCTGAACCATACGTCCCAGAAGATGTGGAGCCAAGGAGGCGAGACATAGGCCGTCGACAGCGTCCGGTCCAAACTCGCACTATGGAACCCGACCACACCTTAGCTCAGCATGCACAGAATGTGGCTATGCCCAATATTTCAACCATGATACATCAGATGATTCGCGAAAGCCAAGGGCATACCAATGACGACTCGGGAATCTCCCGTAGTCATACTCCTTTCACAGACGAAATATTATACGCTGATCCTCCTCGGTGATTCAGAATGCCAACTCTCACTATGTACGAAGGAAATTCCGATCCCAATCAACATATTTTGAAGTATGAGTGGTCAATGAGCGCCGCAAGGGCTGATGATGCAGTAAAATGCCGAAGTTTCCCCATCTATTTGGGAGGAATCGCAACAATGTGGTTCACAAGGTTGCCACCTAGATCTATCTCTTCGTTCGATCAACTGGCTAATAAATTTGTCGAACAGTTCCGTATGCATGTCGTCAGACCTAAAGACGTTAACACCCTATCTAGCGTCACCCAAGCTAAGGGAGAGACACTCAGACATTATTTAGAAAGATTCCACGCGGCATGTGTAGAAATTAGTAATCCTAACGATAACTCAATCTTGATGGCATTAACCAAAGGAATCGATCCCGATTCAGAGTTTGGAAATTGGTTAGCTGGGAAACCACCCGCATCGTTGGACCGTTTCTACTCCAAAGCCGCTCAATTTTTACGGCAAGAGGACGCGAAACAGTCTAGGAAGCAGGACGATACGGTGCCCAGAACTGAAGGAATACAAAGTAATGTAGCAGTTAAGCAGTCCGGTGAAAGTTCCGGAAAAGTTCAGTTGAATATACAGAACAAACAGACCCAGCCGCGAGGCAACAACGGTCGGGATAAAAAGAGAGATCAGAACCAAGGCCCACGACGTAGGGCTCCAATGTTCGATAATTACACGCCACTGAATACATCATTGGAAAATGTATATCTACAAACTTGCAACACTGTGCAATATAAGAAGCCTGCTCCGAAGCAATCGTCGGAGAGGCAGATTCAAACAGGGAAGTTCTGTAGATTCCACGAGAGTTACGGCCACAATACCAATGAGTGTTGACATTTGCAGGACCTCATTGAGAAGTTGATCAGGGAGAGAAAGTTAGATCAGTTTGTGCGAACACCACAGCCTGGTGGTGCAGGTCCGTCAAACTAAAATCATGCGCAGAATCAAGAAATACAGGAAGAACCAGCACGTGTCAAAGGAAGATTGGTAATTAATGCTATAAGTAGTGATCCTCATCCAGCGAATCAAAGCTGGGAGGAAATGGAATCATATGACAACTTAGTCAAGCGTGCGAACCTCGAGTATGATGGTAACTTAAAAAAGAAACCTTCGACCAAGCGAAAAAGAATGACGACTAACGACATCATTTTCCGAGACGGCGACGTTGATAGCGTAGGAAGCCCGACTATTGACCCACTTGTGATTTCGACTCAAGTAGGCCCGGTGTGGATGAAGAGGATCCTGATTGACTGTGGGAGCTCTGTGAATATCCTGTTTGTACATGCTTACAATCGAATGAGGATGAAAGCCAGGGATTTAAAACCTTGCCAAACTCATCTCCATGGCTTCAACGGTAGCGCTACCACACCTGTTGGGATGGTGGAATTACCAGTTGAGTTGGGGGCCGGAGAACGTCAGAGAATTCGGACATTGCAGTTCGTTGTGCTGGATATAGACTCGTCATACAACGCTTTCTTAGGTCGACCTGCCCTTGCTGAATTCAGGGCCGTAATTGCCCCGTGGTGCTTAACTTTAAAGTTCCCTACCGTCAACGGAGTTGGAGTCGTCCAGGGCGACCAGGTTGACTTGAGAACAATCATACGCCGAAATCGAGTCGCCCAATTACGCAATGCCAAGGACCGACTTAAAACTTTTGAACACAATAAGCTTGTCATCAAAAAAGATTATCCAGCACTCCCACACATGAGACCAACATGGAGAGGGTCGGACGAAATTAAGAAAAAGCTCGGGGATGGTATATTTAAGTCAACGACCGTTGATGGTCTAGCTTCACCAAAGGCCTGGGATAGCGAAAGTCTTCGTCGCTATTGCACATAACAGGCTATGTTTATCCATTTAGTTTAAATTCCATTTTTAAATTTGTTTCTGCATTTCGAAATTAGAATTTGTAATAAGGCAACTGACTTTGCCATATTTTCTTATTTCAGCAATAAAATGCCATCTCTTCGAGCCAGAGCTGTGATTCATTGAATGCAATGTACGACATCACGATGCATGGAGTGCTAAATTCCATCACGCAATGGAATTTATTCAAGTAGGGAGTGGCTGTGATACGACCGGCCACTCGCTAAATGAAACCCAAGCTCGGGGGCAAGCCATCACATCAAGGCTAAAAATGGGTTGATGCATGACAATCCCAAAATCAACTCCGTACTCCCAGAGTGCGAGACGGAGTATAAACATTAATCAACTCCGTACTCCCAGAGTGCGAGACGGAGTATAAACATTACTCAACTCCGTACTCCCAGAGTGCGAGACGGAGTATAAACATTAATCAACTCCGTACTCCCAGAGTGCGAGACGGAGTATAAACATTAATCAACTCCGTACTCCCAGAGTGCGAGACGAAGTATAAACATTACTCAACTCCATACTCCCAGAGTGCGAGACGGAGTATAAACATTTACTCAACTCCGTACTCCCAGAGTGTGAGACGGAGTATAAACATTAATCAACTCCGTACTCCCAGAGTGCGAGATGGAGTATAAACATTACTTAACTCCGTACTCCCAGAGTGCGAGACGGAGTATAAACATTACTTAACTCCGTACTCCCAGAGTGCGAGACGTAGTACAAACATTAACTTAACTCTGTACTCCCAGAGTGCGAGACATTTACTTAACTCCGTACTCCCAGAGTGCGAGACGGAGTATAAACATTTACTTAACTCCATACTCCCAGAGTGTGAGACGGAGTATAAACATACATCAACTCCATATTTGTCCCCAAGACTGGGGGCAGAACCAAAACAAATATCGAATTGAAGACAAAAGAGAATATACTTTCATTTCCATTATCAACAAAAAAGAATCCGATTACAAGATGGTTCAAAAAAAAAATTCCTACTAGTGGGAGCCGAGTCCACGTTTATACACGGCTATAGGAAAACCAACAAAACAAAACACTACAGCAAACTAAAGAAGGAGTTCAATCTTTCTTCTTCCTTAGCTTCTTCTTCGGAGTAGTCCCACTGGATCCACTACCCGACTTCCTCCTCACTCTCTTACTCCTCTCCAGTTTATCCTCTGATGGCGACATAATGTCAACATCTTCCTCAGAGCTTGAGGCGACGGAGATTCTCTTGGAGGGTTGAACTAGAGGCATAGGGGCTGTAACAGGAAGTGGGACAGGAGCACACGCAATGACCACAGTGCCGCCCGGCGATATCATCATTAGCGGGGCAGGGCCAGACGGATTCATGCCGGCAGTCACTGCTGCCATCTCAGCATCGATCTCAGCCAAAATTTCATCTTCACGAGGTGCTTGGGCCGCGCTGGATATGCTAGTGACTGGCATAAAAGAACTAACAGCCGGAGTGGTCCCGCTCATAGCAAAGGATGGATCAATGAAGGGATCGTTGGGTTGACTGAGGAGTTCCTCAATCATCTGAGCATCGAAAGATAACATGCTTGCTTCCCCTTCTTCGCCGACCACGGTTGATGTCATAGTAGCTTCAGTGATGATAGCCCCCTGCGCTTGATAAGAGGCTTGAGATACAAGAGGCGCAAAGATAACGGCTTCAATCACTGAAATGTGAAAAAACGAAGATTGTTAGCTAAGAGTATTGATTCAGATTCACCACACTAAGTATATACGAAGAGGCGTCTAAGTACCTTCCTTAGCTTGGCCCGAAGTATGGGCAGATACAGAGGCAGGAGCATCGGCGGAAGACAATTGCGGCTGGTCAGGATTGTAAGCAGGGACGGGCTGGAGATCGACCGCACCAATGGCTTCGGGCAATGTCGGAATTACAGCTCCAACACTTGCTTCGTGATGCTCGATCCCCGAACCCTCACCTATCTCTATCTGTTGAGCACCAAGCCTCTCTCTCGCCACGGAAATCACCGCCTCGTGGAGAACTTTCCTCTCATCTTCAGTGAGCAAGCGCATCTCAAGCTTGAAATCATCCAGTGTTTCATCTGGATGCGCCGCTTTCTTCTCCTCCACCAGCTGAGTCCAGGCGTTATACAAAATCATAGAGTCATCTCCTAGCCAAGATAAATTTCTGTGCTCCAGCACATTGGCGTTGTATGTGACCAGGAGATCATCAAAATCGGCCTCCATCCTGGATCGCTCCACCATAATCTTTTCCTGGATTTCTGCCTCCGCAAACTTTGTTTTGGCCACCGCCGCAGCAAGTTTAGCTCGAAGTGATATGGCTTGGTCGCATGCCTCCTGAGCGGTGGTGTTCGCGTCATCCTTTTCTTTCACCACCTCAGCAAATTTGGCCTTAAGCTCATTCAGCTCTTTAACGGCTGTGTCTCGCTCAGCTACGACAGTAGTGTAACAGTGGCCCATCCCTTCTACTAAGGCACAATGTGCCTGCTGTATTCTCGCCATCTTCGCCACAGCATCATCATGCTTTTTAAGTGCTTGGAGTTCTGAGTTTCGAGACGACTCCATCTCAGATTGGAGGACTTGGATGATCTGGTCTTTCTTAGCAATGTCAGCATCGCGCTCCTCAATAATCTTTGCCCGGTCAAAAGCTACCTTAGAAGCCTTCACGGCTGCCTTATACCACTCCTTATATTGAGCATAGAAGTCGCGGATGTAGTTATGAGCTATGTTCTCGGCATCCGGAGGAATTCTCTTGAGATGAGGAGGAAAGACATACGCATCCATACATATTTCTGGAAAGTCCTTTTTCATTTGAGCAAGCTGGATGGCTCCTTCACTTGTCAATTCAACCGGAGCTTGTTCAACAATGGCAGCTGCCGGCGGTTCAACCCTTTGCCGCTGAGTTTCGGGCCTGGAAGATTGTGAAGGTGGTTGTTGATGCGAAGACTCAGGAGGATCTATAGGGACCCTAGGAGGCGGAGGAGAACGAGATCACGGTCGGTACTGATAGCTCCTATCTCTATCAGTACGACCCTGGCCAGAGTGGCTACGCCAATAATCTCGATCTCTATCATAGCAATCCTGATTGGTATAGCCTCGTCCCTGATCCCTATCTGATTCCCTCCAGCGGGACTCATAGTATAAGGAAGATCGGCGTACATTACGGAGCCTATCCAAAGTGGATCCACGGCCTGACATCTCACCTGCGATAAGAAGAAACTACAGTTTAGAATCCTACGAAAACGATGTTCAATGTGCGGAAATCATGTAGTACTGTGGAAGTGTGTGTAAATGTGTAAATCCCCAGACCAACCGGAAGTGTTGACCGCACTCAAAGGAAAGGGCTCGCTCATATTTAAAACATCTTGAAATTCCTCCAACCCGGAATGGTGAGGAATCGATATATAATCCGGGATGGGAATATCGTCAAGCCCTTTGAAAGTATCTCTCGATTGAGAAGGGGCGGCCTCGGAAATCATAACTCCGAAGGTGGGAGGAGACACATCTACGGACTTCCACCCCTTAGATTTAAGTTTTTTAGAAACGGCGGTCTTGCTTTTCCGTCTTTCTCCCAACTCTTCAAAATTTCCCGAAAGATCCTCCATCGGCTCTATGTCCGTGTGAGTTCTTTCTTCATCGCTCACTTCGGTTATCACAACCCCGAGCGTCTTTTTCGCCATCCTCTTCTTTTTCTTCTTCTTGTTCTTCTTCTTCTTTGAAACGGGCTTCCGCATCCCTTCAATGACTATGCTCTGCTTCATTTCAATCAAGCCAAGAGCTCTTAAGTTGTAGTCATTCAACACCGAGTCGATGTGTCGCAAGTCGCTCGGGATCCCTTGAAGGCTCTGAACTATGCCCTTGTAATACCCGCCATCGGGTCTGGAGATAATGGCTATAAGAAAAACAGGATGTCAATACCAATGCCAAAAAGCTATTAGTCAAAGAAATCGTCAACAGGTTATGACACTTACGCCTAGACAACCATCGCCTAGCAAAACAGGGAGGACACCGGACATAAAACCATTCGTTCTTGAAATAACTAAGTCTGGTCCAGGCTCCGGTAATAACTTGACAGTTTCTCACTGCCTCCAAAAATGTAAAAGACGGACTATCGCCTCTGCTCTTGAAGTTAAATAAATATCCGATTTCTGTCGGCCTTGGAGGACGGAAGAGGTGATCCATAAATACAATAAACGCACTGTTCAGTAGCACGTTCCCGTTGGGGTGTAATTGAGAGGGAGCGAGTCCAAGAAACGATAACATCTCCCTAATATACTGGTTGAATGGAGGGAGTGTTCCGGCCGCGCAAGCATGTCGGTAAAAGGAAGTATACCCTTCGGGCGGACAGTGAGGTCTGTCGTTGGAACTCGGCAATAACACATCGTCTAAAGAAATATGATGTCTTGTGCATATCCTACCCAACAGGTTTTCGGAGATGTTAGATTGAACGGAATCTATAGGATCCTCGATAAATATTGAGTCTTGTAGCTCGTCGGGAGCTGGATCTACTATATCCGCTGGGATATTTGGAATTACAAGGACCGGAGGAGGAGAACTCTGAATCTCCTGCTGTTGCGAGCTCGAAGATTCCATAACTGACTAACTTATCAGAAAGCAACGTTAAGTTCATAAAGAGCCCGCGCATTCCCTAGTGTAGTGTGTATGAATGTGCCGTGCAGTGCAAGTGCTATGCATTACTTAAGCAGATTTTACAGACCGAAACAAGATGTACGAACGACGAAACTCTCGAAATCAAGATTGGAAATGACCGTCATCGCTGACCGTCATATCCACGCCATCCAAATGCTACCGCCCTATTCAAGTTTAAATCTGTTATGTTTTTGGTTAAGTCACAGTTCCGTCGACGAGCTTCAAAAGGAAGTCAAGTATAGTCCTACAGTCAAGTTCAGTTATGCAAGGCCGAAGCTCGTCGGAGTCAAATATGATGAAATTCATTAAGTTTGTCGAGTTTCAGCTTGGAGTTGGTCGTAGTTCGTGTTTTGGAGCAAGTCAGAGATAGTGCTTTTTCTCATCGAGTAGGGTCGAATCGATCGCTTTGAATCGATTCAACTCGGCTCGATATGCCTCGTATCGATCGGGGTCGGCTCGGCACGTCTTCGAATCGATGGACCTTAGAGCAAAGTTATTTGTATCAAATGAAGTCCTTCGAATCCATCGGGGGAGTGTTCGTATCCATCAGGAACAAGAGCTTCGAATCGACCAGAGTTTGATATCTTTGAATCGATCAGTCTATAGCTTCGAATCGATCACATGTTACATGGGATCGATACGAGCTCTAACTGCCTTCGATCGATTCGAACCACATTATTCCACAAACAATCGATACGAAGTCGTGCGATCAAGATCGATCCGATCTATCCATCCTGGATCGATACGAGGCAAAAACAGTAATCAACATCTCCTCCTCTTCCAAGCAACACCAACACGTTGTCATCCTCAGATCGATCGATTCGAACAATTTCGCTCAAGTCTTAAGAAACCTTTCGAAATTAAATCTCAAGAAAATTCAAGAGTGATGGAAAATTTCCAGTTTCATCATCCTTAACTCGGTGTTCATCCATTAATTACCTGATTAACTACGATTGTGGTCGAAAGATCAGAGTTTTCGATCGAGTCGAAGGAGTTTTTTTCTCTCGAGGTTTTGGGAGATCGATACGAAGAAGGGGCAGAGTAACAGTAAAAGTAAAAAGTGAAAGTGAAAGTGACCTCACGTATTTATATGGATCCCAGATAGGAAACGGGATGATTCGTCTCCCGGTCAACTTGACCGATCCCTACCGGTCGCACACCGATCGATTCGAGCATCTCGTTCGAATCCATCGACTCTTCGAATCTATTAAGGCAGCATTGACACGGGGCTTCATCGATACGAAGCTTCATCGATTCGAGGCTCCATCGATATGAAGGAGTTAGCAAAAGAAGAATTGAGGACACCATATACCCATCGATTCGGAGTACCAACTTCATGGCCATCGACTCGCAGCAGTTCGAAGGCTATCGATTCGAACGATCACTTCGAATCCATCAAAAACCGTCAATGAAAATGAACGCATCGCTTCAACATGAAAAGATTACTGGTCTACCTTTTACATCGATTCAGGAGAGGATCGATATAAGAGGATAATCATAGACAATCATCAAAACGATGTTGTAACTCGAATCTCAAATCGATTCAGGAGAGGATCGATGCAGACTTCGATAACTAACTGAACTGGCAACGACGTGCAAACACGCAACGTTAACAAAAGTCAAGATGACACATATATGCACATATGTTCGACAAATACTTAATCTTTGACATTCACAGGAATCAAGTGCTCGTCTCATCGTGAATCCGACAGCATACAGATGATCACAATCATACAACGGTCAATTACAGCAATACATGATACAGTTTTCAACGAAACATGCGATGATTATCAAACAGGAACTGCAGCTTTTCAAAGCACGTCATGATTACAAAAGACGTACTTTGGGGGGCAAATGTTATCCCGCCTTTTGGCAAGGCCGAGATACCAAGGAACTGACTGGAAAATAAGGATCATACGACCTCAGCATTGGACAACTACCGGATAGCCACGGGTATCGATGAATTTTATCCAGGTCCGGATGAAGCTACGATTGATAAGATATGTCGAGCAAAGCCGCGAAAGCCAACATTCCGAATTTCAAGTCAATCCGAGTTCGTATGCTCAAGATATCACCAACGAAAAATGGAGTAGACAGTCCTAAGTTCGAATCCATAGGCGAAGCCTATGTCCGAATCCATCAGGTGGCCGAGCTTCATATCCATCGGCAAAATCCTTTGTTCGAATCCATCGGCCAAGCTCTAGTTCGAATCCATGGGACAGCCTTTGTTCGACTCCATCGAACTTCCTCTGCTTCGAATCCACGAAACATAACCCTGCTTCGAATCCATCGAGCAAGCCATGGTTCGAATCCATTGAACCATTCCCTGCTTCGAATCCATCAAAGGGAAGATCTTCGAATCCATGCAGTTGAAGAACTTTGACTCCATCCCACGACTATCTTTGAATCCATTCAGCTGAGAAGCCTTCGTAACGATCAACTATGGTCTACCTTGATCGATACGAAGGAAACATCCATTCGATCGATTCGAAGGAGCATACTTTCGAATCCGTTACCTCGAATCCACCAAGTCAAAGCGGCTAAAACCATGGATTCGACCCAGTAAACTCGGAGAAAAAGCTGGATCAACCCGAGAAGCGCGCGTGACACGTCACCATTCACACGCGCAAACCATCGATTTGACCCTATCGATTCGAAGGGGATCGATTCGAACCAGGCTGGTACACCGGAAATGCAATCTTGAATCGATCCTAACTTGAGATCTATAAGTCCAAATGCTATGAAATTTTTACAGAAGCTTGAGCACATGTTGAAGAATGTCCACACCAAATTTCAACCCGATTGGATGTTTTCTTGATCGATTCGAATGGACTTCGAATCGATCCCAAAGTGGGCCCGGATTTCCTGAAAGCGGGCATGTGGGCCCCCTCACGTACCAGAACTGGTCTCCCGAAATTTAGGCAAAATATCAGCCTCCTACACCTATAAATAGAGCCCCTGGTCATTCAGAAAAGGGGTGAGACTATTTTAAGAGCTAAAGAGCACCCAGACTCTGCCAGATTTACTCCAAATCACCACCGCTGCCTTATTTTCAGACTTAGCTTATAAAATCAGTTGTACTACATTATAAGAAAATGTAACCTTCAAGTATCGAGCAATAAAATCATCAACTTTCATAGTGGATGTAGGCAAAGCGCCGAACCACTCTAAATCGCTGTCTTCTGTGCAATTTACTTTCTGTTATTTGGAGTTTTTGTTAGATAATCCTCGGTTTAATTTTCTTTCTTCACTTTTATCTCTTCAAAAACTTCCGAAGAGTGTTGTGCCCATTTTTGGTACAAACAGTACAAACTTCGTCGCACATTGACAAATCAACATTGTATTTCTATAAATTGAACTTTAATATTATTTAATATGGTTTTATAACTCAAACGATGTTGTTTTAATTAACTAAAGATGATAGGAAACTAAAGTTAGATACCTATGATAAATATGAACAGAATTAGAAAAATATAACATGCAAAAGAGTTAAAATAATCCGACTTAATCGAACATGCGAGTATCTTGGATAATAGTTCCAAGAGTACCTAAAATAGAATATGATTCACCTTAAACTCACTCCCTATGCTAGATAACGATGTATCGATAAGGAATAGTCGCACTCTATTGGGCTAATTACGATTGATAATGAGTATAGTTGAGCTACTTGTTTCAATTAAGATATGTACTTAAGAGTAAGCTTCTATGTTGAATTTGGTTTCATCTAAACTGAGATTACTATTTCATATAAGACATGAATTGGGTAGAAACCATATCTTAAATAGTTTAAGATATGTAGTTCTTCGATCTACATTATGGGCATAAGTTTCGTGAACTCAGGGCTAAATTGATTTTATGTAAGTCTATAGGAAGTCATAAAACATTTTCAATGCTTATTCCATCACACCGAGAAACCAATTGTTGTTTCAATACATGCCACCTTCTTACAGAAGGAATTTCTTTCTATAGAAATTAGTGATAGTGAGATGAACTTGGATAGGATCTAATGTTTTACTGTAGAAATCGATTTTGTGGATGATACAAATTTAACCAGGCTTAAAAGGACATAGCTCATTATAATGTCTGATAGGAAATCTTGCACATTAAAGAGTAACTACGAGTTTCTTATCAATATCAAGAAAATGAATTGCTCATAATGACAATCTCCTCAATTTTCGGTAAGCCATGGAAAGTATAAACTCCACCACATGTGTAACGACCTAAAAATTTAAAGCTATTAATATTAAAATAATTAAAAATAGATTTTTAATATAAAAGTGAATTAGGTATCGTATTTACAATTGTTGCGATAGTCTTTTCGAGCTGATCAATTTGATATATATAATTTTGATATGTTTGGAGTTATGATTTTTCAAACAAAGGCATTAGTGTTTGAACAGCGTATGTAGCTGTTTCATGTCAAATTAGCTACATAGCCATAACCTAGCTTAACAAATATATACAAGTGGGGCAATGAAACCCTAGTCGTCACCTCTATCTTCAGTTTTCTTTCCTAATCTCGAAATCACCCTAATTACCGTCTAATGGTGATTTGTAAATTAGTTAAAAGTGATTAAAAGTCAAAACCCTCTCGAATTACATATGGATTCAGAGCTCTCGACAAGGCAAAGAGGCGCCTGGAATTTGTTTTTCCATTTAAGGCTCCAGTTGATTAGAAATTGGCGAATTTGTCCACGGCCGTCTATTTTAGGGTTTTTGATGACGAAATGGCGACTGTTGGACAATTATAGGGTACTAGGACGTAGAGTAATTCAAGGGGAGCCAATCTATATGGTTGGATCGTCAAATAGAGTGTCAAATTAATTGAAAATTGCCGCCGAGGGGCCGAATTTTCGTTCGTCATCGATGGCGTATGGAGTGGCGGCACACAGTAGTGGCACTGGCGTAGAGGTTTCAAAGCATGGCGGACCTGGTGTTGATCTTTAATTGGTCAACTATGGAATCTGGCAACGGCGAAATGGAGATGGTGTAATGAACATACCACTATATCCATATTATAAAAGAACATTATAAATTATGTCATCTAATAATACAGAGATTAAAGCTTATTAAGGGTGACCAAATGTGAATATCACTTTAAACTAACACTGACACGTCATACTTACTATTTTACTAAATCTCTAAGATAAACTTTGACATGTTCATTCCCAGTTAAAAATAATAAGCACATCAGTTTCTCAAAATCAGAACAGTATATTATATAAATAGTAGTCTTAGATCACAACAGAATAATATACATCATAAACATATACAAAACTAAATGTCCATCAAATATAATACTAAATTCACATAAAATACATCCGGTACAAATCTTTAACTCTAACCTTCATCTCATATATAGACACAAAACCGTACATGAGATAAACTAAATTTATCTCTCGGCTAGCCTAACATCCAAAGGTCTACGTGTCCTGTAACCTGAAAAGTCTTGGCCTAACTCGAGTACTATAAAATAAACAGCTCAAACAATCTATAAATATCCAAAGGGGTGAGAACAAGATATAACACAAGAATATATAACATAAGTAAATCCAGAAGTCCAAGACATAACAAGTCACAGAATATATTTAACTCATAATCCATTACAAGACACAAGAATATATATTTATGTCACGAACACAGAATAGTCATAGAATCCAAATTTCTAGAATCTAAGAAATCTTAATCAGTACCGATCGTAATGATCGTCCATACCAATCGCAATCTTTGTACTCAAACCATCACAAACAAACAATTGTATCACTCATACCTATCCGATACCAAAGATACTGCTCATGCCAGAAACATAGAATCACAACTGATCTCAAGGATACTCCATACCGATCAAGATGATCGTAGCAACCATGACTCGAAGACTCTAGAACTTTACCAAAACAATCACATACCACCTAGTGAAATTCAACTACTAGAAGTTAGTAAATATCACTCGTTAAGGATACCACTGGAAAACCTGAACTATATTCTCTTAAGGATCTATCGGCCCTGTAAAACATCAAAAGTGAATACAACCCTAATGTGTTAAATACTTCCTAATAGCAATCATAAGAAATTTACCGGGGCATCCCATACTACCCAGTGAAATTCGAGTATTCACTAGTGGGCTAGTAATTACCACTCAAACATTTTATTCAATGAGTTATACAACATTTGATGAAGCGTTACTTGAGAGATTTTAAACCAATCGGTAACACTAAATCGATTATTAGTACTCCCCATATTATAGAACTAAGGGTCTCAAAACATTTTTCGCTTTTAAGTTCATAATTTAGAAAGAAAATATTATGATTTTTCATAAATTACTTTATTATTTAACTTTATATAAATATTCACTATCTAATAAAATCTTCCATGAATCCGAATTGTTCCAAAATTGCACTTGTATATACATAGTTGTCTCAAATTTCCGTACAAGATAGTTAACAAACCATGTTTTCAAAACCAATATATATAGGTCCATGTATCTTCTAAAACCGTATTTATTATTCTTCCAAATCCATTTTGATATTTATATATATGTAACCATTTTACCTAGAAATAAATTAGGTTTATATTTCCAAAACTATGTTTCCAAAATCCATAACCATTTATAATACCAATATTATATATATATATATATATATATATATATATATATTTACCTACTTATAAAAAGAATTAGATTAATTTAGAAACAAGTTTGATATTTGTAACATAAATTAAACTCCCTTTTATAAAATTATTTATAATAAAATAGATAGATATACATTTATAAAATTCCAAACCTTTGAATCAAAGTGATTCAAAGTCCATTGCAAAAGAGAATACACTACTACACACCGTAAGATCATAATAACAAATTGATCCATCGGATCCGACTCTATATCATTTCCGAATATATATTTATATATATATTCTACTAGCAAATATGAGTTGAAATTACCTCCATAACAAGTGTTACACTCAAAATTCCAAAAATGAATTAATAAACAAGAAGTTATTGTGTGTAATTGGAGGTCATCGTGTCTTATTTGAAGCCTTCATACAGACATGGAGCCATCATTGGAAAATGGAGTCATCACGAGACAATTTATAGAGACCATCGTGATACAATTTATAGAAGTCATCGTGGGAAATCCAATAGAGTCATCTTGAAGTGAACATGCCATTGCCATCATGCTTAGTTCTTGAAACAATCGTTAAACAAGGTAAGAAAGCCCTTATGAGTAATCCAACAAGACCTTTGTGCTCTATCTCTAAATCTACAAATTAAAGAATAATGCTATCGCGTGCAGACAAAGCAACACAAACAACATCAAAATCAAGGTTATCATGGAGATTTGATAAGGTCATCGCGGAGAATCTTCAAAAGATGCTAGGGAGCGTTCCTTTATTGCTATCGTGGTTGTCGTGAAGAATCTGGTGGGCAACCAAGAAAACCCTAAATTTATCATAGTAAAGAGTTAACATAGCTATCGCCTGCAATCTTGAAATGGTAAACAAAAGTCATCGCGAAGAGCCATCGTGGGGTATTTCCATAGAGCCTTCATGTTAAAATCATTGATAAAGCAATATTATAGAGCCATCGCGAAGAGTTTTCGTGGGGTATTTCCATAAAGTCTTCATGGTAAAAATAATTAATAAAGCAATATGGTTGAGCCATCGTGAAAAGTCATCACGGGGTATTTCCATAAAGCCTTTTTGGTAAAAAGCATTGATGAAGAAATATTGTAGAGCCATCCAAAAGAGTCATCTTGGATTTTTTGCATAAAATAAAGTTACAGGGTCATCGAGATGAGTCACTGAATCCACCATTTGGAAACCATCATGGATTTACTAAGAAGCCTTCGTAGTATATATAAGCTATCATGGGGTAAACTTGCAAGTTGAAATAAGAACAAAAATGTTACCATGAGTGCTTCTAGAGTCTCACGTATCAATCTCTACGCGACGCTGGTTTTTATTTTGAAGTTTACCTCCACTGTTCACTCGTTTGAGTTTTGTAAAGCATGTGATCGTTGTCAAATGTTAGGAAAAATCACGAATAGAAACATGATGTAATTAACCCTAATTCTAACAATTGAAATATTTGATGTTTGGGAAATTGATTTTATGGACCGTTTCCTAACTCTTTCAAAAAAATTTATATTCACCTTACCATCGATTACGTTTCTAAATGGGTTGAAACCGTTCTTTGTAACATAAATGACGATAAAGTTGTTGTGTTAAGTTTATAAAAAAAACATCTTTTCTAAGGTTGGCACATCTCGCACAATAATCAGCTATAACGGAACCCATTTTTGTTATCAATCTTTCAAAGCTTTAACGAGGAAATACTCAATAACTCACAAGTTATCTACTCCTTATTATCCGCAAACTTCTGGTCAAGTTGAAGTTTCAAATCGAAAAATCAAACAAATTTTGGAGAAAACTGTTAATAAAAATCAGAAAGATTGGTCTTAAAAATTGGCGGATGAGCTTTGGGCTTCCAAAAGTGCTTTTAAAA
Organism: Allium fistulosum; assembly: GCA_030737815.1. Classification (NCBI taxonomy): domain Eukaryota; kingdom Viridiplantae; phylum Streptophyta; class Magnoliopsida; order Asparagales; family Amaryllidaceae; genus Allium; species Allium fistulosum. The sequence goes on from CM060908.1 coordinate 311,036,562, forward strand.
CTAATCTTATGATGCCTCCTTATAGATTAATATATGGTAAAGCATGTCAGTTATCAATCGAGCTTGAGCATAAATCATTATGGGCAATAAAGAACATAAACTTTAATCTTGAAAAGAATGGCGAAAATAGTGAATTACAACTCAATGAATTAGAAGAGATTAGGAACGACGCATATGAAAATGTGAAAATTTACAAGGAAAAACAAAAGATTTTCATGACAAGTTAATCATATGAAAAATGTTTTCTCTAAATCAAAAAGTTCTTTTATATGACTCTCAACTTCATTTATTCCTTGGAAATTAAAATTGAGATGGACGGGACCATACGTGGTAGGCACTGTTTTTTCCATATGGATGGATCGATTTTAAGGTCAATGGTCATCGTTTAAAGTCCTACTTTGAATTGGCAAGTGATCGAGACGAGCTCATTATTCTTCTTTGGCCACACTACGTCTAGTAAGGAAATTTAACCCTCTCTTGTAAATATGTATATATTTTCTCCTTTACAGTCATTATATCTACAATGACTATAGTGACAATCAAAATCAAGTTTGGGGGAGTCTCATGTTTATTTTTATTTTACATGGTTTGATTTTTGGATTTCTTTCCCTTTCTTTAAAAAAAATGCATATTAATTTACTTTTGAATGGGCTTGATAGAGTAAGCATACAATTTTGTTCTTTAAATTGAAATTTTTGAAAATTATCGTCTCAAGAAATAGTAAAAAGAAAAGTTTAAATTAAAAGAAACTGTGGTGTAACTAGTATATAGGGAGATTCATAGATGATGGTTATGAAGTATATTCTAAATTGTAGTCTTCGTTTAAAGAGTGGTTGATTTAAAGTGCATGCATTAACATTTTTGATTTTTAAAGTTAAGTGGTACTAAGATTATTTTGCATAACTCTCTCTCCTAAAAAAACAAAAGACAAAATTAAAAAAATATAACCCCTAGAGTCAGGTGTGCACACATAAGTGTGTACACTCGCCATGCTCTATACTCTTCTCATGTAACCCCGCAAGGCAGTGCATGAATGGTATATCTGGTCTCAGTATCTATGTTAGGTGTGTGTGTGTATAAATAATAATAGTATAATAATAATAAACACCTAGAGTCATGTGTTGACACATAAATGTGTACATTCCTCATGCTCTATACTTTTCTCATGTAAGCCTGCAAGACTGCATGAATGATATATATGGCCTCAGTATTCTGAGTTAGGTGTGCATAAATAAAAATAATGTTAATATTAACTTTTTAAAGAGTGAGAGTAAGCAATTGAAACCCAAGCATTACCTTGACTTAATTGATTTGACTTATTACAAAATGAAATGAATGTACCACTTTGCAAACTTTGACAACCAATTAAAGGATTTATTTCATATTTACATTATGTTATCGACCCAAACAACTAGCCAAGCAAGAGTCCAATTGTGTTGATAACTTAATTTTTGTTGGAAGTTTTGATAAGTAAAAGGCTGAAATTTCTTGATAAGGACCGAAACTTGTATATTACTATCTCATGTCAATTAAAAAGTAATTCTTTATTTGTAAATAAAATTTTCATTCACATCTTTCGCATTAGGACCTTTTCATATTGCATTTGGATTTTGTGGGTATCCACTGAAAACCATCACAAGACAATACTCGTTCTACTAGGGACACCTAGAGGTTTAACGGTTTTGTTGCATACACTTAATGCAATCATGTTTCCTATGAAAATGGAATTATCCTAGTTTCACCTTATTCGAGGACGAATAAAAAGATAAGTGTGGGGATATTTGATGTGCACATAAAAATGTATATTTTTACTCTCATACTTAATATTCTTTTATTAAAATAAATGACATATTATGGTATTTTTACATTTTTTTACCAAATTATAGAAGTGTTTTCAAATCATCATCCAGTCTTCTACATTTGGGCAAAATGTTAGTTTTGTGTATGAGTTGATTTTGAGAAAATTTATTTGAACGTTTTAGTTCTATTTTGTAGGAAATTGAGTGCAAATTGGAAGCGGCTTCATGATGTATGCATGCACATGTGTTGAAATCCCAAGAAAGAAGAAAAGAAAAGAATTATCACTTCATGGAGGAGCGCACCTACCCACTTACTAATGGACCACAATTAAAAACAAAAGCGCATGTTAGTGGAGATTAATTAATCTTTAATGATGACCTGAAGACTGCATAAAGTCAAGAATATTCTTGGTAGCACCTTAAAAGAGATTAGGGTTTTAGACTTGTATAAATACCCTCTTATGTTTCATGCAATAGATCTTCTTTTATGCATAACTAGTTGTAGCCAAAAAATAGAAACAAAAAGCTCTCTTCTCTTTAATAGCTTCTATAGAATATACTAGTGTATGATTTTTGTTTGATGATAATATATATATATATATATTCATTTAAATGTATTTGTTATTGTACTATTTTATTTTTTCCACATAACTAAATAATTATTCGTTGAATAAAATAAATAACTCGGAACTCTTATTTAAACAAATATTTTATTCAAAAAAATACTTTATTACAAATTCAAATAGTACAAATTTAAGCTCTCACTATATTTACACAATTCCAAATTCAAGTTTCAATTACAACACAATTTTCACTATACAATTTTTACATACATGTTTCACCTCACTACATATTCACTCAACACTCGTATTTGATCTTTAACTCTGTTCCAGCCTGTATCCAGCATCTGATCTATTTGCAAAATAAACATTGACGCGGTAAAATTGAAAAAGAAATATTTTACAGTGCACAATGAAGTGTGTGTTTGAAAATATTGTTCGCCTCAGTTATTTGTGTTATTTGTCATCATTTTTTTAATTCATCTTTCTATTTCAAACTAGAATCAAAAATACGCGAACAACTTGTGACATGCACAGTGTACCACTGTACATGCCATAAGGTCGTGCACACCGATATACACTTGCTTGTTAAAATTGCAGGGACAGGTGAGCATAAGGTCAAACCCAAGCCAAGACTGGATTCAACTCAGGTGCAATGCAAACACAAACCAAAACTAACCATGGTCAGTCCAGGTAAACCATGGACCAAAGTGCACCGGACATGTAAAAAGGATAAAGCAAGTATGACAAGCAGTTCATGGTGAAGAAAACAAACAACACAGCAATGGTCAGTACAAAGCAATCAAGTAAGTGCATCAAGCTAGTATGGCACCAGGATACATATATACATATGTGTACACACATGTATACATATATATATAGTGGCAACCAAACAAGTAAACATGCTCATATGTACATGGATATGCAAGCATTCAAGCATGAACGCACATGAAAATAAGGCAATCAAAATTGAGGGCAGAGACAAATGCAAGTGCAACAACAAAACCAAAAGATGAAATGCACCTGTACCAGATGCAAGGAACCAAACTCAAGACAAGATCAAATAACTAGCATGCGCTCATGGATCTTACCAGAAAATATACATCATTGTTCAAACACACCACTAATATGTGCAAGGAGAAATACATGCACATTGGATAGATCCAAGTATAAGTTCAACAAAGGAATGCGGAGTGCACATAAGTTCTCAACTAAGCAAACACCTAAGTACATGCATATACATGTACATCAGGTATCGGTTTTGAGCAATAGAGCAGTGGATACAAAAAACAACTCAAACCAGAAACATCAAGCAAGATACAACATGAACATAGTTCATCATCATTGGACAATCAACAAACAGCAAAGCACACAGAGGTAACTCAGAGATACAAACACCAACAAAACAGTTCAATAAGTTAACATACACGCAAGCATCCAGGTCGCAAATGTTCCAGGTAACGGAAATAAGCATCAGCAATACCAAAGACGAAGTCAACAAGTCAGGGCCGAGATAAAAATCAACATGGGTCAAACATATTTGAAGATATTTAAGAGAAATTGATATATTCGTACGTATATCAAAATGAAGAATGAGTCAAGCACTAAATAATCATTCGATCAAAAATCCATGGCCGAGAAAAGAAATTGAAAAATTCAAACTGAAATTTCCAAATGAAAATATAGGGGTTCAATCCCTATAAATTAACCCATGTCATTATCGGCATTAATTCATTCGAGTACAACGCATAAAATCAAAAACTTAAATCAGAGAGTTCATACCAAATCAATCGAAGAATTACTCAACTCATTGAAGCAACCAAGTGCATTCAAAGCAAGGCAACTGATCGACGAAGCAGTCAAAGTAAAAGCATCTCTTCAATCAATCAATTGGAATTGGCGTTTCGATCAGAAGGAAACCCTAATTTCTGAAGAACGAAGAAAAGGAAATATGCCAGATTGAATAAGAGAACGAATATCTCATTCTACTATAGGCCGCACTAAATTTTTTTGGGCCGTGCCTTTCTTTATTTAATATAGTTTATTTTGGGCTAAAATTGTATTTGGGGTTTCCATTTTATTTGTTTTGTATTTTCTATTTTTTAAATTTGTAAACTCTAGTTTTAAATAGGTTATGAACTACGAGGCATAGTTCGAGAATTTGCAACTCAGTAGCTGAGTTGTGGTAGGGTTTTGAGCTTAGAGTTAGGTTAATAAAGTTAGTGGGTATTGCAAGTTTACGTGGTTTTGTAAGCGTCTGATTACTTAATTTCTAGTAGAAACCTTGGGGGCAACACGTAGACAAATTTTTGTTGAAGCTGGGTAAAGCTGTGTGTGATCTTTACTTTCTATTTTTTATTTTATTTCCTCATTAATATTTAATAGACCCTATTCACCCCCCTCTAGGGTGAAAATGATCCTACAAGTGGTATTAGAGCTAGGAACAAAAACCATTTTCTGTTAAAAATTTTGATTTTTTCTTTCAGTGGCTTCTTTTAATAATGCTTTTGCTGAAGGTCAGTCCATAGCCAAACCACCCATATTCAATGGTGAATATGCATATTGGAAAACTAAAATGATTTTTTTTTTTGAAAACCATAAATGCATGGAATATTGTTGAAACAGGATAGAGCACGCCAACAGTAATGGTAGATAATCAAGAAGTTGATAAACCTACGGATCAATGGACAAATGTTGAAAATAAACTGCAAACTGCTAATGCTAAAGCTATGAATTCTATTATTTGCTCATTAGATCAAATTGAATTTAACCGAGTCTCACATTGTCTAACTGCATAGGAAATTTGGCTCACGCTTGAAGTGACTCATGAAGGAACCTCCCAAATCAAAGAATCTCGCCTTGCCATGCTTACTAGCGAGTACGAGAACTTCACAATGGCAAAGGATGAAAGTGTCAAAGAAATGTATGAACAACTTTATAATCTTGTATACAAATCAAAATCCCTAAGAAGACCACACACAGAACTGGAAATAGTCCGAAAGATTTGTAACAACCCAAAATTTAAGCTATAATAATTAATTAACGAATTAATTAAATAATAAAATAAGTTTATGAAATTGTAATAATTGAGCCACGGGAGTTGCACCATTGTGTCCGTGGTAATTTTCTGGTCAATTTTCATATATAATTTGTCAAAATTCGAGTTAGTATGAAGAAGATACGCAAGAAAGAAGAAATCAACAAAACGAAATTATACACACACACACACACACACATACAAGGTATGGGTCGACCCATGCCAATAGTTAGGTCGACCTTAGGGTCAACCCAAACCATACATAGGTCGACCTAGGGGTTGACCCCCATTGTAGGTTGACCCGCCTTATTATTTGGACGTAGAAGTGTCCAGGTGCACGCCGAACGAACTATTTTGCAATTTTCTTCAAATCCTGTGCGTTCGTGCTTCCTTCCGACGGTTCCCAGCGAGCCTATGACGTGGTTGCACCATATTCAATCTCCAAATCGAACGGTCTGAGATCCCTAAGCTACACTATAAATAGAACCCTAGGCCTAGCTATTTTTCTCATTCAGAGTTTCTCCTATTTGAGTTCATTGCCTGAGGCTGGACCCTAAATGGAAAAAATTTCTAAGGAGGAAATCTTTTGATAAAAATATTCTATGCCCTAGAAATGGATCCAGGTAGGCCCAAGACTAGAACTAAGAACCACAGGTGAGAGTTTTGTAATTATTTTAGATTTTTAAGTAATTTAAAATAATAGGGCGCTCAATAGTTGTAGTTTTTCTACAATTTTGAGACAGTTTTTATATAAATTTATTTACAGTCGGTTTTTAAGTAAATTTCAGAAGTTTTTGTCAGTCTATTTTTATTCAATTATTTTATTCAGTTATTTACAGTTATTTACATCTGTTTTAAGTTGGAATTTAGCCTGTAAATTCTAGTTTCTTTTTATAGAGATTTAATCCCTTTTTACATGAATAAATTAAAAAGAGAAGAATTGGCTAATATGGATTAAAATAGAATAACACTAAATGTACAAAAATCAGATGTAAAATAAGAAAAAACTAAAATAAAAATAGAGATGGACTGAAATAGGCAAATTTAAGATATTTGCAAGCATAATTATAACAAGTGGTTATAACTAAAAATAGAAAATAGAAGAATAACAACAGCAAGAACAATTATAACACATGTTATAATTAGAAAGAAAGAAATAACAAAAGAGGCTTATTTTAAAACCTAGGTCTTTTAGCAGAAATAACAGAAGAGGCTTATTTTAAAACTTAGATCTTGTTAATAAGCAAATATAGAAGAAATAACAAAAGAGGCTTATTTTAAAACCTAGATCTTGTTAATAAGCAAATATAGCAAAGATAACAGAAGAGGCTTATTTTAAAACCTAGATCTTGTTAATAAGCAAATATAGCAGAAATAACAAAAGAGGCTTATTTTAAGACTTAGATTAAGTTAATAAGCAAATAGAGCAGAAACGACAGAAGAGGCTTATTTTAAAACTTACACTAAGTTAATAAGCAAAAATAGAAGCAGGGCCCGTACCAACAACATTCCCTTTCAGTCAGGAACTGATGGTCTCACAATAGCTAGGTGAGGCTGGGACACGATTATGCTAATTGGGGGTAAATAAGTGGCCAATAGACAGAGGCTCAAATCTGGGGATTTGGGCAAGGGGTGCAAACTAGAATTTGTTTGTTAGGACCAGTACCGGCAACATTCCCTTTTAGACTAGGACTGATGGTCTCACAACACTTAGGTGAGGTTGGGCAGCATTCCCTTTCAGACTAGGATTGATGGTCTCACAATAGATTAGGTGAGGCTGGGCATGCTTATGCTAATTAGGGTAAATAAGAGGTCATAATAGGGGGCAACAGTTAGCGTGTACCGGCGATGATCGAGCGTGCGACATCGATTAGGGTAAATAATTCGCTACTGCGTTCCAAGCGCTAAACAAGTGTCTTTTGCTATGGGACCAACAGGATTGGATCGGCTCACAGTGGCACAACAGAGACAGCCGATCAACGGGTAGAATTAGGATTTCAGCCTAATTATAATAGGATTAGGGTTTCAGCCTAATCATAGTAGTTTAAGACAAGTGCAAACATTCATAATTAAACATCCAAACAGAATCAAAAATAGTATTTTATCCCAGTTTTATCTTTTCTGCATTTTCCTTTCATACTAGAACTATTGTTTAGTCTATTATCTTTATCTTGCTTAAGAATGCTAGTAATAACTTTCACTTACCAGACTTATAGTCTGACCCACTCCTCTATTTCCCCTTTTCCCCCATAGGCCAGCAGAATCGAGGACAGTAGATTTAGACCGCTTGGAGATATATTCTTGGAGTTCTTTATGTATTCTTCTTCTCCTTTCAGTTTTCTTTTCATTTGGCTTTGGATGTATTGGTACTTTATGAGAGGGATGATTTTTATTGTTTATGTACTCTAATGATGTGACTGAGATTGTATTTTTCACGAGACATGTGTATTTGGTTTTTAAGACATATTCTGTTTTGAAATGAAGTTTAATTTTAAATGTTTAGTTTTTATTTAAATGTTTCCGCTGTTTTTATTTATTTGTCTTGTGAATCTTAGTCTCCGTGATGCTTTAGCTATACCTATAAAGCACCACATCTTTTAGTGTGCCCTTTTTGGGTGTACTAAGGGGTGTGGGGTGTTTCACTTGGTATCACAGCCTAAGGTTACAGGATTCCTAAAAACTTGTTTTAAAAGTAAAGTATTTTTTAAAAGTAACATATCTTAAAACTAAAAGTGTTTTTCAGAAAGAAACTCTTATTATAGAAATAGTTTTCAAGTATAAGAAAGTTTTTATAAAAATACCCTCAAAGTCCTGTTCAAACTTCGTTCGATTCTTTCGAGCCTAAATTTTCTTTTCTTTGCATAAAATGGCGGACGCCCCAAATGTTCCAGAGGTTGTCCAAGCCACTGCCTAGTTCCGTAGATACCACCAAGCTGCGGCACCAGAGGTGCAAGGGCAAGCGCCTAATACAACACCAACGGGTGGAGATCCCATTAATCCACCTGCAACAGCCAATTTTTCTAAGCTATGTAAGGACTTCGCTAATCTAGGAGGCAGAACGTTTTTTGGAATGGAGGATTTCATAGAGGCATGAGCTTGGTTGAGGAATACGGAGCGGATATTTGGGCTGTTAGGATTGGAGGACCGCCAGAGAGTTCAGCTTGCATCTTGGGAGTTGAAGGGAGAAGCTTCTTACTGGTGGGAGATCATAGAGATGGAAGGAAGAGACATTGGTTGGTTCAGATTTCGAGAAAAGTTTGAGAGGAAGTTCTTGTCGCAAGTTGAAGAAAGCATGTAGTTGGAGAAGTTCATCAGTCTGAAGCAAGGAAGTCTTTCGGTGAAGGAATATATAAATCGGTTTAATGAGTTGTCGTGGTTCGGGATGAAGCTGTGAGAAATGCGGATTATGGATCTTAAGGCTAGAATTAACACTAGAGGGAGGGGGGTGAATAGTGTTTTTAGGAATTACTAATTCTTTTTGAGTTTATATTAATTTGAACACAAATGTATGCAATATTCAGTCACAGATATGATCACAGAATCAAACACAGATGCAGATATAAAGTAAAAGCAATAAAGGAAAGAACACACCGGATTTTATACTGGTTCAGAGTTACCCTACATCCAGTCCCGCAACATAAGTACGGATTTCCTTTCAAAATCAATTCTTACAATTACACCCTCGATTTCAAGGCCATGAGGTACACTGCTCCAGATTCACAATCCTCTAGGTAGAGATACTTGATTTTACGGGCAACAAGTTCACCCGATTGATTTTCCACGCTACAATCACACCTTTTCTCGTTCGATTGAATACAATGAAATCTATAACTCTGAATAGCACTGGGATCTTGTTGAGATAGTGATAGAGAACCAAACCAGAGATGATCTAGTTAGATTCAATGGTGATTTTGGCAGAGTAATGGTAAAAATGTATATAAAGAAATATGGAAGAAGAAGAGGAGTGAAATCAGAGAAAAATTGAATGTAAATTCGTTTAAAACAGCCCCTATTTATAGTAGAACAACAGCCATGTCCATTCGTGAAAGGATACGATGAATAGACACTTCCTTTGAAATTCAAACTTTTGAAATAAACTGTCACCTTGTCGACAAGGGGTCCTTGGGGTTGTCGACAAGCCTAAGTTATTTTTGGTAATTTGTTTTTCTTTGAAAATAACTTCTATCATGTAACGACCCGTATTTTTACGGATCGAAAGATCGTAAAACTGTTATTTTTAGGTCGATAGTGTTGATATGTTGTCCAGAGTTTAAGTCGACCAAAGCTTAAGTCGTCCAGAGTTAGGTCGTGTAGTAGCTTAGGTCGTGTAGGAGTCTGGGTCGGTTGAGCGACTTAGTGAAGAGGAGCGACCTAAGGATTGGAACGACCTAAGGAGTTAGATCGTGTGATAGTTAGGACGTGTTATAGTTTAGGTCGGTCGAGCGACCTAAGGAAGTTGGTAGCATTAGTGAGCGACTTAAGGGGGATAGCGACTTAACAAGATAAGCGGCATAGGAGTTAGCGGCATAAGCAGGTTAGCGACCTAAGGGAGGTAGGTCGTTCGAGCGACTTAAGGATTTCAGTTGTTGTAGTTTAGGTCGTAAGCGACCTATGTTGCCCTGTAATGAAGTTAGGTCGTATGCGACCTAAGGTAGATTTTGTGTATAGTTGGGTCGTGAGCGACCTATATCAGGTTGCTATATGCTAGTTAGGTCGCGTAAAGGCTAAGTTGTTAGGTCGCGTGAAGGTGTAAGTGTTAGGTCGGTACTCCTGTTAAGTCGTTAGGTCGGCATCTCAGTTAGGTCGCGCACTTGCGTTGTCGTTAGGTCGTGTGTGTGTTAGGTCATGACTTCTGCTAAGTCACTAAGCCGCGTGAGTGTTAGGTCGTAGGTCGGGGGTAGTTAGGTCGTTAGGTCAGCGACGACCTAAGGATTCCAGCCTATAAATACACGTCCTTGCCTCATTTTTTTGGGATCGGGATTTTGAAGCGACGAAGTGCTGCCATTTTGAGAGCTCGAGAACTACACTTCTTTACTTCTTATCTCTTCTTAAATTTAGTATTTCCTTCCATCCAAGATCGAAGATCCAAGAGCTAAAGTTGAAGATCTACATTCTTCGAAGAGAGATTTCATCGTTTGAAGCGGAATTTTGACAGATCAAGTTAGATCCTTCGCTGTCCAGATCTGAAGTGTGTTGCTTTTGAAGTGTTTAGGTGATTTGGTGAGTGGTGGTTATCTCTCACACGGATCCAAAGGAGTATATCGGATCGGTGACTTGATTATGTGTTAAAAATAGTGATTTCATGCATTTTCGTAAACTTAAGTATAGATCCATTGTTCTTGATGATTTGACATCCATTTTACTACATGTTAATCTATGCAAGTTCATTCATCAAGTTGTAGAGATATTGCTCATGTTTCATGCTTGTTAGATTTTGACTCTTTATTTACAAAATTTCCATTTTAAGTTATAATTGTTTTTAGACCTTGTTTGCATGATTGATTACTTGGATTAATGATTGATTTGATTGATTGTTATAAATTAGTTGATTAGTTGGATTTAGACAAGATGGTCGAAGATGATTCACAAGCTAAGGGAAAGGCTCTTGAAATTGGAAAAGCTGCTTGTGGCATATGTGGCGGATGATGAAGCTCATATGGATAGATTTGATGATGATGATGAGATGAGGCTTTGCTATGATGTGATGTAGCCTTGGTATAATCCAGACGGGATCATTCCAAGCATGTTGATAACTCGAGGGATGGTTCGAGTTCGTTGATAATGGTTGGCTCGAGAGGGGTTTGAGCTAGTATGAGAAAAATCGTCGAGGAGGATGACTAGAAGGCTGAGATTTCATCATTGTTGAAGGTTCTAGCAGACTCAAAGCAAGAGTACGCTGGGCAGATTCGATAGTCCCAAAAGACTACACTTGGTAGTCGAGTACTCTGGGCAGATTCGATAGTCCTAGGCACGGGCTGCGACAACGTGCGGAGTTCTGTCTAGAACCGGGGTTACCATTAGTCCTTGACGGACGGCTGAAAGAATGTGCCGGTCATTCAATTAACGGTGGTATCGAAGCAATTATAACAGTGATAGCCAGAGTCATAGCTGTTTGGTTGTATCGTCATTCGGTCTCAAGAGAAATATTTTCTGGGTGCTTATCTGATCTTGGTTTAGGCCTTGGGGGTTTGTACTTGGAAAACATCGACCTTGAATCGAGTGATAATTGCTTTGCTTTAAATGTTTGCTTTACTATGTTTACTTCTACTTAGTGTGTCTGGGGGCTATCACTGTAGAAAGAGGTGGAGTGGGAGGGTTGGGTTCCTATTCCTTTTACCTTTATGCTCTTTTGGTATGATGTTAGTTAATTTACCGCTCACTAAGACTGTTGTCTGACTCAAGGTTTTATGTTCAACTCTTATTACCTTGGGCTGTTCATTCATTTTGGAATGGGCAGATTAGGTAGCAGGTGACAGGTGCTATTCTTAGTTTCCAACGATGCTGATGACGAATACGAGCTGGAGGCTTGCATATTATTTTCTTATTATATGTACTGGATGTTCCGCTGCTTGTATATTCTCTGAGTGATATGTAGTGAGGCTGGATGTATTGACTATTCAGATTTTTGTATCAAACTACTATGAGGCTTATTTGATGCGATTCTGTTCTGTGTAGATTCACTATGTATATTTTTTCTCTATTGTATATTATCCATGCGCTGTGAGTAATACAATAGATTCTGCTGTTTTAACTTACCTCTGACGATCATCCATGGCTGCCTGGCACACTTTTCAGCGCACTATTTCTATGTTTAGTGCAGGAGTCATGGGCGGTCGTCACATTTGGTATCTGAGCCTTGGTTAATCGATTTTACCCAACGCTCGCTGACGTAACTACGTAAGAGAGACGTAATTGTATTTTGATGGATGATTACTATATATAATATAGTAGCTTAGAAGGATTTGAGTCCTTTATGCAGTTGTTTCTCAAGGTGTGCTGATCATTTCTTTTATAGATATTAAGAATGAGTCGAAGAGGGAGACCAGCTGCTAGGGAAGGCCGTGCTGCTGAGGGGGCTGCTGATTATGCTGCTTTGTTCGAGGCTATGATGACTTCGATCATAAGAAAGATGCCAGCTCCGGGGTCAGCAGTTGATGTTGGAATTCAAGTTCAAGCTCCAAGACCGGTGGATTTTGCTAAGCTGTGTAAAGACTATACTGCTCTTGGAGGGAAGATTTTCTTGGGAACAGAGTCAACGATTGAAGTCCAGAGATGGATAGATGCTTGTAGAAGAATCTTTGGTGATTTGGGAATCGAGGATGCAACTAGAAGGAAGCTCGCATCAAAACAGCTTCAAGGGAGAGCTTATGACTGGTGGAACTCTATCACCATTGATACTCCGGAGGAAGAAATTACTTGGGAGCAATTCCAAGCCAGATTTGAAGCTAAGTTCATTTCTACAGCTCAGAAATCTGTTCTGTTTAAGAAGTTTGTAGAGCTCAAGCAAGATGGAAGACCAGTTCTTGAGTATGTTTCTGAGTTTGAAGCTTTGTCCAAGTATGCCCGGTCGTATATTGAATCTCCTTATCAGAAGAACGAGAAGTTTGTGACAAGCTTGGACATTTATCTTGGGAGGCAGTTGGTGGATCATCTGGACGGTCCATTTGAGAAGCTTGTGGAGAAAGCTCTCAGGCACGAAAAATCTGTTTCCAAAAGAAGGATCTGTTGTTGCTGTGGCCAAGGAAGAGTCTAAACCACAGCAGGGTGGAAACAAGAAGAGGTAGCAGCAGCAACAAAAGGGTAAGGATGGCCAGAAGAAGCCAAAGGGCGAAGTGACCTGCTACAATTGTCAGCAGAAGGGCCATTTCTCCAGAGATTGCAAGAATCCAAAGGTGCCGGTGAAGTGCCACAACTGTGACAAGCCGGGGCATATTAAGAAGAATTGTCCAGAACCGCGGAAGGACAAGCAGATTGTGCAAGCTTATGCTTTGGGGGCTGTTCCATCATCTTCAAAAGCTCCTACCGCTGAGGAGAAAGGAAAGAGTGTGGTGGTTCAAGGTACTCTTTCCATATGTGGTGTTCCAGTTAGAGTGTTATTCGATACTGGGGCGTCGCATTCTTTTTTTTGTAATGAACTTGTAGGCCGGTTGGGTTTAGAACAGGATATCGTTGATAGACCATTGGTTGTGACTAATCCAGTTGGGGGTTCGTCCTGTCTATGTATGCTATGCCGTGGTTTGGTTGTATCGAGTCATGATTGCTCTTTTGTTTGTGATTGTTTTGTTCTGAACTTTGCGGGGTTCAGAATTATTTTGGGTATGGACTGGCTTAGAAAGTATGCGGCAAAGGTTGATTGTGAAAGGTTGGAGGTGACAGTCGAGAATGTGGAAGGGCGAAAGGTTGTGATACGATGTAAGCATGAGGAAGGCGTCTTCATGAGCTTCATGTATTCGCTGGTTGTTCCACGGGATGGACTGTCATCGGTGCCAATCGCTAATGGATTTGAGGATGTCTTTGATGAGGTCAAAGGGTTACCGCCGCATAGAGAGATCGAGTTTCGTATCGATCTAGTTGAAGGGGCCAGACCTGTTGTGATGCCTCGTAGGCGGATGGCGCCTAGGGAACAGCAGGAGTTGAAGGTGCAGGTTGATGATCTTTTACAGAAAGGATTCATTCGGCGTAGTGTGTCTAAATGGGGTGCACCAGTTGTGTTTTCAACCAAAGCAGATGGATCATTGAGGTTGTGTGTGGATTATCGTGAGCTGAATAAAGTGACTAAGAAGAACAAGTATCCATTGCCAAGAATAGATGACTTGTTCGATCAACTTCACGAAGCTAAGGTGTTTTCTCAGATGGATTTGGCAACGGGATTTCACCAGTTAAGAGTGGCTAAGGATAGTGTACCGAAGACTGCTTTCAGGACACCATCCGGTTTCTTTGAGTGGCTGGTAATGCCGTTTGGATTGACCAATGCGCTAGCATATTTTGTGGATCTTATGAATAGAGTGTTCAGAGATCAGTTGAACAAGTTCGTACTAGTGTTCGTGGATGATATTTTGATTTATTCCAGAACTGAAGAAGAGCACATGACACACTTGCGTATTGTTTTGGAAATCTTACGGAAACATCAGCTGAAGGCTAAGTTTTCGAAGTGTCACTTCTAGAAGAGTGAAGTGAGGTTCTTAGGCCATATTATCTCTGGAAATGGAATAGCGGTTGATCCCGCTAAGGTGGCAGCAATCCAGGATTGGGTTAGACCTAAGAATACATCGGATGTGAGAAGTTTTCTTGGATTCGCAGGATATTATCGCCGATTTATCAAAGACTTTTCCAAGATAGCTGCACCATTAACAGGATTGATGAAAAAGAACCAAGTATTCAGATGGGATGCTAAGTGTGAGCAAGCTTTCAGAATCCTGAAAGAGCGATTGACAAGTGCTCCTGTTTTGACTATTCCAAGTGGAAATAATGAGATGGTGGTTTACACCGACGCATGTGGTACTGGACTTGGAGCAGTGCTGATGTAGAAGGGTAAAGTTGTTGCGTATGCAAGTCGACAACTGAAGCCGCATGAAAGGAATTATCCGACTCATAATTTGGAGTTAGCAGCGATTGTTTTTGCTCTGAGGATGTGGAGACATTATCTATTGGGAGTTCGATTCGAGTTGTTTACAGATCATAAGTCGTTGAAGTATCTTTTCTCCCAAAAGGATTTGAATCTTAGGCAGCAACGATGGCTAGAGTTTTTGGCATCATATGATTTTGGTATAGCCTATATTCCGGGAAAGGGTAACGCAGTGGCAGATGCGTTAAGTCGAAGACATGCAGGATTGGGAGCCATGTTTTCAGAATGGAAGAGTCTCGAGTATTTAGCTGGATTTGACTTCAGGTCCAGATGTGAATTGGAACCTGAGATGTTGGCAAACTTATCGATAAGACCGACTCTTGTGGAAAGAATTGGCGAGAGCCAAAAGCGAGACTATAAGCTTGTCAAGATTATCCGTGATTTGGAATCTGGATTAGACCCAGAAAAGGATAAAGGATTCGAGGTCGATCGAGAGGGTTGGCTTCGGAAGCAAGGACGACTAGTTGTTCCCGATATAGATGAATTGAGAAATGAAGTTTTGAAGGAAAGTCATCACTCGAAGCTGACAATTCATCCAGGTGGAAATAAGATGTATCGGGATATGAAGAGAACCTATTACTGGGAAGGTATGAAGAAGGATGTTGGAAATTTTATTTCCAAGTGCATGAACTGCCAGTTGGTAAAAGCTGAGCAAAAGAAGCCCAGTGGATTGCTTCAGCCATTAGAAGTTCCTACATGGAAGTGGGAGCAAATATCGATGTATTTTATTGATGAGCTACCTAGAACAAGAACGGGAAATGAAGGGATTTGGGTCATCGTAGATCGTCTGACTAAGAGTGCAAGATTCATTCCTGTTCGATCGACCAGGACTGCATCAAAGTTGGCTGAGCTGTATGTTAAGTGGATAGTTCGATTCTATGGTATTCCGAAAAGCATAGTGAGTGATCGAGACCCATTGTTCACTAGTGAATTTTGGAAGAGCTTCCAGGAAGTTTTGGGAACTGAACTGTGTTTGAGTACAGCTTATCACCCCCAAACAGATGGTCAGACCGGGAGAGTCAATCGAGTTTTGGAAGATCTCCTTAGAGCTTGTGTTTTAGATTTCGGAGGATCATGGGAAGATCACCTTCATTTGGTAGAATTTTCGTATAATAACAGTTACCAGTCAAGCATTGGTATGGCACCGTATGAAGCATTGTATGGAAGACCGTGTAACTCTCCGACATGTTGGTTAGAAACAGGAGAAAAGCTGATACTTGGGCCAAAAATGATTCGACAGACTTTGGATTGCATAGAGATCATTCGGCAACAAATGAAGGCAGCCCAAGACCGATAGAAAAGTTATGCCGATAAGCGTCGTAAGGATTTGGAATTTGACGTAGGTGATATGGTTTTTGTGAAGATTTCTCCACTAAAGAATGTTATTTGATTCGGGAAGAAAGGAAAATTGACTCCGAGATTTGTTGGACCATTCCCGATCATCGAGCGAATTGGAAAGCTCGCCTATAAATTGGAGTTACCCGAAAAGATGGTGGGTGTGCACAATGTTTTTCACATATCATATCTACGGAAGTATGTGCACGACTCGAATACTGTGGTTTCTGCTGATAGCTGTGAAGATTTTGAAGTTGACCTAGTTGATAAGAGACCCCGTAAGCCACTTTGTGTTGTGGAAACTGACACGAAACACCTTAGGAGGAAGGTAGTTAGGTTGCTCAAGATACAATGGAGTGATGATGTTAACGACTGTACAAGGGAGGTGGAAGAGAGGATGAAGGCAGCTCATCCTGAACTCTTCGAGGTATGGCCATAAGGTGTCGTGTCATCTCACAACATTGTAACTTGTTCTAGTTTTAGAATTTTGCATGTTAGGCTAGTAATTGGACGCATGGTTTGTTGATTGCTATGGATGGTAGGCATGCATAATAGTTTTTGATTGCTCTTGTTTGTTTGGAATTTCGGGGGCGAAATTCCTAAGGGGGAGAGAATGTAACGACCTGCATTTTTACGGATCGAAAGATCGTAAAACTATTATTTTTAGGTCGATAGTGTTGATATGTTGTCCAGATTTTAAGTCGACCAAAGCTTAAGTCGTCCAGAGTTAGGTCGTGTAGTAGCTTAGGTCGTGTAGGAGTCTGGGTCGGTTGAGCGACTTAGTGAAGAGGAGCGACCTAAGGATTGGAACGACCTAAGGAGTTAGGTCGTGTGATAGTAAGGACGTGTTATAGTTTAGGTCGGTCGAGCGACCTAAGGAAGTTGGTAGCATTAGTGAGCGACTTAAGGGGGGATAGCGACTTAACAAGATAAGCGGCATAGGAGTTAGCGGCATAAGCAGGTTAGCGACCTAAGGGAGGTAGGTCGTTCGAGCGACTTAAGGATTTCAGTTGTTGTAGTTTAGGTTGTAAGCGACCTATGTTGCCCTGTAATGAAGTTAGGTCGTATGCGACCTAAGGTAGATTTTGTGTATAGTTGGGTCGTGAGCGACCTATATCAGGTTGCTATATGCTAGTTAGGTCGCGTAAAGGCTAAGTTGTTAGGTCACGTGAAGGTGTAAGTGTTAGGTCGGTACTCCTGTTAAGTCGTTAGGTCGGCATCTAAGTTAGGTCGCGCACTTGCGTTGTCGTTAGGTCGTGTGTGTATTAGGTCGTGACTTCTGCTAAGTCACTAAGCCGCATGAGTGTTAGGTCGTAGGTCGGGGGTAGTTAGGTCGTTAGGTCAGCGACGACCTAAGGATTCCAGCCTATAAATACACGTCCTTGCCTCATTTTTTTGGGACGGGATTTTGAAGCGACGAAGTGCTGCCATTTTGAGAGCTCGAGAACTACACTTCTTTACTTCTTATCTCTTCTTAAATTTAGTATTTCCTTCCATCCAAGATCGAAGATCCAAGAGCTAAAGTTGAAGATCTACATTCTTCGAAGAGAGATTTCATCGTTTGAAGCGGAATTTTGACAGATCAAGTTAGATCCTTCGCTATCCAGATCTGAAGTGTGTTGCTTTTGAAGTGTTTAGGTGATTTGGTGAGTGGTAGTTATCTCTCACACGGATCCAAAGGAGTATATCGGATCGGTGACTTGATTATGTGTTAAAAATAGTGTTTTCATGCATTTTCGTAAACTTAAGTATAGATCCATTGTTCATGATGATTTGACATCCATTTTACTACATGTTAATCTATGCAAGTTCATTCATCAAGTTGTAGAGATATTGCTCATGTTTCATGCTTGTTAGATTTGGACTCTTTATTTACAAAATTTCCATTTTAAGTTATAATTGTTTTTAGACCTTGTTTGCATGATTGATTACTTGGATTAATGATTGATTTGATTGATTGTTATAAATTAGTTGATTAGTTGGATTTAGACAAGATGGTCGAAGATGATTCAAAAGCTAAGGGAAAGGCTCTTGAAATTGGAAAAGCTGCTCGTGGCATATGTGGCGGATGATGAAGCTCATATGGATAGATTTGATGATGATGATGAGATGAGGCTTTGCTATGATGTGATGTAGCCTTGGTATAATCCAGACGGGATCATTCCAAGCATGTTGATAACTCGAGGGATGGTTCGAGTTCGTTAATAATGGTTGGCTCGAGAGGGGTTTGAGCTAGTATGAGAAAAATCGTCGAGGAGGATGACTAGAAGGCTGAGATTTCATCGTTGTTGAAGGTTCTAGCAGACTCAAAGCAAGAGTACGCTGGGCAGATTCGATAGTCCCAAAAGACTACAGTTGGTAGTCGAGTATTCTGGGCAGATTCGATAGTCCTAGGCACGGGCTGCGACGACGTGCGGAGTTCTGTCTAGAACCAGGGTTACCATTAGCCCTTGACGGACGGCTGAAAGAATGTGCCGGTCATTCAATTAACGGTGGTATCGAAGCAATGATAACAGTGATAGCCAGAGTCAGGGATGTTTGATTGTATCATCATTCGATCTCAAGAGCAGTATTTTCTGGGTGCTTACCTGATCTTGGTTTAAGCCTTGGGGGTTTGTACTTGGAAAACATCGACCTTGACTCGAGTGATAATTGCTTTGCTTTAAATGTTTACTTTACTATGTTTACTTCTGCTTAGGGTGTCTGGGGGCTATCACTGTAGAAAGAGGTGGAGTGGGAGGGTTGGGTTCCTATTCCTTTTACCTTTATGGCTTTTGGTATGATGTTAGTTAATTTACCGCTCACTAAGACTGTTGTCTGACTCAAGGTTTTATGTTCAACTCATATTACCTTGGGCTGTTCATTCATTTTGGAATGGGCAGAATAGGTAGCAGGTGACAGGTGCTGTTCTTAGTTTCCAACGATGCTGATGACGAATACGAGCTGGAGGCTTGCATATTATTTTCTTATTATATGTACTGGATGTTCCGCTGCTTGTATATTCTCTGAGTGATATGTAGTGAGGCTGGATGTATTGACTATTCAGATTTTTGTATCAAACTACTATGAGGCTTATTTGATGCGATTCTGTTCTATGTAGCTTCACTATGTATATTTTTTCTCTATTGTATATTATCCATGCGCTGTGAGTAATACGATAGATTTTGCTGTTTTAACTTACCTCTGTCGATCATCCATGGCTGCCTGGCACACTTTTCAGCGCACTATTTCTATGTTTAGTGCAGGATTCATGGGCGGTCGTCACATATCTTGTATTAAACCTATTTTAAACTTTATAAATATACTTAACTGTAGTTAAAATACATAAATAAGTATAGAGAATAATATTTTGGTATATATAAAATTTTACTATAATTTTATATTTAAATCTAAGTATAAATATTAAATTTTAAATATATTATAATTAAAAGATAGTTTAAAACATGGGATAATTTGGTATTGAAAATAAAGATTATTTTGAGGCTAAAAGTATTTTAAAACCAGGATAGACGTTTTTGATTTAAAAAGGAAGATTTTGAAATCAAGATATAATTTTGTAAAACATTTGAATAAAAGTTAGTGGATATAAAACAATGTTCCACTAGATTTTTCGTAGGTTCCATCCTACTTAGGGTTCCATCCCTTTAACGGGCTCGAAGTGGATTCCATTCCACGAATAAAATGGATTTTAAGATGCCAGTGCTTTTCTAGGAGTTTTAACAAAATTCCTAACTAAATTACTTATCTTGAAATCTTGAACTCTTGATAATCTTGATACTCATGAATCTTGAATCTTGATATCTTCGATCTTGAGTTCATCAGTTCTTGAATCTTTATACTGTACAGTCTTCATTCTTTGGTACTTGTATATATATCCTGCATATACATATATATCTAAACAATAATGTTAGTATTTATATTTTATAATCTTATTCTACGGTTGTTGTCATCAAAACCTACTTCTCAGGGACTAACAATCTCCTCCTTTTTTATGATGACAACCTTTGTTTATAAAATATTATTTCTATCTTAATAATTCCCCCTTAATTTATGCCTAACTATCCTATTTTATACTTCTCCCTCTTCATCATCAACAAAAACTAACTCCAAACTATATAACTCCCCCTTATTCTTGTACTAAAGTACCCGCATTAATAAAATATATAATGGAGTATATAATAGATAGATTAAGAGATAATTATACTGATAGATATGATAACTAATCAAAGATCATATAAATATCAATGTGTATTTATACATATTATGTTTTGCACACCAATTATCAATCCACACCAAACCAAATCAAATCAAATCAATCCAAGCAATCAATTCAAATCAAACAAAGCAATCAAATAAAATCAAACATTACGAGGAACTTCCACCCATCCTTCTTCTCTAAATATAGGGTCTGCTTTAATGGCATCCCAATTTTCATTTTCATTGGTGAGAGAGACTGAAGGATGTGCTTCATTATCATCTTTGTGTAGAAAGGAAATCATCCATCGAATCGCATCGAAATGTTTTTCTTGCTCCTTAATCATCTGCATTTGACTCAACTCTAAGTGTCGCTGATTACGGAGAATGAAAGAAAGAATATCCTTGAAAGAATTAAGGGTTTCTTCAAGATTCTCGGTCAAACTATGAATTGGATCGACCATATTTGAGTTTGTGAGAAGAAATATAGATTGAGTAGATAAGAAATGATTTTGAGTGATGAATTCTGGAAGAAATATGTATTTATAGGTGTAGAAATTTGTTTGAAATGAATAGACACAAGGTAGTTATTCAAATTTCAAATTTAAAATGAAAAGTCATTTCTGACCAGCACTTGTCGACAGGGTCTCTGGGGGTTGTCGACAGGGGGTAGTTAATTTTGATGACTCATTTTGATTTTGTGAATAATTGTGTGTGTATATATATATTTATATAATATACTAACATTTATTCTGGAGATAAGATAAGCTAGATAACAGAAAAGTAATTCAATTTCATTTCATAATAGAACGATACAATGATTAAACATTAAGAACTACATGAACATTCAAATCAAAACAAACTAAAACCAATACAACATGACATGAAAAGGTAGAACTAGTTAGAGGATGACGAAGATGAAGATAATCCAAGCTTCTTGCTGACTTTGGAGAAAAACTTGTTCATCTTGGATGACATTTAATCCAATTTCTTACTAACGGACCGTTTAAGAGTCCGTTGATTCTCAACAATGGTCTTTTGATTTTTGAGTAAGATTTTGTTGGTTGAATTAGAGGGATAGTCAATACTTTCCAAGGATGTTTCACCATCTTCTTCTTCTTCTATTTCCATTTCATCCCCTTCTTCTTCCTCCTCTTCCATCTCCTCATGAGCCAAACGCTCTTCCTTTTCGGCAAGAGTCTCATATGGTTGAAAAACATATGGAATTTTCATAAGAGAAATGTTTGAGTGATTAAAAATTTTTCTTAAAACAAATTCTTCTCCTTTGAAATCCACTCCAAAATAATTAAAAATCTAAATGAGATAGATTCCATGATACAAAGTGTTTTCAGCCACTTCAAAATTTTTGGGATGAAGTTCATCCAAAATAACTTGCGCCCAATTAATATCATAATTTCCAAAAATAGAAAAAAGTGCTTTGCAAACTTTTGAAGTTGGATTGTTAAAACTCCCCGATCTTGGGGTCAAAGAATGTTGTAAAAGAAGATTAACAATTCTTACTTTTGGTCGAAAGTTTCGATTTATGAATTCAAAGTTATCATCTCCTTCGAAAACGTGATGAAATGTCTCATGATCATTTTCATCGATATTAAAACTAGAAAGATCCATTCCCGTGCTCTTGCAATTGAGAATGGTACCCATAACATCACAATTTAAAATGATTCTAGTGCCTTTGACACTACTCCAAATTTCATCATCATTTCCATTTAAAATCCATGGTTGAGATTTGCATAGAAAATTTTAACAAGATTTGGATAACAAACAAAGTCATTTTGTGAAGCATCAACAAGACTAAGAACTTTTGCAAAAAGAGAATCGATTTCATAAGTAGAGAAATCTTGAAATAAAGTAAACTTTCCGGGATGGACTCTTCGTAGTTAGCATAGTTGATATATGCTTTTATAGCCTCCGGATTATTGAAAAGTTGCTCTTTTATATTTTTGGAAAGTCTCATTGTGGAAGGGTTGCTTAAAGAAGCCATTAGAGTAGAGAGTAGAGAGCTTGATATTTTGAAATAAGAGTTTGAATTTGAAAATGAAAGTGAAAAGTTGTGATAAGAGATAGTAAATAAATAGATTCTCAAGGGACAGGTTCTCTGGTCAAAAGGTGACTTTTCAGAGACTTAAATAAAGTTAAAAAGATGGAGGGAAATTCAAACATTTGAATTCAAATTTGGATTTCAAATTTCTGTACCCTTGTCAAAAACGTGGGGGAGCCCTTGTCGACAGGTGTCTCTGAATTTTCATGATTTATTTCTCTTAAGTATTCTAATATATATATATATATATATATTTATTATTTTTAATGTCTATATAATATCTGGAATATTACTAGAATTATAGTATATTCCATAAAATATTATGATACTATTTAAAAATAAAAATAATAGTAAAAATATAATAAAGTAATAATAAAAATTTTAAAATTCAAACGACACACCAGTTCAAAATCAACCAATCAAACATCCAATCCTAAGCATGCAATTTCAACCAATGTATTGTAAACGTGTACCTTTTTCCGAGTCCGTTTCTCTGAATTCGTCGGAGTCGTGAACTGCCGTGAAACACATATTTGAATTATCTGTCTTCTGATCATCATCGCTTGAGGAGAGTCTGAGTCATCTAGAGTAGCGGTAAATGCACATTTTCGTTTCTTTGCGGAATCATTGTTTATAGGAAGATTTTGCTTCTCTGGATGCAGACAGTCTCTTTTGATATGGCTTGGTTCTTCACAGTTGAAACATTTGATATAGTTTGGCACTACATTTTAATTACCAGAGTTCTTATAGTTGTTTCTCTTGAGATTATTCATCTTTATGTATTTCAGGAATTTTCGAAAGTTCTTGGTCATAAAGGCTATCTCTTCATCATTATCGCTGTTTGAGTCTGATCCATCGGTCAATGCATTAAATGTAATTGATTTCTTTTTGGATGCTTTGCTTTCTCTTCTCCCAAGCATTTGGACTTCAAAAGACATTAGATTCCAAATAATTCTTCTATCTTTAAGGTACTGATGTCATTTGCCTCTTTGATCGCAAGTGTCTTT
Organism: Allium fistulosum; assembly: GCA_030737815.1. Classification (NCBI taxonomy): domain Eukaryota; kingdom Viridiplantae; phylum Streptophyta; class Magnoliopsida; order Asparagales; family Amaryllidaceae; genus Allium; species Allium fistulosum. Next base: position 311,060,178 of record CM060908.1, read on the forward strand.
TGATCCCATTCTGGAGTAAGAGAATTTAAGATTTTTCTGACTTGATCTTCTTCCGAAAATACCTTTCCCAAGGATATTAGAGAATGCACAATATCCTGAAATGTACTATACATATTTGGAATAGACTCATTAGGATTCATTTTAAATAATTGAAACTGATTTGTGAGCATGGAAATTTTGGTTTGTTTAACTTTGCTTGTTCCTTCGTGAGTAACTTGCAAAGTTTTCCAGATTTCATATGCAGACTTACAAACTGACACTCTATTAAATTCATTCCTATAAGTGAACAAACAGAATATTCATAGCTTTAGAGTTATTTTGTGCGACGATCTTTTGCTCAGCAGTCCACTGTGAAAAACCAGTTGTGGGTTCAAAATATTCAGTCTGTGTGATATTCCAAGTGTCTAGTCCTACAGATTGTAAATATATTTTCATCCTACATACCCAATATGCATAGTTGCTACCTATAAAAAGTGGTGGTTTGACAGTAGACTGACCTTCTACAAATGAACTAGTGACAGAGGTAATAGAACCAGTGTTGGTAGTAGTAACAGTACCAGTGTTGGTAGCCATTTTGAAATTTTTCAAAATTCAGATTATGAAACTTTGAAAACCTTGCTCAGATACCAAATGTGAGAAATGCGGATTACAGATCTTTAGGCTAGAATTAACACTAGAGGATGGGGGGGGGTGAATAGTGTTTTAAGGAATTACTAATTCTTTTTGAGTTTATATTAATTTAAACACAAATGTATGCAATATTCAGACACATATATGATCACATAATCAAACATAGATGCAGATATAAAGTAAAAGCAATAAAGGAAAGAACACACCGGATTTTATACTAGTTCGAAGTTACCCTACATCTAGTCCCGCAACACAAGTACGGATTTCCTTTCAAAATCAATTCTTACAATTACACCCTCGATTTCAAGGCCACGAGGTACACCGCTCCAGATTCACAATCCTCTAGGTAGAGGTACTTGAATTTACGGGCAACAAGTTCACCCGATTGATTTTCCATGCTACAATCACACCTTTTCTCGCTCAATTGAATACAAAGAAATCTATAACTCTGAATAGCACTGGGATCTTATTGAGATAGTGATAGAGAATCAAACCAGAGATGATCTAGTTAGATTCAATGGTGATTTTGGCAGAGTAATGGTAAAAATGTATATAAAGAAATGTGGAAGAAGAAGAGGAGAGAAATTAGAGAAAAATTGAATGTAAATTCATTTAAAACAGCCCCTATTTATAGTAGAACAACAACCATGTCCATTCGTGAAAGGATATGACGAATAGACACTTCCTTTGAAATTCAAACTTTTGAAATAAACTGTCACCTTGTCGATAAGGGATCCTTGGGGTTATCAACAAGCCTAAGTTATTTTTGGTAATTTGTTTTTCTTTGAAAATAACTTCTATCTTGTATTAAAACTATTTTAAACTTTATAAATATACTTAACTATAGTTAAAATACATAAATAAGTATAGAGAATAATATTTTGGTATATATAATATTTTACTATAATTTTATATTTAAATCTAAGTATAAATATTAAAATTTAAATATATTATAATTAAAAGATAGTTTAAAACCAAGGATAATTTAATATTGAAAATAAAGATTATTTTGAGACTAAAAGCATTTTAAAACCAGGATAGATGTTTTTGATTTAGAAAGGAAGATTTTGAAATCATTTTGAAAACAAGATATAATTTTGTAAAACATTTGAATAAAAGTTAGTGGATACAAAACTATGTTCCACTAGATTTTTCGTATGTTCCATCCTACTTAGGGTTCCATCCCTTTAACGGGCTTGAAGTGGATTCCATTCCACGAATAAAATGGATTTTAAGATGTCAGTGCTTTTCTAGGAG